>JAUIMM010000178.1:14462500-15662500 GCA_031769625.1 Taudactylus pleione
ATTTTGGAGCGGTTTTTGGAAAAAGAATTAGTCAGTTAAGTGGTTAAACTAGAACAGGAAGAAATGAGTTAAATCATTTCAGAAGTGAATAAAATAAGGAAGACTTATACAGAGTGTGGAAGAAACAATAAATCTTGTATCAATCTTTTATAGAAAAAAAAAAAGAACTGGCTGTATATATATATATAAAATACAAGCAGCAATGTACAGTCATGTCAGTTTGTTTTTCTACGTTCAAGTCGATCAAAAATATGTGGCACCCTTAGTGCAGTAAGTATCACTTCTTCTCTGAATATTGTACTGGCAGGTAAACGTGTCATATGGCTGTTCTTGCTTTACTTTTTTACACACTGTTGCAGATTATTTCTGTTGGGAAGTCACGATACATGGAGCCCAGAAATGTTACAATGCATAGAGCTCATTTACAGGAAGCACAATGGATATCAGTACTATTGAGGTCACACAAGCAGCTTTGCAGTTCTGTCCTTGCTAATATGCCAATGCAGCAGGAGGTGTCTGACCCGCTCTGCTGCATTTGTGATCCTAGCACTGCGACCAAGGTCGCAGGCTGGGATAACCATCGTGACCATCGGTCGTGATAGTGGATGGCGCCGGCCAGCTGAGTAAGTCTCAACTTACACCAGCTTGCAAAGCCAGAAAACTGCGTCTGTGGATGCAGCCCCTAGCCTTGCGACGCCCAGAAAACGGGGTCGACACACCCATTTTCGGGAACGCCGGCCAACCACGTACCACCCCTTAAATGTAATCATGCAGGACGCGTCTGCACATTTGCAGAACAGGTACTGCACATGCGCAGATTCCCGATCGGGAATCTGTATTCAGCACTGCATTTACTTGCAATGCTGAATCAGCCCCACACGGCGGTAATGAGTTAGAGAAATATGAAGCACAGGAGTGATGTAGTTTGAAGGAAAATATGAGCTAGATGGTATGAATTATTTACACAGACACAGAGGAGTTTTTTGCAAAAAAAAAAAGAAGAAAAGTAAGACCCTTTTTGTGGACACTCTCTGAGAAAAATTAGATGTATTGTAATGTAATCTTTTAAAATATTTAAAGCATTTATTTTTATGATGCAGAGGAAGGTGTTACTCCAAGTAGCATGGTATCCGGATGGTAGATGACAGTAACTAGATAGACAGTCACTACCTAGACACCAGAAGATAGAGAGTGAATAGGTCGACAGGGTTAAAAGGTTCCTTTCGGACAATTCCTATGAGTGAAGAGAAATTGTAAGATGAAGAGGTCTGTAATGAACAATTGATTGAGATGGGCAATCGATTTTTCGATAAGGGTTATGAGAGTGGAAATATCACTAAAGCCCAAGAGAGGGTAAAAGGCTGAGAGAGGAAAGTTTTACTTGAGGGGAAAGGGGAAAAAGTTACCATAAACCATTAATGGTCTTTTATTTGTAATTTTAACTCCCAACACAAGGAAATCGAGACAATTTTTAAAAAACATTGGAAACTACTTCAAAAGGATCCAATAATTGGAAAGTGCATACCGGAGAAACCTTCCTTCATCTATAGAAGGGTACCAAATTTGAAGGTTAAATTGGTGCATAGTGCTATTGCAGAGAAGAGAAGAACTAGCAGTAGAAGCCATGGGTTTCATAGGTGTGGCCCATGTATAATGTGGTGTAGTAGGTATTACCGGCATTCCCGACAGCGGCAGCCCGACAAGGGTGAAGATCCCGATCGTCCCTAAGGTAAGTATCGCTAACCTAATTCCCCCCTAACACTAACCCTCCCTTAGGGGTGCCTAACCCTAACCTCCCCCCCCAAGTGCCCAACCCTAACCTCCCCCCGGGGGTGCCTAACCCTCCCTTCCCCTAGCCTAATCCTAACCCTCCCGGGGGGGGGGGGGGGGTGCCTATCCCTAAGTCCCAACGGGAGCCCTAAACCTAACCCTCCATCCCCTCGGCACCTGGCTTACCTTCATTTGGTATGCCGGGTGTCGGTCTTCCGGCGTATGGTTAATGACAGGCGTCGAGTTTTTGACACCTGACATTAGTACCACTCCGGGATTAGAAAATCTGGCATTTAGGCCGTCGGCTTCCAGACTATATCCCGTATAATGTGTAGGACTGTGAAGGGTCACCTGTAATTCTAAAAATGTGATATACTGTATGCTCTTAAATGCCAATGTGATTTCATTTATATAGGTAAAACTAGTGGAAATTTAAAAGTACGTTTGGCTGAACACACTTATAATATTAAAAAGGGCTTACAAACCCACACTGTCTCGATGCACTTTAAACAGATGCACAAGTCTAATCCTTGTTGTATTAAAGCTTTTTGGGGGATTCAGGCGATCCATTCAACATGGAAAAATAGGAACCTTGAATAGAGACTTTCCAAGGCAGGATTGAAATGGGTCCATAAATTAAATACTTTAATCCCAAATGGCTTGAATGGAGAGTTTGAGATAAAGTGGTTTTTATAAATATTTTCTCTGCATTTTAATGTACATTTTATGAATTTTATGTATTTATATTATACTGCTTATTGGTATTTTCTATGTCTCGTTTTATGGAGAGATATGGACTTAACACTATGGAAACAGATTTTCATAAGGATAAAATGATTCCTCTATCATTTGAAATCTATTGGAGGACAAGGAACTAGAGTCTTATGCCCTCTGTTTCCTTTGGTTCTCTATTATGCACGTTATTTAACATGCAAGTGATGACTTCCAGTTTTGGCAGCAATGGAACGCAGCACCAACTTCCGGTTTTGGATCTTTGTGATGATGTAATTTCCGGTAACGAGGAGCAGCCGGTTGTGGTGGGAAATAACAGGAACTCCAGAGACTGATTTAATAATTAGGATATTATAAATATTTGTGACTTTTCTTTGAATCACCATGCTTCTGAGGAAGGACTAAAGTCTGAAAAGCTTTAAGCTGGTGATCGTGCTGTGGGGATATCATGGCTGCTAACTTTAAATACCCTGAAAGCCGTGGGGAGATCCGGACCTCTGGATTTCTACCCATTATCCATCTGGGAGGGTAACTGGAGGAACTTAGCAACGAATGTTAAACCCTATATCCACTGTGAGGTTATATGCTTTTTATCTTATTTTAAATGTGAGTGCAACTTGAAAAGAAATCTTTTCTATTTCTGGATAGTATTGTACTATGTTCTTTCTACTCTATTTATGAGAGATTATATGTGGTCTGAGGGGAAGTGAAACTACTGAAAGTCTGAGAATCCATTATGTGAATGGGAAGAATTGTGGACTGATGTAATTTTGCATTGCTTGTGTAAGGACTTTCTTTTATATCAATATATGTATTGTGCGCCATTGAGTGAATATTTTTTGTTATACTTTTTAGGGTTAAAAAGTTGACATAAAAACAGTTTGACACATGGTTTTTCATGATTTTTAGGGTCAGGCACTTGGCGGAGGGTTAGACTGAGGTAGGGGATGGTTAGGCACTAGGGGTAGGGTTAAGCTGGGTACACACTGGTAGATACATTGGCCGATCCATCAGGTGCCCGTTGGCCAGTCTGTACCAGCAATATGTCTGAACGATGAGGTTCACAGACATATCTCGCTGGCTGCGCTGCACAGCCAATTCCCAATATATCTGCAGATATATTGGGGCATCATGTTGTGTGTACGGGCAGTCAGCCAACTGCCTGTACACTTGTAGCTGCAGGGAGGGGGGCGCGACACACCCCTGGCCAGAGGAACCCACCCCCCTCCAACACAGATGATGGTTGTTCAGAGTGTATGAACAACCATCATCTGCAGATATATCTGGTTAGTGTGTACCCAGCTTTAGGCACCAGGGGGAGTGTTAGGATTAGGGTTAAAAATATGAGATATGGTAAGAACTTACCTTTGTTATCTCTATTTCTACGAAGTCCATAGGGTTCCACAGGATACCTTGGGGTATAGGTGTGACGTCAGTCATCGGGCACCATAGAGTTAAGCTTTCAGCCTCCCAGGATGCTCTAGGGTCCCCCTCCTATACCCAGCCCCCGAGCCAAGGCACCTCAGTTAGTTACCAAGCCATAGGCCGGAGGAGGAGAAGGAAGAGAGAGAAAAAAGATCTGGACACACACAAGAATCACATTCTCACCAGAGGGAGACGGAAAAACCGGTGACCAGAGCAAAGCCCATCTGCAGCACAGGTGCGACAGGGCGGCAGTCCTGTGGAACCCTATGGACTTCGTAGAAATAGAGATAACAAAGGTAAGTTCTTACCATATCTCATATTTTCTACTTCAGGGTCCATAGGGTATCCACAGGATACCTTGGGGATGTCCCAAAGCAGTATCCTTTAAGGGTGGGGACGCTCCTGTGCTGAAAGGAGAATCCGCCGCCCGAAGGAAGCATCCTGAGAGGCGAAAGTGTCAAACCTGTAATACCTCACGAAGGTATGGACAGAAGACCACGTAGCAGCCTTGCAGATCTGGACTGCAGAGGCACCACGTCGAGCTGCCCACGAAGGACCCACAGACCTAGTGGAATGAGCCTTCACAGAAGGAGGAACCGGCAGGCCTTCATGAAGATAAGCTTCAGAAATAGCCATACGGATCCAGGCTGCCAAAGTTTGCTTTGAAGCAGGCCAACCCTTTTTACGGAAGTCATAGAGGACAAACAAGGCGTCCGACTTCCTAAAGGAAGAAGTGCAGTCAACATAAGTCCTTAAGGCCCGCACAACATCCAAAGTGGCCTCACCCACTGAAAGACCAGGTGAGTTAAAGGCCGGAACAACTATTTCCTCGTTAACATGAAACTGGGAAACAACTTTGGGAAGAAATTCAGGTCGAGTGCGGAGCACTGCCCTGTTCCCATGAAAAATCAAGAAAGGGGGTCTACATGAGAGAGCCCCTAAATCAGAAACACGTCTGGCCGAAGCTATGGCCAGAAGGAAAACAGTCTTAGCTGTTAGCCATTTAAGATCCACTGAGCCCAGTGGTTCAAACGGCGGTCCCTGGAGAGCCCTCAGGACCACAGCCAAATCCCAAGGCGCCACAGGTGGAACAAAGGGTGGCTGAATGCGTAGAACACCTTGCATAAAGGTGCGCACATCCGGGATTGTAGCAATCCTACGGTGAAACCAGACAGACAGGGCCGAAACCTGTATCTTCAAAGAAGCAAGGCGAAGCCCATGATCTAGTCCCGCTTGTAGGAAGGAGAATATCCGAGACAGACGAAATTCCCGCGGTGCATAACCTCTCGGTCGACACCACTGGAAGAACGTATGCCACACGCGATGGTATGTCCTCGCGGAAGACGGCTTCCGAGCTCGTAACATGGTACGCACCACAGAGCTGGAAAACCCCCTGGACCTCACATCCGAGTCAGGTCCGGGTGAAGACAGGGACCCTGTGACAGAAGGTCCGGTCATAGCGGCAACCGCAGAGGACTGTCCACGGACAGACCTTGAAGGTCTGTGAACCAGTGCCGTCTGGGCCACGCGGGAGCTATCAACAGGAGCGTCCCTCCTTCCTGTTTGAATTTCCGGATTACCCGTGGAAGAAGGGAAATCGGAGGAAACAGGTATGCGAACCGGAACGTCCACCGGACGGACAGAGCATCCACCAGAGACGCCCCTTCGTCTCTTGTGCGAGACCCGTACACCGGCAACTTGTTGTTGTGCCGGGACGCCATGAGGTTGATCTCTGGAAGACCCCATCTGTCCACCAGCAGTTGAAAAACGTCCGGGTGCAGGGACCATTCCCCTGGATAAACGTCCTGGCGACTTAGAAAGTCCGCCTCCCACTTTAGCACTCCCGGGATGAAGACCGCTGATATGGCCGGAAGATTGCGCTCCGCCCATACCAGTATCCGAGAGACCTCCACGAGAGCCACCCGACTTCGGATTCCTCCTTGCCTGTTTATGTAGGCCACGGTGGTAGCATTGTCCGACTGGACCTGTAGCGGACGACCCTGGAGAACCCGATGTGCCTGCCGGAGAGCATTGAAGACCGCACGGAGTTCCAAGATATTGATTGGAAGCTCCGCTTCTGTCAGCGTCCACCTGCCCTGGAACAAGTGTGGACCCGAAACTGCTCCCCAGCCCCGAAGACTGGCATCCGTTGTCAACAGGACCCAATTTGGAACCCAGAACGGACATCCCTTGCTGAGATGGGTCGTCTGTAACCACCAGGCAAGGGACAGGCGAACCTCCGGGGTGAGCACAATCGCCTATGACTTCAGAGACTGAGGCAGCCCGTTCCACTTGGACAGGATCAGGTGCTGCAGAGGTCTGGAGTGAAACTGGGCATATTCCACCATGTCGAACACCGACACCATGGAGCCCAGTAACCTCATCGCCGAGTGTAGAGACACCCGGCGGCTGTGCAGACAACTGCGCACCCTCGACTGGAAAGCAGAGATCTTTTCCCCCGTCACGAAGATCCTTTGCTGTCCTGAGTCCAATAAGGCTCCGAGGTGCAGAATCCGCCGAGACGGGATTAGAGTGGACTTCTGCCAGTTGATTAACCAGCCGTGCCGTTGCAGCAGTGCAATGGTCAGGTCCAAGTGGCGTAGAAGGAGCTCGGGAGATCCTGCCACTAATAAAAGGTCGTCCAAGTACGGCAACATGCGGACTCCCTGCAGCCGCAGAGAAGCCGCCATAACCGCCATCACCTTGGCGAACACACGTGGTGCTGTCGCCAGGCCAAAAGGTAACGCCCGAAACTGGAAGTGGCCGCTGCGGATTGCAAACCTGAGGAACTGTTGATGGCGCGAAAGAATAGGGACATGCAGGTAAGCGTCCTGTATGTCCAATGACACCATGTAGACCCCAGGTTCCAGCGCCAGAAACTTCAGCACCCGCAAAGACTTGTTGAGAGCTTTGAGGTTTAGAATCGGACGATACGACCCATTGGGTTTCTGCACCAAAAAAAGATTTGAATAGAAACCCTGGCCCCTCTGGGAGAATGGAACAGGCACTATAACTCCAGCCTGGAGCATAGTGTGCAAGACCTTCCGCAGCTCCGTGGCCTTGTTCCGGTCTGATGGTAGACCTGTGGTGAAGAATCGAGCCGGGGGTCTGTGCCGGAAAGAGAGGGCGTACCCTTGGGAGACCACCTTGAGAACCCAAGTGTCTGTCGTGGTAACCGACCAACACCGGGCGAACTGCAGCAGGCGGCCTCCCACTTTGGGATCCCCCAAAGGGAGGCCCGGACCGTCAGGCCGCAGGCTTGTCATCTGGCTTAGGGGCCGGATGTCTGGTACTCCATGCCTGCTTCCGGGGCTTGGCCGATTTCTTAGGACCAGCCTGTCGAGGAAAAGACTGTGGTTTGGGCCTGCCCTGGGCCCTATAAGACCGAAAGGACGATGGTCCAGAACCAGAAGGAGCAGCGGCCGACGGGAGACATGCCGATTTGGCTGCCGCCAGCGTGGCCACAATCTTGTCTAGATCCGGACCGAAGAGAACTTCTCCAGTAAATGGCAATGCCTCCAAACCCTTTTTGGAATCAGCGTCCGCCTTCCAGGATCGCAACCACAAGGTGCGACGAGCAGCCACCGCTGCCGAAGAAATTCGAGACACCAGGGCACTAATGTCTAAGGCCGCCTCGTTGATATAAGTGGCCGAATCACGGAGATTAGCAATCAACTCCGCCTGATCGGCCGGACAGTCGGAATCAAAAGACGCCTCTAATGAATCCGCCCAGCGCTCCATCGCTCTGGCAACTCAGCAAATGGCCATAGCCGGCCGTGCTGCCCACCCCCCCGCAAGGGAATAAGCGGACTTCAGGCAGATCTCCACCTTGCGGTCCGTAGCATCCTTAAGGGAGGACATGGATGGCATCGGCAATGTGGCACTACGGACAAGACGGGTCACGCGAGAATCCACCTGTGGAGGGGATTCCCACTTTGCAAAATAATTATCCGCGAACGGATAAGCCACCGCCAGGCGCCTCTGCGGCTGGTAACGTTTGCCAGGCTGTTTCCACGCCTCCTCTAAATGGTCCATTAACTGACCCGAAAGAGGAAAGACTGTGGCATCGCCCTTCACATCTTTAAAAAAGGCATACTTGGATTTAGCCGCTGGGGGAACTTCGTCCTCAATCACCAAGGCTGTGCGGACTGCCCGAATAAGTCCAGGAATCTATACTTTGGACTTAGTGTCAGCGTCCTTAGTATGGAGAGGTTCCTGATCGTAAGGATCCAGAATCTCCCCATCATCAGACGTCCCTTTGTCATCCTCATAAGGAGCCGACAGAGACGCCACCGGCCGTTTATGTGGCCGCATCACAGACTCCCCTTGCAACACATCCGACAAGTGCTGTACAGAACTCGTCAGGGAGTTAACCCACGCCGGCTCCTGAGAAACTGGGAGCGGGGAAATAGGGAGACTGTGGGAAACCCTGCATGGGTGACGACACCACTGACTGCTGGGACAAACCCATCTGTGTAAACGCGGGCTGCGGAGCTAACTGGCCCACTAAGGTCGTAAGCGCCTGAGCGAAACAAGCCCAGGGCGGCTCCTGTACCAGTGCTGTAACCGTAATAGGCCGCGCCATTGACAAACACTGCCGGCAGAGGCCCTCTGCGCTACCCTCCCCCTCCGCTAACGGTACTTTACACGTAGTACACTGTAGCCGGAGAGGAAAATCACTTTCACACATGATGGCACCAAGTATGTGACCCCTCTCACCAATTATATATTAAATAGGCGAGAGACCACCCTGCAGCACCGCACCGCAAGGGCTTAGCAGAAAGGACAGGGACAGTAATAAAGCTGACAGTCAGAAGAAAAGTTACAGGCAGCAGCGCTAGCACAGTCACATACAATGCAAAGAAAAATCAATTCCTGCACTAACAGCGCTGATCACTCAACTACGCAGACACAGGGCCTGGTAGGACACAGCGCTGCATACACAGACCTGCCACAGCGGAGGACAGGTATGCGGGGGGACCCAGACTACGATGCTTCCGTCCAGTGCTTCCAGCAGCGTTCACCATGCGTTCAGGAAAGATGGCCGCCAAGGAGCAGAGAGGAGGCTGGCCTGGGAGAGGAGCGCTGCTACAGGACCAGTCGGCAGTGTGCAGAGAGGGCTATGTGCAGCGGGGGAGGTGCCGGCTGTGAGACAGGGAAGGCGCGCTCCCCTGGCATGCATTTAACCCCCGGGACGCCGCAGCGCTACCGCTCTGCTGTGGTCCGCTGTCCCAGGGGGGTAGTGGAAGTGCAGGTTCTTACCTGGCTCCACGCTGCAGCCAGTCCCCAGGGAGCCCCCTGCCTGGGGACTCTGGACCATGTAACAGCGGGGACCCACCGCGGGACCCCGCTGCTTACCTTGCTGTCCCCCTTGAATCCGGCCATGGTCCGGAACATCTGGGGTCACCGCTAGCTGTGACCCCAGATGCTCACCAGCATCCATAGATCGGTACCGGCGTTCTGGTACCGGCGGGGGTGTAGGGAAGACAGCATGGGCGTCAGGACTGACTGTCCATGCTGTACATCCAGATGTGCAGCCACAGCTGCATGAAGAAAAGCTTCAGGGGCTCTTCTAGCCCCCACTCCAACAGGTGCACCCGACTCCGGCCGGGCACCAAACGAAACTGAGGTGCCTTGGCTCGGGGGCGGGGTATAGGAGGGGGACCCTAGTGCATCCTGGGAGGCTGAAAGCTTAACTCTATGGTGCCCGATGACTGACGTCACACCTATACCCCAAGGTATCCTGTGGATACCCTATGGACCCTGAAGTAGAAATAGCAACAAAACAAAAAAAGTCACCCTGTTGCATGTTGACCTTTTGACCCTGTCAACCTAAGTCCTTGTCTACCTTCTGGTGTCTATCTACCTTCTGGTGTCTAGCTATTGAATGTCTATCTTGATACTATCTATCAATCCACACCCCTAGGATTTAGCAGAGACACAATTTTTTGCCTGATCTCATGACTTAACAACAAGTGTAGTTCCCTGACGTCACATGAGCATCAGAATTTACCTGGGCAGTGGTTCTGGGTACGTAACATCTAATGCAGCCGCTTTGATTTCTCCCACTTGTAAGGCTTCTACCAAGGCATCTTGATCAACAACCAGTCCTGTGTGCAAGAAGATTATATTACTATGTACGTTGCTGTAGCACAATCAATAGTTACATATGGAAAAGGACGCTAAAGGTTTTCAAGGTTTAATAATTTAGTTTATACATTACATGCCAAATCAAAATAACCAGGGACTGAGTTATCTGGGTAAAATAAAGATATTTAATGAGGCCTAAAATGTGCACTATAAACATTACTAACCAGCCCACTTAGCCCATATTGCCACTGTGTAAAATGAGGGCCACAAATAGCCTTCTATAATGTATACCTATCGTTGTATGCAAAATTACATACATGTCCGTTATAATGCAGGGGATAGTTGTGGAATGTGTATTAATTTGCACATATTCTACTTGTTGTTTCGTCTGTCTCCTTTGTATGGCGCTACGGAACTCTTGTGACATCTTACAAGTAAAGGATAATAATGCCTGTCTCTGCCTCTAACAGTATCCTACACAAAAGATCCCACAAATAAAAGAGGGGAATCAACTGTTAAACAAAGGGTTAAATCATCAATTATACAACAACACATTTTGCATATAAGATGGGGGACTGGGCTCTGGTATTGACTACAAACCTCTGCTTATATTTATTAAAGTTGCCGAGGGTTTCATCAGTTTAAATTCTCTTTTCCCAATACATTTTTCTGTTGCTGGAGTAAGGTTCACAGCTAGCATTACATAATCTGACTGCTGCAACAAATCTGCTAGGTTTTCACAGTATGAGGCTCCAACAGACCTTTCTTCTTCTTCCAGCCTGTAAGAAATATTACAGGTTACTAATACCGCTTTTCCACCTAAGCCCCTGGTCTGACCCAAGATTTGGAACACATAACAAATCGAGTCAGACCTGGGACGGACCTCTTTTCCACTGTGGTGCCGGATCAGCGCCATTCACACTGCACACGGGTGCAGCGGAACCCTTCTCCTGGCTCTTGGAGATGACATCATCTCCAAGCGCCGAGAAACCCGGTAGTCCCCATGCTGCAAACAGGACCCGGGCCGGACGTTCCGGGTTACCCGTTTACACTGCAGGATTGCACGGGTCTTTCCCAATCCTGCAAGCTACATGGGTTGTATTGCCGAGTCACTCGACCCAGGAATCCAAATCTTGTCCCTTTTACACATAGCAGCAACCCGGGTTAACACTGCAATAACCTGGGTTTTAGCTGTGGTGTAAAAGGGGTATAAGTAACAACTTAAATAGTACTGCAATGTCACATGAAACTTGTCAGCCATTTTGCTGCACTCCATAAAAAGTAATGAGAACACTACAATAATACACAATGCCTGTAGGAGATATAGCAAACTGACAACCTGTATTCACCTTTAATGATTCTGACATACACGCTTCCACCAAACAATCAGACATCACAGCTCACAACAGCAAATTAAATGAAAAATATTCCTTGTTTCACAGCCTACATCTAAAATAGAGCATAGTTGATAGTGTGAATAGTTTCCGAGGACACTATAACCAAATAAATAAATCTATTCACAACAGGACTACTTCACATACAATAATGCAGTCTCCTGTATACTAACCAGATCCTTCTGTAATCTTTACCTATACTGCATCCAGAATAAGAACGCATGCTCGGAAAATAAACTATAATGTGTTCAAAACACAAGTGATATCTTGTAGTACCAATTTTGTACAAAAACTCAGTAATCCAAGTTTATGAAGACATTTAGAGATGAAGCAATATTGTTAGATGAAACTGTTAAATCTGAAAATTTACCTTAGTTAATCAGTTAATGATGTAAAGCCGAGAACAAAATTGTTTTGGCAAATGATCACTTAAAGTCGGAAGAATATTACTGTTTAACAGACTTTTTGCTGAGGACATGCCAATGTTAGGGCTATTTAGGCAGGGTCATATTTTTAGTGGAACTTTAAATGTCTGTGTTCTACAGTGCAATCAAATGGAACACTTTTTACCAGTCACCACAGGAATATTTCCTGGTGGAGTGAAGGAATATTAGATAGATGCTCTGAAGTAGACCTCTGCTAATTTTACTAACATTTCCTAATGTATTGCTTTTCTCACCGTCGATGCCTGCTGTAATACAGAATCTTCATTTCAAACGCTTTAGCTCGTTGTGCAATTTTGTATCCAATCCTTCCCATTCCTACAATTCCGAGAGTGGTCCCTGTTATATCTCCAGCTACCCAGTTAGCATGGAAACTATCCGTGTGTGGAGACACTGCGATCTGGTGTGCTACAGTATATGCAGGAAGAGAATAGTTTAATAAAGAGTACGACTTTCAGTTTTGTTCAGAACCAAATGTAATATTCATTGCCATAAACCAGTGGATCTCAAACTCAGTCCTCAGGACCCCACTCAGGTCACGTTTTCCAGGTCCCCAGCAGGTGCACAGGTGTACTCATTTCTCACTGATACATTTTAATAAATCCACAGGTGGAGCTAAAGGCCCCCATACATGGTGCGATTCAAAATTGGTAAGATGAGTTGTACAATTGCCCTTGAAATTCTTCCCGTGAAATTTTTCATAAGATGTTGTCAAATGTTGTACGATTGATCATTACGATCATAGGTTAAGATGCATAGAAGTGTATCACATTGTACTCAAAAGGTCGTAGATCTCTCTGCAAAACCATCTGATGTGCGATCCAACTAGAGGACAGCGGGGATGCGCATCGGGGACGCAGAACACACAAAATACACCTATTTTCACACGATTGGTCTGTCCAACCTGTCATAACGGGCCATGTTCTGTAAAAAATCATCCTGTGTATGGGCACCTTAACTCTTTCACTTGTGATTCTGTGAGGAGACTTGGAAAACATGCACTGTTTGGGGTTCTGACTGAGTTTGAGAACCTATGCCATAAACCATTTTAAAACCTTTATTTATTTATTTTTGTAATTGTCAATATAACAACAAACAGACTGTTACAAATAACATGACTACAAATTCTTTAGACCAAAAAGAGGTATGGGAAGAACAAGACAGGAGAGGCATAGATAAATGGATACAGGTTTCTCCTCAAACAACTGCTGCAGTGACATTAGAGGTGAACCATTTCCCCAGTGATTACTTATTACACACTAAAAACTTTTATATGACAAAGTGAATACAAAAATCCATCACATGAAAATCATACAGTTTTCTCTGTTGGGAGGTAGGGGTGTTTAGTTGGGAATGGGCATTCCAGATAAACAAGCAGCTAAATACACGTATAAAGGAAGCAGTATGGGGGAGATTTGGTTTTGTAGTACACTGAGGGACAAATATAATTAATCGGGTGAGAGTTTTGAAAATGTGGGAGTTTAGCAGTAAACTCTCACATTGGTCGAGTTTTATCTTGAAAATGGGAAAACATCTGGATTAGAGTTTAAATCGTGAGAGTTTTTTTCGGCAAAATTTACTAAGCGGCGGTTTGACGGCGGTTTCTATTCTATTCTAAACCCCGGGGGTTTGGTGGTGGTTTCTATTCTATTCTAAACCCCGGGGGTTTGGTGGTGGTTTTGCAGCGGTTTCTAAATGACAGCCCTGCTATATTCTATTCTAAAATGTGTTTTGATGGCAGTTTGCAGCGGTTTTGGACTTAGTAAATCTGCAGATAGCAAAACCGCCGCCAAACCACAGTCAAAACACATTTTAGAATAGAATAGAGCAGGGCTGTCATTTTGAAACCGCTGCAAAACCGTCACCAAACCCCCGGGGTTTAGAATAGAATAGAAACCGCCGTCAAAACCACCGCTTAGTAAATTTTGCCCTATGAGTCTAAAAACATGCGAGTTTTCATGTTCTCAGACTCTATTACATTGGATGTGTTTAAAACGTGTGAGAGTTTACTGCTAAACTCTCACATTGTCTAATCTCTCACCCTATTACATTTGGCACTGTATCAGAAGCCAAGAAAAAAACGTGAAGGTTACAAATAGGCACTAAAATTGAATAGCATAGGAATGAGTTTATGGCCCAGAAATCCAGTGAACAATTGCCCAATTTTTCCCGTCAATTTAAATTTATATCTTATAATGGATATTTATACATGTAATTATTTTAAATGTGACACATTGATGAATAAAATGTTATCGAGGTGTTGTTGCCCTCCAGTGCATTGTGAGAATGAATAGTTCAATTTGATTGTGAAATATGCTCACATATTGTATGATTGAATGACATGAAATAACTTAGTATATTGTATTAAAGGCAAATGTAAGCTCCTGTAAGCTCCTAGGAGCAGGGTCCTCGTCCCCACTGTCTCACAGTCTTCTTCTCTAGCACTTCTATGACAGCCTTCACCTTCAGAGCTGTACTGTGTATGGAGAATTGTGTTGCTAATTGTTACTTGTGTTCTGTTTATGTTTTGGTTACTGTATTGTAATGTAATGTTCTGTGTACCCTTTACTGTATGTACAGTGATGCGGACCACTTGTGGCGCCCTATAAATAAAATGTAATAATAATAATAATGTCCATGAGGAAATGTTGAAAAAAAAAGTGAAATAGAGCAATTTACAATATTTTATATAAGAAACTCAGCAATAAACCTAAATATAAAAAAGACAAATCATAAGGCTTAGTTATAAGGTGAAGTTGAACTATTAAATGGGGGAAGGGGGGGTTATGTCCACTTTTTAACTCTGTTATACTGTAGCTCCTCCTGCTATAATCTAATTGGGGCATTTGAACAAAACCAACACATAGAAGTGCGCAGGAAAATCAGCAATGTTGCTGTACCATAATTATCGATTATGTACACAGCTGCACATCACATCCGCACTCTGCTGACAACTGAATACCTCCTTAAGGGGCCTATTTATCAAGCTTTTTTCATAAAATTAAGTAGAAACTACAGTTTCTGCATAATTTTATGAATTGGTGCTATGTACTAATGGCACAATGCAGAAGATTTCATGAAAATCTCTGGCAAAGTGCTAATTAGCACTGCAGATCGCAGTCCCCATTATTATTAATGGGGACTACACTCTAACTCCTATGTACCAAACTGTGAAAAGCAACGGTTTTCGTACTTTGGCCTCATTAGTTTACACCATCTTCAAATAGTTTAAGCCTATGGAGGCTCAAGGGGCAGGAAAGCGCTCTTCCAATCTCTCTCTCACAGCCCCGGCCAGTGGTGGAAACTGACATCTTGCGCATGCGCAGTGTCAGATTCCCCCGAAGAAGTCTTTAACTTCCGTGATAGACTTCTACAGAATGCCAAGGATTTAACTTGCAGGGACAGGTTACCGCAACCACTGTCCCTGCGAGTTTCCCTTAGTACATAATGGGGATATTTCATTAAAATTACAAATATCCGCCGTGATATGGACATACTTGCCTACTTTTGAAAAAGCGTTTCAGGGAGATTGTGAAAGTAACACCTATGAGCGTGGCGGTAAAGTGGGCGTGTACTGCTACATCTGAGGGGCGTGTACTGCTACATCTGAGAGGCGTGTCATAAACCTGACTTATATCCACATGTAAATGAGCCCCAAAGCAGAAAATACATGTAACCATAGGGATCATTGTGCCTTATAACCAACGCAGGGACATTATACTAATGATCCCATTTGAATGTATAGATCTCTGTTTTTTCTTGTATACAACGGTGCCATAATGGGGGTAAGGTGAAATGAGGGAGATTGCTACACTCTTCAGGGAGAAAGAGAGATTGCTGCTATTTCAGGGAGTCTCCCTGACAATGAGGGAGAGTTGGCAAGTATGGATATGGATACTTAATAATCGCGGCAGTTATGCAATTATTAGTACATAGACCCCCTAAGTGCTTATTATATTATTGTATGAGTTGGTCTCTGTTGCCATTGCTTATGAAAATAAGCAATTATGTAAAAAACAAAACAATTGAGTGGGGCGTGGAACACAGCAATTTATATTACCTTCAAGAAAGTTCCTGGCAGACACAAGCAGCAAAGTCATTGCCAAGTCAGCTGTAGAACTGGTGACAGCATGAGGTGTGTTTGTCACTTTCACACCAAAGCTTGAAATCAACTTTAGGTCAAGGTGGTCAACTCCTGCTCCCGCACTCGCAATTATTTTGAGTTGAGGAAGACGTTTCATAAGTTGACTGTTAACATCTGGTTTATTTGCCCAATTGAAGATGCACACAATGTTGTCTGCTAATTGCCCATTCTCATTTAACTCTTTCATAGTGATCAATGTAAAGTGCTGCTTCAGAAATTGCACATGCTCTTCCATGACTCCATAAGGTCCTCCGATCTCCTCTATCAGTGCACCAGACAGTTCTTTCTCCATTATGTTGGTTATTTGGTGACTGAAACCAATAAAGTAAGGATGGATTATTTTCTCTTAGTCTATGCACAGTAACATACATTTCTGTTTACCACTCTAAAGGGTCAATTCAATTGGACGGAAGGATTGCGAGTTGCCCGTGCAGCTGAACTCGCTCCCCCCGTGGGCTATGGTACTACAGCTAAACTCTGTGGGGTATATTTACTAAAGCGCGGGGTTTAGAAAAGGAGATGTTGCCCATAGCAACCAATCAGATTCTACTTTTCACTTCTCTAGCACCTTCTAGAAGATAATAGCAAAATCTTATTGGTTGCTATGGGAAACATCTATCTCCATTTTTAAAAACCTGCACTTTAGTAAATATACCCCCGTGAGTCCAATGGCCGTGAGTAAAGTGACATGTGGTTGAATCTACCCCTATATATGCTCTAACTGCAAGTTCAAAAAATGTATAGGAAGTATATTTTCTCACAATAACATGGATCATTTATGGCACAATTTATGAAGCAGTGAAGAGCCTATGTTCCAGCGAAGCCGGTGAAAAATAGGCCTACACTGCTTTGTGCCACTTATCAAAAGGTTCACACAAGAGAAATCAAAGGTTTCTCAGGCCTTTACCAATGGGCATGTCGGAAGTACATAATTTATCAAATGGCAAAATTTGTGGGTTTTCACCGCTAGGCAACGCCATTTTTTGAGACTGCATTATGTAAACCAGGCACTGGGAACCAGCAAAGCAGAGTTAAACAACTATATGTAGATGACTATACATTAACCATTTGCCACGGGTTGGGTATGAGATGCCGGTGGTCAGGATGCCGCTGGTCAGACTACCGACAGCGGCATCCTGACAGTGAAGATCCCAACAGCGGCAGGGAAGTATAGTATAACTGACCCTAAGCCCTACCCTAACCCTCCCTTCCCGATGCCTAAACCTAACCTCCCCCCTAGTGCCCAAACCTAACCTCCCCGCACCCTAAACCTAACCCTTTCCCCTTAGTGTCTAACCCTCCCTTAGTGCCTAACCCTAAACCTATACCTCCCCTTACCCCCCGATTCTTACCTTCAGGATAATGGAGGTCAGGATTCCGGCGCCGGTATTTAGACCGTAGGTATCCCGCATGCCGGGATTCTGACTACATCCCATTTGCCACACGTCGCAAGCAAGTACAAATTTATGAATATAGTCAATATACGATTATGTATCACTGCAAGAAGTAACAGTACTAAATGAAAGTTAGCACCTGTTGCGGTCCATATTCTAAAATAGAGCCCATTAGGTTGGCAGCCTCAGCATCTCATGCTACGGACAGCCATTTGGTGGGAAACATACCTTGGATACAACTTGATTCACAAACAGAGAACATAAAATAAAATAATGTCATATTCTAAAAACATAGGGCCTGATTCAGTACGGATCGCAATAGCAATTACACACGCAGTCCCACTGCGAAGATATGCTAATGTTTGCGATCAGAATGCCATATGCAGCCTAACATAAGGATGCCCACTTTACCTTACCCACATCTGTAATACTTAGCAAGACTGCATATTTTACCTACTGTATTTTGAAACCTAACTGACCCTAAACCTCTGTTATGGCCCGTACACACGGGACGATCAGACAACTATCAGATATCGTTGTGTGATTGTCCTGCATGTGCTGGATGTTCGATATCTAACATCCAGCAACATGCACAACCCGCAAACGACGTAACGATCGCGGGTCCCTATAGTAAACAGGCCATGTCGATATCGACAAGGTTGGCCTGCATGCACGGGCGTTGGTCGACATTGATACCGATCATCCGTGCCAGCACATCGGCCATCGTTTGGTCCTTGGAGGGGTTAAAAAAAAAAGGACGATTTAAACGATCAAACGATATCGTTATCGTTTAAATCGTCCTTTATATCTGACCGTGTGTGACCGTTACTCTTAACATGAGCTCATGTTTATGCAAGATGGGTGCTGTAAGCTACAGCATCTAATCATATTAATTTAGTCACTTATATAATGAAAGAGAATGTGGTTGCTGTATATTACAGCACCTTTTTCTCATACATTCCCCCAAAGTTATCATCACATCTGTATCTGTATGTACAACATAAAGTCACAAGTATATATTCTTCTTTTAGAGGGCATCATTATATAAGAGAAAATACTACACCTGGTGAATTGAGAGGTCAGTCTTCAGCCACTAAATCTGACTTGCTATAAGCTTCTAGTTATATCAGCATGTTCATGGTTCACTTGGAACGCCTGCTGCAGTGATTGGTTCCAGGTTATTGTGTAACACTCCCCACTTTTAAAAAACACCTTTTTCTTAATTTACTTAAGAATTACATTTATTTTGTTATGGGTGCTTGTTACAAACCCCATTGAGTACTTTTACCCCATGCACAGTATAGCCATAAAGACTCTACATTATTTGTTACAATCTTCACATATATCCTAATGCTGG
Source organism: Taudactylus pleione (assembly GCA_031769625.1). NCBI lineage: Eukaryota > Metazoa > Chordata > Amphibia > Anura > Myobatrachidae > Taudactylus > Taudactylus pleione. The sequence goes on from JAUIMM010000178.1 coordinate 14,481,250, forward strand.
GAAGCTCCTAAACAGGATCTTTACATATACAAAAATTCCTGTCCTGTTCCTTCCAAATTCACTGCAGAGACACAGCCTAACTAATAACTATCATCTAGCCGAGTATCAGTTATACCCATTATATCATAATTATGTTCCAATGTCGTTCAATCCAGTTAACTAAGTTTTTTTAAAGTATTTGTTACCAAACATTTTATACTTTTTTCACACCTTACTGTGGCGTCCTATAAACACTCCCCCTCACACCTTACTACAGCGTCCAATAAACACTCCCCCTCACACCTTACTATAGCGTCCTATAAACACTCCCCCACACCTTACTACAGCGTCCTATAAAAACTCCCCCTCACACCTTACTACAGCATCCTATAAACACTCCCCCTCGCTCACGCCTTACTATAGCGTCCTATAAACACTCCCCCTCACACCTTACTATGGTGTCCTATAAACACCCCCCCTCACACCTTACTATGGTGTCCTATAAACACTCCCCCTCACACCTTACTATAGCGTCCTATAAACACTCCCCCTCACACCTTACTACAGCGTCCTATAAACACTCCCCCTCACACCTTACTACAGCATCCTATAAACACTCCCCCTCGCTCACGCCTTACTATAGCATCCTATAAACACTCCCCCTCGCTCACGCCTTACTATAGTATCCTATAAACACTCCCCCTCACACCTTACTATGGTGTCCTATAAACACTCCCCCTCACACCTTACTATAGCGTCCTATAAACACTCCCCCTCACACCTTACTACAGCGTCCTATAAACACTCCCCCTCACACCTTACTACAGCGTCCTATAAACACTCCCCCTCACACCTTACTATAGCGTCCTATAAACACTCCCCCTCACACCTTACTACAGCGTCCTATAAACAAACCCCCTCACACCTTACTACAGCGTCCTATAAACAAACCCCCTCACACCTTACTATAGCATCCTATAAACACTCCCCCTCACACCTTACTATGGTGTCCTATAAACACTCCCCCTCACACCTTACTACAGCATCCTATAAACACTCCCCCTCGCTCACGCCTTACTATAAAGTCCTATAAACACTGCTCCTCATACCTTACTACAGCGTCCTATAAACACTCCCCCTCATAACTTACTATAGCGTCCTATAAGCACTCCCCCTCATACCTTACTATAGCATCCTATAAACACTCCCCCTCACACCTTACTATGGTGTCCTATAAACACTCCCCATCACACCTTACTATGGCGTCCTATAAACACTCCCCCTCACACCTTACTATGGTGTCCTATAAACACTCCCCATCACACCTTACTATGGCGTCCTATAAACACTCCCCCTCACACCTTACTATAGTGTCCTATAAACACTCCCCCTCACACCTTACTACAGCGTCCTATAAAAACTCCCCCTCACACCTTACTACAGCATCCTATAAACACTCCCCCTCGCTCACGCCTTACTATAAAGTCCTATAAACACTGCTCCTCATACCTTACTACAGCGTCTTATAAACACTCCCCCTCATAACTTACTATAGCGTCCTATAAGCACTCCCCCTCATACCTTACTATGGCGTCCTATAAACACTCCCCCACACACCTTACTATGGCATCCTATAAACACTCCCCCTCACCCTTTACTATGGTGTCCTATAAACACTCCACCTCACTATAGCGTCCTATAAACACTCCCCCTCACACCTTACTATAGTATCCTATAAACACTCCCCCTCACACCTTACTACAGCATCCTATAAACACTCCCCCTCGCTCACGCCTTACTATAAAGTCCTATAAACACTGCTCCTCATACCTTACTACAGCGTCCTATAAACACTCCCCCTCATAACTTACTATAGCATCCTATAAGCACTCCCCCTCATACCTTACTATGGCGTCCTATAAACACTCCCCCTCATACCTTACTATAGCATCCTATAAACACTCCCCCTCACACCTTACTATAGCGTCCTATAAACACTCCCCCTCACACCTTACTATGGCGTCCTATAATCACCCCCCATCACACCTTACTATGGCGTCCTATAAACACTCCCCCTCACCCTTTACTATGGTGTCCTATAAACACTCCCCCTCACACCTTACTACAGCGTCCTATAAAAACTCCCCCTCACACCTTACTATAGCGTCCTATAAACACTCCCCCTCACACCTTACTATAGTATCCTATAAACACTCCCCCTCACACCTTACTATAGCGTCCTATAAACACTCCCTCACACCTTACTATAGTATCCTATAAACACTCCTCCTCACACCTTACTATAGCGTCCTATAAACACTCCCCCTCACACCTTACTATAGCGTCCTATAAACACTCCCCCTCATACCTTACTACAGCGTCCTATAAACACTCCCCCTCACACCTTACTATAGCGTCCTATAAACACTCCCCCTCACACCTTACTATAGCGTCCTATAAACACTCCCCCTCACACCTTACTATGGCGTCCTATAAACACTCCCCCTCACACCTTACTATAGCGTCCTATAAAAAACTCCCCCTCACACCTTACTATGGCGTCCTATAAACACTCCCCCTCACACCTTACTATAGCGTCCTATAAACACTCCCCCTCATACCTTTCCCATCACTAAACTGTTCCCTATCTACACTATATAAGACACAGTGAAGGGTATTCAATTAGAGGCAAAAAGTCGAACATTTTCGCCTGTTCGGCTTTTCTCCTCATTCGCCGGTTTCAGAGGCAAAATCATTCCATGCGCGTCCCCGCTTTTCACCTAATTCAACTGCAAAACAGGTGAAAACGGAAATAGGCGAATGCAGAACAGGCGAAAAGTACTGAAAGAATTGGGGAAATCAGTCTGTACCCCAGAAAAAGATGCACTAACATAGGAAATCATTATAGAAGTGTACTAACAGCCCTAATAAAACTAATTTTGCGTACTTAGGTTGAGTAAATTGCTTGCTATTTGCGTCTTTGTAAAAGTGGTGAAGAATAGCATTAAGCAGTATTTTTTGTGTGAAAATAAGTAGTCCAGTCAAATTTGGGGTAATTGAAAATGGGTGCTAGCATATTTTTATGTCTCTAAAGTGAACTTTTTAAAAAGGTGAAAAATCCACCTGCTGCATGCACCTGTAATCCCAAAAACACCTGACCCATCCTTGCAGACCCCCAAGAAGCCTATTTCGCTAGTTTTTATGCTTGTCCTCCCACTTTTTACATTTTCACCGCAAAAATTACTTTTTTTTGGGTGTTCTTAGGTTTTTGTTTTTTTGCAGATTTGTCTTTTGGGGGGCTGTCCAAAGGGTTTTGAGTCGTTTCCCCATGTTTGCACCCCAAAATAAAGTTTTTGCACTGCTTTAAACCTGCTATTGATTGGAGAATCTTTTTTGGCGAATTCAATGCATCGAGTTTCCGCTTAGGCAAAATCGTCCTGGAATTGAATTTATCGAAAAGTTTTTAGGCACAATTTTCACACAAAAAACAGGCGAAAAAGGCTTTTCGCCTCTAATTGAATATGGCCCAGTATTCCATCTTCACTCCCAAGGGTAAATTTACTAAAGTGAGAGTTTTAGATGTGGAGATGTTGCCCATAGCAACCAATCAGATTCTACTTAACATTTATCTAGCACCTTCTAGATAGAAGATAATAGCTAGTATCTGATTGGTTGCTATGGGAAACATCTCCACTTCTTACACCTCTCTCTTTAATAAATTTACCCCCCCCAGTTTCTAGATTATATGATGCACTATAAATATGTCACTGACTAGAATATACCATACCGCTCTTACAGATTACACAAGCAGAGCAGGGACAGGACAGATATGGCTTTCCATTTGTGCTAAGACTTGTACCTCACCATCTGGAGAGTAACAAAACTATGCCTCTGCCTGGCATAGTGGTGGTGCCCACCATGCCACACTGAGTAGAACAATATAAAGTTTAGTTGGTGATGTTATTAGATCACTCACCTGGTCAGGCTAGTTACTGACTACTAGTATACATGTGCCACAGGTTACACCCGGACACTGGCTGATGACGTCAGGGTCAATCTATGGAAGGGGATCTAGCTGCACACACACACAAGGGAAGAGCATAAAGCCCATGCAGCATAAACCTTCAATACACAACATAACTCACCCACACACAGCAGAAGAAACCCCGCTACCGCGCCGCACAGCCGACCTGGTGTCGTGCCTGAGCTACAAGAGAAAGCTGTAGTCTGACAGAAGCGGCTAGATCCCCTTCCGTATATTGACCCTGACGTCATCACCTACCCTCCAACATGCCCCATCCCATCAGGTAGAAAATGCTCTGCTCCTGGACTTCCACCTTATTTATGATTGCAATCAACTGTGTTGAACTAGTTGATTGATTGAGAAGGGTGTTTCAACACAGGTGGCTGCAATCATCAGTTAAGAAGGAAGTCCTGGAGTGGAGCATGTTGTACCTAATGGAACGGGTCATGTGGCAGGGTCTGTGACGGGTAGATACTATGCTGCTGACCATTACTGCATCGTTGTTATGTAATTCATCTCGCTCAATCTAATAGGCTTTGTTTGGAACACGGTAGTAGTTGCTCTGCCATCCAGTACGGACTTGTAGCGCCACAATGTAAACACAGCGTTGGCGCGGTATAAGGAAGGTCGCTTATGGAAAGATATTGACATTATTTCACAATGTAAAGCAGCCGGTGATCTTGTTGTCACTGCTCATCGTCCCATCTTTGATTTGGTAAATAATACCCCTTTTACACCGGAGCTAAAACCCGGGTTTTTGAAGGGTTAACCCGGGCAGCTCCCTGGTGTAAAAGGGCAGAGGGTTGGATCGCCGGGACGAGTGACCCGGCAATCCAACCCAGGTAACTAGCAGGGTTTAACACGGGCGTAGCCCGTGAAACCCTGCTATGGGAACAGCGCACTCCGGGTCACGAAGACCTGGAGTGCGCTGCTAGCCGGCCGATTGGTCCGGCTTCAGTGGCGCTTGGAGATTACGTCATCTCCAAGCGTCCACTTTCACTCCGCAAAAGCCGGGTCTATGCAGACCCGACTGCGGTGTGAGCGGCGCTGACTCGGGAATATCCCGAGTCAGCGCCGGCAAAATTCCGGGTCTGATCCTAATAGGAACTTTGTTCCAACTCTGGGTCAGACCCGGAATTTAGGTGGAAAAGGGGTATAACAGACCTATGACGATTGATCAATGTCCTTATAGAAATTTCATGTATTATTTTTCTGTTTCTTATACTGTGGGATTGTACATGGCTATTGCCCGTCTAATCAAGAATAATATCTTTATGTCGGGAAGAGGGCGGGTGTTTCCGTTGCTCTCGTCAAACATGGCGTCAGCGGATTGAAGCCTGGAAAGTTTTAGCAATTTCCTGTTCGCCGTCAGACTCCGGGAAGAGATAGATCACCTTCCGTAGATGTACGATTATGTCATCTGCCAGTGTCCAACGTCATTCCCTAACATCCAAGTGGGCATAGAGGGGGAATATATTCATGTGGCGAGCGAAGCGAGCCACCTTGCCAGCAGCGTGGTGAGCGAAGCAAGCCCGCAAAGGGCTAACTTTCTTATTTTTGGGGAAAGTGTGGGGGCGAAATCTCCACTTTCGCACTCACATCACTTCCAGGTACGGCTAGTGAAGGGGCTTTATGCTCTTCCTCCCTGGCATGGCAGATGCTGGTACGGCGCATACACAGTGATGCCAGGAGGAGGAGAAGAGCTTGTGTGCGCTTGAGTCTGACGGAAGCGGCTAGATCCCCTTCTGTAGATTGACCCTGACGTCATCAGCCAGTGTCCGTGTGTACCCGGACACTGGCTGATGACGTCGGGGTCAATCTACGGAAGGGGATCAAGCCGCTACCGTCAGACTCCAGCTTTCTCTTGTAGCTCAGACCCGGCAGCAGGGCGGCTGTGCGGCGCGGTAGCGGGTTTTTCTGCTGTGTGTGGGTGAGTTATGTTGTGTATTGAAGGTTCATGGTGCATAGTATCAGGAATGTAAACTGTGAGCATAATCGTTCCCTTCCTCCATCATGGTCGTCCTCCCAGCAGTCTCTCTGCCGCCAGCATTTGATTATGTTATAACCGATAGTTATTCCTACTGCTCAGTCATTTGTCTGCACAACATCTCTCCAAGATAGTATGACATTTGTTTTATGCACAATTTGGACTCCTGTTTGGTCATTTTGCTGCTTTACTTTTATTTTAATACTTGCCACTCTTCGCTGAGAGATCCCCATATACTGAAGGAGTTCAGTTTCTGAGAGCATGTACCTGTATAGATATCTTAGATTTAGTGGCTGCCTACTGTCAACAAACCACAACACATTCTTAGGGGTCTATATACTAATCGCTGACCAGCCGCGATTATGATCTATCCATATAGCCGGGGATATATATCTGCACTATGTACAAAGGGGAACTCACAGGGACAGTATTTGAGGTAACTGCTGTCCCTGCAAGTTATATCCCCGGCAAATTGTAAAAGTCTTTCACAGATATGGAAGCTGACACTGCGCACAGTGGGCCTGATTCAGACCCGCTCGCAAGTGGGTTGATGGTGCCCTAGTGCACATGCGCACTAGACATCTCTAGTGATGTCAGTGGGAGTGATTTTTGGCTCTGATAGCCAAAATCACTCCAGGGCTTGCGGTCACCGAGACCCTACCGCAGGGTCTCGTCGCAAGCCCGATGACCATCTTTATGGCTGCTCGCATATGCTGTGGGTGGTCACCCACAGCTATGCGAGCGGCCAGGAGGCCGCTCCAAGTTTAGGTAGGAGGGCCCTGATTCAGAGCGAGCGCTCTGGTCAGAGCGTCCGGCTCTGAATCAGGCCGAGTGTCAGCTTCCGGAGCGCCCAGAGGCTGTGAGAGAGTGATTGAAAGATCTCTCTCCTGCATCTGGAGCCCCCATAGGCTTACAATAGTTTACATAATCTGAAGAGGATGTAAACTACCGTTTCTGCATAATTTTTTTGTACTGTTCCTATGTACTAATGGTACAATGCAGGAAATTTCACAAAAATCTCAGGCAAAGTGCTAATTAGCACTTCAGATCGCAGTCCCCATTATTATCACTGGGGACTAGGATCTGGCCCCTATGTACCAAACTCCAAAAAGCGAAGCTTTTCAGAGTTTAGCCCCAGTAGTTTACACCATCTTCAGATGATGTAAACTGCTTTAAGCCTATGGAGGCTCCAGGTGCAGGACAGAGATCTTTCAATCTAGCTGTCGCAACCCCAGGCCGGCTCCGAAACCAGACACTGTGCTCATACGCAATGTCAGCTTCTCCTGGGGAAGTCTTTCACTTCTGTGAAAGACATCCATGTAATGCCGGGGATATAACTTTCAGGGACATCGGTTACCGCAACCGCTGTCCCTGCAAATTCCCTTTTGTACATAGACGGATCTCACTGATCCGTCCATGAATCTGTTGATTATTTATTTTTTATTTTTTTTAATCACAGCTGCTTGCAGCACGGATTGCACTGATCCGTGCGTGCATCTGTGATTAATTTCTTTTTAACACAGATGCATGCATCATGGATTTCCCTGATCCGTGCATGCATCTGTCTGCTATCACGCATGATCTAATGATATGCAAATCGTTAGATTGTGCATGATAGATCTTGTCATATTGTGCTGTTTTTGCTGCACATAGTGTCCTGGGGTGCCGGGGAGAGTTCAAGGGAAATCGCTCACGATATTGCATCGTGAACACATCGTCTAGTGCGCAGGTTCTCAAACTCGGTCCTCAGGACCCCAAACAGTGTTTTCCAAGTCTCCTCATAGAATCACAAGTAAAATAATTGGCTTCACCTGTGGATCTTTTCAAATGTATCAGTGAGTATTGAACACACCTGTGCACCTGCTGGGTGACTTGCAAAACGTGGACTGTGTGGGGTCCTGAGGACCGAGTTTGAGAACCACTGGTCTAGTGTGTAGGCACCTTTAGTCCAAGTGAGGTGAGCAATGGAATTGTAAGAAAAAAACATTCTCAAACATTCTAATAGGCACCTCACCATATGCCAGGTAACTAATGGATCTTTTTTTACCAGAAGATGGCTCAGTTATTGCTGCAAGACAAGCTGTCATAGATGTTAATGAAACTCTCCCTAAAAGCCTTAGTGCTCAAAGTGCCTTTCTGACACCCATTTCAGGAGCTATCGGCCACAACAGGTGATGTTTGTTTTGCAGCATAATAGCTAACCAACAGACACGTAGTAACTGGTTCTTCAAATTCATAGCAAAAATCAATGACAAAATATATAATTTTTTTTTTTTATTATTTTTATAAAGTTTTGTCCCCTTATACTAATTTTGTTGTGTGCTATTTAATAAAAAGTCATATTTTTCTACGTACTGTGTGTAAGGTTTTATGAATTTTCTTTCTTTTCCCATTTATTAGGATTAACATAAACGTACCAAGATGTCGTACATGCTACCTCACTTGCACAATGGTTGGCAGGTTGACCAGGCCATCCTTTCTGAGGAAGACCGTGTGTTAGTTATACGCTTTGGACACGACTGGGATCCAACCTGTATGAAGATGGATGAAGTTTTGTACAGCATAGCTGAAAAGGTGAGTGTGACTCAGAGGATGCATTACTTTGACAAATAATTGAACTGTTCATTTATGTGTTACTGTACACAACATGCAGATATGGTAATGTATTTATACAGTGCCTTGCAAAAGTATTCACCCCCTTGGCTTTTTACCTTTTTTTTTATTACATTACAACCTGTAATTTATTTATTTATTTATTTTTTATCTGAATTGTATGTGATGGATCTGCACAAAACAGTGTAATTTGGTGAAGTTAAATGAGAAAAATATATCTTAAAAAAAAAAAATTATAAATAAAATTCAGAAAATTGGCATGTGCATATGTAATCACCCCCTTTGCTATGTAGCGTTCCCGCTAGGCTGTTTTAGCAGGGCGCGGCGCCCTGCCCTCCTTCTGGAGGGCAAAAAGCACCCTGCCCTCCAGGAGGAGGGCAAAAAGCGCCCTGCCCTCACAGCCTGCGGGAGCCGTTCTCACCCGCGGGACGCAGTGTCCCGCGGGTGGAGAAACATGCGGTGACCCTGTCACCGCCGGAGAATAGACGCCGGGCGCATGCGCCAGGCGTCTATTCTCCCTGTCTGCAGGGCTTGGGGGCTGCCCGGCGTGTCCGTAAGTGCCGGGCACGCCCCCAAGAGTGACGAAAAGGGGACGCGTCTTATAGACACGCCCCCTTTTCCGATGACCACGCCCCCTTCTCGGTCGCGCGCCTTCGGCGTGCGCACGGGCATGCCCTCTCTAGCTCCGGCACCCTGCCTCCCACCGAAGCTAGAGGGAACACTACTATGAAGCCCCTCAAAAGTTCTGGTGCAACCAATTACCTTCAGAAGTCACATGATTAGTGAAATGAAGTCCACCTGTGTGAAATCTAAGTGTCACATGATCTGACAGTATAAACACACCTTTTCTGAAAGGCACCTGAGGCTGCAACACCACTAAGCAAGAGGCATCACACTATGAAGGAGCTCTCCAAGCAAGTCAGGGACAAAGTTGTTGAGAAGTACAATTCTAGGTTGGGTTATATAAAAAAAAAAATATCCAAATCTTTGATGATCCCCCGGAGCACCATCAAATCAATCATCATCAAATGGAAAGAACATGGTACCACAACAAACCTGCCAAGAGAGGGCCGCCCACCAAAACTCACAGACCGGGCAAGGAGGGCTGGGCTTTATGGAAGAGTGGCCAGAAAAAAAGCAAAGCCATTACTTTGTGATAAAAATAAGAAGACATGATTTCAGTTTGCCGAAAGGCATGTGGGCGACTCACCAAGTGTATGGAGGAAGGTGCTCTGGTCAGATGAGACTAAAATATTACTTTTCGGCCACCAAGGAAAACGCTATGTCTGGCGCAAACCCAACACATCCCATCACCCCAAGAACACCATCCCCATAGTGAAACATGGTGGTGGCAGCACCATGCTGTGGGGATGTGCTTCAGTAGCAGGGACTGGGAAACTGTTTTGAGTCAAGGGAAAGATGGATGGTGCTAAATACAGGGATATTCTTGAGCAAAACCTGTTTGTTTGCCTGTGATTTGAGACTGGGATCGAGATTCACCTTCCAGCAGGACAATGACCCGAAGCATACTGCTAAAGCAACACTCGAGTGGTTTAAGGGGAAACATTTAAATGTGTTGGCATAGCCTAGTCAAAGCCCAGAGCTCAATCCAATTGAGAATCTGTGGTCAGACTTGAAGATTGCTGTTTACAAGCGGAAAACATCCAACATGAAGGAGCTGGAGCAGTTTTGCCTTGAGGAATGTCCAAAAATCCCAGGGGCAAGATGTGGCAAGCTCATAGAGACTTATCCAAAGCGACTTGCAGCTGTAATTGCCGCAAAAGGTGGCTCGACTAAATGCTGACTTTAGGGCGGTGAATAGTTATGCATGCTGAAGTTTTCTGTTATATTGTCCTAAATGTTGTTGGATTCACAATATAAAAAAAAGTAAAAAGCACAACTTCAAAGTTGTAGGCATGTTCTGTGAATGAAATGATGCACACATTCAAACAATCCAGTTTAATTCCAGCTTGTGAGGCAACAAAACATGAAAAATGCAAAGGGGGTGAATACTTTTGCAAGGCACTGTACATTCAGAAAAGTAAACTCCAGTTTTCTTTTGTCTTTACATGTAGCTGGTTTTGCACAAGTGTCTATAATGAAAGTAAACCATGATACCTTTTGTACTGTGTTTGTCATCTCAAAGTCCTAATACATATTAAGTAAAATAATCGCCTTTTACCTGAGGTGCATTTAGCTGCTTGCACAGTATGGTGGCTAAAGCTAAACTCCCTGTCCTTGAGATCAGTGACTTGTATAGTAAACTAGGCTTTTGCACTCACAGAAACACGGCATATGCAACCACAAGCTGCATTTACCATCAAAAATTAGCTCTAAATAATTTTAGACTAACTTTGAGGTAAAACATGGCTGTAGTGGGGGTTTGAGATCAGCACTTAGTATGTTTAGCACAATTATGACACCTCTAAATTGTTGAAGCAAACTCCATCATTAGTGGCAGGATATTGTAATGTTTAATACAAATCTATTAATGTTTATATATTCTGTTGTCACTGCGTAATCACTGTACAGATATATAGGGGAATTCAATATGGAGCGAAAACTCAGTTTTTGCGTTAATATCGCACCTATGACGTCATTATCGCAGGTTTTAGTTTTACACTGTATTCAATTTCAAAGACTTTTCGCAGGTTTGAAAAGTCTTTGAAAAAAAATCGGGGATAACTTTTCACCACTGAATAGGTGGCGAAAAAAAGTGCAGAATTGGGGTTTAGGGGTATAGGCTTAAAAAAAATAGCCTGCACCCCTGGGAATGACATTTTAAAAATAACTGTAAAAAAAAAATGTAAAAAAAATAGGGACACCCTAAAAAATGAATTTAAAAATTGGGGTGAAAAAAAAAATGGGAAAAAAGTGTTTCAAAATACGGAAATAGGTTCAGGGCTATTCTGCAAGTATGCGGCAGGTGTATTCTAGAATAGGCTATTAGCGGCAGGTGCATAGTTGCAGAATTTTTTAAAACTTACTTTAGGGACATTAAAATATGCTAGTACCCATTTTCATGTACCCCAAATTTGATGGGACCACTTAAAAAAACAAAAAAAATAACCTAAGTGCTCTTCTGCAACACTTCTTCAATGTCGGGAAAAAAACACCTGCTGCGGCTATTTAAATCCCCGACTTTCATTTGCAGGCTAAAACGGGGGTACCCATAGTGATCACCCATGTTTTTACAACTTTAGGGAGGTCCTACAATTTTTTCCCAGGAAAATTTCGTAGTTTATCGCAAATCCCACTTCGCCAGGTCCCGTTTTCGTAGATTTTATATTGAATACGGGGATAAAGCGGGCGCGCGCCCGATACTTTATCCCTGAAAAATCTCCGATGTGGAGCGAAAAGTCCAGCACGGACTTTTCGCTCTCATATTGAATACCCCTCATAGTCTTGTCTCATCCCTATATAATCCATTTGCGGGGATTACAATTAGTCTGCACAGACAGTTACTGTGATTTTCTTTGAAACTTCTTTAGTGAGTTATATACAAGGAGAAAGCACATCCATAACCACATCTGGCATGGATAACCTGTAGTCTAGTGGAACTGTCATTGTACCAAGACACAGAACATTGACTTCCAGCACTGTCAGGGCTCATCGTCTATAATATATACAGTGTATAAAAAAATCTAAACATTGATAGAAATTAGGTCGTCACGTTTGTCCGCGTGCTGCCCCCTCTGCTCAGATAGAGGAGCAGACCCAGAGGGAATATTGTGGAAACACGGCATGCCTGTGCTATGTTTGATGTGCTGCACAGCAAACATAGTGTTATCACTAGCGGCCAGTGCATTGTTAATGAATGATGCAACTGTGATCGTTGCGCCGTTCATTAAAGTCGTCCAGTGTGGACGCACAGTCACTGACGGGCATTCGCATGTACCCGGCTTAAGGTGTTTCATTAGTGCTGATATTCCTGTGCTTTGGGAGTAATAAACTACAAGGGACTTTAATGGGCAGGAATAGCAAAACTGTTAAATGCATGTATTATCTGTTCCTTTGTATCCGATGCACCTAAAAGTAGTGTGTGTTTTTTAATATTTTCTGATAACTACTGTAGACAACTACCACACTTTATTACATGTATTGTATTGTAATTTAGTCTTATAGCATAAAGCAGGAGGTAGTGCACGTGTGTGTGTGTGTGTGTGTGTGTGTGTGTGTGTGTGTGTGTGTGTGTGTATATGGAATATGGACATTATGTATAATGGTTTAGTTGACGCTCTGGAACATGTAAAAAGGATATTACTGACATCTTGTGGTATGTTCCCTATATTGCAGTTCTTATTATTTTATATTCTTACTTTTTTCCAGGTAAAAAACTTTGCTGTGATATATCTGGTGGATATAACAGAAGTACCTGATTTTAACAAAATGTACGAGTTATACGATCCATGTACAGTCATGTTCTTCTTCAGGTAAGTCTCTCAGAGTAACTATTACTGATTTACTACCTTCTAAAATGAAAATAAAGACCAAAAAAATAATTGAACTGCAAAAAAATAAATTGCCAAATTATTTGGCATTATTATATCCCTGCATCCCCTAACTCTTCAGTGAGACTTGAGCAATAGGAAGTTGATCTTTCAGCCATAAAGATTGCACCGTCATATTGCAGGTATTCTCCACCGCCCACTTCTAGTCTAAAGGGGGGTATCCACTTAGCGATTTAAACAAGCGATTGCACGATAACGATGTCGTTATCGTGCAATCGCTTGTAAATTGCGCATGCATCGGTAATGTTCTAGACGGAAGCGACCCGCGAGCCCGCGGGTCGCTTCTGACATCGCCCGTACATGCATGGTCAGGTTCTGTATGTGCGGGGATGAGGGATGTGCCGGGAGTGAACGAGTGAACGTTCAGTCTAGGCACATCACTAGCTATACAAACGACAGCACGATTGCAATGTCGCAATCATACTCTCGTTTGTATATCGCTAAGTGGAAACCCCCAGTAAGGCTAGAGAAGGGGTAGGTGTTACAATCCGGTCAGCATATGTGTACTCACATGGTTGGTGTCCAGCTGATGATGGACCACCTGATAGTTACCCACACTATGTCCCTGAAATCCTGCACGATTGGAGGGTGGGGTTATGAGGTGGACAGGTTTTATAATTTTAGATAGGGAAAGTCAAAAGAATATTACATTTACTGGTTCTTTCAAGGATATCCTGATGAGAAAGATTGTATAGTTGGCTTGATTATTCTATTTATTTATAAACCTGTGGAGTCTCAAATCACTTGGTAATGTTTATACAGCAACAAAGACCTAAAAAAACAAAAATAGTTGACAAGACTTTGAACAATAGAACTACAAAATGACTTCTAAGTATCAATAAATAGAAATACTGTGAACCGCACTCTCAGGGTCTGATTCAGAGATGGACGCAATGCTGATATTTATGCAGATTGAGCGATTGTTAGCCATTGTGCGTTAGTGTAATTGAATTGCGAATACGCTCACACATAGGGGCATATCCAATTGGGCGCGAGGATTAGCGAGGTAAACGACCTCACGCCCAATTTTGGATTACTGCGTGTATGTACTCTCCTGATATCTGCAGTATCCAATTTTAAAAAAACTTGGCCGCGTAAAAAAAAAATTACTTATCTGCCCGGGGGTCTCCGTTGGCCTCCCTTCCATCTTGTCACTGAGGAGGGGGCTGCTGGGAGGCTCCAGGAGCTGGTGGGAGGAGCATGGGCTGCTGGAAGATGTAGTACTCCCAGCGCCCCTTACAGGGGGGAGGATTACACACACACTCATACACACACACACACACTCACTCATACACACACTCACTCATACACACACTCACTCATACACACTCAAGCACTGACATACCGCTGCTGTAGGAGACTGGATCCCGACGCTGGAGGAGGAAGACAGCACTGCAGAGGTAAGTAATTAAGGCTTCCAATTGCTTAATTAGTCCTCGTGGGGTGCTGCAGGGGTCCCAGAGCAAGTTCAGCTGATTTTTCATTAACGATTTTAGGAAAAATCAAACTTGCTCTGGAGATGCTCAAAATCTAAAAAACTCGCACCTGCAGGAAAACCTCACAGGTGTGGGATTTTTCAATGTTTCCGATTTTGTATGTGAACGTTGGATGTGAGATACTTTCCTCTGGGTGCTCAGTGAATCATTGGCATATGTTCGCAATTGTGATCCATGAGAGATCAAGAATAACACTTTGTGTGTGCATTATCCTGTGTAGTGCTGTTGATTAAAAATCAACACTTAATATATTATGCGTTCATAATGAAAACAAAAATTCACACATGGACCTTGAAGCCTATTGGCCAGTTTCAGACAATCAGGCCATTCTGTTTTATAGTGTAATGTGGCTTGTATTAATTAAACCACATTACTCAGATAATTATATAATTACTATATGAAATCTTGCCACTTATATTCATGGTGAATAAAATACATTTCCAGTAAATTGCATATTGAAGTAAGTTTCTTAAAATTACCTTATTTTCAAGTGCAGTAATGTTTTAATTCACTGGGTGACTGGTGGCCAGGCTCTTAAATTATTGTTATGGATTTGTAAGGTACCACCGTTCTCTGCAGCACTGCACAGCAGGGGGAAAGTGTGAGCATAAAATGGGACAAACAGGTAGAGAAATTGCAGTGAAAACAAAGGTAATGGAGGTCCCTCTTCATAAGAGCTTTATAATCTTAAACCCAAAAGGGCAGAACTGAGTCAAGAACAGTTGTAACTGAGTGGATATTTGGGACAATGGGAGAGATGTACGAAGCCCAGAAACGGTGCGCTGATACCGCTTCTCCCCGATGTATGATCAGGGGTCTGGGCGGTAAATGACAGGGGCGCTATGCGCCCCTGTCATTATCGGTGCTGCTATCTACAAGATAGCAGCGCCGACGGCAGGGCTATGTACGAACGGTCATAACGCATGACCGTTCGGCCGACTGTAGCTGTCGTTATCGACAGCTACAGCCTGGCGCTAGCCTATCCCCACAGCAGGGACAGCGCTGTCCCTGCTGCCGGCTCCATGACTGCACGCGGGGATCTCGCGATACTTGCGAGATCCCGCGCATGCTCAGTGGAGTCGGCCGGGAAGAGACACAGCGCATCAGCACTAGGCTGATGCGCTGCTGTCTTTAGCGGGTAGCGCCGGAGGGGGGAGTTAATGCTCCCCCTCTCCGGCCGATGAGATGTTTATATATCTCATCGGTAGTGCTTCCTGCTTCGCCTCAGTAAAGAGGCGAAGCGGGAAGCGTTATAGCGGCACGTTAAGTGCCGCTATAATACATCTACCCCAATAGCAGATGTGTGCCATTGTGAGCTGTATAGTTGGCTCTATTGTAGGAATGGGTTTTCAGAGTGTTTAAAAATGTGAAGGCTGCTAGGGCATTCCATAGGTGGGGAGGCGCACTAGAGACCTCTTGTAAGAGATGAGGCTCAGAACAGGCGAGGTACCGTTCAGAGCCTTATTTAAGAGAATGTGTGGTAGAGTATTCGGAGTTGGGGTTTGAGATATATCTCTTATATAAAGGGTGATGTTATTGGGGACTTTGATAGTGAGTAATTTGAATTGGATTCTGTAGGATATGGCAACCAGTGTAGAGATAAGCAGAGTAGTGTGAGACATAGGAAAGATGAGTCTTGCTGCAATATTTAGGTCTGGTCTAAGACTGGAACCGATGGTGAGGGAATTTCTATATAAGAGAAAAGAAATAAGCCCACGCTCGGTTTTACCCATATCATACATGGTACTAGCAGCGTGGCAATATTAATGCCATAAATGTATACAAAACAGAAATACTTTTGCTATCGGCGCTAACAATAATATACTGCAAATCTATATGTGTAGCAAATAAAACTAAAGGGATTTGATCAAAGCATATAAACCTGCAGCCCAGCGGCAAGGGACCCCTTCTTTTTTCGCAGGTCCCTACTCTAGCATATATGCCCAGCACATCATTACATTGCAATTACATGTACTCGCCTCCCAGATACAGAGGGATGCATCTATACACCGATTGTGAGGGACATTCCATATAAGAAGCTCCAATAGCTGTTGGTGACCTCTTATGTAAGGTGCACACCCCAAAGACGTAACAATGATCCAACCACCTGTTTGTTTTTGAGCAGTCAGATATTCAATGTGGGGAATTCAATTCAGTGCGAAGTTGAATAGCCGCGGGAGGGAGCTCCCAAAGCTATTCAATACACCGCGCTGTTTGGGCGGGCGAAGGACTTCTTCCCGCACCCCCCTGGGGATGCGAGGAGTAATCCGACAAAAGTGCCGGGCGCGTACTGTTTTACTGCTTAGCGCGGCGCTAACAGCCGCACGCCTGGCACTTTAGTCAGAGAATGCCAGTTCTCGCGCCTTAACACTATTGTTAAGTAGCGAGAACCGGCATTCTCCAACATAACAGCGCACTGAATTAAATAGCTGCGGCACTATTCAATTCGTGTTGAAATGAAAACAGCCCCCCGCCCCCCAATATTGTTTATACTAGTAAATTATAATTTCTATACGGTTACAGAAATCTGCTCATTCTTTCGACAAATTTTGTGCACTTATCGGCCCTGGGTGCTGCATACACACTGTAGGATATCTGACTGAACATCGGTAGATCAGCCCAATTATTGCACAGTGTATAGCCCACATTAATTTTGCTATAAGTAAATCATTGATCCCATTTGTGAGGACAGTCTGTTTAATGTTGGGGTCCGTAGCACAAATGCAAAGTCAAAGGGAGTGAGTGGAAAAGAAAGTGACATAGGCCAGTGGTTCTCAAACTCTGTCCTCAGGACCCCACACAGGTCATGTTATCCAGGTCACCCAGCAGGTGCACAGGTGTAATCATTACTCACTGACACATTTGAAAAGATCCACAGGTGGAACTAATTATTTCACTTGCGATTCTGTGAGGAGACCTGGAAAATATGCACTGTGTGGGGTCCTGAGGACAGAGTTTGAGAACCTCTGGCATAGGCTGTTGAAAAAATATTCACAAATAATTTATGAGAAGAGAAATGGAATACACTTTTCTTGTTCTGTGACCTGTGCATTAAACATCTGTGTGCCCTGTATATTAAATCATCTCAACATTTCTATGCTTAACTATTCTATTTTTTAATGGGTAGGTAGTGTAACAGACATCTGTTTTAGAACATAAGTAGATTCTGTGGAGCAAATCATGAATTGTTTCTGAGATTTTCTTTCTAGCTCATTGTAAATTGTACTTAATGTACATATTTTAAGTTAACATTAGTGGGTGTAAATACTTCATTATCAGAAGAAGGGCACTAAGGAAAATATTTCTGAAATTAGTCACAAATACCTACATGGAAGCAGTTATTTCTTTTCTCACCAGCACATGATAAAACATTTGCTCATTGCACTACCTGCACATTTATAATTAGAATAGGTGAACATAACATAAATATTGGTTTTGTGTTTATTATAGCAATAATTGTGTGAGATGATGATTTATTGTAAAACTTACCTTTTGTTAACTCTTTCTTTGAAGTCCATAGGGATCCACAGGGATACCATGGGGTGTAGGTGGTGGAGAAGGACCGGACACCAAACAGTTAAGCTGTCAACTGCCAGGATGCAACAGACCCTTCCCCCTAAACCTCACCCCTGATCCTGAAGCAAATTAGTTTAATAAGCCCAAGGCAGGAGGAGGAGAATAGAAAGACTGGTACACAGAAGAATCACACACGCATCAAAGAGACGGGAAACCGGTGACCAGGAAACCCAACCCAAAGAAACCAGGGGCATCAGGGTGGGTGCCCTGTGGACCCTATGGACTTCGAAGAAAGAGAGTTAACAAAGGTTTTAGCATAACTCATTTTCTTCTTTCGGGTCCATGGGGATCCACAGGGATACCATGGGAATGTCCTATAGCAGTATAGGGTGGGGACGCTCCTGAGCTGAGGAGTATCTTGCGTCCTATTGAAGCATCCTGAGAGGCACAGGTATCGAAGAAAGGTGTGGACAGAAGACCATGTGGCCGCCTCACAAAGCTGTTCAGCTAAGGTGCCACGGTGAGCTGCCCACGAGGGTCCCACAGAATAAGTGGAATGAGCAGAGACAGTAGCCGGCACAGGAAAGCCTGTCTGTGTAAGCCTATGAGATAGTCATGCAAAGCCATCTGCTCAGAGTCTGTATGTTAGCTGGCATGCCCTTCTTGTGGAATACATAGAGGACAAATGGGGAATCTCTTTTCCAAAGAGAACTTGAATGGTCCACGTAGATCCTGAGAGCACAGACCACATCCAAGCAGGCCTCACCTGCCGAGAAGTCTGGTGATTGGAAGGCTGGGATTATGATTTCCTCATTAATATGGAAATGAGCAACAACCTTGGGAAGGAAGGCAGGATGAGTTCAGCCCTGTCCTGATGAAAGATCAGAAATAGGGAGCGATAGGGTGTCAGATTTAGGGGCGCTTTCCTAAGGGTGGACGCAAGAGCGAAGAAAGCGTCTTCGCTGTGAGCCACGTGAGTACCACAGATCTCAGGGAATTCAGACGGAGGGCCTTGAAGGGCCCGGAGAATCACTGACAAATCCCACGGCGCCACTGGAGGGATGAAAGGAGTTTGAATATGGAGGACAGCCTGTAGGAAAGTGTGAATATCCGGCATTGGAGCAACTCTGCGCTGGAACCAGATGGACAGAGCATAGACATGCACTTTCAGCGAGACCAGGCGGAGTCCAAGGTCCAATCCTGCTTGAAGGAAGGCCAGGACTCTAGAGACCCTAAAAACTTGAGGGTCAAAACTTCTGATCGCACACCACTGAAAGTATGTGTGCTACACTCTGATAGATCTGGGCAGAGGTCGGCTTACGTGCTCTGAGCATAGTCTGGACCACCGAGCTAGAAAATCCTTTGGACCTTTAGGAGGCATGTCTCTAGCCTCGCCATCAAAGACACACCGGCCTGGTCCGGATGTAGAAATGGACCTTGAGACAACCAGTCAGGACGATGAGGAAGTACCAATGTCGTCTGAGCCAGGACAGTGCCTCCATCTTGCTTGAACTTCCGAAGGACTCGAGAAAGAAGGGAGACTGGAGGAAATAGGTATGCCAGATAGCAGGTCCACTTCATCGACAAGGCGTCTATGAAGGCTAGTTTGGTGTCCATTGTTCTGGACCCGTACACTGGCAGCTTGCGATTGTGTTGGTAGGATATGAGGTCCACCTCTGGCAGGCCCCACATGTCCACTAGGAGTTGAGACCTTTCCCCGGCATGCACGTCATGACGGCTGAGGAAGCCCGATTCCCAGTTGAGAACTCCCGGGATGAACACTGCGGTGATGGCCGGGAGGTGACCTTCGGCCCATGCAAGAATGCGTGATACTTCTGCCTCTGCCATTGCTGACTGACTTCGATTGCCTCCTTGGGGATTGATGTAGGACTGCCCTTGTACAGGCTTGCCCTGAAGAATGTCCTGAGCCAGAGTGAGGGCTCTGTAGATAGCTCGGAGTTCCAATACATTGATTGGCAGGCTCAACTCGACCAATATCCAACGGCCCTGGAAGGAGTGTTAACCGGTCATTGCGCCCTAACACCGGAGGATTGCGTCCGTTGTAAGGAGTACCCAATTCGGGATCCAAAAAGGGGCGACCCTTGGTTAGGTTAGACATCTGTAACCACCAGGAGAAGGACAGACTAAACTCTGAGGAGAGAATCATTTTCTGGGATCTGATTTGATGGGGCAACCTGTTCCATCTGGAGAGGATTAGGTGTTTTCAGAGGCCTGGAATGGAACTGAGCCTACTCCACCATGTCGAAGGTGGATACCATGGATCCTAGAATCTGCATTGCTGAGTGAACTGAGACTCGGCGACTGTTGAGTAATCTGTGCACTTGTTGTTTTAAGTGTGGAGATCTTGACTGTTGTAAGAAAGATTCTCTGAGCTTGAGAATCCAAAAGAGCCCCCAGATGGACCATCCTTTGTGAATGGTTCAGGGAGGACTTTTTCCAGTTTATTAACCAGCCATGTCTGTGTGAAGGCAATGGTTATTTGATGATTGCATTGAAGAACCCCTGCGAAGCGTGCTAAGAGCAAGAGGTCGTCCAGGTATGGTAGCAGCCTAACTCTTTGACAACGCAGCTGGGCCGCCATGACCGCCATCATTTTGGTAAGGACCCATGGAGCTGTAGAAAGTCCAAAGGGCAGAGCCCTTGCGGAAGCCGATTGCCAAGGAAAGGACTGCACCATAGGCTTTCCCTGGGGACGAAATGACCTGAAGGATGACATCCAAGGTTTTGCAGTAGTTGCCGAGAGGCAGAAAAGCAGTTTTTGATGCTGCCAAAGTGGCTACAATGTTGTCTAGATCTGGGCCAAGCAGGATCTCCTCAGTGTCAGGTAAGTATTCTAAGGCATTCTTAGAGTCTGAATCCACCTTGCATGACCGTAGCCAAAGAGTGCGGCGGGCAGACACTGACATAGCCAATACTCTAGTGGCCAGGAGACTAGCATCCAAGGTCGTTTCTCCGATATAGGAAGCTGCATCTGCCTTGTGAGCTATACGACATCTGATCTCTGGGGAGATACTCTTCTAGGGCATCTGCCCAGCTCTCAATTGCTCTTGCCACCCAGGCAATAGCCATGGTTGGGTGAGCAATGGCTCCTGAAAGGGAATACATAGATTTAAGGCCAGTTTTAATCTTTCTATCCTTAGGGTCCTTTAATGAGGAAGCTGTAGGGATAGGTAATGTGGAGCTTTTAATCTATCGCGTAACATGGGAATCTACTGCTGGGGGAGCCTCCCATTTTGCGCAATGAGCTGCAGGAAAAGGGTAACAATAGGTCAGGCGTTTTTGGAGCTGAAACCTTTTACTAGGCATCTGCCAAGCTGCTGCCATTTGTTTAGCTAGCTGATCAGAGAGAGGAAACTCTGCTGAAGCCACTTTTTGTCATTTAAACAGTTGGAGGATAGATCTGATAGCTCGCACCAAAGCTGGTATATTCATTTTAGATTGAATCTCCCTCAGGGGAAGGAGAGCATCAGTTTTGGAGTGATCGCCAGCGTCTTCTGCCTTAGCTGATATCTCAGATTCTGAAAGTTGCGTAGACTGTGAAGACAACACAGTACGCTTGGTAGGTTTACTGGGTAGGAGCTTCCACCTTGCAACATGTTTTGAAAGGCTGTAGAGGAAGCTGCTTGACTCTGTACCGAAGTAGAGAGGACATCTACCCATGGAGGTACCGGTACTACCTCTACCGGTTGAGGCAACCCCATAGGGGGAATTACTGCCAGGACTGTCAGGCGGTCTGCGATAGTAGCTAACACCTGAGTCAGGGATGCCCAAGGAGGCTCCTGGGCAAGGGCAGAAGACGTACCTGGTGTAATACAACTCGTTTTACAAACTCCGTCCTGGACAACATCCTTCTCATTCAAGCTTGCTGTACAGGATTTGCATGAGAGCAATGTAGGTGCAGTCTCTTGCTTGCTACTTTTGCCTTTGTTAGTCAAAAGTCGCAGTGTATACACTAATATGTGACCGAATACACCAAATACAAATAGGTATGGAAAAGCGATTATGCGATAGTGTATACAAATGGGTATGCAGTATAGTGATCCTGCCTATGCTTAAATAAGCTGGAGGAGAGCAGAGCATAGAATATGGTACTGTGTAGAGTGCAACCAAACAATATTTGACAGCCTTCACATTTATAAGTAAAAGTGAAGTATATTAGACCATGAATACACCGGCATTATAGGGTTATAGTGAGAGGAAAGGCATAGGCTGACAGATTAGAAAAATCATAGACATACAGTGCTAGCAAAAGTCACATACTTTGCAGAAAAATACTAACTGCAAAAGGGCGCTACATTCAGTGCTCAGACGCACTATCTGGTAGACTATAGCGCTACATAACCTGACTCCTGGGAGAGGTATGTAGGGGGACCGAACCCGGCGTTTTCCAGAGACCGCTGTGGCTGTGCCTGCAGAAAATGGCCACTGGAGACCTCTGAGGGGGCGGAGTCAGAGGAGGAGTACAGCTCAGAGCGTCCAGACCGTGGTGAAATGGCTCCTTGAGCTGGGGGAGGGGCCGCTGTAATAGGGAAAGCTGACCTCCCCTGGCTGATTTTTGACCACCGGGACGCTGGATTCCCGAACCACATGTACCCAGGTGGTCTAGTGGATCACTCGGTCGAGACCAGTGTTCACTCTCAGCACCTCCGGTCTGTCCCCTGAGACCGGATGTAAGACTACCCAGCTGCGGGCTACCGAAAGCCTTACCTCTCCTCTGCATCCGACTTGCAGTCTGGGGTCCTCCACGGGGCCGGTTAGCAAGGTCCTCGGGAGCCCCGCCGAAAGTACCAAGCAATGCTATGGAGTTTCGGCGCCAGGAGGGGTGATTGAGTGGCAGCACAGACGTCCTAAGGACAGTCTGATGCTGCGCACTCAGTAATAAAGATAAATAAAACAAAGCTTTGGGCTACATAGGCAGCCACTATTATAAAAGGTGATCAGAGCTCCTGCCGCTCTCCGAGCAAACTGATATGCCTCAGGCTCGGGGGGACTGGACCATTGCATCCTGGCAGTTGAAAGCTTAACTTTTTTGGTCCTTATTCACCTCCTATACCCCATGGTATCCCTGTGGATCCCTATGGACCCAGAAGAAGAAAAAAAAAATATATAAGTGCCTGACCACTTTCAGGTTTTTTGAACATTTTAGATGCATATATTAAGATTAATTTTTATGGACTTCAGTACTTCATGGGATTCTGTATAGTAGGACTTCCACTTCTGATTAGATACATTAATTATATAGTCAACAATGGAAATAAACATTGTACATTTTAAATAAATCACTGATGTTTGGTAGACGACATGCAGGTGAGGAAAAGAATGTATGAGAAGGCAGTGGGATTGGATACCAATCAATACTCTACTAGAGCATGTATGTATCTTATGTAGACCCTATGGTTTTCGTAAATCTCTTTATTACAAAAATAAATTTGCAAAGAGGGACATTTACACTCAAACTTTTCCTGCTTGGGTCATTTGCATGTAGAGTACAGTTACCATTCTGTTACTATATGGAGTGAAGTTTAACCACCAGTTTGTGTAACACGGGTGCACTTTCATTTAGACAATATTTTTAGTAATTTCTTCCTCATATTTTATTTTTGCTTGTATAGTGCTTTATTATCTTACATTCCTCATTGACTGCTTGATTGATCACATTACAATGTCAAAGCTATTGCTGCTCTGTATTTTAATGTCTTTTCCTCTTCCAACAGGAACAAGCATATTATGATTGATTTAGGCACAGGTAACAATAATAAGATAAACTGGGCGATGGAAGACAAGCAGGAGATGATTGATATTGTGGAAACGGTTTACCGAGGTGCCAGAAAGGGCAGAGGTTTAGTGGTGTCTCCTAAGGACTACTCCACAAAGTACAGATACTGATGGTCTTGCACAGTGACTACTTGTTTTTATATATTTGCCATATATCCACTAGGACTATAAGCCCCATTGTGACATGACAAGCTGGTATGAGTTCAGAGGGTGTGAGCAATTTTACAGTTCATACCTTTGGACACCGAGGACATGTTATGAGCTTTACAAGCTTCCTGATCTGTACGACTTCAATAAGAAGGGATCAAGCCTTAACCACCTTATTTATGTAAGAAGTGTCTCATCTGTACTGTGTAAATAAATATGGAATTTTGTAGTTGTCTATGAATATTGTGTCTACATTGGATATTTGTTTCAGTACTGGTCCATAGGATTACATGTAAAGATATAACCACTTTGCCTGCTGCTTCTGATTTGAAGAAAATTCTCTATATCCCCAAACAGACTGGTAGCACTGAGTGCAACTTCTAAGCACGCTAATCCATTTGTTGTTCAACTGACATCATAAAGTGAAATATAATATGAGATTCATGACACAATGCAAAACCTTCCAGCCTTGAGAATAGAAACGACAGATATAGGTTTACCATATTTATAGTAAACAGTCAGGTAACAAATAACTGGCCTAGTATAGGCATTGCATATATAAGTATTTTATACTCCAGTTACAAATTATGTAGTGTGACTGGATTTGTCCATGCAATGAACTGTGGCTGGCCATAGGACAGAATTATCCAAAAAGAGAAGGCTGGTAACTTGCACATACAATAATGTGGACTATAATGAAATATTGATTTTCTTGACTAATAATGCAATATTCAATGCATACCTCACTTACGGGGAGATGTATCAAGCCTTGGAGAGAAAAAGTACAATTGTTACCCAAAGCAACCAGTCAGCTTCTAAATGTAATTTCTGTGCTAGATGAATAACAGACGCTGTTTGATTGTTTTGGGCAACTTAGCCATATATTTATATCTCTCCAATGCTTGATATGTTTCCCCCTTAGAGAGGAGAACTGGTTTTATAAATTACATTACTATTTATTTGTCTTGCCAGAAAGCGCATTGTTTCCCTGTTGAAATTGACATCTAGCCAGTCAGCGACAATAACCTGTAAAACTGATACAGAACATTTCCTTTACATAAAATATATATCAGAACATAAGATTATCGACCATAATGCATATTAAAAATGCATAATCCCATGCTTTGGATCATCAGGAGACTGGATCTGAGTACTTATCAATTTTAAAAACCTTGGTAATACTGGTAGTACCCTGAGACAATGGCTGCAAGCCCTCTTACTGATCTATTGTATAGTGCTAACGTGGAGACTTGGACACCTTTACAATATATAGAAATGTTTTAATTTAGAAAACTCTTAAATACAACAAACAAAACCGCCGTTCTCTGTCCTCTTGAGCTGTGTCCGAATTTGCTGTCAGTGCTGAAACACAAACAAAATATATAATTTAGTTTTTAACTCTAATTTCAAGGTGGGTATGTTTTTTATTGCTTAGAGGAATCAAACACCATTCTGGAACTAGTTATTAGAGCACAGTGCTGTACTGTGCTGATTATACTCTGTAAGCAAGAGAACAGTTCAATGTCATACACCTACAGTAGATTTCCCTCCTCAGTTCTACAGGAGCATTTTTGCAACTCAGAGGTTCCCAAACTGTCCTCAAGGCACCCTAGCGAACCAGGTCTTCAGGATCTCCATACTTGAGTACAGATTGTCAATTTGAATGTGGTTCTAATTAAGTCACCTGTGCTCAAGCATGGATAGCCTTAAAATCTGGATTATTAGGGTGCCTCGAGGGTTGAGTTTGGGAACCTCTGTCATAGATAATAATAGAGCAAAAAAGCACAGGTAGCGGCAAACAGCTAGCACTTTGCAACCCTGTTGGACCACAGCTTCATGTCGGTGAATCAACAGGTGCTTTATTTGTGGCCTTGCCAATTAAATCAAAAATGTGTGCACTTAGCAAGTTTCTGACACAAAACATTGCTGGCTCCTTGAATACTGGTGATGGCATTAATAGTGCAGGTTAATGTCAGAAATTTAGAGTGTAAGCACTGAGTTTCTATGGTTAAAACTGTCCCCAGCTGTTCTTTCTGGAGTTTTAATTTTCTATACCTCCATCATCATATTGTTATGTACTGAAAGGGATGTCTACCTTCATACAGCACTTCCTGTACTGACTTCAAATCCTGGGCATGCCAAAAATAATTATCTGCTATGTCCATATGGGGAGGGCTTGGACTTCACACCCTAATTCTAAACAAAATGGGAAGTGCTACCTTGCTGAGAATAGTAGTTCCACACAGAGAACAAAATGCAGGTGCACATTAAAAATACTACAAACTGCCAATCAGAATGATTATAATAAACTCTGCAATGGTGAGTGAATTTGAGATGCTCCGCATAATGTTGGTCAGAAATATGGGCCCACCTACCTTTCCTGGTGACCTCATCTGGTGGGTCCCTTCAAGTCTATGGCACGGTCCCCCCCTGCCCAGGCCAGCACAAGCCAACCGCCACAAGGCATCACACACACACTTTTTTTTTTTTTTTTTTACCAATGTAACACCTTTTTATAAAAAATGTTTTATTACACATAGCTACTGCTTCTTACTAATGTAACATTTAAAATTCTCACTAGTGTGATGTCTTGGGGTGGTTGGCTTGTGTTAGCCTAAAGCTGGGTACACACCTTTACGATTGTAGGCTGATCGGGTAAAACTGTCCCAATCAGCTGTGCAGTCTGTCCCCGGTGTGACCCCCGTCAGCCGCGTACACACTGTGCAGACATAGCACAGTGTGTACGGGCTTGTATGGGATCGGGAGGTCGACCCGATAAATATTAAACCGTACATAAGATGTGACCTCCCTATACCGACCGTTGCAGAAGCGTTAAAAGCAGTTTATCGGATAACGCTCCTGCATCGGAACAGCCGTTCTCTCGATATTTGATGAATGGCCCGATGATTGTATAGGTGTATACCCAGCTTAAGAGGGCTCCCGTGCCCTACACTTGACCCTTAGTGTTAAGGACCCACCTGATGATGAGGTAGGTGTGACTATATTTTGGCCAAAATTATGCTAAGCATCTGAAATTTATAAATAGTTTATTATAATTATTCTGATTGGCAGTGCTTAGTATTTGGAGTATGCACCTGGATTTTATCTTTTCTCTATGTCCCTTAGTCCATTCAGCATTTGGTTGCCTGTAACATAAGTACAACTAGTGTAATCCTCAAGTTTATCATTTACTTTCTGTTTAAGGACCAACCACACTGTGGGCCTAATTCAGACCCGCTCGTGAGCGCTTGCAAGCGGGTTGATGTTGGGCCAGTGCGCATGCGCACAACGGACCCGGCTCCGTCGTGTGCATGCGCGAGACCTGGGTAGCGACGGGCAAGCCGTCGCTATGGGCCTCGCTACAAAGGGGGCGTGCTGTCGATAGTGAGTGACAGCACGCCCCCTTTGGTGGGCGTGCTGGGGGCGTGGCTGGCAAGACGGAGGCCTTCCCATGGGAACGCCTACCATCTGGGGCCGGCCCCACTGACATTACAAGTGATGTCAGTGGGAGTGCTTTCAGCTCTGATAGAGCCAAAGCAATCCAGGGCTTTCGGCAATGAGACCCTACCACAAGGGTCTCGTCGCAAGCCAGGTGGCCCTGATTTAGAGCGAGCGGCTCTGAATCAGGGCCTATGTTCACCTCTAATAGAACTCTACCCAAAGCAAAGTACAGAGCCTGGCTTTACCACACACCCTGAGAACAAACCCATATAGTGCACTACTGCAGAATCTTATGGCTTTATAAATATGTAATGATAATACTGGCAGTGTATTTTCAAACTACTATGTTTGTATTTCACATCTCTGAATATTTGAATGAAAACAAATCAAGAAAATTGCATCTTAAAAACTGATATAAAGGCTAAGAAAGCATTGCGTTATTGGCTCTGTGGAATACACCTCTGAGCAGCATTTACAAAATGCATTGAAGATGCCCAGGCAGATCCTAGTCTGACATTTTTACCTGCGCAAGTGTTTGTGTTTTGTCATTTGCAAAACAGAGGTTATACTGTATTCACTACTCGTTATACAGATCACAAGTCTGCGGTGATATGTAATAATGATATATTTCCAAGCAGGTGAAACTCTTGATCTTATACACAAGTATTATGTGTGAGGGGAGGATTACTTGTATTAATTATAGACTGTTCTGCAATCCATGAATCACTATTTATCACCTCTGGGATATTGTAAACTAAGTAAGAAAAGTATTCTTACCACAAAATCATCTGTTTTTTCTATGCCTGCCTGAGTCATCAGGTCACTGACGTCCTTTTGTAGTTCATCAATATTAGATCCCATTTCTTCCAGTAAGATATTAAGGAAAGTAGAGGCCTCTATATGGTTAGCATTATAGTTGACAATTGACACATCTGTGTCACAATTAGGTGTTGCATTTACATTAAATTAGAATGGGGGAACTACTGAAATACGGTAAACCTGCGTCCTGTCCATACCCAGTCTGGATAGTCACCAACTTAAGGATTTGCATTGTGTGAAATGTGAGCACATTAGGACTTACTCTTTGCAAAACCATGATGCAGGTGGGGCAGATGTAATATATGCAGAGAGAGTTAGATTTGAGATGGGCGTGTCCAAAAATAAAACCTAAATTGCAGTGTAAAAATAAAGCTGTCCAGCATTTGTGGGCTACATGCAAAAGCAGCCTTACATACAAAAAAGCCCCCCAAAAAACAGGAGAGTCATTTGTATGGGATGTAGTCTGTATACCAGGGCGCACAACGCCGGCGGTCAAAATCCTGGCATCTAATCCCAACAGCAATCAGAATCTTAGCGGTATGTATTAGGATTAGGCACTAAGGGAAGAGTTAGGGTCAGGCTACGTGGAGAGGGTTACAGTTAGGCTGCGGGAGGGGAGGGTGAGGCTGCAGGAAAGGTAGGTTAGGGGAAGAGTTAGGGTCAGGCTACGTGGAGAGGGTTACAGTTAGGCTGCGGGAGGGGAGGGTGAGGCTGTAGGAAAGGTAGGTTAGGGGAAGAGTTAGGGTCAGGCTACGTGGAGAGGGTTACAGTTAGGCTGGGGGAGGGGAGGGTGAGGCTGTAGGAAAGGTAGGTTAGGGGAAGAGTTAGGATACTTTCCTGCATGCATCAGGATTTCCATTGTTGCAATTACACTGCCGAGATTCTGACCTCTGGCATCCAGTATATCTTATATTTCCATTTCTTAGTCCAACTTGCTTCTAAATCTGCTCTTTTTACCAGTTTACTGGAGATTTAGTTAATTTTTTGGTTGCGTGTTGGAATATATACACATTTAACTTTATGCATGTAATATAGAAAGTGACTAGCTATAGTAAGAGAAAAATAGGAGAGGGGGGGGGGGGTTTCCATAGACCTTCCTATGGTTACCTATATACAACTCTTGTTTTGATTTTACATTGCATACAGTATGTGTTATAAATATAGGGCCTATGATTGGTTCCTGTTATTGTCTCAATGGCAATGGAGATAGATTTCCCCAGCACCCAAGGAAACTATGGACCAGCAGACGAGACACAGCAGTTACCAAAAGTTTAAGTTACGTAAACACTATACAACAGTACAACCCAGCAAGCAATGTAGCGATACATCACTTGCACCATACACACAGTCCGATCCAGCATATGATGGTGCAATGTAGCGTTACATGCTGCATGTAACTATACGGTGTTCATTGCATTGACCTGCAGGACAGCAGATGGGACATTGCAATCAACAACGCCCGGAAACGATGGATCGATTGTACACATTATACAGTGTGTATGATATATCGTTCCGATCCGTATCAGAATGATATATGATACATCATACAGTGTATACCCATCTTAAAGTATATCATGGGAGAAAAAAAATAAAATTGCTAATCAGGTTCTTCTATT
The DNA here is from genome assembly GCA_031769625.1 of Taudactylus pleione. NCBI lineage: Eukaryota > Metazoa > Chordata > Amphibia > Anura > Myobatrachidae > Taudactylus > Taudactylus pleione. The sequence goes on from JAUIMM010000178.1 coordinate 14,511,195, forward strand.
GATTCTTGTACATGTATGTTTAATATGAGCTTTTGGAAAGAACTTTAGTGGACAATGCAGTGCTCATAGGTATAACTAAAAAACCTAATAACATGTTATGTCATCAACAAAATGTGCCCCTGAGTTGGGCAACAGACTAGTGGTACAGAAGGGAGAGCTCAACAAAATTAGCTAAAACATTGGCAAAATACTGGGACACTTGGTACATTTCTATGTATAGTGGGATCAGAGCGACTGTCATATATATGCAGGATATTACAAAAGCATATTCTGTAAGAGAAAGACATCACCGGGTGCATAAAAACAATATCAATCAAAGCTGTCAGTCAAAAGGATATTTCTCTGTGTTAACTGATCGGACATGGCCTGGAATCTCTCCTGGAGGGTTTTCAATAGACTCTCAGCCTGAAAGGCAAACAAGAAACATCACGGTCATACACATATACAATTATGTATTATACATGTTTATGAAACCCCACATACATCAGTCCTGTAGCAAAGCTTATAACATATATCTATCCCAAAATTTTGTAGGATGACCCAAAATAAAAATGTTTGTTATTAATGTGTTCATGTCAATTATATGCCTATGTAATTATATAGAAACAGTTTAACATTTACAACAGATTGACCATGAAAGTTTAATTAATTTGGTTCTAAGTATAGTCGTGAAAATTACAAGGCACCTTCACAGAAATGAACAGACGGTGGTTCCCAAGTGTGTCTAAATTATTTTAATGACTCATTGATGAGTGAATTGAGTGCAAGATTACATATCCCAGGGGACAGTATTATGTAACATACATTGCTAGACCCCTCGCCAAGTAATAGACTGCTAGCAATCAATTCTTGCAAATCCCACCCAGTTAGCAAACATGCCCAAAGGACTATCATACAGACAGGTTGCAGGCTTGTTTGTTAGTTTGTTTAAAGGAAGAGCTCTTTTGATTAAGACTGCATTGTGTCTTCCATATACCACACACAATGTAATAGATAACACACAAGAGATCATAGAAATACACTTACAAAATCAGAGAGGTCCTGTGGTGTCTTGGGATCGCTGTCTGCCATGGTGGTGTTACCTGTTTCCCGATGAGCAGGGACACTGCTGCCAAAACCTGCAGCACCCACTCCCCTATCAGCTGTGCCGCGTCTGCAAACACAGGGACAATGCTGCGTCTAACTGCCTTGGAAACGTCGGCACCAATGAGGGCCTGCTAGGAGGAGGCCAGTCACACCCAGCCCAGGAACTCAATACCTCTGTGTTACAGAGATTCTCTGCGGAATGTGTGCTAGACTATGCTACAATGTATCCATTCTTCTAACTGCCTGTACTTTGCTGCCTCTGGCAACTTCTTTGTGGACAGTATTGTAACTTTATATTATTAATACACAGCACAATGATATTGTAATACCTAAAGTATATTTACTCAAGAAATTTAATATTTGTGCAACATCACTGGAAACTTTAAGAGATTTATGGCCACATTTATCATTGATTACATTTTCAGGCGCGATGTTATTGCATTGCGGTATAGGGGAATAAAACCGCAGATACTTCCGAATCGCGAAGTCCTGGGCAAGTTAATAGTCTTCCCCCTCTTACCTGGCCAATCCACATGCACCTTTATAGTGCAGCTTGTGCGACTGCAGGGAAAGTGACCAGCCGCAGCCAGACTTCTATAGAATCAGATCAGGCAGCCGTGTGTGACCTGCTCCCTGTCTACAGCAAAGGTAAGTGTATTTTTAATGCATTATTTTATCTCTTATAAGTTTTTTTTCCAACTGCATTTAATATTTTTTTTTCTACAAGACATCTGATAACTATACAGTAGATGGACAGTGTTATCGATCATGTCAGCAGAACAGTTCCTCTCCACTAATGAATCATGCAGCTATGTAAAGTGGTAATTATTACACATATATAATATGTGCAGGGCAACATTACTTTTAGTTCAATAAGGGGCATTTAACTTGATACATATAGACATGTGCTGTTACTGTACTTATTCCTGCTAAGCGTATTTTTGATTGATGCTTATGACCCTCCACTATATTAACTACATTTTCATAAAAAAAAAATAACATAAAAATCTCTTTTCCAATATACATTTAAATATGATGCACGCACTACATATTATAACAATAAGAATGCAGAAAGACAGACCTGTCCTTGTTGTGAGTTTTTGTGTGTGTGCTTAGCTCTATTGTCTTTTCTGTACTGGTAACCATATTAACTAAATAAACATATTTTTTATCCATCTATGTAAACTAACCTATGTTTTTCTATTGCTTTAGCTAGTTAAATCTTAAATAACTAAATTGTAAGCTTGCAAGCAGGGCCCTCTTACCTCTATGTCTGTCTGTTATTACCCTGTTTTGTTCTATCAATGTTTCCAATTGTAAAGCGCAACGGAATATGCTGCGCTATATAAGAAACTGTTAATAAATAAATAATAAATATCACATCTGTACTACTATCAACCTGGCCCATCCCTGCGGTGTGCTCGGAGTGAATTGACCATATTAGCGGTCTCTTCACTCCTGTGACGGGGATCCTGTGCATGTACGGTCTACAGACCACGCTTTATTGGGACTCCTGCTTATGTGTGGTCTACTGACCACGCATGTATAGCGGCCATTTCTGAAATTTTTTATGAAATTTTGTCCATAGGCTACAACGAGCTAATGCCATCAGCAGCCCCTAGAATGAAACCTATGGCGGCTGCAGATGAAAATATTGGGACTGCAGAGGAAATGGAGTGCAAATCATTCTAATAGCATTAGCTGTCGTAGCCTAGGGGCTACATTCTACAAAAACTACCAGAAGGGGGTCTCTTAGGAACAGCAGACCGTACATATTAGTAAAATACTGTATATATCTTTTTTTTACATTTATGTAGGTTTCTCCAGTGTGAATATCAACAGAAATCACATCAACTCTCATCAATCTCTTTGAAAAAGTAAGCAAACATATTATACATATAAAGGTTATAATGCAAGATGTCATACACAAACACACACACACACACATACATATATAAATATATATATATATATATATATATATGGGGTTCTCTGAAATATTAACTGCTTGCCTAGGCTGGGCTTTCCCTGACATGGTGGCATCTGATATGAGAAACGTCCACTTGGCGGCTGCCACAGATAATCTTCATCCGTCAATCTCAAAGAGACCTCTGCACGCAGGGCTCTGCCCTCAATGTGTCCCGAACAGGCCCGTCGAGAGCCACGGCCGGGCCCGGGTAAAGGGGGCATGGCCTAATCGTGGGATGTGTGACCACACCCCATTCAAGAAAAAAGAAAGTTTTGCAGTGCGAACAAGCGCTGGTGAGGGGGGGCACTCTAAGCCCCCTCAGTCGGGCGCATAACCAGTGGGGGGCGCGATCACCTTGATCGCTCCTCCCACAGACATAGGAGACTGCTGTGGCTGCTTCATAGTAGCCGCGAGCAGTCTCCCAGTGCAGCCCAGTACACAGAGCGTGTGCTGGGCTGCTGTGATGAATGAGGGTGAGGGAGCAGTAACAGACCTGGGCCCCCGCCGGGCCCCTCCAGCAAGCCCAGGCCCGGGTAATTTGTACCCGCTCCCTCCCCTATCGGCGCCCCTGGTCCCGAACACTGCTGACCACAGTGGTCGGACAGCCCTGTGGGGCATCTCAACCTGGCGACTGTAGAGTAGCCGAGACTGCCATGTAAACAGAGCAGCTATGGTTCATGGAAACCATGGCTTCTCTCCAAAAAATTTAACCAAACTTCAGAAAATTGCTGTTTTCAGAGATTTGACACAAACCCCATATGCATTTAAGCTGTTTGCAGGCGGCACACCAGCTCTGTAGTCCCCATAGAATTCAGTGGGACTGTGTTGTGTCAATATGGGCCAAGCTCCAGAAAGTGAAACTTTCTGGAGCATGTCCCTGATAGGCAGTGCCACCTATAGATGGCGTTGCCTATAAAAGCCTAAAGGCTTCTTACTGTATAACTCCCTGGAGAGTGATCCGACAGAATCCATTCTGTTACCCCACGCCATGCACATGCGCAGTAGGACTCATGGGTCATAAACCTAGGCATCTTCACAACGCAAAGGACAGCTTTTTTTTCTGAAGAGCTGTCCTTTACATTTATATTTACATTTAATTATGCATTCGGCATTAATAACTGCAGCTATGAATGATACATCCCACCCCTAGCCAGTAGTGTAGAGGCAGACGAGCCGCACACCCTCCTGTCATCTTCAGTGCAGCTGATTCTGCACTATAAAAATAGAAAGAAAGAAAAAAAACCATGGGGGCTTTATGACAACTTGTAGTTGAATACTGTACAGTACTAGGTAAAATGTAGAAGCTATCAGACACTGACTCCTTTTGAAATCTATTTAATTTCATTCTAAAATAAATTATGCTTAAAATAAGTAAATATAGCGCCTGATTCAGCAGCTTCCGCAATGCAACTACATACGCAGATCGGCTGATTGTTCAGCACTGCGCACGTGTATGCACCACACTGTGATTATGCACGCAGATAGGAATCCATCACAGAGTAAGTGACAGACCGTGAGCGTTTGGGGGTGATGACGGGGGAGTGGTTGGAGAAACGCAGGCGTGTCTGTCCGTTTGAATGCCGTTGCATGGGCGTGCATAAATCAGCCACTGCGATTGCATACGCTGTTTGAGTACTCACTGCGAGACTTGCAGATTCTGCAACTGGTCAGACCTGCTGTGATTGTGCATGACTGGCCAATGTGCTTCGATGGGACCGATGTATACACAGGAGTGCGAGGTAGTACGGATGTGAGAAAGCGGTAATGGGCGTCTCTATGCTGGCTAAGCTGTGACAGATATTAGCATATTTTCGCAGCTTCATTGCGTGTGATTACACAGCTGCGATCCTGAATCAAGCTCATAGTTAGGTAGATAAATGATAGAGAACTCAGACAATTTTGTATGCAATTTTTATATTCAACTAGGAAAGCCTTTCCAATAGCCACAGACACAGTCAAAGTATTGAAAGAATGTTGCATAGATCTTTCAGTTCCAAACCACAGAGGCCTTGGAATATTCCTATTTGAATACAATATAGGGAAAAGTTTTCAGTTGTACCTTTATAATGAATCCTTCTTTTAGGAGACTTGCATCCCATATATATCAAATTAATACAGACGGAGCTTAGAAAGTCAAAAGATGTTTAAATTGCTGTATATAAGTGCACCATATATAAACATATTGAGTAACGGAAGTAGCGTGGATCCATACTGCCTCTGTTCCAAACTATGTTTGTATGGGAAATAGTCGGGAAGCCGGCGGACGCAATGCCGACAGCCGGCTTCCCGACTGCTGAATCCTGGCAAGGGTTAAATGACAGGCGTCGAACACTCGACGCCTGTCATTTTACCTACGCCGGGAGACCGGCGCCCGGCATCCCGATCGAAGGGATGCCGGGCGCAGACAGCCGCGGGGCTAGGTTTAAGGTTCCCGAGGGGGACTTAGGGTTAGGCACCCCCCTGGGAGGTTAGGGTTAGGCAATCCCCCCCCACCCACCCCGGGGAGCTTAGCTTTAGGCGGCCTGGAAGGGGGGGTTAGGTTTAGGCACTTAGAGGGGGGATTAGGGTTAGGCACTTGGGGGGGAGGTTAGGGTTAGGCACCCCTAAGGGAGGGTTAGTGGGTAGAATAGGTTAGTTTATACTTACCTTCCAACGTTCGGCATTTCCACCTGTGTCGGGCTGCCGCTGCCGGGATTTGAACCGCCGGCCATGCGGCCGGTGGTAAATCATACTGATTCCGTTTATATATGGTCCATATGGGATCTTAATAAGTATCCTAAGAGAAGGATGCATTATAAAAATACAACTGATTGTAGGGCCCATTTATCAGTAAATATTTGGGGCTATTCCCCAAAAAGATCTGTTTTTGGGGGACACCCACAAATATTTAGTATCCCCCAGCTGTATTATGGAGGGATTGCAGCAGATATCTGATATCTGTTGCAGCCCCCCTTTTTCCGACAGCAGCCACAACTCTATAGGTTTCTATGGGGGATGCGATGCTGTCGGATTTATCAAGTTGCGGAATACAAAATATTCTGGAACTTGGTACCCGTAGCTTATGCCATCTGAAGATGGCGTAAGCCGCTGTATGGGTTACACATCTTAAAAGTTACCGGGGAAGGTTCCACAGAGACCCTCCCACGGGAATTGCTGCCGCACATGTGTGGTCAGTAGAGTCCTAGCACATTGGAGGAACAGGCTATGGTGTTTTTCATACATACGGGCAGTATGATTGCATGCTGGAATGCGAATATGGGTGCTAATATCGAGCCCAGATCGCATTGCAAAAGCGATTTATGAATAAATGTGTCTGAACTGAAACATCTTTACAACAAGCTTTCATGATAATGTGTGTCTGTGGCTATTGTAAAGACTTTTTTGTGTGTGTGTGTATAATATTGACTGATAAATAGGTCTCAAGGCATTGTAAGCATATTGAAAATATATAGAAGCAAATAAGTCACAGCACTCCATATAATATAACATCAAACCAAAAATTGAGGACAGACTACAAATTCATATTTTTTTGTTGTTGCAAGTGTCCTGTCTCATTAAATTAACACTATGTTGTTACCTTAAATCTGGTTTTCAGATGTTTTTTAACTCAAGCTTCGGTGAGAAGGATCTTGAGTATGATCAAGCCAGCACAAATTGTTCCAGTGTACAAGAACTGCAGCATTATCAAAGTACACACAGAAAACGGAAAGAAACAAAGAAAAGATCGAAGCGTTTTTCAGAAGAAGAAAATGAGGCACTAATTGATGGAGTTCTCCGTTATTACACCTTCATTTTTGAAAGATCCAACAGCCATAGCTATGGTACTGAATGCCGTGAAGCAATATTGCAGAGGTAGTTACATCAGTCGGTAGATGTCCTCGCAGTGCTTATGTTTGCAAGAAGAGGTTCTCTGATTGCAAAATATCAGTCAAAAATAATTTGTCCCTTCTTCATCAATATGAAAAGCGAACTGGCAGTGGACCTCCATTGTTAATTGCGTTGTCTGATTGGGAGTAGAAATTGAGAGATCATTTCTCTTTCGTGGCAGTTTTTGGCTTTGCTGGAGCTATTGACACAGACATTCTAGTTGTAATAAATCCTGGAAGTGGTACGTCAGTATATAGTTTACATCTATACTTATAATAAATTTGTAATGGTTGTGAAAATGTACTCCTTGGGACTTTGTATGAACTATGGAGACAATATATATATATTTTTTTCCCCTGAATTTTTGTTTGTCTATCTGTATGTTTGTTCTAGCATCACACAAAAACTACAGGATGAATTGTGTTTTCAATATTGTGTAGCTTAGTCACTTAGAAAGAAACTGAGATATTTATTATCTCAATGTGACATCAGGGAGAGGAGCAATACAGGAAAAACCAGACGCTTGACACACTACACATGCAGTGTGCAGGCTCCTCAAGCCAAAAATGACTAGATGTGTGTAATTTTTTGGGGGCAAATATACTTTCAGGGGACTGTTTATGAACTATGGAGACACAAAATTTTTATCAGAATTTGTACAGGCACCTTAAGTCGAAAATGACTATATGTATATATGTCTCAAGATCTATTTCGCAGGAAAATCCAACTATATATTAAGCACTAATCAGGCATCTTATCTTGACTCATGAAGTTGCAATATACATGTCAATCCAGTAGATGGCACACCAATGGGTAGCTTTATGTGGCTTGCTCACGAGTTAGTAGCCCCAATCATCTTTTTGTGTTAATCCCTGAAGTAAAACTGCAAATATTGTTTACAAAGACATTTTGGGATCGATGTCTACAATATAAAATACACATCACAATATTAGATGCCACTACTGTCGTTGTAAAATTAGTTCCGCTGAGCAATAACAGACATCCACGTGAGCAAAGCTGCTGGCAAATGCTAGCAAATAAATGTAAAATTGCATGTTCCATGGAGTCACTTTTCTATTCATGTATTAAATGTAGGTCAAGACCATAATTCAGTAGACCAACCATCGACTTCAGGAATATTATTGTTAAAAGTCTACACTCAATATGTTCTTATCTTGCTTTATTCAATTTGTTTTGTACTATTATATATAATTACATTTTTGTATTATTACAGGTGAAAAAAGCAACAAAAAAACAAGGCCCACTACACCGTTAAATAAAGGTAACCTTTTGTTCAAATAAATTCTTCAAAACATTGATAATATCTCTATGTAATTTATCCAAAATTATAATACAAATTTTCTTGTGTGTAAAAAAAGGTCAAAGCATAAACAAGGAAAATGCAAGACCCAGTACCCCTGTCATGTCTGGTAAGTTTTTAATGCTTAAGTACAACATGCTTAAATGTTGCACATGTAAAATTAATTCTAAAGAACAAAAATTGATGTGTTCACCATTGCAATCCTATTGAAGCCTATTTATCAAATTTGTTTTAGACTACATAAGTTTTAATTTTGTTTATAATACAATGTATTTCTTATTACAGGTGAAAAAAACAAGACATAAGAAAAATCCAGGCTCATTATGCAATTAATGCCATTAAGTATAGGTAAGCAATTGTTAAAAGAAAAAATTGTACACATTGTTATTATCACGATGGGGCATATGTATCAATTTTCATTTTTTTAGAGCCGATAATTGTAATTACTTATTGCCTCTATGCACGGCAATAAGAAATTATATACCACCCGAATGGATTAAAAAAACACATGCAGGGACAGGGGCTTGGAAAGGTGCCCATCCTTGCAATGTATTAGAAGTGAAATGATCGTATTAGCAATCACTTCACTTTTATATTGGGACAATCTGCGACCCACTGCACATGTGTGGTCCACTGACCACACGAGATGTAGTCAGGTTACCGGCTGCTGCAATACCGACACTGAAAGCCCAACATGGGACTTAAAATAGGCGTCCACGATGAAATCCTGACGCCTGGCATACCAAACAAAGGTAAGCCGGGTGTCTTAGGTTGTAGCCACGGGGGGGGGGAGGTTTACATGTCTAGGTACTAGGGGGGAGGTTAGGGTTAGGTACTAGGGGGGGAGGTTAGGGTTAGGCACCACTAAGGGAGTGTTAGGGTAGGGAGTCAGGGGGGGGGGGGTTAGGGTGATCAACAATAAAAATGTAATGCAGAGAACATAAATACTATTCCAAGTATGTCTGAAATTACTGTAATAGCATTTTGGAGTCTGCATAACAAAGTCATCAAACTTTCACACAGACATTGAGTACAGACTGAATTGCAGTTGTTAAGCCAATCAATATTTGAAAATAATATTCAACAAAAAAAATGTAATAACAGAATGGCGTGTTTTGAAAATATTTCAAAAAGTTTGGATGGCCTATGCCGCACACAAAAGGAACTTGTACAAATCCACAGAGAAATGTTACAGGTGAAGCGCTCCAGGGAGCCCCATTGTACATTACCCACTCATCCAGTGGAAAGTGACATTGATCTTTTGGGGATATTCTGCTGACTGAAATAAGTGCATACAGATTCAATTCACACCCTTTCAAAGAGAAAAAAAAAACAAATTGAAACTTATTTTTCTGATTTTTTAAAATTTTGCTCTTTATAATTTTGTTTATTGTTTTACTTTATTCTGTTGTGGGTCGATGAGATGTTATGCACTTTGAGGAGGTTCACAGTAAAGATGTGCACTATTTGTTATTTCCTAATATTTCTGTTGAAATGTATGTATATTTAGATATGTTTGGAATGTCATGTTTATTTACAAATATTTAAAAATATTTTACATTTAGAAATAAAAAACTTTTGAGCTACATTTAAAAACTAAAATTATTGTGTTTCATTGGTCAAATATTTTGTTTTAAGTAAATTTATATACATTCCAGTAATGCTGATCATACACAGGGGTAACAGTGTGAAGAACATGGGAGATATGGGAGAAAAGCATGAGCCATGGCTGTTCTGTTTACATGGTAATACTGGGCTTCTCTACAGCCACCAGGTTGAGGTGCCACGGGGCTGCCTGCCCACTCTGGCCAGCAGTGATCAGGGCACATGAAGGGCAGAGCCCTGGGTGACGGCTGCTGGATTGACGGCTGCTGGATGATTATCTAATGGAAGCTCCCCAGTGGGACATTTTTCAATGTCAGAAAAAGCCCAGCCTAGGCAAGTGTCCCTTACTATATATGTGTATGACCTCTTATATTCTAATCTTTATTTGTAAATCCTGTTAAGTTTGCTTACCTTTTGAAAGAGATTAATGAGAGTTGTGATTTCTGTTGAAATTCACACAGGAACAACAGCTGTGCATTGAGATCTGGAGGCAGAAGCACAATCCCTCCCCTCCCTCACAGCTATCAATGGGGCCCATTCATTAATTAGCATTTTTTGCCTGATAATTAAAATTTCTTATCATCGCTACTTGCAGCAATAAGAAATACTGTACCGCCGGCATGTATTAATAAATCACATGCAGGGACAGGGACTCCAAAAATAACCTGTCCCTGGGATATATAAGAAGTATAATGATTGATAATGCTATCATTTCACTTCTCTATCGGCATCCTGCTGCGCGGTCTGATGACTGTCCATGTGTGGCAGCCATTACTTCCGGTTTTCCGTGTCTCAGATTTCTCAGTATCCATTGTGGCCTATTTCTCAAATAATATTTATGGGATATCCCTCACTGATCCGTCCATGCTTCTGTGTCTTGTTGATTTTTTTTTTTTTTTCCCTCCGATGCATCTCTGAATCTTTTTTTTTTTTTACACAGATGCCTGCATCACGGATCTCACTGGTCCGTGCATGCAGTCAGCTATCTTTAGATCTTGCACAATAGTTCTTATGTCAAAATGTGCTGTTTAAGCCCTATATTGTGTCTAGGAGTGGCGGGGAGAGTTAAAGGGAAATCGTTCACGATATCGCATCATGAGCACATCGTTCCGTGTATGGGGCCTTAAGCAGTTTACGCTTTATGTTAGAAAGCGAGGGTATTTCAGGCACCAGGCAGTAATCAGTGCAGTGCCTCAGTAGCAACTAAGGCTGGAAACTGCAAACAATATAGCTGATTGTGTATTCAGAATGAGATGGATGTATGGAGTGAGAAGCATGTTGGAACCCAGTGGTTATATAAAAAACTTACTGACAGTGTACAGAGAGAGGGACAATTTAAAAATTAAAGAGACTGTTCCTGGATTATATATTTAGAATATGTAAGCGTATTCTATTCTGATATTAGGTGCAGGTTGGTTCACAATTTAATTTAGAACCACACCTCAGTAGAGCAGGAAAAACCTGCTTATTTAAAAGTCAATAAGTATTGTCCAGATGATACATCAGTCAGCTCTGTTAATTTGCTACTGGATTCTTGCATTCTGTAATTTCACATGAAACTAGCATTACACAGAGGACCTCATTCAGAGCCGCTCGCAAAATGCGAGCGCTCGCTCTGAAATAAGGGCGGCCGCTTTACTTTTGAAAGATGGCCTCCTGGCCGCTCACTAAGCTGTGGGTTACCACACACAGCTTTAGTGAGTGACTAGGTGATGGTCGCGATGCTCGAGACCATCTCGACCATCGGGGCTTGCGACGAGACCCTTGCGGTAGGGTCTTGTCTACCGAAAGCCCCAGGCAGCTTCCTGCTCTAACAGCAGGAAGCTCCCTACTGACATCACTGGTGATGTCAGTAGGGCCGCCAACAAGCGGCAGGCGTTCCTTCAAGAACGCCTCCGTTTGTCTGGCCACCCCCCCACCACACCTACAAAACGGCGCGAGCTGTCGATCAACATCAACAGCCGCCCGTTTGTAGTGAGCCCCGGAGCGAGTGAATTTCTCTCTCGCTCCGTGGCTAGCACACGCGGCGCGCTCCCACCAACGACCCGCTTGCGAGTGCATAGGCATTTGCGAGCGGGTCTGAATGAGGCCCAGAGTTCCTACAACCTAGTTGAGTCATTGCAAAGATGCTCTCTTAGGTAGCAAATTTTGTTCTTTTAGTAGTGATCAGTGGCGGCTCCAGGGGTGGGGCTGCAGCATAGTTCAAAATTCACATAGGGGAGTCACACCAACTGCCATTGAATCCCAGCCAGTGACGTTTGGCAGTGTGTGAAATGACAGTTGGTGTGGTTCCCCTATTTGAATTTTGAACTGCGCTGCAGCCCCAGCTCTGGAGCCGCCAATGGTAGTGATGTAAACACAACAAAGGGTGTGATCACACAGAGGGCCTGATTCAGCGTTGCATGCAGAGTTGGTCGCAGAAGCGGCCGCATTTGTGCATGGAAACAATGCAGATTATAAAATGTTATCTTTATACTTTGTTAACTGACTGTTGCAGTGATATTACAATACAATAATGTGTGCATTCATACTCAGGGGCCCATTTTTTAATGATCGCATTTGCAATGCGATCTGGTCATGACATTACCTCCCATGATCTCATTGCAATTCGCGATCATATCGGCAGAATGTATCAACCGGCACATGCAGAGAAGGAGGCTCCAAAAAGAGCCCGTCCCTGCAATGTGCCCGGAGTGCTACCGGGGCTACTGAGCAGGTGCAGTCACGGTGATTGCACATGCGCATCCGCCATTACCAGGGAGAGTTCCGGGGGTACCCTTTGCCGGCTAAATATGCGATGTGTAGCCCATAGGCATATTCAGATGGCGTTAGCTGCAGGGGGCCAATCTCTGGAATGCATTGCAGTTGGTAAATCTGGCAGCATCGCATCACCCATAGAAATCTATGGAGGCTGCGGGTGCCGGCGGGAATGAAGGGATCACAGAAGGTATCGGAGATATCTGCTGCGGTGCCTCTGTCATACATCTGAGGGAAACTTAGTATTTGCGGCTAACTCCCGAAAACGGGTGGTTTCGGGGAATAAACCGCACATATACAATGATAAATGGGCCCCTTTACGCTGTAATAAAGACTTTGGGAATCATGTATAATGTGCACTCCCCAATCTTTAACATGCCAATGACCATATGTTAGAGCCCAAGAAAAATACCCTATTACTCACAAGCGAACAATTGGGGCCATTTATGTAGTGGGAAAAGGCGGATACACAGCACATTTTTAAATTAAATTGCATATTTGTCTGATAAGCGCACACACTAGTACAACAGTAAAGGACACTTTCAAAGAAAAAAGATTGGTAAATCCTGTATATCCCTCAGCATTAACCTGACCTCACACCTATCTACTGTACACTGGTTTTATTGGGTCCCCTTCCCGGAATTGAGCGAGAAGCACCTAAAAAGACTTGCGGCCCAAGATTTAAAATCATACACCTAGCATTATCCAGCCACTCACCAAACACAGAGTTGATCTTGACAGTGTGGCTCTGCAGATCTAATATTAAGGCAATACCCTTTGGATACACTGCAACAGTCAGTAACAGGTTTAATAGAAGTCTATTGCCCTCCAGTGGTAGAACATGAATCTACAAAGAGTGTCCACTGGAGCTTAAGGGGAGCCACTTAAATTCTGTAAACGAAATATAAAACTGGTAACTTTCCACAATCAGTGGCAGTACATATATTATTATACATTGGGTACTTATATAGTCCTGCAGTGGTAGTCTGCAAAGCTTGCAAGTAGAAACGCACACTAGAATCCTGCCAACTGAAGTTAGATAACATTCTGACACAGGTGGGTATAAGTCTGTGTTATCTCATGAATGAATCTGCATATGTCGGTAAAGTTAGGTCTTTACAACCTGTAGTTTTTCCTTCCTAATGTTTGGTCCCAATCTCAATGAACTTCCATGTTATACTTAACATTGTGATATCTTCCTCCTTTATTGGTACTATAAATGGGATAGAGAAAGCATTTGGCTGATTTAATAACTTATGATCACTTCTACTGCTGAAAGCTCAGTGACAGACCCAGACACAGCAATAAAACAAATCTTATATATCCCAACAATTATAGGTGATGCTGAACACAATGCTGTACTATTTACTTCAAATATTTGGAAGACAGTTGATTGTCCTATGTCCCACGCATGACATGAAATTAAAGATCATCTTGTCCATAGAGGGGCTTTAAATCCTTCTAGGGCAGTGTAGGAGAGTACAGTAGTTATTTTGTCCATTATGTTACTTCAGGCCTACTCCAGACAGTTACCATTTTCCTTTGTCTTTAATTGAGTTATTAGAGATGATGTAGTCACTTTGGATCCGCCGTGCAGAGTGATGTGTGCATCCAGACTGCTACACATTCCAACTTGTCTGCCGCTGTGGTCAGAACACAGAAGTACCTTGGATCAAGAGCAGTGTTTATCTTGTCAACCTTTGAAATGACCAAGTCTCTGGGCTGTTGATTGTTCAGGTTACCCTCCTTTGCACATGACTTGGGCTCTTTCACCTGTGTATCAACAAAATCCAGTCTTAGTAAGTATCTTGCAAAGTATATTAAAGCATCAATCCCATGAAAAAAGTGTCAGGCTATAAGAAGTAGCTTGGCTATTACTTTTTTTTTCCCCCTATTCGTTTGTGGCTTCAGACTTCTACTAACTGATTATTCTACTGTATTATCATTGCAACCAACAACAGCTATATGGCACATTGTGTATTGAGTAGAGAGGCTTTGGCATGTCCTCATTAACTGTTTGTTTTCACTGTGACGTCCTCCGCCACTTCCCCCCCCCCCCCCTTTGTCTTCACATGACATGCTGACAGTCTGTATAGCAAACTGACTATGGCCCTGGTTTAAAAATTTACATAAACCATCAGGTTTATGTACATTTCCGATGGTGGAGTGCCTGCGCATGCACAGGACCCGTTCTGTGCATGTGCAGAACGTGTCCTGCGTGATCCCATGCGGTTCCCCCAAGCCACAGCATGATTGACATGCAGTGCCCATTTGGGGGCGGGGAGGAGGAGGTGCCAGTCTGCATTCCCAGTAATGGGGGCTCTGCATAGGAGGATGCAGATGTCCTGGCTGTGCAAGCGGACAGGAGGTGCAGGAACGTAGCGAGGGCAGTGCTTGTGCTCTGGCCAGGGTGCCGTAGCTGCAGTCATCCCACCAGCATTGCTTCTGTGTTGTATACTGGTGGCCAACAGCCACAGGACACTAGGACCCAGCATGACCTCCTACATGCAGCTACTGCACATGTGCGGCTCACCTACCAACGTGTCTCTCGCCATGCTGCACCAAGGAGTGGGAAGAGGATCATGCAGACTAAAGAGAAGAAAGTAAGTCAGAGAGGGCCGGGGAAGGCATTGGCTAGAGTGATGAGGGGCTGAAGAGACAAGGGGCTGGTGTGACAGGGGGCTGATGTGAAAGGGATCTGGAGTGACAGGGGGCTGTTGTGACAGGGCTGGAGTTATTATTTATTTATTTATTTTTTAAAACCTTAAAAGATAGGAGAAGGGACATGCTCTAAAGTATGTTTAATGTTTTATTTCTAAAGCTGGGTACACACCAAACGATGGTGTGACCCAGTGATGCAGCTATGCGATGTATAACGCGCACCATACACACTGCACAATCGGGCAAACGATTGGTGCAATATATTGTCTACATGCTGCATGTTATTAATTGTATTGTCCCATCTGGCGTGCAGGACAGCAGATGGGACGATGCGATAAACCACGACGGGAACAACGGATTGGGCGTACATATTAAATGATGTAAACGGTACATCGTTCAGATACACATCTCAGCGATATATCATTCAATATATCATAGAGTGTGTAGCCAGCTTTACATCTGTACAGATGGTATCTATAGATTGTGTCTGGTTTCACAAGTTTTCATTGTGTTCAGCATAAAAATAGTTCTTAAATCCAAAATATATAGTAGATAGTTTTTGTTTTTTTGAAAGTGTTTATTGGGTTTTTGTAAAACACATTTACAAATACAAAACATGTATATCAGGATGTTATGAAACATATACAGTAATACAGGTTGAGTTTCCAATTTCCATAAATTCCAAAATACGGAATATTACGAAATATGGAATTTTTTTTGGCATGACTGAGATAATGAAACCTTTGATTTTTGATAGTTCAATGTACACAAACTTTATTTAAGGCACAAACTTATTAAAAATATAGTATAAAATTACCTTCAGGCTTTGTGTATAAAGTGTATAGGAAACATAAATTAGTTTCATGTATGTACACCAACTTTGTCTGAGCCACAAAATGATTGAAAATGTAAAATATTGTATAAAATGACTTGCAGGCTGTGTGTATAAGGTGTATATAAAACATAAAAGCATTCTATGATTAGATTTGGGTTCCATTCCCAGGATATTTCATTATGGTATGCAAATATTCCAAAATACAGAATATTCCGATATCCAAAATATCCCTGGTCCCAAGCATTTTGGATATGGGAGACTCAACCTGTAGCGCATTTAGCAATAAAGCCCTTTCTGTGTGTGGTCAGGAGTCTATTACTGACCAGTTGTGGAACAAGAAGAGAGCTGATCCAGTCCATTTCAGCCTAGTGGCTGTACAATGGCAAACATGTGCGCATCAATCAGTGTAATCTTAAGCCGCACATCCACTACCCTATATTAATGAGCGATTTCACGATTACACCATGGTAATCGTGCAATCGCTAATTAATCGTGCACCATAATGTCGGAAACGGTCAGCGATGTGCACTCCCGCTGGTCGTTTCCAACATCAATCATCGGGAGAACATGCCGGTCAATCTGCCGATAATGACAGACTGGGCATGTTCACAGATGATGGAGGGTGCCTACACTAAATGACAAATCGTTCAGTGTAGGCACTGCATGGGAACAACAACGACGTTACGATTACAATGTTATAATCGTACTGTCGTGTTGCCGTCGCCTAGTGGATGTGCGGCATTAAACAACAATCTATGTACATCCTAATATTCAATGCAGAAATCATTAAACATATAAATTAAGTATTAGTTTAATAATAGGAGGGGAGGGAGAAAACATGACAAAGGATACACACGAGGAAAGACGAGGGAGAGATAGTTGGAATAAGTACACTTAACATCTCCATACCCATAGACCATGGTAACGATTCTGGATTTAAACCTCTATACGCTCCTGCCTATATCTTCTAAATCCTGCCTATACCTTCTAGAATTGTCGCTATTTGCGTCTGCAGTCATACAGTAAATAAATGCCTTCAGACTTTGAAATGTGTTTCCAACGCACAAAGGTTATTATTCAACATAAAAACAGTAGGTTACACGCCGTGATCTAAAGACAATTTAGCGCAAAGAAATCATACAGACCCAAGGTACAGTTACATACGCACGCGCTCTGGGACCAGTTACCGGCATCAACAAGAAACCTCCGTCAACAGCATCAGCAAGAAGACTTCCCATTGGGGTCAGAGAGTGCCCATATATACCCTTGCAGGGATTTGGAAATACAATAGATAAGTTTGGCATGATTCCATTGGTTCTCCGTCACGGTGCTTCTGTTACAGGACATTTAACAGGTCACTTCAAATGGACACAGGTCAGCCTCCAACAGCCTTTTGTCTCCTTTTTCCCCCTGCATGCAAATCTAAGCTGCTAACATTACAGAGTACATTTTAATGTTTTAACTCTCTATAGTCCATAGTTTGCAGACGCAGGTTCCGATCTTCTCACCGATGGTACCGGGAATCTGTGGAGACACAGTGGATCATTACAACACCAGACATGGTCTGCTTACCACGTACTAAACCTTAGATAGCAAATAACCTTTATTACACAACATTAATAATCCCTGAATAAACCTTGCATATTACACTTTAGTACTAGGGAACCTTTCATGTAATTTGTGTATGTGTAAGTGTAAGAGAATATTGCATAAAGTTGCTAATATGCATGGTGCGTTTATTTGTAGAGTGAAACAGCGCAACTGTGCGTAATGTGCGGTGTTTATGCATGTGCATCTATCTATGATGGATTTAATATATATATATTGTGACACAGTCAGATTAGGAGGTCCCTCTCCTGGGTAGGGGACTCCTTCCTTACACACACACACAGCAGCAGGGAAGCAGCACACCAGTCTGGATGCGAGTACAAGCTGGTCGGCGCCAGTCTTTATTGTACAATGTCAGAAATAACATAAAGAAAACATAAACATAAATCCTAGCCCTGTCGGGGCACTAACTTCACAGGTAGTTCCCTCACTACCAGAACCTGGAAGGGCCTAATGCCCTCGCCAGCAACAAAGGCACAGCACAACACTCACAGATAGGTTTTCCAAGTGTCTCTGAGCAAACTCCCTGTCTGCTCTCCCAGGTGAGACAATCAGCCCTCAACACACTAGGCTTATATTGGCCACTCTCAGGTGGAAACCCTAACAAGCCTGTTACCAGGCTAAGAGAACCAAAACCTGGAGTGGCCGTGGGTGGAGCCCTCCCTCTCCTCTCACCCACAACCCCCAGGTCCCAAACCGGCTTTTCAAAAAGCCGAGACTCAAGCCTGCTTCACTGCAGACTTTCTCCTGGGGATTTAAAACACATGAGACAGGAATCTGGGATAAATGTCCCTGTCACAGACCACTTTACCAGTGATCCTATCACAATATATATATATATATATATATATATATATATATAATCATACCCCTCCAACATATGTTTTTTTAAACTACAATGCAAGATGTTATGAGCAGTGAGCTTCACTCTCAAACAGGGTGGAGACCCCCAGCTGACTGCTGGTGCCATCCTGTCTGACAGTGAATTCAAAGGTTTTCTTCTGTCTATTTAGGATACCTGTGTCAGTTCTTTTCAAGCTGATTTCTTACCATTGTTCATTCAGACAAATTCAACTGTGCAGATCAGTGTCTGTGCCATATTTCAATTGCCACAGCTACACCTGTCCACATGAGGGGTCTCTCCTTTTACATGCAAAAACACCCACAGTATCTTGGTATATTGTTTTTCTAATTACTTTTCTCAGGAAGCTGTTTTACTAAACCCTGCGTGAATACTGTATTTGTTATGGTATTTTTTATGCAAGGTTGTCCTTTAGAATGGGCTTGTATACATCAGGGTATGGTTTCTGAAAGGGTTATTAAAACATCGCCATATGTACTTAGCTCGTGAGTTGTAACTTAAATGGCGCTGGGTGATCAGTCGTAAAATGACGTCTTGCAGATTCCGATTGTAAACAGATTCTGTCTCAGCCGATTATCCAGCTTTGACAGTTCCACCCTTTGATAGCCAATCAAACGCTATCACAACCTATGTTGAATCTGTTTAGCCATGCATGAGAATATACTGTTTAATGTTATATATGGTATGACATGGTTTGGTCATTTGAACCATTTAGATAATGCGTCTCCAGGAGGGTAAAACAACCCTTATACGCCATCTGTGGATCCTCAAGGGACCATTGGCAGGATGTGGGAACTCATCTCACCTATAAAGGAAGTTTGGAAAGGGGGATTGGGACTGCGTTACCTAAGATGACTTAAAATAACATAAACGATATATTTATGCACAACCACACAAATTCAGGTTACATTGTCATACAGTACACTCTAACTCAGGATTGTAATGCAGTTCTTCCTTGACCTTGGTTTCCATATCACTGCCGTTTACCACCATCATCTTAATGTCTCGGTTCGTCCTAGTACGTTTTTCGCACTTCAACACATTAGGAACACATCTGACACATGAGCCAATTACTAAGATGACACTTACTATAAGGATCAGGAATTTACCTACTGTAGCAACAAGCTCTTGGACCCACTCTCCTAGACCGGAGAACCACTTCACTGGGTTCCACCATGTGAACCATTCCTCTACCTTCTCTTCAACTTCAGTCAATGAAGCATTATGGTTCTTACGGAATTCCCATTTAAGCTGTAGGATCTCATCCATCTTCCGGTCTATCATCTCCTTGGGGTCACTACTGTTATTCGTAATATATGTGCAACACTTTACACCAAACTGGGTAGCCAATGTCACACAGTACCCTCCCGTGACAGCTGTTAAATAATTCAACACCGACCGGTGCTGCACCAGTTCTTTTTTGTAAGCTTGCAATTCCCGGCCTGCGTACCTAAATGTGTCATCATACATCTCGGTGATATTATCTATCAATTTAGCAAGATCTTGGATATATCTAAAATTTAGTGTACCCCGAGGGATCCTGGTGGGATCCAATGCTACTAAAACTTGAAAGCCAGTTGTCTCACTAATTAACTGAGTGGCTTTATGCACATCACCAGGTATCATATTTCTTTTCCCTCTGTGTTCATACTGCGTGTGAAGATATGGTGATGGTGGGTTTTTATGAATACCAAGCATTTCAACATGTGTGAGGGTCATATCTCTTAACAATTACAGTACTAAGATTGGTCAGACACTCCCCTGATTGGCATAGCACTCCTCCTTCTGACTCCACTCCATCAGCACTGCCATCAGCTCCCATCTCCTCTATCGGTCCCCCGTCACAGAAACCAGATATCCCCAAACAAACCAGGATGATGGAAACTCTGGAAGAGAATATGAAAATGAACACAGCAGACCAGTCCATCACCCCAGCAAGGACCTGCAAATTTCTTTAGCTCAGGTATCTCACTACAACCTTTTAATCCTCCCGAAACAAGCTCGCGATCGACAGGTCCACGTTATCAGCCTTGTTTCTCCACCGGTTGGTTGACCTTTTTGCAGTGAGTGGAATGGACCCAGGTATCTCTCTCGGCCACCTTCAAAGATGTGGAACTCGTCAGCAACACCTGATATGGACCCTCCCAACGATCAGTCAAACAACCTGAGCGTAAAAAATTCGGATCATAACAAATTCTCCAGGTTTGACATCATGACAGTTTGCATCAGACATGTTAGAAAATAACATTTTCAATTTCAGTTGTTCTTACTCATCTTCGTGAAACACTGCACAGTAACCTCATTATCATATTTTCACATGAGGCTGCCTGTCAAACAGTATCTCAAAGGGGGACAGATAAAAAAAAATAAAAGAGATGGTCTGGGGTGATCCCCAAAATTCTGCGTGAATGTGGCAGAAAGACAACCACACTTCAGGCAAGACCCTGATTCATCAGGTATCATGTGGGAGCATTGTACTTGTGAAATATAGGCCCTATTGACAGTCTTAACATGTACTTCTTGTAGATCTGCCGATTGCAAGACCTTCATAGTTTGGGCGAAGTTTTTAATAATTTCCCTGCTGCTTGCAATTTGAGGATAATCTTTCTGCAAAGCCAGGAAACAGAAGTTCCAAACCCTATCATCCTGGGGTTTTATCATGTCTGTATATAGTTACCTAGTCCTATAAATGGTACAGGAGAATAATGAAAGGTGTGATATTAGGAGATCAGTTGAAGTGAGAGATGGTGATATAGATAGGGAGGTCTATACAAAATGTCTCACTTGCAGATACAAATAAGAGTAATTATTAGGAAGACTATGGCCCTCATTCAGAGCCGTACGCTCTGAGCAGAGCGCACGCTCTGAATGAGGGCCGGGCTCCATTTTCATGGAGCGTCCTCCTGGACGCTCGTATAGCTGTGGGTCACCACCCACAGGCTATACGAGCGTGCATTGTGATGGCCGCGATGGTCGAGACCATCGCGACCATCGAATTTGCGAGCCGGAGCCTGCGGTTGAGGTTTTCAACCGCAAGCTCCGGAGTGATTTTGGCTCTATCAGAGCCAAAATCACTCCCACTGACATCACTAGTGATGTCAGTGGGCCGGCTTCTGACGGGAGACGTTCCCGTGGGAACGCCCCCGTCAGGGAGGCACGCCCCCGGCACACCCACCAAAGGGGGCGTGCTGTCAATCAACATTGACAGCATGCCCCCTTTGATCGGACACAACGAGCGAAGGACTTTCCTTCGCTCGTCGCGTCTGGCGCATGCGCACGATGGAGCTCCCTCCGTCGTGCGCATGCTCAGTGCATAACATCGACCCACTTGCGAGCGGACAGCCGCTCGCGAGTGGGTCTGAATCAGGCCCTATATTTCTTACGTAGTTCTGTAAAAGACAACAAAGATAACGAGTTTTTTTGTTGGCTAGTATGCAAATAAATGATCTCATTAATTTTAAGGACGTGCGCCGGACCATATTTGCTGGATTTGTATTTGGTTCTGATTCGTCATCCAGCTTTGGATTTGGATTTGCCAAACCTGCCGTGACTGGTTTTAGATTTGGATTTTTTTACAAAAATGTACAAAAAAAAGCTAAAATCACATCATTTGGGATTTTTTGTTCCTAGAGTATTATTAACCCAAATAACATTAATTTCTAATCATTTACAATCAATTTAGACCACCTCACAGCTCACAATATTGTTTTCACCATTACTGGCCAAAGGCTGCAGTGAGCTGGCTGATTACTAAGTGACAGACACCACAGTTTAAAGCACATCTATGAAACATTGCCACTCACTACTGAGTCACAGTACTTGTGTGTTATGGACACACAGAGGGCTAAGGCCCAAGGAGTCACGGTGCTTGTATATATAGAGGACTACAGCCCAAGGAGTCACGGTGCTTGTATACGCAGAGGACTATGGCCCAAGGAGTCACTGTGCTTGTATACACAGATGGCTATTGCCCAAGGAGTCACAGTTCTTATACACACAGATGGCTATTTGCCAAGGAGTTGGGGTGCTAATACACACAGAGGGCTATTGCTCAATTGAGTCACGGTGCTTGTACACACAGAGGGCTACTGCCCAAGGAGCCTCAGTGCTTATAGCCTTAGACACACAGAGGGCTACTGCCCAAGGAGTCACAGTACTTTTAATTTATACATAGAGGGCTACTGCCCAAGGAGTCATGGTGCTTTTATACACAGAGGGCTAAAGCCCGAGGAGTCACTGTGCTTTTATCCACAGAGGGCTAAGGCCCAAGGAGTCGCGGTGCTTGTATACACAGAGGGCTAAGGCCCAAGAAGTCATAGTGCTTTTATAGACAGAGGGCTACTGCCCAAGGAGTCATGGTGCTTTTATACACAGAGGGCTAAGGCCCAATGAGTCATGGTGCTTTTATACATAGAGGGCTATGGCCCAAGGAGTCAGGGTGCTTGTATACACAGAAGGCTAAGGCCCAAGGAGTCATGGTCCTTTTATACAAAGAGGGCTACGGCCTAAGGAGTCACGGTGCTTTTATACACACAGGGCTACTACCCAAGGAGTCATGGTACTTGTATACACAGTGGGTTAAGGCCCCAGGACTTACAGTGCTTGTATACACAGAGGGCTACAGCCCAAGGAGTCACTTTCTCCCAATGTATGCAAATTCGGCTAAGTGACGGCAAGGCAGACGATTGCACAGCAAGCCATAAGCACGCCCAGTATGTCTTGGCGCGCGATCACCCTGTGTATGCAGATGCCCACCAGCCTGTCTTAAGATGCCCACGTCATCTCCAGGAAGTGTATGCAACCATTGGTACATCGGGTGCCATCGGAAGTGAACGCAGCGCTTGAGGTTGACAATACCTTACTGCAAGCACTGCGAGCTCTTCAGTGTATAATTCAACCAGGTGACGTGTACTATGATGCTGCCTGTTAATTATGCACGCCTCTGAAATGGTGTTAAGATGCTCAGGCATGCCTGGGTTTGCACCTCCACTCCCCCATTTCTAGTGGCCTACCCCTGTTACCACCCACAAACGGCTTGACCGGCCACTCATTCAGCTGGGCTGTCTATGCTGGGCGAGCGTACGCTTCCCGGTCACTCTGACTAGTTTGCACACTGCGATGCATACGCACATTGCAAAACATCACTAGCTACGAGCAAACACTTGCTAGCGAACGGGTCTGAATCGGGCCCTAAGACCCAAGGAGTCACGGTGCTTTTATACACAGAGGGCTAAGGCCCAAGAAGTCACGGTGCTTATATACACAAAGGGCTATGGCCCAAGGAGTCACGGTGCTTTTATACACAGTGGGCTAAGGCCTAAGGAGTTACGCTGCTTTTATACACAGAGGGCTACGGCCAAAGGAATCACGGTGCTTTGATACACAGAGGGCTAAGGCCCAAGGAGTCACGGTGCCTGTATACACAGTGGGGTACAGCGCCACAAAATATTTTTTTTCTTTTTAAAATTTTAACTTTCTTGAAAGTTTTGTTTACTTTTTTAACTTTTTTTTTGTACACACAGCCACTTGTGAGTCTTGACACTTTCAACTGCAGTCACTTTGCCAGCACATCTACTTGTGAATCTCTGGACACAGCCACTTAATCAGCAGAGTATAGAGCCGCATACATCAGCGTGCAGTGTGCCCCCTTACACAGTCACTTTGCCAGCACAGCCACTTGTGAGTTCCTGTATCACTATCAGCAGAGTAGTGCGCAGTGTGCGGAGCGTGGGAGTGAAATGGTGCAGAGTCCTGGTCTCGACGCCTTATGTAGAGGTGAACTCTTGCGAGAATGTGACGTCAGGAGGATGACATTTGGCCTCGCAGTGGGATCCAAGTCAGGCGGGAACACCCGAGCCGCAGCTTGGGTGGACTCGGATCCCTGCTGTTTGGAGCGGTTCGGATTCAACAGAATTAATATACTATATCATCTTGTGGTGGTTTTCACTTGATTTAGCATACCAATTTACATATTTTTATGACCCTAACTATAGTTTGCATTGCTTTATCAGGACAGATCCCTGCTTTGATACAAATAGAAAATGATCTCACATTTATAAACAGCTAGTTCCGTCAACAGGCAGTGGTAAAGTATAGACAAATGTACAAAGAGGAGAAAAGAAAGGAACAGGCATTCTCAGAGAGGGTGGCACAGACAGGAGAAAGGCACAGAGATTGGCACAGACAGTGGAAGGGCAGAGACGCTGCCGCAAACAGGATTAGTATGCAAAAGCCTACTGCGGCATTTGCCTATTTTAGCACTGCTGCTACGTACAAAGGTGCAGCGGCTGTGCTTGACCGTAAAACTCTGAATCAGGTCCTATGTCCTGTGCTGGCTGCTGCTTATTACTGAAGAACTGATTATACATTAGCAAGCATTCTGTGGTGTAAATGAAATGCTTCACTGCAAAACTTTGTTGCAAGCTACATTGTGCTTCTTTCTCCGATCGTGCAGGACTCCTCCAGTGCTCAGTTTATGACTAAAAAAGAAGCCATTAATAGCAGAACCCTGCTCCTACCCATCCACAGCTTACGCTAACTGTCCCATCAGCTGGTACAGGTCTGGTAGTGAAATACTCTGCCAGGTGTCTGTTCTGGCTACCAGAATTGGATGACCAAATAATTAGTTGTTTGTCCCTGCACCAAAACGGGGACAACTATTTACATACATGCCTACTCTCCCGGAAGCCGCGAGAGGTTCCCGATTTTCCGGGTAACCCCCCGCATCCTCGAGTAGAGTAGGCATTTCTCCCTCAATCCTGCCCACTTTCCACGGCGATTGCGGGTTGTGTCATTTGGCTCCAACCCCTAATGAAAACTGTGTGAATCGTGGCAATTTATTGTGATGGGTGGGACGTAATGACGCGGACCGTCGTGTCCCGCCCCCTATTACCACCCGACTGTTTCTCCTCCCCGGACTCCTCCCGGGGAGGAGAAAAAAAATAGTTGTCAAGTATGACTATTTCGTTTGTTTTTAGACAATTCTATATTTTGATGGATAATAAAAACATAAAATATAGATACAGTGTAAATTGCAGGTCCTGGCTCTAGAAATAATGTACACAATTTAAAAAAAAACAGTTTGTCTCTTCCAGCCCCTGAAACCGGTTGCCAGAATGTTTGGAGTCTATCCTGGCACCCAGAACAGGTCAGTCTCAGTGTTGGGGGCTTATACCTGAATCCAAAAAAGGATGAACACAGTGTCCCCTGCCTGTTCTTGCTCAAGGAACAGGATACACAGTCCACAGCAGATATATTTTGACTTTTCCATTTTCCAAAATAGGTCACCCACATTGACAAGTACTTGTTCTACCTGTTTAAACAGATAACACCTACAAATAAACATTTTTTTTTTTGGCAGCTGCATCTAAGTAGATGTAAGGGAATGACAAAGCAACATTATAACATAAATCTTCCACAGAAGAGGGTGCACTACTGGAAATGCATAAAATACAGTCATGTGTATCACAGCTGAGAGCAGAAATTGTAATCCCATGATCAACCAGTCACATCAATGTACATTATTTTCAAAACAATTACAGATTACAATCCTAACAGGGGATGATAAATATGTATCAAGTATGAGGAGGCACAAATGTTTATAACAATATAAATCATTTATATATGTTTTTTTTTTTAATTAGAAAAGCTATACTATTCTTGTGGCATTAATAACATAATCAATTATAAAGATCACTTGTGTAATTTACAGCCGTAAACCACATCTCATGTGATTAATATCAGAATACCAGCTCAGTGAACAAATTGCTTCCATGTAAATGACAGGATAAGAAATGTTATACATACTTCACAGCACAAAAAGTGAAAAATAATGTGATTAAAATTTAGAGCATGGAATGATATAACACCACTAATCCAATGTAACCCAGGTATAGTGATCACCTGAGGGAAATGGGCAGGTCCTATGAGTTGACTGACAGCGGCAGTCATGTGTTACAGCCTTTGGGGACTCCACAGGGAGTCATGTGTTACAGCCAGGGCCAGATTAACAATGGGGCGGATGGAGCTACAGCTCCAGGCCTCCACATAAAAATAGGCCCATTGTCATGACAACACGATGTTGACTGGCCATCTGCTCTCCACACGGTCAGCCATAAATATTAAGTAGTAAAATTGTATTTCTATTTACCTCACAAAATGAAGGATTTTTTTCTTTTACATATTTAGGGAGACATTGGGACTGAGAGTATAGGGGTGTACACGCCCACATGGCACTGGCCACACCCACACAGCACTGGTCACACCTCCTCTGCTACTCATAATAGGCCCTTGTTCATTTTCAGCTCCAGGCCCATGTGGCCCTCAATCCGGCCCTGGTTACAGCCTTTGGTGCTATAAACTACAATTCCCAGCATACCTGAGGTGCAAAGAGCCAGGAAGTGACATTAGAAACTTTGAAAATTTGAACTTTTGCTGCCAGAACAGGGAAAAGAGAAGAAGAAATGAAGAAGATTTTTAGAAGAGGAGGAAGGCATGGCCACTGCAGCATTGATAGCTATACTTTGAGGAGCCATATCCAACCAGTAGCAAGAGCCTGTAATCATACATGCCTCTTCTTCCGGAAGTTGCGGGAGGCTCCCGATTTTTCAGATAACCCCCCACACCCCCCGGCAGAGTAGGCAATTCTCCCACATTCCTGCCCACTTCCTAGTGAAGTGGACAGAATGGAAAGAATTTCCACAGCGATCGGGGGCCTCTGAGCAAGGGGGCGGGGCTTAATGACATGATTCTTTGAGAATCGCGTAATTTGGCCCCGTCCCTATTTAAATATGCGCTAATCATAGCAATTTACCACAAGGGGACGGGCTTATTTACACGAAACATCAGGCCCCACCCCCAATCACTGACCTCCTGCTTCTCCCGGGGAGGAAAAAAAAAAGTAGGCAAGTATGCTGTAGGTCTGCTGAGCCTGCAAATGGGAAAGAAGCCTACAAGTCTGCCTGCTGTATGTTTAGCAGTGCTGATACTGGCAGAGGAGCAGAGAGCCTGCACAGCTACTGGAGCTGCTGGAAAAAAAAACCACAAGAGGAAATGTATCAAGCATTGGAGAGGGATAATATGGAGAAGTTGCCCAAAGCAACCAATCATCTTCTAACTGTCATTTCATAAACTGTGTTAGATAATGACAGTTAAAAGCTGATTGGTTTACTTTGGACAACTTCTTCAATGTATCTCTCTCCAAGGCTTGATACATCCGTGTTAGTGAGTGTGAGTATGACATCACAGCCTATAGAGTCACCAACGTCATATTGACCGATGGAGCTGCAACATTTATAGAAATGCTGCAAGTTTAAATACCAAGGCAGCCAGTCTACCAGCAAGATTGTTAGCGCTTGCTGCAAGAAAAGCCAGGGAATAACTTGTCAAGGGTCCTTTACCATCTGCCAGAGAAGCAGAGGAAAGGGAAATGCAAGGTATCACTCCAGAGATCCAGGAGAATTCTAGGGCCACCATTTATTAATGATCGCTTTTGCAACACGATCAGGGCATGACAGTACCGGCCAGGATCGCATTGCAAAATGTGATCATAGTGGCCGGATGTATCATCCGGGACATGCGCTCCGAAAGGAGCCTGTCCCTGTGATGTCTCCAGAGAGC
Source organism: Taudactylus pleione (assembly GCA_031769625.1). Taxonomy (NCBI): domain Eukaryota; kingdom Metazoa; phylum Chordata; class Amphibia; order Anura; family Myobatrachidae; genus Taudactylus; species Taudactylus pleione. Next base: position 14,539,384 of record JAUIMM010000178.1, read on the forward strand.
TGCCGGCCAGTGCCGGGGCTGCTGCGCATGCGCAGTCCGGCAGACTGCACATGCACAGCTGCTATAGCCGGGGAGAGTTCTGGCGGATGCCTCCGCCGGCTAATTATGCGCGGTGTAGCCCATAGGCTACAGCAGCTAATGCCATCTTCAGATGACATTAGCTGCGGGGGCAAATATTTGGAATGCATTGCATTCGGTAATGGAGGGATCACAGCAGGTACCTGCTGTGGTCCCTCCTTAATACATGTGGGGGATACTTCATATTTGATTATACCTCATATATACTTTGATAAATGGGCCCCCATGAGTGCTGCTTCTGTCTGTTGTTTGCTCTATCTGATTACACATCTCCCCTTTACACTACACTTATGGGGCCCATACATCAGCAATCACACAAAAATTATTCACCGAATCTGTTATTTTTTCTCCAGATTTAACGATTCTCCAATCCATCAATATATACCTATAGATTGAGGATATATTTCAGTGATTTGCAGATCTTTTTCATCCACAAATCAGATCTGCATATCATGAAGGTGCCCATACATCAACTGAAACGGTTGTCATTTTACTAGTCGTCACATGGAAAGAAAATTGTCCAATCAGCGAAAAGGTCTGCAAAATTACTGATCGCTACTATACACTAGCGATCTGCAGCTCCTATTGGTCAGTGAAATCCAATATATTGAACAACCTGATTCACCAATTCTGATTGCTTTTTGGATGGAATCGGCAATCAGTGAACCAGGCTTCGAAAAGCGAAAGGGGGGGATGTGTGGCGAGAGGGGTTGTCTCTCACCTGAATTGCCCACATTCCTGTGGGATCAGCTCCCTCCAAGGAGTCTAGAGTGAAGCCTGTTCAGTTTGCAGCATGGAGATTTGGTTTTCACAGTTACACAGTCCCAGCTGCAGTTCATCACTCAGGAACAGAAAGAGTTTAAAACTCTCATACACCTAGGCCCTGATTCAGAGCCGCTCGTTCGTTCTGACCGATGTTCGCACATCTGCGCATGCGTACGGATTTTAATACGCATGCGCGCAGTCAGTGCGGCCGAAAATCGTTTGTTCGCTATATAGCGAATGCCTGCTATTTTGAGTGGCAGAAGGAGGCGTATGTGGGTGGTAACAGGGGAAGGTGCTTGAAAACGGGGGTGTGGAATTCGAACGCAGGCGTGCTTAAAGGTCAAAACGGGCGTTTTAAGGGAGTGCATAATTAATACAGCAGCGTCATTGACCACGTCACTAGGTTTTTTTTTACTCAGAACTAGCGGTTGAAAAAACCAGCCACAAGAATAGCGAGCAGTTCATACGCTGTTCGATGTACTCGATTAATCTAATAAATAGCGGACATGACATATGGTGCAAGCGGCAAGGGGGCGTATTTTTCAAAATTACAACCGCGAGTTTTGCTAGCTCGTTCAGACTTAGAGGCATGAACAGACCGCAATTAGCGAACGGTTCATTTGAATAGCCACCCCTTGTTTTAGAACGAACGACCGCAAATAGCGAGCGACTCTGAATGAGGGCCCTAGTGCTCTGTGACTGATACCAGCTAGTAGGCCAGAGTGTTGTAGTGCCAGGGACTGACTATTAAGCACTGGGAGTGCTGGGGACATTACTTGTGTTTGTTTAAATGTTAAATATAAAAATAATGATTCATAGCTAGATAGATAGAATTGGTGAAGTGCAGGTAGGATGTGATTTATAACCTCAATTGGCTGATCATGTGACTTGCTTTTAAACTGTTAGATATCACCTTTATCTGTTAATATGCCTACTAACTGTGTAGTAAAAGCTTATTTAAACCTAAATGATAGTTAGATAGCAATAGTGAAAATGCAGGTAGGATGTGACTTATAACCTTAATATGCTGATCATATGACTTGTTATAGAACTGTCAGTTATCAACTGTATCTGTTAATATGTCCACTGACCTTGTAATGAAATCTTAATTTAACCTAAATTATATATTAGAAAAATATTATAAATAGATAGGAATGGCGGCAAAATGCATGCAGGAGGTGATTTTTGACCTTTGTGATGTCACTCAACTCTGGTAGAAAGTTCACCATTTTGTAGAGAACTCTTATCAACTGTATCTGCTGATATGACGTAGCAATGTAAGGTATGCTTATTTTAACCTAAATGTTATATGAAAATAATGTTAGATATATAGATAGATAGCATTAGTGAAATGCAGGTAGGATGTGATTTATAACTTCAATAGACTGATCATGTAAGTTGCACTAGAACTATCAGTTATCAACTGTATTTGTTAATATGCCTTCTGACTGTGTAATATAAGCTTATTTTAACCTAAATGATAGATTTTAAATAGAAATGGCAAAATGCAAGCAGGATGTGATTTTTCACCTTAGTATGCTGACCATGTGACTTGCTTTGTGATGCCACTCAGCTTTATTATTATTATTATCCTTTATTTATATGGCGCCACAAGTGTTCCGCAGCACCTTACATAGTACATAGAACTAATAAGTAAACAAGAAACAAGTAACTTACAGAACATTACAGTGCAGGACAAGGACACGATTTATATACATTGCTGCAATAGCGATTAAAGCACTCACAATAAGCAGCCGGGAGTCGTCAGTCACGTGTTAGGTGCCATTATGGGGAGTAAAGCGTAGAAGAAAATGTAAAGAGAAGCACATGAGGGAAAAGGTCCTTGCTCATTAGAGCTTACAGCTTTAGTAGAAAGGCCAACATTTTGTAGAGAACTGTCAATAATCAACTATCTGTTGATATGAAATGTCACAATGTAAGGTACTGTAAGCTTATTTTTTTGTGTAATCAATATTTATTAGCAATCACTAATATACAAAATAAGTACAAACACACTATGAATGCGCTTTTCAAATATATAACAAAAGGTAAAAAGGACAGATGGGAAGGTTTGAAGGAAAGAACACTGAGGGTAGGAGAACCAGGAAAAGGAATGGGAAAAAGGGTGAATTAAGTTAAGTATATAAAAATAAAACAAAATCGGTCTATATTATTATTTTAATCTATGTTATATAAGAAAATAATGTTAGATAGATAGCAATGGTGAAATGCAGGTAGGACGTGATTTATAACTTTAATAGACTGATCATGTGAGTTGCAATAAAACGGTCAGTTATTAACTGCATCTGTTAATATGTCTACTGACCTTGCAGTGTAACATACTTGCCTATTCTCCTGGAAGGTGCGGGAGTCATACAATTTTATGGGTAGTCCCATGCACCCCTGAAAGACTTCCCAGATCTCCCGCATCCCACCCACATCCTAGTGAAGTGGGCAGGATGGGGCGATAATTAACGGGAATTGCACTTCTTTAGGGATGGAGCCAGGCTAAAATGCAGCGAATCACATCATTTTTGCTCTGCTCCTCCCCATGGACCTGCGAATCATGGGATTTTGCTGTGACAGGGAAGGGGCTTAATGACGGGAGTCCAGCCCTGGCTGCGTCTCCTCTCCGGACTTCTCCCAGAGAGGAGAGACCAAAAGATAGACAAGTGTACAGAGTAAGCTTATTTTAACCTAAATGACAGATATATAGCAATGGTGAAATGCAAGTACAATGTGATTAATAACCTCAATAGGCTGATCATGTGACTTGCTATAGAAGTGTTAGCAATCAACTGTATCTGTTAATATGCCTATTGACTGTGTAGTGTAAGCTTACTTTAACCTAAATGATAGCTACCCTATATACTCGAGTATAAGCCGAGTTTTTCAGCACAAAAAATGTGCTGAAAAAGTACCCCCTCGGCTTATACTCGAGTGAAGTGTAGCGCTGACCGGACGGAGTTCAGTCAGGGCTATACACTGCCAAACACACAGCCGCCGGAGCCGGCAGCTGTGTGTTTGCTGTAATCAGCAGCTGCTGAGAGTCTGTCAGACTCTCAGCGGCTGCTGCTGCTCCAACTGCGGGAGCCATCTTCCGGCTCCCGCAGTGGGTGATGGGAGACACGTCGTCATGAGGGCGGGACTACAGGGGCACTACCAGGGGGCGATTACTACAGGGGGCACTACCAGGGGGCGATTACTACAAGGGGCATTATCAGGGGGTGATTACTACAGGGGGCACTAAAAGGGGGAACTACCAGGGGGGGATTACTACAGGGGGCACTAAAAGGGGGGATTACCACTGGGGGAACTACCAGGGGAGGATTACTACAGGTGGCACTACCAGTGGGGGATTACTACAGGGGGCACTAAAAGGGGGGATTACCACTGGGGGTACTACCAGGGGGGGGATTACTACTGGAGGCACTGAAAGGGGGGATTACTACTGGGGGCACAACCAGGGGGAATTACTACTGGGGCACTACCAGCTGCTGCCATTTCCCACACTAGGCTTATACTCGAGTCAATAAGTTTTCCCAGTTTTTTGTGGTAAAAGTAGGTACCTCGGCTTATATTCGGGTCGGCTTATACTCGAGTATATACGGCAATTAGTTTAGAAATGGATAGCAAATGCAAAATGCATGGATAATGTGATTTTTCACCTCAGTATGCCTGACCATGTGACTTGCTTACATCACAAACAGCCTTTGTTATGTCACTCAGCTTAGGTAGAAAGTTCACCATTTTGTAGAGAACTGTCAGTTATCAACTGTCTGCTGACATATCTTACAAAGTAAGTTATGCTTACTTTAACCTAAATGTTATATATGAAAATTAATAGGCTTACTATAGAACTGTGAGTTAGCAACTGTATCTGCTAATATGTCTACTGATGTTGTAATGTAAGTGTTACGGTCTCCAGATATACCTTTTAAGTTAACCGTCAAAAGTCCAGATTGACTGGGAATTTGAGAAGATCAGACGTTGGAGCTGAAATGTCAAAAGGGCCGATAGTGCAACCTGCAGGCTGGTCTTGTGGCTAATGAGCCGAAGGTGCGGCTAATGAGCCGATGGCGACGGCTGGTGTGCCGATGAGATGGCCAACAGGCTGATGTGGTGGCTAGGGAGCCGATGATAGTGGCCTACAGACTGATGGTACTGCCAAGGGGCCGAAGAAGCGGCTACTGAGCTGATGGTGATGGCTGATAAGCCGATGGAGTGGCCAACAGGCTGTTGATTTGGTCAAGGGACCGATGATGCGGCCACTGAGCCGTTGGTGATGGCTAGTGAGCCGATGGCAGCACAGGGATCCAGTGCTGTACTGGAATGAGGAGGCGCCCAGCGCCAGGAGTCAGCAGGAATTAGCTGGTGCTGCAGCTAAGGAGAGCCAATGGCAGCACAGGGACCCGGAGAAGCTATACTGGAACGAGGAGGCGCCCAGCACCAGGAGTCAGCAGGAATTAGCTGGTGCTGTGGCTAAGGAGAGCCAATGGCAGCACAGGGATCCGGAGAAACTGTACCGGAATGAGGAGGCGCCCAGCGCCAGGAGTCAGCAGGAATCAGCCGGTCTGGAGTCAAAAGATACACGATGGTGGCAGGACGACATCGTGTCCAGCAATAGGTAAGTAACGTGCTGACCATGCAGCAGCCGATGGAACAACAAATCCAGTATAGTCGGCAAAGCAGCATGGATCCAAAGTTTAAATATCCAGGAGCACAAATCAACCAGCTGGTGCAATCATGACCTCACTTCCTGGAGCATGCCTGATTGTCCTGGCCTGGGAAAACACTGGATTAACCCCATCCTGTCCGGGCACTATTTAAGAGGCCAAAACTCGGTTGGTAACAGTAAGCTTATTTTAAGATAAACGATAGATTATAGATAGATAGCAATGACAAATGCATGCAGGAGGTGAATTTCACTTTAGTATTCTGACCATGTGATTTGTTGCATCATAAACAGCCATGTTATGTCACTCGGTTTTGGTAGAAAGGTCACCATTTCAGAGCCGGATTAAGGGCCACATGGGCCTGAAAATGTTTAAGGGTCTATACTTAGAAGGGGAGGAGCTGTAACTAGTGGTTTGCCGTCTCCCAAAATACATAAAAATAGTAAAAATGCATAATTTTGTGAGAAAACTAGAAATACAATTTTAAAACTTCATGCTGATGATAGGTCTATTTTTATGTGGAGGCCTGGAGCTCCTTCCGCCCCATTGTTAAGCTTGCCCTGTCTAAGGGCCTGATTCAGAGATGGACGGATTTGCAGAGCCACACACAAGCGGCTGTGCAAATCCGTCCATCTCAAATGCAAATGCAGAAGGAGGTTAGACACGGCGTCGCAGGCTGGGATCACCATTGCAACCTGGCCTCAGACTGGCCACGCAAGAGGCCAGGAATCTACGTCAGCAAACGCAGACCCTGTGAAAGACCTTCAGAAACATTGTATTTGAAACATGGTAGCTGTGAATTGCAATTGTACACACTGAAGTTAGTGTTAGGAAATTGGTATTAAAAAATTGGGATAACTTCTCCAAGTAAAATGTATTGCATGGCACTCAAAGTTGTACAAAGAGGTAGGACCTCATTCAGAGTCAGTCGTAAGTGGCCGCTCGGTCGCACGCATCCGATGTTTCCAAACCACGCATGCATACGGTTAGTTGTGCGCATGTGCGTACGAGACCTTGCAATCTAAAATGCTGTCGATCGTACGGCTTACGAGCAGGAAGTGGCTTCCGAGAGTTGATTGACATGAAAGTCCGTTTGTGGGTGGTGGTCTGAAAACGTAGGCGTGCCTCAGCGTTTTGAGGGCGTTTTACGGGCGTACATAATTTACCTGCTACGACTGACATAGAAGGCAGGAAGTAGTAAAACGTCACTCTGCGAGCAGGTTCGAGGCCTGGCTGATCGTACAGCTTGAGGTTGGGTACGTGCTCTCGCAAGCCCCAGAGTACAATCGATACTATCGAATGTTATTGATGTTATGATTGATGTTTCTATTTTGAGCCACACAATGCAAGCAGCTAATAATCGTTTGTTGAAGCTAATAACACTGCTAATTGGCTTGTAGTTGATTTAGCTGCGTTTGCATTAGCGAATAATAAGAATAAATACATTTCATGGGGATGGCTTATTCTATGCGTTTTTTTGTTAATTTTAACATGCATTTAACAACAACACAACATTATTATTCCAAAATCCGGGTTTAAAATCTTTTTATTTTACAAACGCACTACCAGTAAAACATCAGCATGAACTTAATGACATTTGAACAATACAATACAAGCAGCCGCAACCATCAAAAGAAAATTAACATACAGCGACTGACAACGATTGACTCGATCGCTAGTTGCTATCACTCGCTAGCTAGAGGAGGTGCATTTTTCCACTATTGGCGTCACTTTGGTTGCGACCAACCGGCCGTGCGATCGCTTCCTTTTTCAGTTTTGATGTCGTTAGGCGTACGACTGACTCTGAATGAGGGCCTTAGTGCCTAAAAGCAGACTGCAGTATTGGTGAGAAGCCAAGGCTCTGGTACACCAGGTTGTCAGTGCAGAGATAGGAACTTTGCTAACTTCACAAGTTCCAATATTACTTGTTGTTGGAAATAGTATATCTCTATTCAACAAACACAGGTTAATGGCATAGATGCAAGAAAGATAGGCACTGGTAAGTGCTGCGACTTCAAAGGTCTGGTATACAAAACAGCATTGAGAACAAGTAATAACGCTAGACAACAGAGACATGTGCATAATGAGCTGTGTTCAAAGTGCCAGGTTAATATAACATCTTAACAAAGTTTGCAGCTACTACTACAACTCCGTCCACCTCTGAATCAGGCCCTCTGTACTTTAGATTAAGGGCCTGATTCAGCAAGGATCGCAACTGCGATTATGCACGCAATCGGCCGATTGTTGCGTACTGCGCATGTATCGCACTGCGTGTACTTGAACACACTACGCAGACCCATCGCTGAGTGATTGACAGGAAGTACCGTTTGCGGGTGGTGACAGAGGGGTGGTCGGAGAAACGCAGGCATGTCCATGCATTTAAACACTGTTGCAGGGGTGTGCATAAATTAGCCACTGTGATGCCTGTGTACTCACTGCGTGCGACGAGGTTAGCAATTCATGAGTAAGGTCTGTTGTGATCCGTACTGAATAAGGCCCCTTATTGGTTCAATTTACTAAGTCTTGGATGGAGATAAAGTGAAAGGAGATAAAATACCAGCCGATCAGCTCCTAACTGCCATGCCACAGGCTGTGTTTGAAAAATGACAGTTAGAGGCTGGTTGGCTTGTACTTTATCTTCATCCATGGCTTAGTAAATAGACCCCTAAGTCTCCTCATGACCAGAAGCAGGAGCCGTCAGTTTCTGATCTGCCTGGAGGAATGAAATGACATGCTGGGTACACACTGAACAGATATATCTGCAGATCGAGTGATCTGCAGATATATCTGCAGATGATGGTCGTACATACACACTGAATGACCATCATCTGCCAGGCAGCCACGGGTCCCGCTGGCCGGGGGCGGGTCAGGGGCATGTCTGCCCCCTCCCTGCGGTTGCATGTGTACGAGCAGTCTGCGCACCACCCGTACACACTTGCCGATGGACAGATACAACACATCCAGTGTGTACCCAGCTTAAGCAAGATTCAAACATTTGTCAACAGCAAGTTTACACTGAAAACAGCACAATTGGAAAAATGCCATGGTAATCCAATCAACTGAGGCTTTCACTGTACACAACTGAATTGTTTTAATTTATCTTGTGATTCCACGTCTCCAGTCCATGTGGTTCTAAGAAAATAAGTCTCTGCTTATATTCAACTGGTAATTGTAAGCTCAAATCCCAGTAAGCTTTTTTTATTTATAAAAGCTTAATGTAGGATAATTATCACCTTGTAATTTTTTTTTAGATAGTGATTTTCTTTTCCAGAAAAAAATTGTTGTCATAAAATAGACGATTTGAAAATTGAAAAACAAAATTAGATTTTTGTGCTTCCACAATATCTGTTAAGACAACGCTGTCATTGTGTTATAATGCAAACTTGTCACAAGCTTTGTTTGAGACAGTTACCGATGTGTTTGTTTCTACAGTGATGTATTCTTGCATCATGTTTTATCCCTGACATACTACTGAATCAATAGTTAAGTGTAATAAATAACTAAATTGGGGTGTGGTATAACATGTCAACACTAGAATGTCAATATGTTCACAATGTTGACATTTGTCATGTCAGCATTCAATGTCGATACTGACATAATATCAACATGTTCAAAATGTCAACATTATGCATGTCAGTTTTGCTGTTGAAATGCGGCTTGGTTTAATAGTGTAGATCAGGGATGGGGAACCTCAGGCTCTATAAAGCCCAAGGAATCATTTGGTGTTGCCCTATGATCTTTTTTCTGCTAGTCTCATCTGGCTACCAGGGTGCCTAGAATGGCATCCTGCAGCCAGAATCTATGCAGCAATGCTACCTGGAGAATCCTTAGGAGGCTTCAGACAGTCACACCGCTTCCCTTACAGCTCCCCGGAGCATCCTCAGGATGCTCTGGGCATTGCTGTAATCACCGGCGATTGTGCCCCACCCCGTGTAATTTCACACGGAGGGGACGTGGCCTGATCTGGGCCCGCAAATAATGTTATATATATCAAAATGGCCCTCGGCAGGAAAAAGGTTCCCCACACCTGTAGATCATCAGAGAAATTGGAAATCATTACATTTCTGTGCTTAAACATTTTTATTACATTGGTGGAAGCACACTTCACAATGCGTATTTCTGCACAAGGTCTATTGGAGGATGCAAAATGTGAGTCCACAATTGTGACTACTGCTCCATCCAGGTCTAGGATGTCCATCTTTGCATTCTGCCCCCACAACTGATGACTCGATTGTCCTAGTTCCCTCACTCTATTGCACAGCTAAACCTACCTTAATTGCACTTGACACTTCTTGCCACTGACATTAGCAGCTTTCACCTATAATCTTCACTACCTGGGCTAAATTTTTTAAGTGGCAGATTCTTTGTCAATTAGAATCCATCCAAAAGCACCGCAAATTGATGACGGTTTTAGGTTCTAATTAAGAGTATTTACTAAGCAGCGTTTTTGGTGTCTTAACTGAATCCATTGTCTAGCCCAGATTCTAAATGACAACCAGTAAAATTACAAGCATTTCATAAGTGTCAAAGGCTTTTATTGAAAATTACACTGTTTATGTAAAGAGCCAATATTTGCAGTGTTGACCCTTCTTTTTCAAGACCTCTGCAATTTGCCCTGGCATGCTGTCAATCAACTTCTGGGCCACATACTGACTGATGGCCGCCCATTCTTGCCTAATCAATGCTTGGAGTTTGTCAGAAATTGTGGGTTTTTGTTTGTTTATCCGCCTCTTGAGGATTGACCACAAGTTCTCAATGGGATTAAGGTGTGGGGAGTTTCCTGGCCATGGTCCCAAAATTTTGATGTTTTGTTCCCCAAGCCACTTAGTTATCACTTTTGCCTTATGGCAAGGTGTTACGTCATGCTGGAAAAGGCATTGTTCATCACCAAACTGTTCTTGGATGGTTGGGAGAAGTTACTCTTGGAGCATGTTTTGGTACCCACTCCCTTGGCTAAGAAGCAACCATAAATGGTCTCAGGATGCTTTACTGTTGGCATGACACAGTACTGATAGTAGCGCTCACCTTTCCTTTCCCAGACAAGAGTTTTTCCAGATGCCCCAAACAATCTGAAAGGGGATTCATCAGAGAAAATAACTTTGACAAAAAGGTCTAAAAACACTGAAGCAGCAAACTTTGTGAAAACCAATACTTGTCATTCTCAAAACTTTTGGCCATGGCTGTAGATGGATTTATCTGTGGGGTTCGGGGAAGCCACGGTTGCTTGATCTTCCAGCATCGCCGGCGGGTGGTGCAATAGGTTTTTTTGTTAATTGCTATGGAGCACGTGTAACGTCATGACATCACGCTGCGAAGCTGAAAGGCAGAGGAGCCTCAGCACGAAAAGCAGCCAGAAGACACTGAAGCAGTCAGTGGGCTGGAGCTGAAGGAATGCGGGAGCTGGAGAGACAGGAGCTGGAGCTGCAGAAAGATGAGGGAATGAGGCTAAAGAAATTGGGAGGGGTGGGGAGTGGCTGGAGATTATCCACAACTGGTAGGATTATTGGTACATTACTTACAACTTTGCCCCCTCATCTGTGCTAATGAGCAGACATCAGCGCATCCACTAGTTGGAACTAGCGGGGAAAGGGATCTCACCGTCTATTTTGCCTGTCTTCGTCTGGAATTAACTCACACCCCTGCATCGAAAGCCGATGGTTGGCAAGGATCAGTGTTCTTGTCTGAAAAGAAATGTTTTTTTTCCCATTCTGGGATTGTGATGGTTGCCAAACATCATCTGCCTTTTTAAGAAGTTCATCCGATGGTGCATTACTTCAATGCAGCTGCGGCCACATTGGAAATGGTATTCGCAGCACAGCATGTTTGTGTTGATTTCTAGCATTGACTGCACACCAAATAACCATCAATAGTTAGCTTGCGATGCATGTTGCAATCGTGGCATCCAAGCAGGCCAAATGGGATTCTACTGGAACCTACCAAAAAACTTACAACGGAGGCATGTATAAGTCCCCAGAAAGAGGAGCTGTAATCTGATACACTCCGACATTCAGCCACATTTTACAAAATTGCAACATGATATTAGTAATAATTTAAATCCACTGTCTCGGTTCGTGCATTTAACCTCTGCAATGTCATTATTTCTGGTTGTGAAAAGCAGAACGTGATGTTCCTCCTTATCAGGTAATCACAGGTGTCACCTCCCATGTATGTACAGCAGCAGCCACGTGTGACAGCACAGCAGCAACGTATACACCGCCGGCTCGTCATCATCACACTTATGAGTCCTCCTGGCTGCAGCTGGTTGTTATACACACTTCCTCCTCTCCTCCTGAGTGCAGCTCACAGTCACACGGCGCTCGTTGTGTGACGTCAAAAAGCCGCGGCCACGCCCACAGCCCGTGGTACCAACCAATCAGATGAGCGGGGTAGGAGGATGGGGATGTCAGAAGCAGCAGCAGCAGCAGAGAGGCGCAGTGCTGGTGGGCACATGTAAGCGGGTTACTCGCTCCGCCTGCTGGCACAGTCGCCACCGCCGCAGCACTATGCCAGCCCGTAATGCCAGGTAACGTGTGCGGGGAATACAGTGTCACTGTGACTACAAGGAGTGCCGGGTTCTCCGCACTGGGGGGCTACCTGATGGGAGCCACCGGCTGGCTCCCTGTTACAGCAGCAACCCTTGTGACATGCGCACGGCTTGAGACCTGCAGCCTGCTGCTATGTGATGTGTGTACTCCTGCTATGTGATGTGCTGTTGCTGAGTGTCCTGTCACTGCAAATATCTATCCTTTGCTGTGTGACTAGCATTATTCTCCATTGGAAGAAAACATCGGTAGTACTGATGCTTTTAACAATTGTCAAAAAAAATAGTTCAGTCCTGAACAGGAGGGGCAGAAGCATAGCTCGTCTGTAAAGTGTCTTACTATGGTACATGAGGTGGAGAGTTTGAGTACCCTGCATTGCATGCTGAGGAATGTGTGTTTTAAATTCTGGGGGTTTAGCTGAAGGTTCATATATCTCCTGTATGTACAATAGTCTACCTTGTCTCCCAATACATAAGTAGAACATAGGATAAAAAACATGCGATGGTCTGGAAACATTGGATCCTCACCATTGCAAACTTAGCTATCTGTCATCTGAACCTATCAATGGTTCCTATATCAAAACTTTATTAGTGCTAAGGGCATCCATAGCCTGGCTCCGTGTGATGTGGCTGCTTGTACCTGTAACAGGGATTAGAGTTATTGGACAGTCTTGTTATTGACATTTAGCTGTACTGTGTGTGTTGTTACTAGTTATGAGTTATGCATAAATAATAATACACATCTGGACGACCCTGCGATGCGATATAAATAAATAATATATATATATTAGTATTGCCGTTCACACTGAACAATCTGCTATACAACGATGCAATATATCGTTAGATGTCTAATGCAGTACATCAGATGGAAAGATACGACCACCCAATTCATCGTACCATGAATAGGGTGGTTTTCAAGGCACAAACTAAATGATGGTCGTTCCGTCGCAGACGTTATATCATATAGTATGTACCAGCCATAGCCCTATGTAATGTCATTACTAGAGATACTCTGATTTCTTCCAAAGTGGTTCTTGATCTGGTTTGTCTAATTGGATCTAACGTTTGAAAATTTGTGATAAATTCTTTAACTTTAGACACTAAAATGTATAGCTAAATTTACATAAAGTGATTAGGTTTGAGTTGTTTCAATCATATTGAAGCTTAAATGGATAAATTGTATAGTATTTTTAAAAGTTTTCTTTTTTGAGAACATCAAATGTGAAGTTAAAACTCGAACTTGAACACTTTAGTGTTTGATGTTCAAATTGAAATTAACATTAAAAACACAAAAAAATGTGGTAACATTTTAATTATCTTGTGTTTTACCAGCGTAGTTTAAAGCGGGATGCCTCCACACAGCATGCCGACTGAGTATATCCTGGTACCGGAATTCCGACAGCAGTTGGGATCCTGGCTCCAGAATTCCGACTGCTGGCATATCAAAGGTAAGTAGGGGGAAGTTAGGTTTAGGGATAGGGATAGGGGTTAGGCACCAAAGAAGGCGGGTTAGTGAGGGTTAGCATACAGACCAACAAGTGTCAATATGTTAACACTGTCGGGATTCTGGCCGATGGGATCCCGACTGTCGGCATTACATACCCATCCAATTTAAAGCTAAACATTACACAATCTGTTGTACGATGATGTAATATATCATTAGATGATTCATGTAACAACACCACGTCATCAGTGTAATAGTCCCATTGGACGTGTAAGAACATCCAATGGGACAATGCAAATGAACGACTGGTGATAACACGAGATTGGAGGTACATTTTATACTATGGTCACGCAGATTGGTCAAGAGTACCAAGATTGCCGATTATATCGTATAGTGCCTACCCAGCTTTAGGCTTAAAACAGCCAAATTGAATAACATTTTGAACCAGTTACAATAATCCAACCTTTCGTCAGTAATAATGCTATTGCAAAATTACCTAAGGGTGTGAGTTACAGGTTGCTGTTAGGTCAGAAAACTTTAATTAAAGAGTAATAAATGAAGTAGCTGAAAAGATTGGTAGTACGGATGTGTTTAACATTGGTCATAAAACATTGTTCAGTCCTAAACTTTGGAACTGAAATACTGATGGTTTATGATGTTAACCAATGTTTCTCATTTTTTACGTAAACTACATAAAATACACTTATAAACTTGTGCAGCACAGAATGCGCGGTGGGCTAAGGGGGACAAAGCCGAAGGCGGACTTGTTGCTGTAAGCGGCTTCGTACACAGACCTACAGCTGCTCACATAGGAGACTGTGGTCAGATGGAGAAACTGCACCTGCCATAGGGCTGCTGCAAGTTTCCATGGTGCTATGGAGCGTGTTAAGACGCACAGTGACGAAAATGCACTGTCTCAAGACGCTGCAAGTGGACATTTTAATTGTTTGAAAATCGTCAGTGTCATCAAAAGACGCATCTACTTCCACCTCTGAATCAGCCCCACTGTCTCCTCCCTCTGCTTCTGCTCCTCGCACCCAACTGACACCACTGTGTCTGTCACACGGTACGCAGTGAGTGACTGATACTGTCACTCACTAATTACCATAAGCTGCCTGCCCGCCTGACTTATGTGCTACTGCTGATTGCCTGAGCAGTGTCTCTTTCACTCTAAGCCGCCGCCCCGTGAATCCGGCAGTAACAGCAGTAATACCAGTGAGTCTGGAAGAGGCAGCTGGTGGGGTGGGACCGAGAACAGTGTAGAGCAGCCCACAGCCTAGCCAAGCTGCCCAAGTCCCCACACGGTCCTCCCACAGTGACACTGACTCAGTCACAGACTCTGAGTCAGTGTTAGTAATAGAGTTTTTCATTAACTTTTGGCCCCAAAGTGTTTCTTATAACTTAAAAAGTAATTGACGTAATTTAGTCAAAATGTGACACAGCCCCTCCTTGTGACACAGCTGAACAACATGTATCAATCAATAAAGGTTCATATTGGCATGTAACAAACAATGAATGTGGACGCCTCAGTACACAACACTCCTGTCAGAAGCAGGAATACCTACTGACTAGCAGTGGCAGCTGCAGAGGTGGGCTGCAGCACCGTCCAAAATTCAAATAAGGGAATCCTCAGTGGCATTAGGTGTGACTCCCCTGCTGACTAGGGTGGTAAACAGTTGGCCTTCACTTTGCGCATGCCTGAACAGCTGGCTTGGATGCTAATGGCGAACACTTTCAACACTTGGGCCCCCATTTATCAACGATGGTAAACACCAGTTTTCGTTTAGTATAACTGTGATACAAAAATTTTTTTACTGGTATTTACCAATACTTACCTCTCCAGTGAGGTCCCGCAAAGTCCTTTTCCTCTGCAAGCTCCTTCCCTGGGCTGCTGACAGCGATGGGGCTCCTCTGTTATGCGCATGCGCGACGGTCCGTCTGCGCAGGTGCATGACACGGGGACCTGACAGTACCTGGCAGGCTTCGTTGAAGCGGGAAAGGCACCGCCAGATCTCCATTGTCGGCAATGGGGACCGCATCGCTCTCGCCATCTAAAAGATGGTGAGAGCGATGCTTGACAAACAGCGGTAATCTTAGATTACCACTGTTCGTTAAATCCAGAAATGGTGGCATAACCCCTTTAGCGAGCGCTAAAGGTGTTATGCTTCGATGATAAATGTGGGCTTTGCTATGACTTCCTCATAGACCAAGGTACTGTATGTCTGTCACATTTCACTAAATGACATCAATTACTTTAAAAGTTATAAGAAAAACTTTGGGGTAAATAGTGAGTGAAACACCCAGTAGTACAGGGCAGCCAGGCAACCACAGTGCAGCTGCCAGTGCAAGCAATCACATATAGCCACAGCACTGCCTGCCGCCCCCACCCTCCTTAATACATATGGAACCATTGGCAAGAGAAACCAGGCAATGGTGCAGAAACATTGGATTCTCACCATTGCCATCAGAACCATCCCACTGACTGTTCTGAAGAAGCATCATATGAATCCCTTTCCTAATTGGAAGGTTTCTAACCACTGGGCTTTCATATTGATTGACACGCTTTAAAGTAAGTGATGTGAAACATGTACCAATAGCTAATATTCTAGTTTATTTTCTTAGGAGTGTCTTAGCTCTTCCTTTCCTTCCCATGAAAACAAATCATGTACCGGTTTTCTGACACCAACTGTAAAGGTTTTTCGGTGTTAAAGTTTTATTGTGTTTCGAATTAAGAAGTCATAGGATAGTTGATTTAATATAACCTGATTAGATCTCATAAACAATGTTTCTGTGTGCAATTTTTTAAAGGAATGTCCACTTTGGTGAACAGGGTGCAGAAAGGGGGGTAGCGTGAGTGCACACTGCTCTGACATTCCTTGCAGGCCTGGCGGTGGTGACTATGGTGGAGATGGAAGGGGAAACAGCCCCATACATACTGGATTATGGGCAGTAGAACATGACTTCCTATTTGTCCACACAGTCACCCGTTCTAGGCTGGATGATTGATTACACTCCCATAGGTAGAACGCATAGTCTAGCATTGGCTGCAAGATGTTGCAGCAGAAGGGCCTGAGATTATTTTGGTGGTCATCTGAATAGCATAGCAAAGTGAGTGGTGAAACAGGGCCGAAAGACCACCATCTTCGCTGGAAAAACACTCAACAGTAAACAAACTAAACATAAAAAAATACAAGTAGCAAAACACAAATGAACATTATGGTGTCAGAGGTCAGTAATCGGGTGAAGTGCCATAATGCTGGGTACACACTGGCAGATATATTGGCTGATCAATTTATCAACCAATATATTGTGTACCAGCTATATGTCTGTGAACTACGTCGTTCACAGACCTATCGCATCGGCTGTGCTGCACATCCGATGGCAGATATACCTGTCCTTCGTGCTGTGTGTACGGGCAGTCAGTCGACTGCCCGTACACTTGCAGCAGAGGCTGCGGGGAGGGTGGCGCGACGAGACCTGCGGCTAGAAGACAGATGATGGTTGTTCAGTGTGTATGAACAACCATCATCTGCAGATATATATGTTTTAGGTGTGTACCCAGCTTAAGACATTAAGGAAGCAATATTTAAATATACAGAATAGCATTTTCAGGGCCTGATTCAGAGATGTACGCAATGCCTTTATTTATACAGATGGAGCGATTGTTTGCCATTGCACATGCCTGTGCCAGGTAGTCAGCATTTGGACAAGGTAATGGGGGGAGGCTAGGTAAACGCAGGCCTGTCTGATTGTGTAAACGCCATATCATGGGCGTGCATAAATTAGCCACTATGATCACCTTCGCCACATGAGAGTTCTCAGCGTGTCAGGAGAGATGTAGTATATGAGCCAGGTCAGGCTTGCTGCTTATTCTTGCATGGCTGCCCGGGAATGCAGCAGCCACACATACACACCATACATTTTCAACAGCAGTAGAAAAGCTGAAATGTGAGGAGTAGACATACTGGGAAACAGGGCATAAGAATCTAGAGTAGGGGACACAATAAATTCAGGCACATCGTCAGCTGCCAGGGGAGACATGCAGGGAGGCCGCAGTGTCCTGGTCAAGCACAGTAGCATATCTAGTCTGTTGCTATTTGTGCCAGATACGATCAAATTTAAATTCTGCATTCATGGTCAGCAGAGCCAGCTTGAGGGCCGTTCCAGTGGAGCGGGCACACGAGGACGCCACCACATAGGGACCGTGGACTGATCAATACTAGAGTCATCCGCATTGCCAGCCACACCACCAGTTCTATCTTCAGGTATTGGCAGTGCTGGGCTTGTTCAAGCAGATCAGGCTCAGCCCTGGCCTTGATCTACGGTGACACTGTGGCTTGAATCATAGGCCATGCAGATGACCGCCATCCCGTCCTAACAGTGCTCTGCAGTGACTCTTGGCTTCAGCCACTGCTGGGTGCCGATAACAGGGAGGGACAGTGTTTTTCTTTAATAATTATATTAAAAGTTGATGGGGTCTCTTTAAAACTTCTAGACATGGATCCAGCATTGTTGGCCAAGTACATGTATTGCTCATAGACACTAGAACTAACCAAGTGTATCCATTCAGTAAACTCTGGGCCTGAAGGGGCCTACCAAGAACGAGCTATGCAGACCTTAGCAAGGATACAGGTATTAAGGATATACTGCCTAGTATATCTTGCAAAAACTTTTTTAAACGTGTCAGCACTGGTAACACACATTTCAACTGTTAATATGTTTGGGTGACTGATACGGGAAGCAGTTGGGAAGCCAATGGACGGAATCCCGACCATCGGCTTCCCAGCTGTCTAATCCCAGCAAGGGTTAAATGACAGGTGTCGAAATCCCGATGCCTGTAATTTTTCCTACGCCGGGAGCCCGACACCCGTCTTACCGATCGAAGGTAAGCCGGGTGCAGGCAAGACAGCCTCGGGGGGGAAGGGTTAGGTTTAGGGTTCCCCTGGGGGGGGGGACTTAGGATTAGGCACCCACCCTGGAGGTTAGGTTTAGGCGGCGGGGAAGGGGGGGATTAGGGTTAGGCACTTGGGGGGGAGGTTGGGGTTAGGCATTCCTAAAGGAGGGTTGGGGGGGGAATTAGGTTAGTGAATACTTACCTTGGGATGATCGGGATTTTCATCCTTGTCGGGCTGCCGCTGTCGGGGTAAATCATACTGAATCCGACTGACACAGCATAAAATAACACACAATTAACTTCTTTGTATTGCATAGAATGATTGAATCCACGGAAGCACAACCTGTGCGTTCTGTCTCCTAATTGCTAGCTGTGCAAAGCGCCAGGATGCTGACTACATCCCTGCAACTCTGTCTGTTGGGAACTTTAGGGTACCAGAATATTGGCACTTGGGGTTCTGATTGAAACCTTGTTGGCACTGATA
The DNA here is from genome assembly GCA_031769625.1 of Taudactylus pleione. Classification (NCBI taxonomy): domain Eukaryota; kingdom Metazoa; phylum Chordata; class Amphibia; order Anura; family Myobatrachidae; genus Taudactylus; species Taudactylus pleione. The sequence continues at coordinate 14,558,266 of JAUIMM010000178.1, forward strand.
ACAATATGTACATGCAGCAACATTGTTCACAGTATGTACATGTAGCAACATTGGCCCTCATTCAGAGCCGTACGCTCTGAATGAGGGCCGGCCTCCATAATTATGGAGCGTCCTCCTGGACGCTCGTATAGCTGTGGGTCACCGCCCACAGCCTATACGAGCGTGCAGTTTGATGGCCGCGATGGTCTTGACCAGCGCGACCATCGCCACTGCGAGCCGGAGCCTGCGGTTGAGTTTTTCAACCGCAAGGCCCGGAGTGATTTTGGCTCTATCAGAGCCAAAATCACTCCCACTGACATCACTAGTGATGTCAGTGGGCCGGCTTCTGACGGTAGGCGTCCCCGTCAGGGAGGCACGCTCCCGGCACGCCCACCAAAGGGCGTGCTGTCAATCAACATCGACAGCACGCCCCCTTTGATCAGACACAACGAGCGAAGGAAAGTCCTTCGCTCGTCGCGTCTGGCGCATGCGCACGACGAAGCTCCCGCCATCGTGCGCATGCGCAGTGCACAACATCGACCCACTTGCGAGCGGACAGCCGCTTGCGAGTGGGTCTGAATCAGGCCCATTGTTCACAGTATGTACATGCAGCAACATTGTTCACAGTATGTACATGCAGCAACATTGTTCAGAAATCCTGCATGGCTCATTACTACAGTGGTAACCTCATACATTGGCTACTTTAGGTATATTTGAATGAAGTGTCATAAAGGTACAGAAACAGATTTCCCAGGAATAAGTACACGGCAGTTCTTATTTCCATTAATTCTTGGTATATTTTTTATATGTATATATATAAAAAAAAATTTTCACAGTACATAGGGAGAAATATGCTACACCAATGTTTTCAGTTGAGCGATTATCTGTAAACTGCGCATGCGTCTTGAGTCGCACTGTGCATACGTCAAAGTCTATTGCCATAGTCTAAAGCACACAGAGTGATTGTCAGTCAGGGAGCATTTGGGGGAGGTGACTGCCAAAAACATAGTCATGTCGCAACCATTTTCAGGTCATTGTATGCGACTGTGATCCCGTACGCAGAAAACACGGCTCTTGTGTCTCAGTTCAGGCGACCATACTGTGCAACCATAGTGTTAATCAGAGGGCCCATTATCGAAATATCTGCGTATGCGGCTGCTTATTAGTTAATTGGATTTGCAATGGCATCTGTGGCCGTCTCAATCCAAATCCTGGTATCTGCGACATTAGCATATTTTTACATATCCTCAGCATACAAAATGGCAGCAGTGACGGCAATAGCGTACTACTTTGAATCAGGCCCATAAAACTGTATAAGAACTAAGCTGTTTCATGACTGTAGGGTTTTACAAATATATCTAATGCTGGAGAGAATTCTTTCAAAAAAGGTGATGGCCTACAATGTGGTGGGGGAGAGAAGGAAATTGCCTTAGAGTTCAGGGATAGGGAAAAAGGGCTGGGACACCTGTATGGGGGAGAGGCAGGAATGAGTAGGCTCCGAGGTGACAATCCCCAGCAGCAGTGTCCTGTCTGGTAAAGAGGTGCTCTAGGCAGTGATGAGTGGTCCCAGACACATCATTTTCCCTTGTACTATTCTCCTTTCTTAATAAAAAATATTCAAGAATGGTTGATGCTAGATCTGAGTGGGTAGAAGGACCTGCAATGTCAGGGGGAGGGGTAAGGCCGGTGGCTTACTGTTTTACTATCCACAAGGACATGGAGTGGGAATGGCAACTTGTAGCGAGCGAAGCAAGCCCATGAGGGTATACTTTAGGTCCAAATCTGAACCTTGTGCCTACCCCCTAAAGTCGCGGGTTACATGATTGTGCGGTCCCTCAGCCCAGTTCGCTTTAGACCTAACCATTGAATATATTAAGAGTGTAGAAAATGTGAGAGTTTAGCAGTGAACTCTCACATTGGTTGAGTTTTATCTTCAAAATGGGAATACGATTTTAAATCGTGAGTTTTTTGAGTCTGAAAAACATGCAAGATTGCACATTTTTTAAATTCTCACCCTATTACATTTAGCCCATCATGTTGCTTCTGTTCAGAGATATTTATCTGGTAGATGGTTATAAAGAAAACAGACTTTAGGTGCCTGCCAGGAGTTAAAGATTGTAGAATCGCTGAGTCAAAGTGGAGAGGTAGATGTTGGTAATGATTTATACATCCATGATGATAGAGCAGTGTTTCTCAAGGTGTGTACACATGGTACGATTAAAATGAACGATATCGATCATATATTTTGGTGCCCAGTGATGCGCGGGTACGTATGGACGATATCGTCCATCGACCGTGCATGCAGGCCAACCTGGTCGATATCGACCAGGTTACTATAGGGACCCGCGATCGTTGATCGCGGATCACTATAGTCGTTGGTGAATTGGTGGTGTGCTGGATGATCAATATCGATAGGAAGATCATACAAAGATATATCGTCGATCGTCCCGTGTGTACGCACCATCAAACTCATTCCTCACGGAGCACTAAAAGTGCATGGTTTCCATTTTTCCTAGCTGGTGCACAGGTGTATTCATTACTGGCTGACACATTTTCAAAGATCCACAGGTGGAGCAATTATTTAACTTTTGAGTCTATAAGGAGACCTGGAAAACATGCACTGTTAGTGCTCCCTGAAAAATGAGCTTGGGAAACCTAGTAGAACATTGCAGAAAGCTTATTGTCTGTTAGGAAGGCAGTGTCCTCTGTGTTCTTCACTGAAGTTTGGCGGCTGCTTCTCTGCAGACACTTTAACACTTATTAGTTAAAGAAATACAACAAGGGCAAAGGGTTTGAGTTCCCCGATCATGACTGTGTAGGATAAACCATTGTTCAAAAGAGACTGATTGCATCCTGTTACTAAAGAAATAAAGTTTCTCACTGGGAAGTTCAGTTGTTACATTAGTGGTTAGTTAAACCAGTCACAAAATGTTTAATCTTTCTGATGAGTGTATTTGTAATAGTGGCAGGTTAGGGAAAGTGATATGTTATTAAATCCTCTGTATACAAATGCTTAGAAAATAAGCTCCCTGAACTTATTTCTACAATGAAGGGACAGTTTAGTTGTTTCTCATGGTACAATGATACCCATTAGCAGGACACAATTATTTCCAGCTATGTTTAGAAAACAGTGTGTAGAAGCTTTATCTGTGAGTGAGATAAAAGCAACTTTAATACAGTGCATTGCAAATAGGATCACACCTGGGTACACACCGTGCCAACGGATCCGCCGACACAACAGCCGATCAGGCAGGCTATACAGACTTTAAGTAACTTACTGATCGGCCGTTCGATGTGCCCGCCTAGTTGAGCTGATAGTCACCAGTAGTTCCTGCGGTACACACAGCCAGATGCACTGACATATCTGCAGAGATATTGGCCATCTGCTGTGATGCAGAGCAAATGCAATAGGACTGTGAACGACTTTGTTCACAGACATATCGGGAGTACACACCTGCTGACGCGCTTGAGATATATCGGCCATTCGACTGAACGGCCGATATATCGCCCAGTGTGTACCCAGCATAAGAGTTTTCTGGTAACAAGAAATTGGTGACCAAGAGGTTTTTTTTTTTCAAGTACAAACCATTTATAGACTACCAGGACTGGATTAGGACATGGGTAAATAATTCAAATGTCAATGATCTAAAGTGATAATCATGGAAGATATCAATATGTGTGATGTGGACTACAGTTAGCCAGATGTTGTGACAATTCTGTATTGTGTTTATGGAGCAATTACTTCTGGAACCCACAGGCAAGAAAGCAATGCTTGATATAGTACTCCGCGGCCTGGGGACTGATAAAAGCTGCACACATATCTGCTTGCGAAGCATGTCTTGTGCATGCTCCAGAACCTAGCATATGCAAGTACGTACAATACAGAGTCCTATGCATCTCAACCGCATCTGCACTTGTGATGGGGTAGGTGTAACTGGGCTGTAATGGAGCGTTCTCACATGAGCTTTTTCAGAGTGAGCCTATAGATAGAATAGCGTGCTATGCTGCAGAGTTGTGCGCATCCGTAGCTGCACCTGTATTCAGGCAGGTCTTTTGCGCCTGGTATAGGTCTGGTGCAAGTGTAGTGATGGCTATAATGCCAGGGGATCTATTCACTAAGCCTTGAAGAGAGAAAAAGTGTAGAAACATAAAGTACTAACCAGTCAGCTCTTAACCGCCACTTTACAGGCTGTTTTTAAAAAATGACAGGAGCTGATTGGTTGGTACTTTATCTCTCTCCAAAGCTTAGTGAATAGACCTAAAGTGTACAGATAGGGGCAGTCCACTGGCAAATATGCATACAACAAATTTATATATATATTTCATTCTGTATATAAAAAAAATATAAAAAATCACTCTTAACATAAACACACCACAATACTACTCAAAATTAGTGGAAAATCACTGAGTATTGTGGTAGCCAAACATCACAATACTTCTGTGCTTCTTTATGGGTGTGCGAGGGAAACTTATGAAGGTACATGTCACTAAATACCTTTCCAACAGATCCGGCCGCCACTTTACAGCCAACGGGCAAAACTGAATATCCCCCTTTGACACCACTAATGGAGCAGCTTGCCTACAGTTGAAAGCGCATCCATCACCATCCAGCATTACTCCTCCCCTTGTAAACATTGTGTATTTTACACCTATTGTATGCTAGGGAGTGAAACCATAACGTCTATGTGTTCGTTTTACTATTATTTGCACATGGGTTAGCATTACTCCCTTGTGCCACACAGGAATGTCTAACGTATTTAAGGACATTATCAGTAGTAAAAGCAAAGCCTGGCCTTTAGCACGAGTTGTGTATCCCAAACATGGTTAGAGTCCCATGAAGTACAAAGCTCACCCATTGCTTCATTTACATTTTCTAGTCCATTATGTTCTCTGTGTAAATATATGTGTGTATGTGCTACTACAGAGCAGGAAGTGGTACAATGATATGTCAATGACACGTTGGGTATCTATATGCCTGTGTTCTGTGTAGTCGTGTACTTGTGATATTACAATTTATTATAATATAGAAATATAAACCCAAATCTTTCTTTTGAGTCCTGTATATGCAGCATATAAATGCTTACAAGCCCTTTGTATATACTGTCAGATTAACTATGTCATATGGTCACTAGGAGTGGTTGGCAGTCACATTTAGAAGGTCAATGACGCCAATGAGCTAATCTTGGCTTTTTTAAATTAAAGGGGAACTGTTGCCTCGTGTGTATTTTTCATTTTTTTATTATTATTATTATTATTATTATTATTATTATTATTATTATTGATCACATTTCCTACCCACTAGCTGATGGCTTTTCTGAGGCATAGTGGTGAAAGGAAGTTTATGATCATTGCCTGAAACTATGGTGAATCATTCCCACATGTGCTCTATTTGGATGGCGTGCTGGTGCTTGTACTGTAGAATAACTTTGGAGGGGATATGATAGTGGGTGTTGAGGAGGGTACAGCTTTTTGGTGATTGATTTGAGATGCCATCACTTAGGCAGCTCTTGATGAACATCACAAGTATTATTTCCTAACTACTTATATCTTCTATTTCTTCAGGCTTCACAATGGGATATAATATCCCATCACAGGTTTGATGGTGCTTGAATACCCTGCAATAATCCAGGCACAGAGACTCGGCTGCACAGAGAGAAGCTGGACCAAGCAGAGAAGTGTAACGCTGGTTCTCAGGCACGATGGACGAGGAAGGGACAGAGTGGCTTGTTGCCGCTTTACATCGCCTTGTTTCCTGGGGAGCATCGGCTGCTATGATCTTTGGGGGAATTGTGCCATATATACCCCAGTACAGAGACATTAGAAGAACCGAGAATGCCGAAGGATTCTCCATTTATGTTTGTCTTATGCTCTTAGTAGCCAATATATTGCGGATCCTGTTCTGGTAAGTTACTTATATTTGTCATCTGATCCCAGGTGCCATGCTTTCTATCCATCATATTATGACAGTGCCAGTTTGTTACATTTAGAATTTGGATTAATACCCACATTGGTTTAATACAGCCACATGTTTAGGTATGTGGCTGGAGGGAGCTCAAGCTCTACAATGCCTTGAGATATACCTCTTCAATGTTTTATATGCCTCCATAGGTGGCATGAAAACTTTTGAAATGGGGATGTGTGTGTGTGTGGGGCATTCAGCAGGTGCCCTCTCTACGCACCATGTCTCTGGTAATTGGCGTAATAAGGAGGATAATGCAATGGGCTGCATGGGGAACAATTGAGATAATGTCTAAGGATAATTTAGTATATTTTAGGCATGACGTTCCAAATGATGGAAAAGCCACTGAAATCCCAAGTCCCAACTTTACTGCGTAATAGATCCTATACCTGAATGTATTGTAAAATGTTAATGTTTTGAAATGTTTCAACTATTAAAATGGGATTGTATAGTTTGTTGAATATAACTTGCTATCTTAGTTTAACAGCGATATTTTCCTTTCCTCTCAGGTTTGGCCGTCACTTTGAATCCCCACTCTTGTGGCAGAGTATCATTATGATTGTTACTATGCTCCTGATGCTAAAGCTCTGCACAGAAGTGCGGCTTGCAAGTGACATGAACACAAAGCGCCGCTTGTTTACAGGTTAGTGATGGCTATATAAATATACATTATCTACTAATCGCATGTAGAGCCGCTGCCTCTCATCCATCAGCTATCCTATGGTTGCAAAACATTCTGGGATTTGTAGTTCACTAACAATGACAGCAGTTGAATGCCTACATGCTTCCTGTTCATATCAGTGTTTGCGTCCATTTTAAATACATTTAATCTTCATTTTTCATTGCATCGTTTATTTGTAATCTTTTTTTTTTTTTTTTTTTTCTACTATGAGGACGGAGAACTTTTTTAATGTTTTCAAGTATCATGATTAAGGATATTTAAAAAAACACAGATGGAAGCCATATAAAGGAGTTGCCTATCCAATTTTTTATAGGGTTTTTTTTTTTTGCATTTTTGTTATTAAATATTATACTCTGTTCATCCATTATCAAAATATACAAAGTCTATGTCCAGCACACCACTTGTTCAGTACAATTAGCAGACAGGCTTGAAGTGTTAGGGTGAAGGGGTGTTTCCTATAAAAAAAGAAATGATTTTGATGGACAACTTTTAAATTACTCATCCTGGGATATTTACGATTCTTCAGTGGGACATTGTGCTCCGTGCCCAGATTTAATCTCTCACATAGAATGTTGTGAATATCTATATACTAATCCTCTAAAATCTGTTCCGGCTGCTACATGCATGTGCAGTGGGAGTTGGGGCCTGCACCTCCTCTCCAACAGCTCCCACTGCTAAGGTGATGTGACAGACCCTAGCAGGTGAGGAGGAGGACCTGCCAAGAGCTAAGTTTGCAACCGTGGGATAAAGGGGACAGGACAGAGTGGTGGCTGGGGCAGCGTGGGACTGAGCAGCGGATAAATAGCATAGAGGACGAGGAGCAGGTAGAGAGCGGGTGGGTGGCAGGGCAGGGGAGCGGAGCAGTGAATGGGGGGGGCGAGTAAAATTGCTGTCCCTTACCTACTTTGCTCTCACAAGTGCCCCCCCCCTCCTTACCCGCTCACAACTGCTACCAAAGAGGGACATAGGACTGCCACCATTAACCAGCTTGACAAGCACACGTCTTCCTTGACACCCACTGTAATATGTACCGTTTAATGTGTCATTCATCGCCTTGGAATTCCTCATATTTGGATGGATTCATCACACCCCTTCATGTCTGCATTGCTCCCTCATGTATGTGGCAAGTGACTGTTACCCCCACACATGCGCATTACAATGATTGGAGAAAAAAAAGACAGTACCCGACAGAGAAATAGACAGTAAATAGGAAGACTGTTGTTACAGAGAAAACAAATAATGATACAGAAGAGTGAAATAAAAAATAAGCAGCATGGTAAAAGGAGCAGGATGGGGGTGGTAATGAAAAAGAAAAAAGCAATGATAAAAATGACACACCGCCTGAGCAAAGAAAGCAAGCTGTACAGGCCACCCAGAGACAAGCACACAGAAAAATATAGAGGGGGATGGAATAAAAGAAGGGAAGATAGAGCGAAAATGGGTGACTGAGGAGGGAGTGTGAGACATAGAAAGGGGGTGGGAGAGATAAAGGAGGAGAGAAAGAAGAAATGAGAAAAGGAAGAGAGAGAGAATGGGCAAAAAGAGGGAGGGGATGGGGAAAGGGGATGGAACCAGAAAGATTGGGGGTGGGGGGAGAGACTGGGTGAAATGATAAGGAAGGGGAAGAGTCAAGGGTGGAAAAAATTCCCCTGCAACACCGGGTACAACTACAACACGCTTCACATCTTCACATGTATCTGTAGTTTTTAGTGGTTATTACTTTTTGCAGATAATCTCTGCACTACAAAAATGGTACGGATGGTAATCTATAAATCATTGTTGAAATATATAGGTCAGTGGTTCTCAAACTCTGTCCTCAGGTCACGTTTTGGAGGTCACCCAGCAGGTGCACAGGTGTATTCATTACTCACTGCCACATTTTAAAAGATCCACAGGTGGAGCAAATTATTTCACCTGTGATTCTGTGAGGAGACCTGGAAAACATGCACTGTTTGGGGTCCTGAGGACAAAGTTTGAGAACCTGTAATATATTATATGGTATATTATGGATATCTAGTATTTGTTATACAACTGTCGTAGTAATTGTGCTGCTTAGAACGAAATAACACTGTCAAGTGAACCTTGTATTTAATGTTAATCTGTAGGGGGTTTATTTCACACAGTTCAAATTTAATTCCTTGTCTTTTATAGCTAACACACAATGAATGGTCTGGGTTCTCGGTCAGACATTCCACATAGAGCACCTATACATAAATATACAGGTATTGTTCAGTTTGAGTCTATGGGCCATAGTTGATTTAGTCACAATTTGTTAGTGCCAGGTATGATAATAAATAGAACATTATAACTAAAGAAGACCTTGTGCAAAATAATAAATGTTCAAATGTGCATTCTAGAAAATGTAACTACAGAACATATTAAAGTCTATTTTGCTATAAATTTAAGCACATGGGTGGATTAAAGAAATATTGGAGTAAAGTTTGGGCACAATTGTGGATGGCTATATTAGACAGATTAGTAATTCAGTGCTGTAGCTTTGTAGGTGAGGTTGCCAGGTAACCACATAAACAAACTGACATAATAAAATAAATATATATATATATATATATATATATATATATCTAAAGTGCCGGATTCAATTAGCCGCAATAAATTTGCACAAGTGAAAACTTTTTCCCCAAATACGGCTTGTCATGCAATCCTATTAGCAGCGGCTTTTTGGAGGAGCAAAAGCTGCAAAAAGTTTTCACCATATCAGAGCAGGTGATAAGTTGTGCAAAATCCCTGTTTTTGACCAAAAAGCCGGGACTTGGTTCAGAACCCCTTGGACAGCCCTCCTCAGGCCAGGTGACGGGGGAACAAGGGGGACACTCGTACCGGACCCCGAGATTCTGAGGGGCCCCGATCCCTCAGGAATTTTGTGAGCCCAGATCATGTGTCCCTCTTTCCTCTGCAGACAACTACCCAGGGCACCCGGCACGCCAATTGCGGGTAGATAACTCCTGACTAGTCCCGGACCCTGGCAAATACAGGGAGGCCAAACTGGCGTGACGGCATGACGTCGCGCTACTGAATCAGACCGAGGAGCCACTAGAGAAGACAGAAAACTTCAGGCAAGCGCAGCAGGTAAGTGTTCATAGAGGCCGGGCTGGGCTAGAGAGTCACGGGTCGGGTAGTGGGGAGCTACAGATGCAGAGGGTGTCATAAACGGGCTGGGGAAGAGGGGGGCATGTGCCAGGGACTGGGGAAGAGGGGGGCATGTGCCAGGGACTGGGGAAGAGGGGGATATGTGCCAGGGACTGGGGAAGAGGGGGACATGTGCCAGGGACTGGGGAAGAGGGGTGTGTGACATACACAGGGGCTGGGGAAGAGAGGGGTGACACCGGGACTGGGGAAGAGGGGTGTGTGACATACACCGGGACTGGGGAAGAGGGGTGTGTGACATACACCGGGACTGGGGAAGAGAGGGGTGACACACGGGCTGGGGAAGAGGGGTGTGTAACAGACATAGGCGCTGGGAAGTGGGGTGTGTGTGTGAAGGGCTTGGATAAGGACTAGGAGAGGGTATAGGGGGCCCCAAAAACATGTGTACTGGGCCCCAAGATTTCTGTTGCCGGCCCTGCCCCCCTCATTGACTAATTTTTGGTGTGAAAATGTAAAAAGTGTTAGAAAATGGGTTTAACGTAGTGAGGTAGGTATTTAGGTAGGTATTTTTGGCGGCTGTATGGATGGGATTGGTGTTTTTTGGGATTGCAGGTGCAAGTGACAGTGAATTTTTAAAAAATGTTAAAAATAAACCTAATATGACACAGAAACATACTTACACCCATTTTAATGTACCCCCAATTTAAATAGCAAAATATTGCTTTCTCATTTTTTCACTGTTAGAGAAAATGCTTACAGCAGCCATTTGAGACAAAATAAAAAAACCCATTTTCACCTGCACTTTTTGCCGCTAACGCCAAGAAAATTTTTCGGGTGAATGCCCCATTGTGTCTTTTCCAATAGGATTGTGTGAATCCTGGCAGCCACAAAAGAGGTGAAAAGTGACACATTGGGGCGCACAGAGCGAAAAGTTTACACAAGCAAAAAATGAAAGTTTTTGCGGCTAATTGATTTCCCCCCTAAATGTTCTGGTATGCCCAAAAAGATTCTGATTCCATGTGGATTGTCCTCGGGACGATTAAAACCCATCTGGCAATCCATGACCATAGTTTGTGTGACTAGTTTTATGAAAACTGTTTTTATTTTTTTTCAGGCTTTATGGAATTCAGATTTTAATAAAACATTTAGATTTCATTTCCATTACATATTTGTATACAATTTGTCCACTATACAGAACTTTCTGTGCTGTCACGTTATTGCTAGGCATTCTAAAAATAACACTAATGGTAAATAGTAGCATATTGCTTCACTTTGTAAAATGCAACTTCATTGTATGACCACATTACTTGCTCCTTTCACTACCTACACGTTTAAAGAATCTATAAAAACTATTATGTATTGTGAAATGTTACTTCCTAAAGTTGGCTGAACCAAACAAACTCATTTTAAAACTGTATATGTATGAAGAACTTTTTTTTTTTCTGGTTTCATTTTCATAGTTTTCTGCTTGTTGCTACGGTTGGCTGTATTTCCCCTTCGTGCTAGGGACCTGGAAGTGACGTGAGTGAGGGCGGAAGTGCAGTTCCTGCCCATGACAGCCAGCTACAGAAGTAGCTGTCCCCTCGCTGGCTCGCTGCGCTCACCACGCTTCAGGCACAGTGGCTCGCTACGCTCGCCACATGGTTATATTCCCCCTCTATGCTCACTTGGATGGCAGGGAATGACGCTGGACACTGGCTGATGATGTCCGGGTCCTCTCGGTGAAGGGGATTTAGACATTACCTTGTTGCTACGTCTCTGGGGAAGTCCATTGGATGCTTCTCGCTTCCCCTATTTTGTATTATATGTGCTACATGCAAACATTGGCTATCTTTCAAACCACAGATGAATGTTACCCTGGTCCTAATAATGAACCCTTTATTTGAGAGACTCTATCTAAACCAGAAGTTAACATGCGACCCTCCAGCTGCTGTGAAACTACACATCCCAGCATCCCCTGCCACAGTTTTGCTATTGGGGCATGCTAAAACTGTGGCAGGGCATGCTGGCATGTGTAGTTCCACAGCAGCTGGAGGGCTGCATGTTGATAACCCCCGATCTAACCAAAAAGCAAATAGCCTCTAAAGAGGTTAACAACAATAACAGTTACCTTTGTGCCTGATGTGTGTGATATTGCCTTACTGGAATATATGAACCACCAGGAGTGCCCAGGCTATGATGGAGACCAGCCGAGTCATGCTGTGAACTGAATGCAGTGTTCCAGCCATCACTGCAGTATTCTTTCCAGGTGTCGAGAACTGCTAGGCAGACTACTTCAGCAGGCGGGACTGGAATCCCAGGGAGTGGTCTCTCCATCTGGTGGTCTTCCAGCTGCTGGTGGACCTATGGGGCCTGTCTGATATCACCATGGTGATGTCCTAGCTAAACCACAATGCAGAGAATTACTGCTCCAGGACTAGAGATCCTGCGGCGTTACTGTCACCGCCTAGGCGGACCCCTGGGACTACCCTTGTATTTATCTTTTCCCCTTGATAGCCATTCTAATGATGATACTAAAGAGGATAAAAAGAAAAAGGCATCAGCATCATCTTGGTGACCACAGATTGGCCACGGAGGTCATGGTCTTCAAACCTTTAAAGTATAGTGGAGATCCTTCCGTAGCGGCAGAGTGAAGTACGCAGGAGGAGTTGCGTTTGGGGAAAATGGCTAGAGGCTTTGAGTGAGAAGAGTTTGAATTTTAATCAAAGTGGTTCAAGGTTTTAGTGGAACAATTGGCAGTTATCTACATTAGTAAATTGTTTGTTTTATTGTGCTAAGTACACTTGTTTTATCCAAGACAACCAAACTATTATCTTTTTATAAGTTGACCTTAATGCCAAATATTTAATTTTAGTAAGCTTCTTATAGGTTTCATATATGCCCTTTTTGATTGATTTCTTATGTATGTTATTTTCTATTGTTTTATGATGGTTTCTTTCCAAAGACCTCTAACAGTAGCTGGCTAAATGGAGCCCCTTCTTAAATTGGTGTAAATGTGGTATTTTCACTAAATGAATCACTTACTGTAACTATATAAGTTCTAGAACCCTCAATTCAAAGTTAGTATTGTCATGCGTTTATCAATATTTTTATGTACATTAAGTAAAATAGCTATATATTTTTGGGGGGCAAATTTTAATTTTTAAGAATAAGTTTACTAGTAAAACTGTCCACAATAGTATTAAAATGATCAATCTATGTGATTGGTGCAAAATCCCTTAGATCAGTAGTTCTCAAACTCTGTCCTCAGGACCCCACACAGGTCGCGTTTTCCTGGTCACCCAGCAGCTGCACAGGTGTACTTATTACTCACTGACACATTTTAAAAGTTCTGCTGGAGTTAATTATTTCACTTGTGATTCTGTGAGGAGACCTGGAAAACATGCATTGTTTGGGGTCCTGAGGTCCTAGTTTGAGAACCTGTGCCTTTGATAGAGGACAAAGGGTTATATTTCCTAAGCAGTGGATTTTCAAAAAGTTTGATCTTTTGCAGATTACTTTGACCGATTTTAAAAAGGCAATAATATTTGATGCAAAAGCAAGTCTGATTTGGCATTTACTATTATTGTCCTTCTAAATATGGCAGGCAAAATCATGGTTTTAAAAATCAATTGCCTAGTAAATATACCCCAAAGTAATAAATCAAAATATAAATAAAGTTGCTATTAGTTGAATTCTCTATCACAAGGCTACTTTATAGAGGGCTTTTTGCACCTTTGTACTTTTCTAGTGCCCTTGTGGAACTGCACGTGTTGCGTTTTTTGAGTCAAACTGTCCTGACCTTCTAAAAACAAATATTAAGAAACTGATAGCACAGAAGCACTATCTGCATCACATTAATCCATATTTGCACTGTTTTTTTAACACTACCTCTTTCACCTTTTTGTATAAATTTCAAAGTGGTTTGTTTTCTATATATAGAAGATATGAAGTGTTTTGAGGTTTAAATCTCAACTATCATTGTCTCAGTTATTTATTTGGAATTTACTTTGATTCTTCACTTTAACATTATACTTGAGCTTTAGTGTTTTTTGTTAGTCCTATATGGTTGTGTACAGTTTCATTTTCCCTTTCTTGTTTTTAATCATAATTTCTTGGGTTGGGATTAATCAAAAGCGTTGGCGTGTGATTTCAGAATGTTCTGAATTCTGTATTAAAGGTAGATACTCTTTAATGTTCAATCCATGTGGTCTTCTCTATACCCTAAACCTAATTTTTCAAACTTATTTCCCAACAAGCTGCTTTTTCCATTAAAATCAATTTTTCCAACCTTTGTAAACAGAGCTTTACGCCATATTTTGTTGCTCAAAATATCTGTATATCGTCCTGAAAGAACAGTACTGATCTCTCACATCTAGAATGTAATAATAAAGAAAAAGTGCTTTTTAAATAAATGCACTGAAAAAATAATCATCCTGGTATAGTGATGAGCTATATTAATATTCAGTCACAAGGATTTTGTGTTCAAGTACATGTGTTCATAAATTAATTGTCAAATAAGAAAATCGATACAAAATATAACATACATATAAAGTACATAATATAGGTGTCGCACACAGAAAATCACAGTTTAAAAACAACATTGTGCCATAATAAGGGATACATTTTACGTGGAACGTAAATATTGCTGCCCTGGTTCTCTCTCCATAATTTTTTACAGCCAGATATGCTTCATCAATAATCTTTTCAAAATTAATAATAATAATTAAATAATAATAAAAAATAATATATAATTTTTAATGAAAATATCCCCCTATGTACTAAACAGAACCTGCAGAGACAGCGGTAGCAAAAACCTGCCAGTCTGCTAAGCTTCACCTCTACTAAAGTAGTGGTAATAAGGATTGCGGGGACTACTGATCTTTGGATCACCTGTCTCTGCACAGGAGCAATATTGAATTGCTCTGGTGATTTTTGCGTCCATCGTGTCAAAACAAAAATAGACTATTTTATTTTGTCTTTCCTAAGCAATCCCTGTCCACTATATAATGACCAGTAATCTCACTGCCTTTTCCAGACTCTGCTCTGCCTGACTCCCGGCCCACTAGGGTGGCCAATCCCTGGATCAGTGGGATCCCGAGATTTGGGCTCAAAATTACCAGGGTTTGAATCCCGGGATTAGATGTTTAAATCCCAGGATTTCGGGATTGTGCGGTGCATGCGCCATGTCTGGTTTCTGCCGGGCAGCGCAGAGCAATCAGCTGAAATGCTTCTCAGCTGTGCGCGGTGCCGACTGACGTCGGAGGTCACCCGCGCAGTGCAGCCCCACGCTTGGGATGGCCATCATTGAGGTTACCATCGATGGCTAAATAGCAAATGGCCATCGATGGTTACAACTATGCAATGGATAACCATTGATGGTTTCACCAACCGATGGTCATCCCTATTCTTCGACTGACCTGGCCCGTGGGCCGAACAGAACCGGGGGGGTGGTGGGCTTCACGGGTGTCAGGGAGTGGAGCTACGCTCTGTGTCCCGACACCTTGTAATAAAAAAAAACGAAACTTTTGGTTATGCTGTTCCATGGATGGAGGGAAACGATCTGGTTCTCCCACATAAATGGAAAAACATTTGACATCGGTAATAAACCACTTCATGATTAGGATTTATCGATGGTCGATGGCCATCATTACCCCCTCCTCCCGTCCCCCTTCAGTTCAGCCGCGCCCCCAGCCATTTTAAGTGGAGGAGGACGGAGATGCTGTTCACACACTGCAGTGAGCGGCGATGTGTCTCAGGCTGTCTTCAATCCAAATAAAAAATAGGCTTCTGGTATCTGAACTACCAGAGTAGAGTCAGAATAGTCTCTGAGGGACGGGAGGAGGAGGGAGCCCAGCTGCCGCTGCCCAGCTGAGTCCAGCCCCACACCCAGTGACCGTGTGAGACAGTGGGTGCATGCTGCCTGGCACTGGAGCACCCCTTTGTTATTGCCTGGCTGGCTGAGAGGAGACAGACTGGGTGAGCCAGTTAAGATTGAGCATTTTCCAATCCCGAATCCCAGGATTGGCCTCCCTACTGCCCACTGCCTGTATCATTCTTTTGTTCCTACAAAGAACATCTGTTTTGTCACTCGAATCTATGCATCCTGGCAAAAATACTGGCCCATTTGCACACATCTGCAATCAACACAGTTGTATTTGTGCATTTTATTTCAGTACTCCACCTATCCCCAGATAAATGTTTTTGGTAGTCACACTGGGTGTTCATGTGCACAGCATTTTGGGTATTTTTTTTCCCTTTTCAGGTGTTAGAAAAATGAATATTATAGTGTAGTGTACAGTTTTATATAACCAGCCCTAATAATAATGGATTACCAATAGTGCAATAACATGTTTTAATACACAGTATATTTTTACAAGCATTTCAAAAACGTAGTAATGTGTTTATGATATGAGGCTGTCCTTTTTGAAGGATTGCCAATCTCATAGTAATAAAAGTATACACAGTGTTAACCATTTATTGCTGTTCGTTTATCGGACTATGGGGAAATGATTCAAACCTTCTAAATAGTGGACAAATGGAGAGGTTGCCAATTTCATCCAATAAGCTTTTAGCTAGCATTTATCATGTACATTCTATAAAACAATAGGTAAAAGCTGATTGGGCATCTTCTCCATTTGACCACTTCTCCACTTTTTAGAAGGTTTGACACCTCTCCTCCATATTTCTCTTACATCCTATCTGGAAGGCACTGCTTACTTTGGGTATTGATGCTGGAAACTTGGAGAAGGCACTTAATTAATCATTCAATTAAACTATAGCTCCTACCCCTATATAGCACTCCTAATTCCAGCAGTACCTCAATTTTAGATGAAGTGCTTTCTAAGAGGCATGCCATGGCTACGGTGCAGAATTTCTCATTTTTAATCATGTTTTAGGATTTATCAGAAGTGTAGGCGGAAGCAGGGAGAACAGCACTGGTCTCTGAATGCTGTTCAGCTACAGCCCGCTCACTTAGCAGGGTCTTCCAGAGGGGTCAATGAGCAGCATGATTATCCTGCCCTGGCCCTGAATGTAAGCTTGCAGGCGCTGCAATCCGAATCGCCTGTGCCTGTGGCAGTAGGTAAATGCAGTCACAGCTTCCATGTGGGAAGGCCTGGGCTGCTTATAGAGGTCTGTTTTCACGCTCTAGTAGATGCTGCTACTGCAAGTAGGCCTGCTTGTGGGAGATAATACCATGAACGCTGTCTCAGATTACGCCATTTTCTCCCTGTCCAAGCATAGTGAGAAGTTCCATTCCATCTAATTAGGCTCTGCCTTGGTGGACTACTGCAAGAAAAAAAAAACCTTTTACTAAATGTGGAATGTTGAGTTACTGCCTTCTATGGCCACAGCCATTTGTGTATCTGAATTGATAGCTTATCATGTTATTGATTCCTAATAGTCGCTAGTCGCTATTTAGCGCTTCAAGTCGCTTAAGAAAGAATTGCTTTCCAGTCCAATCGTGTGGTTCCAAAGCATAAAAAGTTATTTATGTAAACAGGGAAAGATTTAACAATTAGAATAGAAAGCAATAAGATATATATATATATATATATATATATATATATATATATATATATATATATTAGAAGTATAAGCCGATACATACGCATGCGCTACTGGTCCCAGTATGCAGTCCTTCAATCCTGAATCCTGCGGTCACCCAAAATGTAGAATGACTGAACACTGAGCCCAGCACACAGCATATATACGGTACAGGTTACAAGGATAACAAAGGGACAAGTTGGCATGTTTTCATTGGTTCTTGCATCTGGTCATTGGTCAGTTCATACGGTGTCATCAGCGGTATGGCTTAGTTTTCCAACAGCTTTTTTGTGTAGTTTCCCGCCGAAGAACTAGTTAAAACTGGCTACAGACATTGCATACAAGTAATAGCATTCTAACCAATAACTCCCTATAATCCATAACTAGCGAACAGAATATGTGAATCCTTCGCCGATAGAAACGGATGTCTGCAAATAAACAGGGATTTAGTATGATACCAAACATGACATGTCCACTATATTCTGAACCTTAGATCTCATATAAGTACATATTACATCATAATTATTAGCTAAAAATACCTTTTAATAACTCTGGTTATTAACTATAATGTGTGGGAACCATGTTGCACATGCATCCAAATATGTGCATCTGTGTGTTGAAATAGCAATACAAATGAGCGTCCATGTGTAAGTATGTGCATACGCATATGAGCGTCTGTGTGTATATACATTTATAAGTGTGTGCGTAATGTGCATCGGTGTATGTGTGTTTGTGAATATGCAGTTTAGTGCATCTGATTGCGCGATGCAAAGTAGCGTCCTCGTAACAATTCATCCTACCACAGACCACTATATCGTCAGATAATAATTGTACAATGATCATAACCAATTATTTGATTTTGACAATGTAAATCACCATTGTTGATTTTTCCATCCTTTTAGCAGAAAGTTGTGTCGAAGTTCCATTCAAATTAGGAAACTGTCCTGGCAGCTTTGAACAGGACAGTTCTTGGTTCTTCAGTCTTCTGGGTGTGCATTGATCCTGCCGTATTTACATTGAAAGAACTGTGACCATTCTTAGAACACTTTTCGGCAGTTATATGAGAAGCTTGTGCTGCATAACGTCTGAGCTCATTGTACTAGTGCGGTGAGCGATTCCAAGGCAGTGAGGCAAGGAGCCTCCGCATAAAGCTATGCAAAGCTGCAACAATCCAATTAAAAAAAATATAGGTACTATGTTTTTTTTTTCAAGAGAATGAGAAATATATAATTGGGACCTTGTAACCAAATGCGTTGTTCTTGTCTATCCACAAAGACTGCTACACCATTAGAGGGCACTCTTTGAACAAGCTATCATGGTATGGCCTTAGATGTATAAAATTCTGGTAAGAGGGAAGTCTGAGAGCATTGGCTGGGTCAGAAAGTACAGAAGTGAATTTTCTATAGGAACATGGAGAGATCTTTAGTTGAGCATTCTATATCAGTATATTCACAATCCAAAACTCATGAAACAACATCAAGAGTAAGTAGTTGTCCCATTTTATGGTAAGTAGATTAAAATTATGTTTTCCTACTTACTTGAACGATAGACAGCACAATATAATAAAAGCTTAAGCTTAGGATCCTTACAGTGTATCTTTAATGCAGTTTGAAACATTACATTAAAGGTGAATATTTCTAATTGTACTGTAACATGCACAAAATGCTGCCATAAAAAATACTCTTCACTCTGTCTTGTACTTCCTTCTATTATTCATTAAACAACGGTTTTATAGGATGAGTAATATCATGTTTGTCAGTCTGTCTAGGGCTCAAGAATGTTTCCTCTAAAATGTTCCGAAGTTTGATGCTGCATAAGCTCAGGAACACAGTGCACAGACTGCAATGAAATTATTACCTGTCCATACAAGTCTTGAAGCATGCAGTCCTATAAATGTATACAGCTCTAATACACCTTAAATAACCTCTCATGTTCAGATTTCTATTTTTCTGTAAACCATAATGTGCATTAACGTAATTCTAAGAAGATCGTTTTGTGCTAATAGTGACTTATAACGAATAATATACAGTATATTGGATATGGTAGAAAAGAAAAAAGATCAAGACACCAATTCTATTTACACGTGATTTATATTGAATAAAAATGACAATAAATTGGTACCAATAAGACAGCACTTCACATAACTCAATTATATCCTAATTGTAGCAATCTGATTTGATAGAAATATATAGATACCGTGTTTCCCCGATAATAAGACCTACCCTGAAAATAAGCCCTACCCTTACTTTTGTAGCCCGGTCTAAAATAAGCCCTACCCCGAAAATAAGACCTACTTTTTTTTCTTTTTGATCTGTGAACGCTGCAGAGACCAGCGTTCCCAGTCATGCAGTGCGCGGGTGTCGTCATGACATCACCCGCGCGCTGAGGATCCTGTGCGGCCGCGCCTGCTGGATCATATTAGATCCAGTCAGCGCGCAAGTGAGAGGGACATCCCGGAGGGCGGTGACTCAGGTAAGTACCGTACTTGCACTGCAATAAGGGGGCCTGCATAAAGGACACTGCTACAGGGGGGGCCTGCATAAGGGGCACTGCTACACAAGGGAGGCCGCATAAGGGGCACTGCTACAGGGGGGCCTGCATAAGGGGCACTGCTGTCAATGCTAGTTAAAATAAGACCTACCCCGAAAATAAGCCCTATGGTGTTTTTTGGAACCAAAAAAAAAATAAGACAGTGTCTTATTATCGGGGAAACATGGTAGCTATATTGAGTTACCTAAAAAGTCCACATTTTCAGTGGAAAAATAGTAAAGAAATAGTCTGTCCAATTTGGGATCTCACAGGACCAAACACAGAGGAAGTATAGGTGTCTGCTCCTTCACTCACCGGTCTCCAGTTCTGCAGCAGTGCGAGCCGCCCTGGGCTGCAGTAACACTGTGTGTGAATGACCGCTGCATGTCTGGTTACACCAGCAGCTCCACGGGCAATAATTAAGTCCGCTTGTGACGGCCTCACATAGTGTTGTTTAGGTGGGTAGTCCCCGTGTTTTACAGACCTCTGGTTAAGTCCGTTTGATGGATATCACAGAAGGAGATGTATAATAGCAGCGGTCGCTCCTCTGGTAAAAATCAGATAATAAGTGTAAACTGACGCATTTTGATTCCTTGTTGGAGGCTTATATCAAATTTACGTAATTATCCTAAATGAGCCCTGACGGACAGCTTGGTACATCTACATCTTTGTGCAACTGCGTTAGTTGCGGTGATAAGTGTGTTTCTGGGTGGAGTATCATATAATGATCAGAATAGGCATTCCACTGTTGGTGCATAAATCAGAGTTACTTTGGTATTTTGTGATTGGAGTTGTGCTTGGTCATTAAAAGTTTTTGAGTTATTACACAATGAAATAGGCAATATTAGGTGTTTTTAAACATTGTATCAATGCTCTGTTCTTCTTTCTTTTCTTTTCATTTTTTGATGTTTTTAGCCTCAGATAGTAAGGATGAAGAACTCAAAACTCATCCCAAGAGATGCTTTCTGGGTATGTACTGTCAACACCCATCTTGCTTTACTCCCCTCTGTCATGATGTTAATTGTATGTTTACTTGTTTTGGTGATTTTGATCACATTCCCACATAACTTATCATTGAATAGAAGTGTGTGTGTGTGCTTGTTTTGTTCATTTCTGCCATATACTGTAATTATGGAAACTTCCTGCATGGATCCTCATGCGTTGTGTGATGGGGTTCATAAATTTCAAAATTGAAACCATTCCTTTAGGGATCTATTTTTGAAGATGTTATTAATTTTAAATTGACGTGTATGCGCCGTGTATGTATGTTATGCATCCTGTATCTAATTGATCAGGGACAGCATCTGATTCCTGAAGTTTTAAATATACTTTCTGCTTTGAATTGTTGTTAAAACATCTGATGTCACACGCTAAGGAAGCAATTCATTCCTTTGCATTGACATCTTCTCAGTGCAGGATATTTATTTTTGTATCACATGGCTTCGACAAGCATTATGCATGGGTACTGGCAAGGGTAAATCTCTTGTGGATAATGGGAACCAGTGGTTTACTAGCTAATGCATGGGATGTTTATTAATACTAGTAGAAACCCATTTCAATCGACTTAGTTTTTTTTTTTTTTTAAATAAACTCGTATCAAACAACTAATGTAAACTTTATTTGATTGACAAAATAATGTTACAAATTCATTCAAAGACTTCAGTAAAGACTATTTTAAGCCCATCCATTTGAGGCAGGTAATCCTGCATCATCGTGAGTGATCTTTACTGCAACAGAACCTTTTGATCTTGCTCATGATAGGGCAACGTAGAGCGTACCATGTGAGAAGACCTGGTTCTGGCAGGTATATTCCGACTTTGGCAAGTGTCTGTCCTTGCATTGTCATCGCAAAGGACAATCTGACGGAAATTGAATCTATTTGATCGTAAAAGGGGAAGTTCTATCGCTTGGAGTCATCGGAATGCAACGACCCCTTATCTTCTCTGCAAAAAATCTCTACAGAAATTATATTTTGGAAGGGCGATTTTACGATCATATGTGTGGCATTGACTAAACCTTTCCTTGTGTCCAGGTTCCTGATGAGCATCACTACTGCACCCTTTTTTCAGTCGTAGAATATTTGAAGTTCTGTTCACACTTTTAGTTATGTAACAGAAAAGTCAGTACTGAAAGATCACCATTTTTTATAATTATATTGAACGTTCTGCACAGTTGCCTGAGGGCAAGATAGTTTGGTGTAAAATACCCCTTACTCAATACTGATACCATACCTAACCCACAGAAATGCCTCTCACACACTATCATTCCCTGACCACATACCTCACGCACTCTAAATCCTTTTACTTACCATCACTTCATGGCCCCATAACTTGCCTGCTGAAATGCCACTCAATACCACCCCTGCTTGGTACCATACCTTACACACTAAAATACCACTACTTCCTGGCACCCTACCTCACCCACAGAAATACCCCTTCCAAAATCAGTGCTGGAGAGACGGAAGTACATCTACGGTTATTATATTGATGTCCTGTATTGTGCTCCCCTTGTATTTTTTTTTTTACTGTGCTTCCCCTTGACTATGTGCTCTCTATATAGTGCCCCACCATCTGTATTTTTTATCACGCACATTATTATTTTCTTGCATGCTCCTTATTGGGCTCTACTCCGTTGTTTGAAAGTTCTTTCATGAGCTCCCCACTCGATTCCCCATTTAATTGTTTTTTAATATGGTATGCAACAGAAATGTGTATGCCTGTCGGTGAGGCAGGGATGTGCCGCTGTCGGTGAGGCAGGGATGTGCCGCTTTCTTGTAAGTAGTATATGTATGAGTGATGCTGTTATTTACAGTTGGATTTGTTTACAGATGGTCATGTGACAATTGGAAGTAGTTCTGGTGAGTGGTTACGCTGGGAAGTGGGCGACCATTGGGAAATAATGTACAGTCATGTGATCTAGTGTGTCCAATCATGTTAGTGGGAAAGCTGTCGTCATAACACTACTTTACATGGGAACTTTGCCGCTACACCACGCCCGAACCGTTGCCTCAATCTAATTTTTCTCTTCGATTGGCACATCTACATGGTAAGACCTTTATTGTGATACTGCAACCATATTTTTACGTTCAGCCATTCTCTCAAAATAGGTATTGCAGTAAAATTCTTTATAGAGTTAATATACATATTTGTTTTCTTGATGCATGTGTTAATGCAGTAGTTCCCAAATCCTAGGGTGCCACGGGGCAAATGCAGGGGAGCCACAGGTTGTTGGTTCAGGGCCACATTAAATTAGTAATGGTCAATTTGTTAGCAGGGGAGTATTAAGAGAGGAGGGGTCCTAAGTGCAGGCTCCATCCTCTTTACCTGGCAACCGTCAGCGCACTGAGCACAGCAGTAGCCTCCGGGCAATAGTAGACTCTACTGCTGTGCCAGAGTCTCTGCGCATACGCAGCTCACCAGGGAAATGGCACAGCAGCCATTTTCCCGCTGATTTCCCTACTGCAGCACATGAGCAAAGTGCCGGTAAAATCGCAGCTGCGCGCATTTTGCCGGTGATTTATACAGTGCTGCTGCAGCTTACTCGCGACTCCAGAGAGGTACGTATTGAATAAATAGGTGCAGGTGGCCCCAGGGGTCTGTGTGCACCTTCACCCATTATAGATATGCCCCTGTATGTTAGGCAAAACCAGAGCTGGTGACAGCCTGTCCTAAAATATGTGGACAAACAGAATCGCAATCACCACTTAACTGAACCTAAGGATGACCGATGAGCACATTTTTAATATTTTTCCTGAATTTCTCAATAAGAAACTTTTTTTGCCTAGGTTTGCTGTGAAAAAAATGCTGATACTCTACGGCGCGTGATTCAAAAAAGTTTTCTTCAGGTTCCATAGGGTCCACAGGAATGTGGTTGGAGGGATCCAGGCACCAAACAGTCAAAGCTTTAGCTCCCAGAATGCACTGGTCCCCCTCCATATTTACCCCACCCACAGGCATTACATTTTTTTGTTTGGTGCTCAGCAGGAGTTCAGACGCACCTTTTGAACAGGGGACTGCTCTGACAGTATTTCAGCCTCTAGGTTGCTCCTTCTACCCGCCTCGTATATATAAGATGCTCACAGTCCACCATCGGTGCTCTGCTGCAGCTGTTTGTTCTCAGAAGGTTTGTGTTTGTCTCCCTGTATACCTCTCCCCTGGGTCAGGTATATAGTGCTCTACATCCTACCAAGCCTTGGGTGTTGGTCAGTTGATTCAGAGCTCATTGCGATTTAATTGCATATGCATTGTATGTGACTTGTGCTAGCTGCTGTTTGATACTGCCTTTTACTTCTGACTGTCAGTTATAACTATCACTGTTTTTCTCCTTATCCCTCTGTACAGGGAGTGTGGGGCTTTCTGTGTACTTAACAAATACTGGTACTTGTGAAGACTGTCACACTGCATTTGTACCTGTTATACATTGATATGTCAAAGGTTAAGGATAATCAGGAGGTTGAAGCTCCTGTGCTGGTTTCATGTAAATCCTGTTTAGCAGGCCTGTTGGCTAACTATTTCATACAGGCCTGTTATAGGAGACAGCTACCTAACCAATCCAGTACACCAGCTCCTCTACAAGAGCCATCCTGGGCGTCCTCTTGGTCTCAAGTTATTTTGCATTTAGTGGACCGTGCAGCAGCTCCGGTACTGCCTCCCACTATGGGGTTCCCCCAGCAGTTACGTCCTGCTATGTATATGCCCCCCATGCATCCTTTCTGGATGGATGCCTATGGTCACTCAAATCAGAGTATGATTCAACCATCTACCGCTGCTCAGCAAATGGTGCAAACAAATAGACCAGTTACTGTTGAGTATAGGCATAAGAGAGTATCCCATAAGGCGCAGCCTGGGGATTCTAACACATCATCAGATGGTGATACACATGGTTCCTCTTCCGAGTCTCCCTCAGTTGGGGAAGACCACCAAACCTCTGTGGATGTCCCTTCTCTGGTGAGAGCAGTTAGATACATCCTTAGTATAGAGGAAGAGGAGGTTCCGCCTAAATCTAAGACTCCGGTCTTTAGGCGTCAGAAAGTGGTAAAGGATTACTTTTCTTAGTCTGAGCAGTTTACGGGCCTCATGGCTGAAGCATGGAGCACTCCTGATAGACGTTTTCATGCTACTAGGAAGTTAACATCTCTGTACCCGTTTTCACCGGGTGAATGTACTAAGTGGAAAGTCCCTCCATCTGTAGATGCTCATGTGATACGATTCATCAGGAGCTCTACATTACCTATTTCACCTGCATCCTCACTCAAGGATGTTACAGATAGGAAACTTTTTTCTCGTTGTCTTGGAGCTATTACCCGGCTGGCTATGGCCATAGACTGGGTAGCCAAGGCGATGGAGGAATGGGCAGAAGCTCTGGAAGACAGTATGCCACAGGCTACCAGAGAACAACTGTCCTATCTCTCCCAAATTCAAGAAGTGGCTGCTTATGTGGGAGAAGCGGTTATTGACGCAGGACTCCTGGCTTCTAGAGTATTTGCAACTTCGGTAGTGGCTCACAGAACCATTTGGTTAAGGTCCTGGAGGCAGATACGGGATCTAAAAGAGCCCTTCAATCTCTGCATTTTCGTGGAAGGATGTTGTTTGGTCCAGAATTGGATAACATAGTGGCTACCTTGGCAGCAGCAAAATCTGCCGGATTGCCATCTGCGACTATCTCTAAATATAGGCAGTCTTCGTTTCGTACCTTTCGCCTGCAAGGAAGGACAAAGGGTATGTCTTTTTCCAGAAAAAATAATTCCCGCAGGAAGGCCAGACCGCAAACCAAGATATCATGGTCAGCCAGACGTCCAGCTTCCAAGCCGGACGATAAGCTATTGGCATGATGGGGCGGGCCTCTGCCTGGGGGCTCTCTGGGTGGGAGGCCAACTTCTCCAGTTTTCCTACACCTGGCATCAGACAACAACGGATGTTTGGGTTCGAGAAGTGGTCTCTCAAGGATATGCCCTCACATGTCAGAGGCACCACCCTCAGAAGTTTTTTTTTTTTTTTTGTACAACTCCTCCATCAGACCCGGTCAAGGCCCTGCCCTTCAGGAGGCTATTTTTGCCCTCCTGGTTTCAGGGGTAATAATTCCCATTCCTCTGGGCCAACAGGGAAGGGGTTATTTAAATTTAATTTTTGATTCAGAAGCCAAATGGGTCTCATGGCCCTATTCTGAATCTGAAATCTCTCAACTGGTTTATCCATGTGCCAAAGTTCCATATGGAAACCATACGGTCAATTTTGCTGGCAATGGAGCCTGGGGTTTTCATGGTTTCCCTGGACATACAGAATGCGTATCTGCATGTGCCCATCTCCTCAAAGGTTTCTGAGGTTTGCTGTTAATCAGCAACATTACCAGTTTCAGGCTCTGCTCTTTGGTCTGTCCACAGCTCCTCAGGTGTTTACCAAGATAATGGCAGTCATGACTGCTCATCTCAGACGACAAGGAGGCAGGATACTGCCATACTTGGACGACGACCTGATATTGGCGCAGTCTCCGGAGATGTTACTACGTCATCTCCAGCTGACCATTGTCTGTCTACAGAACCACGGCTGGATAGTCAATTGGTAAAGTCTTCTCTATCTCCAACTCAACAGTTGGTACATCTGGGGGCGCTACTGGATTCTCTAGCCCAAAGGATCTTTCTACCAGATCTCCGCAATCGAAGAGTATCAGTTCACTCAGCAATGCAGGTCATGGGGTCCATGGTATCCACCTTCGACATGGTGGCATATGCCCAGTGCCATTCCAGGCCCCTGCACCGATGTATTCTGTCTCAGTGGGATGGTCAGTATAATCTGATAAGGTCTCAAATGATCCTTATTTCTCCAGAGGTTCGGCTCTCCCTCTCATGGTGGCTACAGGCAGCCCATCTAAACAAGGATCGTCCATTATCTATCCCAAATTGGGTTCTCCTCACCATGGATGCAAGTCTCCGAGGATGGGGCGCGGTGACAGGTCATTACACCTTTCAGGGAAGATGAACAGCTCGGGAAGGACACCTGCCCATAAACATTTTGGTGCTTCGTGCAGTGCACAAGGTGCTCATTCTGGACCAGGACCTTTTTCAGGGCAAGCCGGTCCAGA
The DNA here is from genome assembly GCA_031769625.1 of Taudactylus pleione. Classification (NCBI taxonomy): domain Eukaryota; kingdom Metazoa; phylum Chordata; class Amphibia; order Anura; family Myobatrachidae; genus Taudactylus; species Taudactylus pleione. Next base: position 14,585,124 of record JAUIMM010000178.1, read on the forward strand.
TTCAGTCCGACAACGCGACCACAGTGGCCTACATCAACCATCAGGGAGTACGGCAGCCATCAGGGAAGTGGCGAACAGTCTGGTTTGGGCAGGAAGCCATCTTCCAGCAGTCTTCGCATTATTCATCCTAGGAGTCCTTAACTGGGAAGTTCGTCAGGACATGCACGCCGGGGAATGGGATCTCCAACCGGACGTCTTTCAGCTCCTGGTGGGGACTACCGGACGTATACCTCAAGGCATCACGTCACAACCACAAGGTCCCCAGGTACGGGTCCAGGACAAGAGACCCCTCAGCCGCCTTTGTGGATGCTGTGGTGGTGAGGTGGGATTTCAGGTTGCCATACCTGTTTCCTCCAATCTTCCTCCTACCAAGGGTCCTCAAAAAATTAAAGCGAGAAGGGGGCAGGATGATACTAATAGCACCAACTTGGCCCAGGCGACATTGGTTCACAGATCTGACATGTCTATCCATAGACAATCCACTTCCAGTTCCTCTACAGCCAGATTTTCTAGGGCATGGTCCCTGCCTAAGTCTGGACCTACCTCGTCTGGCTTTGACGGCGTTGCTCTTCAGTTTTCCATGTTAAAAGCCAAAGGGTTTTCTACTTCTGCGATTCAGGCATGTTCAGGACAAGAAATCCTTCCTCTGCATCTATTACAGGATTTGGCAATCCTTTTTTTCAATGGTGTTCCCACAGAAAGTATGACCTTGAGCTTTTCTCCATGTTGGACTAGACTTAGGTCTTCGCTTGGCTACCTTTAGAGTTCTGGTTTCTGCATTGTCCATTTGGTTCCAGCGCAGAATTGCTCCTCTGCCGGATGTTAGAACATTTTTGCAGGGTGTTCTCTATCTTCAACCTACGTTTGTCCCTCTGTTGGCACCGTGGGATTTATCCTTGGTTCCCGGGCCGCTGCAGGCTTATCCCTTTGAGCCCTTGGACACAGTGGACCTCAAATGGTTGATGGCAAAGACACTTTTTCTCCTTGCTATCTCCTCAGCTCGCAGAGTTTCTGATTTGGCAGCGCTTTCATGTCGCTCCCCATATTTGATTTTTCATCAGAATAGAGCTGACCCTCCGTACACGGGCGGGTTACCTTCCGAAGGTTGTATCCCGTTTTCATATGAATGAGGAAATTGTAGTCCCGGCCTTTCAGTCTTCAGACCTTTCTACAGGTGAAGCTTCCCTGTATGTGGTTCAGGCCCTTCATATCTACGTGGATCGTACGGAATGGGTATGAAATACAGCCGGCGGTTCGATTCCCGTCAGCGGCAGCCCAACAGGAGCAGAGTGTGACGCAACAGAAGCCCGACAGCGCTGGAAATCTCGATCGTGGATAGGTAAGTATCCACTAACCTAACCAAACCCCCCTAACCCTCCTTAGGGGTGCCTAACCCTAACTTCCCCCCCAAGTGCCTAACCCTAACCACCCCCTTCCCCGCTACCTAAACCTAAGTCCCCCGGGGGGGTGCCTAACCATAAGTCCCCCCCGGGGGTGCCTAACCCTCCCTCCCCCTAGCCTAACCCTAACCCTCCCGGGGGGGTGCCTAACCCTAAGTCCCCCCCGGGAGCCCTAAAGCTAACCCCCCCGCGGCTGTCCGCTCGCGGCGCCCGGCATCACTACGGTCGTGATGCCGGGCGCCGGTCTCCCGGCATCGGGGAAATGCGGGCGTCTACATCTAGACGCCCGGCATTTCACCCTTGCCGGGATAAGACAGTCGGGAAGCCGGCTGCCGGTATATAGGCAGTCGGCTTCCCAATTGCTTCCCGATCGTACCAACTTCATCAGGGAATCAGATGCGCTTTTTGTGTTACATGGTGCTAACAAGCAGACTCTGGCTCGCTGGCTGCGTATGACTATTTCTCAGGTTTATACACAGGCTGATCTCCCTGTCCCTAACACGGTGGTAGCACATTCGACTCGGTCTGTGGGATCATCGTTGGCGTTAAGACATGGCGCCTCTGTGCAACAGTTGTGCAAGGTGGCCACCTGGTCTTCTGTCCACACTTTCATAAAATTTATACTTTTGCCTCCCAGATGCTTCCTTTTGGCACAGATTCTCCTTATGTTATGGTAGAGTAAACTTTTGTTAACTTTTTTTTTTTTCTTCGAGATCCATAGGGTCCACAGGGCACCCACCCTGACGCACTTGGCCTCAGTTGGGATCTGTTCCTTCTTGTCACTGATTCCCTCATCTTTGTGAGAGTGTTTCTAGTGTAGTTTGTACTTCCTTCTCTAGTTTCCTTCTCCTGCCATTTAGGCTTGTTTCCAAATTGAATGCCTGCGGCTGGGGGGCAGGGTATATATGGAGGAGGACTAGTGCGTTCTGGGAGCTAAAGCTTTGACTGTTTGGTGCCTGGATCTCTCCAACCACATACACCAAGGTAGTTCCTGTGGACCCTATGGACCTCGAAGAGAAAGAGTTAACAAAGGTAAGTCTACCATAACTCTTATTTTTGGAACCACTGTGTGTTAATGTATCTTAGAGAAGAAGTTACTAAATTAATTAGAGCACCACAAATTAAATCACGCGCGCACACACTCGTAACTCCTAGTTGTATATATTATTAGCAACAACATACTGATGTGGTAAATGATTACAGCTAGGATTCCACAGTGACTTCTGATTTCTTAATTTACAGTAAGTGTACACTATTCCAGACATTTATCTCTAATATCCATATTTATTACAGCAGTCGGTGTATATGTGTTCTACTTCTAATCGCCCGTAAGTGTTAATATACACTATGTCATAAAGTGTCTGAATAGTGTTTTAGATCAGGCAGTGGATACATTTTGTGATACTTGCATTTAAGTTGGACTTGCTAATTATAAAATAAAGAGCGTTCTATTCCAGGGGATGGCTTTTAATTTCATATGTTTGTTGTCACAGTTTATTATTAATAATATAACTTGGTTAACAGGTTTCATTGCTTCACAGAACATTGCAGCACTGAATGCTATGTTAATCACTCGGCATGCTGCAGTTAGCAGATGGTAGGTGTGAGAAGGCTATATATTAGGCTAGTATATAGACTTCTCACACCTACCAATATTATTAGCATAAGCTCTCCTATCAGGATGTGTGCCAGGGTACTGGCTCCGGGAAGCCTTGCCACAGATTTTATTGAGTGCATAATTCTCTCTTTCTTTGTGTTTTATTGCTTTCATCAACTGGAAAATAAAAGGATTTAAGTTTCTATACAGTGCATCCGGAAAGTATTCACAGCGCTTCTCTTTTTCCACATTTTGTTATGTTACAGCCTTATTCTAAAATGGAATAAATTCATTTTGTCCTCAAAATCCTACAAACAATACCCCATAATGACAACGTGTAACAAGTTTTTTTTTTTAGATTTTTGAAAACTTTATTAAAAGAAATCACATGTACATAAGTATTCACAGCCTTTGCTCAATACTTTGTTGATGACCTTTGGCAGCAATTACAGCCTCAAGTCTTTTTGAATATGATGCCACAAGCTTGTCACACCTATCTTTGGGCAGTTTCGCCCATTCCTCTTTGCAGCACCTCTCTAGCTCCATCAGGTTGGATGGGAAGCGTCGGTGTACAGCCATTTTCAGCTCTCTCCAGAGATGTTCAATTGGATTGAAGTCTGGGCTCTGGCTGGGCCACTCAAGGACCTTCACAAAGTTGTCCTGAAGCCACTCCTTTGATATCTTGGCTGTGTGCTTAGGGTCGTTGTCCTGCTGAAAGATGAACCGTCGCCCCAGTCTGAGGTAAAGAGCGCTCTGGAGCAGGTTTTCATCCAGGATGTCTCTGTACATTGCTGCATTCATCTCTCCCTCTATCCTGACTAGTCTCCCAGTTCCTGCCGCTGAAATAGTGAAGCGCTTTGAATACTTTCCAGATGCACTGAAGGGGTGCTTCAATTGTTTTTTGGTCGGCGATAAGTAATGGGCGCCCGAAGGAGCAATTAATTTGTTTTGGGCGCCCATTATCGCGATTGTCACCCCAAAAGCACTGGGTTTAGTTGTGTAAAGCGACTAAAGTCCAATCCATTAACTTTTCGCACATTTCTTACCAATGCAGGAGGCTGCGAGCAGAAATGTCTCCACCTGCTGTTTTCACGCCCGATCGGAGCAACGTATGCCTATGCAGACTTTTTATTTCACATTTTGATTTGTCCAGTAGATGGGTTATGTTGAACAATGACCCTTATATAAGAGTTGTATTCTGAGCAGCCGGGGTATTTAGTGCCCACTAATAAACTTGCGTGGCATTGTTTCTTGTGTCTCTAGGCTTCAAACTTCTGTTTTTTGTTTTTCTTCTTTCCTTCTAATTGTATAAAGATAAACTCATGTGAGTGTCTTTTTTTTTTTTTTTTTGTTTAACATTAATTTTGTCAGTGATCACAGTGGAAATTTGGAAGTGCCATTATGGAAACTGTAAGTGAATGAAGATAGATACAACTGTAATTCTATCTAGTATTAGTATCTGTACAATAAGCAGCGGTATACTGGCATACTTCCAGGACTGGCTACTGCAATTTAACTAATGAAAACGGGTGTTGGTATGGTAAGGGCATGATGCAATTCTGTTTTTAATTTCTGATTTGCTTTATGCAGAACTCTAGCAAATGCTTGTAGAGGATTTACAGGACATATCTTTGATTGTTTTTTTTACTGGTATTGAAAGCTGTTGTAAAATTGGTGTTATGGTCTGGCCATAATTTAGGAAAATGGTCAGTAGTTACCAATTTAAAATATTATGAAATACTGTATTGAGTTATCATGTGATGTTTTATTGTTCCACTAGAGGGCAGCACTTGTACAGCTGAATATTGTTAGCAATATCTGAACCCGTACTTTTAAGAGTTTATCGCTGCACTTTTCTTTGTGACCAAACAATTGTAAAACTGGAATGTCTGTGCTTTTGAAAGTTAAATGTTGTTTTTTTTTTTTTTTTACAATAAAAAAGGAATCAGAAATATACACATTGTATGGTATGTGTACGTCCGTTCCGACATTAGCAACCTCGTACTGTGCACAGCAGATGGAACAATTCAATGAATGACGCAATGCTGTTACATGCAGCATGTAATGACACATTGCACCATTGTACACTGGATGGTGCAGTGTGTACGGTGCATCGTTACATCGCATCGCACAGTCGCTGAGTCACACATCGTATAGTTATTCTTATAATAATGTTATTGTATTTGTACAACGTCCTTGTTCTTTAATTCACATTTTAAAGATAATATGCCTCCAAAGGAACAATTTTGTAAAAAGTAATGTATTAGCAGATTCTCTTTTGAGATGTGGTGATTCAACTTTTAGGGCAGGGCTCGAGAAATCCAGGTCACCAAGGCAACTAAGATTTTACACGTGGCTACCAGATTTACAGATACCACGGGCCGTCAGCAGTGAGAGTGAGGTTTCGTTAAGAAACATAACTCTTCTCCTTCCCTTCCACTCTGCATGACTATATCGCATCCAGCGGTAGGCATGCAAAATGAGGACACACCCCTGTTTTGTGATTGGAGCCGCTATAGGCTGGTACACTACTGGTTGGCATTCTGTTTTAACATTTGTGCGGGTCCTGCAGGACGTGCTGCAGCACCGACAAGAGTATCTGCAACTTGGCCTGGCTCTCCTTACAGCTTTAGCTCCTCTTTGTTGATGTCCCCAGGTACCTCTGCCCTCGTTTCTAACCTCTTTTAAGCTGGCTGTCAAGCCAGAACCCTCTGGTGTTCTTTTGCTCATGCGCAGAATGACGTGTGCGCCGCAGGGGGAACTGGCAGGGAATGCTATAAGAAGCCCATAGGCATCCATTGCGCGCCCACCGACTTCAAGCTCTTGGTGCATATGAGAAATGTGGTCAAACCCCCAAAAACTGCCGTCTGCTTACCACAGCATGACTCCTGATCTGACCACTGTACTCACAGGAAAGCAGCATGTTGTCAGCTAGATATTTGTACAGCTTTCATAGCCAGGAAAATACGTACTTTCAGGGAAAATTGCATTATTTAAATAATTGAAAAGTCATTGCTTTGCTATTTGAGCATGAGACCCCTCTCTATAACGATCCTGTCCATATTCCTGGGCTGACTCTTGGTCACGCTGCTGCGAGCACTTTAGCATCTTTTGCCATAATTGCAACTGTGACTTTATGCTAATGCTAGAAGTGGCGGGCTGGGCCGGGAGGCAGGGTGCCATGTGCCCCCCAGGCCGCAGCATCATGCGGGCCGCGGGCAGTCTGTGTCACAGACTGTACCGCGTGTGTAGCGCTGACCGGACGGAGTTCGGTCAGCGCTACACAAGTGACAAACACACAGCCGCCGGCTCCGGCAGCTGTGTGTTTGTTTTGATCAGCAGCCAATGAGAGTCTGTCAGACTCTCATTAGCTGCTGCTGCTGCTGCGTCCACTGCGGGAGCCGCTCCATCTTCCGGCTCCCACAGTGGGCTATGGGAGAGGCATCATGACATCATATGACGTCACTCCCATAATGCCCGGGAAGGACAGACGGAGGAGCGGATGGCGACGGCGGGAGCGGGGATTCAGGTAAGTGTTTTTTTTTTTTTACTACGTGTGTCTACTGGGGGGGAGGCTGGCACTACAAGGGGGAGACCACTACTGGGGGCACCACAAGGGGGGAACCACTACTGGAGGCACTGCAAGGGGGGACTACTACTAATGGGGGCAATACAAGGGGGGGACTACTACTACTGGGGGCACTACAAGGAGGGGGACTACTGGTGGCACTACAAAGGGGGAACCACTACTGGACTGGGGGCACTACAAGAGGGAGGGACTACTACTGGGGGTACTACAAGGGGGAGATCACTACTGGGGGCACTACAGGGGGGGCACTACAAGGGGGGACCACTACTGGGGATTATAACTGGGGGCACTTCAAGAGGGGGACTACAACTGGGGGCACTACAAGGGGGGGACTACTATTACAAGAGGGGACAACTACTAGGGGCACTGCATAGGGGGGAGGGGACTACCACTGGGGGCACTGCATTGAGGGACCACTGCTGGGAGCTCTATAAAAAGGGCAATACTGGGGGTACTGCATAGGGGGGAGACTACAACTGGGGCCACTATTTAAGGGGCACTGCATAAGGGTTACCACTATTGGGGGCACTGCATGGGGTGTGGACTGCTACTGGGGGCACTATATAAGGAGCACTGCATAGGGGGCACCACTAATGGGGGCACTATATAAGGGGCTTACTACTGGGGGAACAAGGGGCACTGCACAGGGGGGACCACTACTGGGGGCACTGTATAAGGGGCACTGCATAGGGGGATCACTACTGGGGGCACTACTGGAGGCCTGCATAAGGGGATCCTCTCCTGAGGCACAGGGGGGCACTGCATATGGGCACCACGACGGGGCTGTTCCTAATCTTTATTTTTACTTTACATTAATCCCATATGGACCCGCCTCCTCCCTGGAACACTTGAGGGGGGGGGGGCACCGTAGAATGCATGTTCTTCGGGCACCCTGGCTACACGCTACCCCTCTGCCAGGGCCGCCTGAATGCATTTGCCCCCCAGGCTAAAAGTTGCCAGCCAGCCCCTGAATGCTAGTATCATCCATGCTCCTGGTGTACAAGCCTGTGTCTGACTGTGCATAGGACGGAGATGCCCACTTTGTGAATCTGTACACGTAACAATCCCACTTGGTGTGCCTTTAGACACAACCATAGGTTGCACCATCAAAACTTGCACCAGCCCATACTAGGTGCAGATTCTCTATCAGAGAATGGACCTAAATGTAAGCGATTAAGCAGCCAGGTATGTTACAGGCCCGTGAGACTCTCATGACACGCGTAAGACACTGCATCTCTGTGTCTGAATAGCCAACTCACCACAGACACAAACGCATCTGAAAAGCATCAACCATTTGTGTTATTATCGGTGTATGTATGTATGTATATATGTCAGGGATGTGAAGTCAGGGGAGGCAGAGCATATGGTCTAAATCAGTGGTTCCCAAACTTTTTTACTTCATGGCACCATTAGTGCCTCATCAGTCTTTTTGCGGAACTCCTAGGCCAACATCGGACGCAGCATCAAATCACAAAAGCCGGCAGCGGGCGTATATTTACACAAGACTCCTCCTGCGGCTTTTGCATATTTCTTCTTCAGGGTCCATAGGGATCCACAGGGATACCACGGGGAAATGTGGGTTGGAGTGACCCAGACATCAAACAGTTAAACTTTCAGCTCCCAGGATGACTCGAGTGCTCCTTCACATATACCCCGCTTCTGGCCACAGGCATTCAGTTTTTCGTTTGGTGCGGCAGGATCAGACGCACCTTTACAATAGGGGGACTGCTCAGGCAGTCCCAAGCTTTTATTTTATATTTAGTTTATTTTTGCTTCAGAGCAAGCAGCGCCAGGCATCCTAATGGATGCCTGTGCTGCTGCTCCATCTACCCCCGCTGGCGCCGCAACACCAGTAACCAGACTTTGGCGGACACCAGCGGAGCCTGGCTTGCGGCGATGCTGGGACTGCAGCCAAAAGCACGGGGACGCAGGTAAGGTGATTCTCTGCTCGCGTTGAACCATGTGACAGTCCGTACTTCCGGTGGTTGGAGACCTGTGGGCGTTTGCTGTAGTGGGAAGACCAGTGTGTTCGCTCCACCACTAGACCACCGGGTCAAGTGAGTCTGGTGCCTGGGATAGTGGCAGCGGCAATGTTTATAAAGCCAGCGCACCCGGAGTGTTCCTACAGCATAGGGAAATGGGCTTTCCCCGGCGGCCCCTCCCCCAGCCCAGATGCCGATCCAGCTGAGGTTTTCTCGTGTCTGAGTTGCTCCTACTACCCTCTTCTGTATTAGTGCTCTGCTGAAGCTGCTGGTCTCAGGAGGTTTTGGGTCTAGTCTCCCTGTATACCTCTCCCCAAAGGCCAGGTTATACAGCGCTCAAATCCTACCAAACCTTGGGCCTGATTCAGACTCACTCGCGAGCGGCTGTCCGCTCGCAAGTGGGTCGATGTTATGGACTGAGCATGCGCACGACGGAGGGAGCTCCGTCGTGCGCATGCGCCAGACGCGACGAGCGAAGGAAAGTCCTTCGCTCGTTGTGTCCGATCAAAGGGGGCGTGTTGTCAATGTTGATTGACAGCACGCCCCCTTTGGTGGGCGTGCCGGGGGCGTGCCTCCCTGACGGGGGCGTTCCCACGGGAACGCCTCCCGTCAGAAGCCGGCCCACTGACATCACTAGTGATGTCAGTGGGAGTGATTTTGGCTCTGATAGAGCCAAAATCACTTCGGAGCTTGCGGTTGAAAACCTCAACCGCAGGCTCCGGCTCGCAATTTCGATGGTCGCGATGGTCACGACCATCGCGGCCATCACAATGCACGCTCGTATTGCCTGTGGGTGGTGACCCACAGCTATACGAGCGTCCAGGAGGACGCTCCATTTTCATGGAGCCCGGTCCTCATTCAGAGCGTGCGCTCTGCTCAGAGCGTACGGCTCTGAATGAGGGCCCTTGTGTTTTGAGTAGTTGATTCAGAGCCCATTGCAAGTATATTGTATATGCATTGTATGTGACTTTTGTTAGCTCTGCTGTATTAATATACTGCCTTTATTTTCTCTACTGTTAGTTATAAGTACTATCACTGCTATTTCTCCTCAACCCTTTGCTACAGATATGTGGGGGTATTTTTATTTCCTTTTGTACTTCTCATTTACTTGTACTTCACAATTGTTATCTTTATACCTACTAATTTATGTTTAACGGTAAGGGTAAACAGGAGGCTTATGCCTCTGTGCTGGTTACATGTAGATCCTGTTTGGCGGGCTTGTCCTCTTAGGATTTCATAGGATGGTTTGGATGCTCTTTGTTCTAAAATACCATTTCTCCAGTCCAGTCTACCAGCCCCTGTACAGCCCCTATCCTCCTGGTCCCAGGTTATGATGCAGCTAATGGACCGGTTGGCTACTCCCACGCTGCCTCCCACTGTTGGGTACCCACAGCAATTACAGCCTGCTATTTTTGTCCCCCCGACCCCTCATTCCTGGATGGTTATTTTTGCCCACTCAAGTCAGAGTACGGCTCAGTTGTCAGCTGCCTTTCAGCAAATGTTGCAAGCAAATAGACTGGTAGCCACTAAATCACACCTAAAGCTGGCCACACATCTAAAGATTATCTGTCAAACCAACCAACTAGTTGATTGGTTGGAATGAAAATCTGGTAAGGTATACCATCAGCAATTTGCTCCCAAACGATAGAAAATGGACCAAAACTGTTGTTTGAACAAATAGTTTAGTTCAAACATTTAACAAACTTGTCTGAACGACCATTTTCATCTGTTTTCTAACATTTAGGAGAAAATTGCTAATCATCATTTACTCCCATACGTTACCAGATTTTCTTTCCAACCAACAAGTTGGCTGGTTGGATGTAAGTTGGTCTAGTGTGTGGCCAGCTTAAGGCTCCGGTGTTTAAACACCAGAAGGTGGTTAAGGCTGAGTTTCCTAAGTCTGAGCAGCTTTCTGAGATGCAGGACCTAAGAAACTCATAGAGGAAGCATGGAGTACTCCTGATAAACAATTCCATGTTACGAAAAGGTTAGCATCTTTGTACCCTCTCCCACCTGGCAAATGTACTAAGTGGAAGTCCCTCCTACTGTGGATGCTCGGAGGACACGTTTAGTCAGGAACTCTACGTTGCCTAGCCTGTCCGCATCCTTTCTTAAGGATCCCACAGATAGAAAACTTGAAACCTGTCTTAAATCAGTGTTTTCATTGTCAGGAGCTGTTACCTGACCGGCTATGGCTGCGGCCTGGGTATCCAAGGCCATTGAGAAATGGATAGGGGCACTGGAAGATATTATACTAGATGCTGCCAGAGAACAGCTGACCTATATCTCCCATATACGGGATGCGGCCTCTTATTTGGGAGAAGCTGCAATAGATGCTGGAATCCAGGTTTCTAAGGCATCAGCAACTATAGTTAAATTGCTCATAGAGTCCGTTGGTTAAGGTCCTGGAAAGCAGATGCGGGATCCAAGAAGGCTCTAGAAGCCCTGCCTTTCTCGTGAAACATACTATTTGGAGCAGAATTGGATAAGATAGTGGCTACTCTGGCAGCCTCAAAATCTGTCAGTCTGCCATCAACAGCTACCTTTAAGCATAGGCAGTCCTCTTTTTGGTCCTTTCACCCTCAGGGAAGGACAAAAGGACAGCTTTTCTTCAGACAGTCTAGTTCTTGCAGGACCACCAAGCCACAAACCATGAAGTCTTGGTCGGTCAGACGTCCAGCTACCAAGCCGAATGACAGACCACCTGCCCGATGGGGCGGGCCTCCTCTTGGGGGATCTCAGGGTGGGAGGCCAACTTCTTCAGTTTGCTAAAACCTGGTGTCAAACTACAACAGACACCTGGGTTCGAGAAGTGGTCTCTCAAGACTGCGCCCTCACCTTCCTGAGGCATCCTCCCCGGTAGTTTTTTTTTTTGTACAACTCCCCCATCCGACTCTATCAGGGCCTTGGCCATCCAGGAGGCCATTAACTCCCTGCTGCGTTCAGGGGTGATGATCCCGGTTCCTTTGGCTCAGCAAGGAAGGGGTTATTATTCCAATCTGTTTTTAATTCAAAAACCAAATGGGTCTCATTGCCCTATTCTGCATCTGAGAACCCTAAACACCTTTATCCATGTGCCAAGGTTCCATAAGGACACTCTCCGGTAAATTGTTCTGGCAATAGAACCTGGGGATTTTATGGTTTTCCTGGACATACAGGATGCATATCTGCATATGCCTATTACATCATCCCAACAATGAATTCTACGTTTTGCTGTCTTGCAGCAACATTACCAATTTCACCTTACCTTTTGGTCTCTCAACAGCCCCTCGGGTCATTACCAAAATAATGGCAGTTATGACGGGCCACCTCAGGTGTCAGGGAGTCAGGATACTGCCATACTTGGATGACCTCCTGATATTGGCACCGTCTCCAGCTGTTTTACAACACCATCTCCAACTGACCTTTGCTTGCCTAAGGACGCACGGGTGGATCATCAATTAGAAGTCTTCCCTTTCTCCAGTACAACGGATGGTACAGCTGGGGGCAATCCTGGATTCTCAGGCACAAAGGGTATTTCTGCCAGGGGACAAGATTTCGGCCCTACAATTGCGAGTGTGCAAATTACTCTATCGAAGGTTAACCTTCCACTCAGCGATGCAGGTCCTGGGGTCCATGGTATCCACCTTTGTCATGGTGGAGTATGCTCTGCTCCACTCCAGGCCTCTGCAACAACTTATTCTCTCCTGCTAGAACGGGCAGTATCATGTATAATGTCCCAGAGGATCCTTCTCACTCTGGAGGTTGACATCAGGACAAGGGTCGCCCCCTTCTGGATCCCAAATTGGGTGCTCCTCACCACGGACGCCAGTCTTCACGGATGGGGGGCAGTGACATGTCATCATACCTTTCAAGGAAGATGGACAACTCAGGAAAGTCACCTGCCCATAAACATCCTGGAGCTTCGTGCAGTACACAAGGTGCTCAATCTGGCACAGGACCTCCTCCAAGGCAGGCCGGTCCAGATACAGTCCGACAGCGCGACCACAGTAGCCTATCCTCAATCATCAGGGAGGCATGTGACAAACATTCTGGTCTGGGCACAACATAATCTTCCAGCTGTCTCAGAAATATTCATCCCCAGAGTCCTCAACTGGAAAGCGAATTTGATAAGTCGTCAGGACATACACACCGGCAAGTGGGCTCTCCATCCGAGAGAACAGATGGCCTACCAGACGTAGACCTCATGGCCTCACGTGGCAACTACAAGGTCCCCAGGTATGGGTCCAGGACCAGAGACCCCTCAGCCACCTTTGTGGATGTGCTGGCAGTGAGGTGGCACTTCAAACTGGCATACCTCTTTCCTCCGATTTCCCTCCTACCAAGGGTCCTCAAGAAATTCAAGGAGGAAGGAGGCAGAGTAATACAGGTAGCTCCTGCTTGGCCCAGGCGCCATTTGTTCAACGACCTATGGAGTCTATCCATAGACACTCTATTTCCTCTTCCTCTGTGGCCGGATCTGTTAGTGCAGGGTCCCTGCTTGCATCTGTACCTACCTCGTCTGTCTTTGATGGAGTGGCTCTTGAGACTTCCATCTTAAGAGCGAAAGGTTTCACTAGCTCTGTGATTCAGATGATGCTTAGCGCAAGAAAACCTTCCTCTGCCCCATCTATTACAGAATTTGGCACTTCTTTTGTCAATAGTGTTCCCACAGAAAGTATGACCCTAAGGTTTTTAGGGTATCCCGGGTACTTTCTTTTCTCTAGGCTGGGTTAGACCTTGGTCGCCGCCTGGCCACCCTGAGAGTACAGATTTCTGCGCTGTCAGTTTGGTTCCAGCGAAGGATTGCTTCTTTGCCAGATGTTAGAACTTTCTTTCAGAGTGTTCACTGAGTTCAGCCACCTTTTGTCCCTCTGGTGGCACTGTGAGATTTATCTTTGGTCCTCAATGCTCTACAGGCTCCTCCATTTGAACCTCTGGACTCAGTAGATCTTACAGCGAAGACCCTTTTTCTCCTCGCTATCTCCTCTGCCCGCAGAATCCCCAATTTGTAGCGCTCTCCTGTTGCTCCCGCTCTTTTGATTTTTTTTTTCACAAGGATAGAGCTGTCCTCCGTAACGGACGGGTTACCTTCCGAAGGTAGTATCTCGTTTTCATGTGAATGAAGAGATAGTGGTTCCAGCCTTCCAGTCTTCAGACCTTTTAGCAGGTGATGCCTCCCTGGATGTGGTTCGTGCTCTCCATATTTATATGGATCGTACAAAGTCCTTTAGAAAATCAGACGCTCTTTTTGTGTTGTATGGCTTTCACAAACGAGGCTGGCCAGCTAACAAACAGACTCTGACTCTATGGCTGTGCATGACTAACTCTCAGGCTTACGTGCAAGCTGATCTCCCTGTTCCAAGCACGGTGACAGCACATTCTACTCTGTCTGTGGGACCATTGTGGATGTTTTAACGTGGTGCCTCTGCTGAACAATTGTGCAAAGCAGCCACGTGGTCTTCCGTCCACACCTCAGGTTTTACGCTTTCGACACCTTTTGCTTCCTTTGGGTGGCGGATTATCCTATCTGCTCATGAGCATCCCCACCCTTAGGGGAACTGCTTTAGGACATCCTGATGGTATCCCTGTGGACCCCTATGGATCCTTACAAAGTAAATAAGAGTTATGGTACACTTACCTTTTGTTAACTCCTTTTTCTTCGAGGTCCACAGGGCACCTACCCTGATGCACCTGGCTTCATTGGGTAATTTTTTATTTTTTTCTCAGGTTCACGAATTCCCTCTTCTTTGACAGAGTGTTTCTGGTGTACATTATCCTTCCTTCTCCTTTTTTCTGCTCCTGCCCTGGGCTTGTTTACAAAACTGAATGCCTGTGGCTAGGGGTGGGGTATATGTGTTAGAGGACCCAAGGCATCCTGGGAGCTGAAAGCTTAACTGTTTGGTGCCTGAATCACTTCAACCACATTTCCCCATGGTATCCCTGTGGTCCCTATGGACCACAAAGAAAAAAGTGTGTTAACAAAAGTAAGTTTACCATAACTCTAATTTTTAGCACAGTCGCTGCTTACAAAGATGCAGCGGCTGTGCTATAGCGGCCATCTCTGAATCGGGTCCAAATGCAGCAATAAATAAGCTGTATATTTAGCACTGGGTATGGTGGAAAGGTGTATTAAAAACCATGGTAATGATATTATTACATTGTTATAGATATTTTAAATAAAGATAAAGTGCATAAAAGGCTTATGCACTTTATCTCTATTTAAAATATATATAACCATGTAATAATAGCTTTACCATGATACGCAATAATCCCTTCCACCCTACCCAGTTCTAAATATACAGCTTATTTGACAATCAAAAATGTAATGAGATTATATATGTGTGTGTGTAATAAATATATATATATATATATATATATATATATATATATATATATATATATATATATACTGTGTGTGTATGTATGTATGTATATATATATATATATATATATATTTATATATTACATATATTCGATTTTAATTGATATTAGAAAGAAAAAAAGGTCTGCGCTGGACATCCAACTTAATCAGTAATTACAAGTGCACCTGCAGCATGCAGATCCAGGGAATTTGCTGCCCTACAACAATCACTAATAAAAAAACATCAAAAATGTATCCAGCTAAGTGGAAACATGAATAACACAATGCAGCATGGTTACACTAAATAATGATCTATCTAATTAGTAGATATACTGTACATATGAATTAAATCACAGATGTAAAACAATAAAATTATGTGTATATATATATATATATATATATATATATATATAAAATGTCCAAAATCAGTTAAATGAGCTCTACTGCTAGTATGTAAACCACATCATATGTTTTTTTAGTGAATGATCCCGTGAATCTATATAGATATCGAGCTATAAATGTTCTGTGTCCTTAGATCTGTTATTAGTTGCAACACTGGTAAAAATCCCGGAAATTACTTATCACAGTACTTGTAATGATGTCTATCCTATGGAAAAAAACGATCTCAATAGCAGTATCTCTGCTTAATATATAATATTCATTTATCTGTTTTTGCACAGTCTTCCATACTTGGCCATGAGCCGTTACTAAATTCAAGCCGCCTGTGATAGCACTAGTTCAGACTGTGTTAAGCCGTGAAGTACGGCGCGTCCCCCAGCATTTCCACAGGCTTTACTCGCGTTACTCCAGCTGACTGTGTTCCTTGTCCAGGGACTAAATCCAATGGAGTGGTGT
Source organism: Taudactylus pleione (assembly GCA_031769625.1). NCBI lineage: Eukaryota > Metazoa > Chordata > Amphibia > Anura > Myobatrachidae > Taudactylus > Taudactylus pleione. The sequence goes on from JAUIMM010000178.1 coordinate 14,600,890, forward strand.
TCTTTCCACAGCGGTTAGCTCATCAGTTGCACTAAGATAAATCATGCTTGAGTGCAATATGAGCGCAGCTTCCGGTGCCAATACAGATATAATAGCACTCTCCGTCAGGTGTCTAATAGCAACAGAACAGACCGATATAGGGCGATAGCAGCACTTGTATCCCTCATTCAATTCGACACAATCGCGGCTTCAGCGGCTGGAGTATCAGTGCAAACAAGGTACTCCTCGTCCAGGTACACAGTTGGATATACTGCCAGGCAAATCCACCAGCTCCACGGGGATCATAGACCGGGACAGCGACGCGTTTCGTCTACTTTGTAGACTTTTTCAAGCTAGCTAACTGCTGTGGAAAGAACATGAGTAAAGCCTGTGATATTAACAATTACACTAACTCAGGGCTTCGGACATTGTACTACAAACTCACTAACATTATCAGAAGAGACATCACAGGAATCCCATCACACTCAGAAGTATGGATGAGTGGGCAGGGCCGCAGGGCTCTCACAATCAGAGAGTCAGCAGCACGGCATGGGGCCGGATGACTGTGTAAATGGCCACGGCTGCTTACAGAGGCAGCGTACGGCCCGACCATCTAACTTGCAGTCGAACCATCTACCCAGGGGTGCCGCGGCGCACACTTTGGGAACCGCTGATCTAAATATATTAAACACACAGGCTCTGCACTCACCATAATGAAGCATGGGGTTTTAGGCCCTGATTCAGAGCTGGACGCTCTGACAGAGCAATCGCTCTGAATCAGGGCCGGCCTTCTTAATTTTTAGAGCGGCCTCCTGGCCGCTCGTATAGCTGTGGGTGACCACCCACAGCTATAGCGAGCGGCCAAAAAGATGGTCAAGACCATCGCGACCATCGGGCTTGCGACGAGACCCTTGTGGTAGGGTCTCGTCTGACGCAAGCCCTAGAGTGCTTTTGGCTCTCAGAGCCAAAAGCACTCCCACTGACATCACTTGTGATGTCAGTGGGGTCGGCCCCAGATGGTAGGCGTTCCCATGGGAACGCCTCCGTCTGGCCAGCCACGCCCCCGGCACGCCCACCAAAGGGGGCGTGCTGTCACTCACTATTGACAGCACGCCCCCTTTGTAGCGAGACCCATAGCGACGGCTTGCCCGTTGATATCCGGGTCTAGCGCATACGCATGACGGAGCCGGGTCCGTCATGCGCACTGACCCAAAATCAACCCGCTTGCGAGCGCTCAGTGCTCGCGAGCGGGTCTGAATCATATTTTGATCAAACATTTAAGCTTTACTGTTCCTGTCAATGGACCCCACTTTTCTGCAACTACCTACTCTTATCACTCAGAATCATAAACTTGGTAGCTGCTACCATATCAGAATCAAACTTTAAATATGCCTCCACGTTTAGTGCAGGAGGTCCCTTGATGGGGGCTGCTAGATTACATGTTTTGATCAAAATCTGAACTAAAACCCCATGCTTTATTATTATGAGTGCAGAGCCTTTGTTTTTTTATATTTAGACAATATCGTCACAACGTGCACTCAAGATTTTGGGGAGTGCAGTGAATTAATGCTAATTATTAATATATACTATTTCTTTTCCTCAAAGGTAGTGCTGACATAGCCTGGAGGAATGTTTTTGATCATTATCTGCCTGGAAAAATAACCGTTAAACCCTTGACCAACTAGGCATAAACCAGAGGGTATTGCATGGTGCTATTTTGGTTCAGGTTGCCAGTTACTCTGTGCAAGTCGCAAACTCCTGATCCAGAAAAAGAGCCCCAGAGCATCACGCTTCCTCCGCCATGTTTGACAGTTGGTGTCAGAGTTTTATTTTAATAACAAAACCTGCAGTGTTTTAAATATTGGGCATCAATACACCAGGAACTGGTGGAATATTACAATCCACTGCTTAGTCATCCTACACCAAGATAATGACCTCAAGCATGTCTCCGGGCTGTCTACCACAGGAAATGAAATATATATGCTACTACTGATGGAATTCAGACAAACTGCAATTATATATAGTCCATTGCGGGCCTGGTTCTGATTTTGTTCTATGCTTTAATTTCACAGTAGTTTGAGTCATAAAACTGTCAATTTCTAAACAAAAGTGGTATTCTAATACTTTTGACGAATAGTGTATTTAACTAGATGGATCCACAAGATGGAGCTCTAAATGTCTTCCTTTTTCTACTGTGATAAAACTCTATACTGAAGATATATCTTCAGTATCCTCTATAGGAGATGGAATTGAAACCCAGATATTCTAATAGAATTGGCACTGGACAGTGTTTGATGGTATATATACTAATCTGGTGGAAAAAGGAAGTATTCTAAAGCCTCTAGACTTTTCCAGAGTGTGTTACAGCTGGCACCATGATATAGATATTTGTGTGTATACTAGCTGACACCACGATTGTTTAGGTTCTTAGATAAGAGGTAGGCATCTGTGTCACTCCTTCAACTTAGGAACTAAACATCCCAGCATACCCTGCCTCTGTTTTAGCATGCCCTAACATGTGTAATTGCACAGCAGCTGGAGTACCACCGGTTACCTTCCCCTGGAATAGGGGACTCTGTGCATGGTAGCTGGTACTCTGATTCAGCATTTTGTTCTCTCGGATGGGTGGCGTTGTGTTGACAGTACAAGTCTGGAATTTGATATTCTACTGGCTGCTCTGTGAAATAGGTGTTGTAGTATGATAACTGACACCATTATTATGCAGGTTGTTCCATTGGTGGGTAAAGGTGTGTGTGGTAGCTGACACCATGACTCTGCAGGTTGTTCCATTGGTGGGTGCTGGTGTGTATGAAAGTGGAAACCTGATTCCTTTTGACTGTTACATGGGATGAGTGCTGGTGTGTATGACAGCAATACCCTGATTCTGCAGGTTAGTCCATGGGATCAGTGTCACTTTGTAGGAACGCCGACACCACAGTTCTGCTTACAATGATTTGTTTTACTTGGAGATGAGTGACGTGTGTTTACTATTTTACTGCTATTAATTTTACAGTTGTTGGGTAACGACCAAATCAGCTGTATGTATGTATGTATGTATGTATATACATACATACATACATACATACATACATACATACATTACTGTGCAACAGCTTTAGGCAGTTGTGGAAATATGCGGCAAAGTATGCTTTCAAAAATAGAAGTGTTTAATAGTTTATTTTTATCGATTAAAATGCAACGTGAATGAACAGAACAGAAATCTAAATCAAATCAATATTTGGTGTGACCACCCTTTGCCTTCAAAACAGCATCAATTCTTCTAGGTACACTTGCACACAGTTTTTGAAGGAACTCGGCAGGGAGATTGTTCCGAGCATCTTGGAGAACTAATCACAGATCTGTGGATGTAGGCTTTGAAATCCTTCTGTCTCTTCATGTAATCCCAGATGGACTCGATGTTGAGATGAGGGTGCTGTGGGGGCCATATCATCACTTCCAGGACTCTTTGTTGTTCTTTACGCTGAAGATAGTTCTTAATGACATTGGCTGTATGTTTGGGGACGTTGCTCTCCTGCAGAATAAATTTGGAGCCAATCAGACGCCTCCCTGATGGTATTGCATGATGGCTAAGTACCTGCCTGTATTTCTCAGCATTGAGGACACCATTAATCCTAAACAAATCCCCAATTCCATTTTCTGAAATACAGCCCCAAACTTGCAAGGAACCTCCACCATGCATTACTGTTGCCTGCAGACACTCATTATTGTACCACTCTCCAGCCTTCCATGATATAAGCACCTAGTAAGCAGGGATTTTTTTTTCATTCGACCCCTTGAGGTCAAAAGTGGTGAAATGTTTCCTCTCGACCGAGGTGATTGGCTGACAAAGCAACATGTCCCAAGTGCTGTGGGACTGTAAGCTAATCGCCTGAGTCGAGTGGCAGCTTCAGAGTGCGGTTGCAGCGCAGTCCAATATTCAACTGCTAGTGATGTTTGGCTGCATTTAGGGGGACAATTGGTGTGGCTCCCCTATTTTTGCACAGTACTGTGTGTGTGTGTGTGTGTGTGTGTGTATGTATATGTGTATATATATATGTGTGTATATATAATATATATATATATATATATATATATATATATATATATATATATAATCTACTTGACAGACGTACATGCATGCAGACATACTATTCTATTAGTGATGTGTTTGGGAATATGGAGTACACACACAGTACTATAGATTTAAGCTAATCGATGTCACGTTAACTTTTTTCATTAGAGCTCCCTGTTTGTTTTCCTAGCTGTTATATGAGAAAATAAATGAACTGGGTCAGGAAGCAATATTATACTCTCATGGAAATGTCAGTGAGTATTAGGACATAAATGCGGTGAGAAGTGCTGCTCATTTGTATATGTATTGGTAGTACACAGTAGTGGTCTAAATGTGCTAGGATTAATGAGCTACTGAGTAAATTGTGCACTATAGTCATAGGTGTGTCACAGAGGAGTCTCACAGGGGACATTAAATGTCCAAATAGTCACTTAGATTACTTCAGTTCATACAGAAATTGTATTTAAATAGCAAAGGAAATCTGAAGCCAGTGGGGGTTTTTAAATAATTCTCTTTAGTAATTTTATCCTGATGGAGCAGCTGGCGTTGGTCTGTGTCGTTAACATTGCACTTCTTGAACTAGAAACATAGATGTGATGATAAATGTCACAATTGTTAATGACTCAACTGGCACATTTGCATAAGATGTAACTACAGTCAGACGGTCTCTATTTTACACAGTCGCATCTCATGTGACCACGTCCTCCTTTCCGACCCCGGCATTTTATAGAAAAAAACACTTGTACACATGCTCAGATTTATCATTTCCTGCACTGAAGGGCAATGATATAGAGGTGTGTGACCGCCAACATCACATGCCCTGCGATCTGCATTCTGGAGGGAACATACAAAAGTCCTGAGAGAAGAACCGATGTTCGGTCACTTCTGAGCAGGATGTAGGTCACATTTGCATATATGGGATGGGGATGGGAGATAAGTGTACTAGGTGATGTATGGCCATTGTGCTGTGAGTGAGCAATGGTAAAGGAGGATCTATGGCCGTGAGGGTGAGTGAGATAATTCTGCAGGGGGAGAGGTCAATGGCTACACTACAAGGTCATGGGAAATTGCAACCGGGGTAAGGGGAATATGCTACAGGTGCATCAAGCCTATGGTGGAGGGGAAAAATTACAGGGGAGGGGTCACTTGCTACACGACTATGGCTACAAAGTTGATGGGAAATTGTTAGAGGGTTGGGGATAATGCTAGAGTTCTGATAGACATCCCCAGCCATTCAAAGAGAGGTGATTTTTTTTTTTTCTTTCTAAAATAAGGTTACATTTTTAAATAGGATTATCCATATTCATTTATTTAAAAAAAAAAAAAAAAAAGATTTCTAATACAGATTTAGCAAAAAATTACTTACCAGCTAAGGGCCTGATGCACCAACTCTGCATGTGCTGTACAAACTGATAGCCCACGGTGCATTTTCCGTATCAAACATACATACACAGGCAGAGTTTGCAAGTGCATGGCGACTGGTCCACTCTTTCCATTGAATGGGCTTTTCTGGGCAGCAACTGTGTGAACGATGTAACTGATGCGTGTTGTGGAGTTCTGTGGGTGCATAAGCTGAGTTCCGTGTTCGTCCTTGGTGTATATTATAATATGGGATGCCTGTTTCAGATGGATCCTATGCACCCAGCATGGAGTGGGTGGAAGTCCCCAAAAGTAGTGTGCAGTCCGGCCTTCCACATGCGGGTTCATGGCTATTTAGCACAGATGGACGGATACTCACAAGAGCATAATGTAGCAAGCAGGCTGCCATGGCTGTACGGAAATGTGGTTCAGATGGACTCCTACTCAGATTCAGGCACTGTGTGCTTAAAAAATACATATATAACAAATGACACACCATAGAATTGTAAGACCAAAAAAATAAAGGAATAACAAGGGATAATGTTGTAGTTTCTATCTTTGAAGTATCTCCAGGATCAAACCCTTTCTAACCCTGGAGGCAATGAATCTCTAGACTGGACTACTGTGACCAGGGGTGTATCTAAGGGTCCAAGAGCCCCAGGCAAACTGGAATCTCCCCATATTTTACACAATAATTACACTCTGTACTTCTAACGTTAAGAACAAAAATTATTCACGTTACGCCACACAGTAGTGCCCATTATACACCTAATGCCACACAGTAGTAGTGCCCCTACACATGCCACAGTAGTAGTGCTCCTTATACACAGTGTCCACAGTAGTAGTGCCCCTTATACACATAAGTCCTGGCAGTCACACCTGATGACAACCCTGATTCTGCCCCCTGGCTTTAGGTGGCGAGTATCATCCTGGCCAAGAGATAGATATGCCCGTGATAACCTGAACAGTAAAGGATCAGGGACATATTTGTAATGTCACAATGTGCACATATTCTGCTTTTCCCACTTATTCTTTAATTGTAATAACTTGGACTGAAACCATTAATTCAGGCTCTTCTATTGCAATTGGAAGATAAATAGTAAAGAGCAGTTCGCTATCCCCAATGCAGCAGCATGCACTCATACTCTGAGCCTCAGGACAGGGTGTGTGTTCCTACTCACTCACCGGCACACTCACCTGGCGGGTCATCAGAGACTTCATCTTCTGCATGCCTTAGCTGAAGCCGGCACCACCTCTCCTGGTAACAGCTCAGTTCTGAGCGCGGTGTCAGCGGCCCGTTTCCCATCAACACTGGGAAGCCATACTGCTCCTGACTGCACTGACAGCTGCCCCGCTGCACGCTGGGTTTTGCAGTTTAGGATGCTGTGATTGAGGAAGCAGAGAACTGAGGCTAGGAATACACTTCCCGGCATGCCTCGCGTCCTGCGCTGTCATTATTGACATCGAAGAGACAGCGCTGGCTCCCCTGGCAAGTGCCATCCTGCCAAGGGCTAGATGCTCCCCTGAATGTGACCTCCTTTTACCTGGCCTCTTACTCCTGTCTCTATCCACTCCAAATGTACTGCTTTCTCCTCCCCTCTCCACCAGACTCTACACTGGCTCCCTTCCCGTTCATAACACAATTCAAACTCCTCACACTCCTCTATAAAACCTTCACCCAATCCTCTTCTCCTTTCATCTGACCTCCTCTCCATCCACACTCCCGCCCGCCCACTTTGCTCTGCTAATTACTGCGCCTTTTCTGATTACCTCCTCCCACCTCTCAAGATTTTGGCCATGCTGCTCCCCACCTCTGGAACTCTCTCCCTATCAGACTTTCCACCTCCCTCTCAAGTTTTAAACGAACACTTAGAACCCACTTCTTTATTAAAGCTTTCTGGCTCTCATTCTAGCACGTCGCTCTATGCTTCTCACTCATTGTTTTTCCATTCTGTGTCTCCTCTGTCTGCCTCTCCCCTCTAGAATGTAAGCTCTCACGAGCAGGGACCTCTTCCCTCCCTTATACCATCATCTCCCCATTGCCATCAACTGCACCGAACCTTTGGGTTCAGTCAACACTGCTTTTGTGGGTATTATAACTGAATGTGCAGCAGTGGTTATATAGCTTGTAACCCATATTCTACAATGTTTTGTACTGTAAGTGTTTGCATTTTTTTCATGTTTTGTTTGGACTACTCCAGTTTATGTACATTTAAGGTTGGGCAGATCCCTTGTGGCTCCATATAAATAACTAGTGATGATCATAATACCAACAACTACCACACACAGCCCCCCTGCATCCCTGTACCCTCCCCCAGTGTCTGCCGTGCTGCTGATAAGTCAACAAGCCAAGATCTCTGGCTTTGTTGACTTATCAACAGGTGCCATCTGGCACCTGCAGAGAGGAGCGTAACCACCCCCAATGTATATCTGGCAGCCTCTCAGAGGAGCAGCTGCTGTGCAAATCAAAGTCTCGATCGTCCGGACATCAAAAGTTGATTGATTATAGTAAAAAATATATATATATTTTTTTTATAAAATTGAATTAGGTCAAGATCATCTATTTAATACATATCCAACACAATCTTAAAAATACCTGATCATTTCAGAGTGTTTTTTGAGAAAAAATTAATGCCAGTTTAGTGGTCAAATACAGCGGTTTCCCCCCCCCACCCCCCTCTTTGAATCCTTTATGGCTGTTCAACACCCATTTATTCTCAGGACTTCTTAAAAAGAAAATGCTTTTTATTTGGTACTTCCTAAAATTATAATTTTAGATTCAAGTCATCCTATCTGCTCCTGTCTCATCCGCTCCCCCTCTCCCATTACCTGCTCTTATCTTGTCCACCTTTACCATCTATCTGTCATCAGACACCATCTCCTCTGTAAGCATGCCCTAGCCTCTCTCACCCATAAAAAATCACATGCATGACCATAACTACCTCATCAGTTCTCTCCTCCTATTCTCCTCCAAGCCATTTGACTGGATATCTACAACCTTTCCCCTGTTCTTTCATCCCTCTACCTTTTTGACCCACTTCAGTCTGGCTTCCATCTTCTCCACTCCACAGAAACTGCCTTCATAAAAGTCACCAATAATCTTCTTGCTATAGTGTGAATCAATACTACAAGCACGCAGGTTGGCTGCTGGTTTTGCATTATTGCTTTGGAAAAAGTGTATGTGAAGCAGGGGCATAACACTCCATCACTAAGCCCCATAGCAGAATATGAGGGGAATGGTTATGCTTTGCTCTTCTAAGCATGCACCTACACAGGTAAAGACTTTTTTTTTTGTGCTTTCAGTGCTTGTGATGCTCCAGCAGTAGTTCTCACATTGGTCAGAAGCAGGACTCCAGTACATGTGTCCGTTGTTTGATAAACTCCCCATTAGTACTGCTAAACCATGGTAAACTATTTTCTCACAAACCTACATATAAGACCGATATGAAGTATAATTATTGTTCAATGTTGTTGTTTTATGGAACAGATGAGAACATTGTCAATAGAATCACTGTAATAATAACTTCTGTTTCACAACCTTCTGACTTAGCAGGAGGCATATAATTGACATGACATTATATGCTGAAATGCCAAAAGTTATTTGCTAAATTGGGATCAGCTGCTTCTTGATTAATTAAAAATGGTGTCATTTTACAAATGGATTTATGTGGTTTTCATGATCGAAATAAATATCACTCATCATTTCTTGTGTGTATCAGTCAATTATGAGAGATGACCTCGTCCTTTGTCATTTTGCAGGATATTGCATTCTTCATTTATCAAATAACAGCTTATACAACAAATAATGGCAAACACTGAAGGTGAATTGTTTTTTTATATGAAGTGATGTAAGAATGTGACTTTATATGGTTGCCTTGGTATTAGGTTTAAAGTTTTGCTTTTAGAAACGACAAAAAGATAGTAACAGAGTTTTTTTAAATTGCACGTTTTATTTAATAATACGGTGTAAAGACCACAATAAAACGGTGTAAAGACCACAATTGGGCTGTCACTCATCACAACCAAGTCAAAATGATCATTGATCAGTCCTGTACAGTTTAGTTTATTAAAAGCAATTATTTATTTAACATAATAAGCAGGATCAATCCTACTAAAACGTGAAATTTGTAGGCTATATATGGGTATCTATAACAGGTACTGTAACACTACAGTGGGACACAGTTAGCTTTGGCATGTGTTACCAGTGTCTTTGGTCATCAGCAAGGTAATGAACAAGACCAAGATAAGTGTCCTGAAATCCACCAACTGGATTAGGGTAAAAGTACAAAGGATTCTGGGACTGCACTTGGGCAACAACACACAGTGGTATTAGTGGACAATAGAGCCAAGTGTATCTGAAAAGCATGCTTTATTTATGTAAGGAAGTAGTGAGGTGACCTTAATTGACTGAACACTCATGAGCAACAGGCAACAGATCATCTGGATACTAAAAATACAATTTGTATATCGTGCAATTACGATACACATGGAGTTCTAGGATAAATCCAGTTGGGTCCTTACAGCACATCCTCCGAAACAGCGGAGTTCCAGATTACACTAGGCCCTAAGGCAACACCTAGAGTCATCTTGAGTAGGTTTACACATAATAGATTAGATGCACCCATAGGACACATTATTTGGAGGTGAAGAATAAACTAATATACTATAGCTTACAGGTGTATTGTACAATTAGCCTTGTGACTTTTTGAAGATAATCCAATAAAAGTAAAGGTTTATTTAGGGAATGGCCAAATTGGACATTACTGCTATATCAATTTGTTGGGGCTTTAAGTCACAAGGATGAAATGGTCATCAGAGAAATTGGATACATAATTCACGTCGCCTCCTCAAATACATATACCGCAAAATTCTTGCAAAAAGTATAGATAATGATTCTTCATGATTTTCCTTCATGTTCAAGACCTAGGGACTCTCTTTATGATCTGTTAATGGTGAAAGGGAAACAACTGAAATGAGAAAATTAGAGCAACCAGCCCAACTACAGTTGATACATGAGCAAAAGCTAGGAAACTGGTGGCATAAATAGGGGTTGGGTACGTGATCCCCGCAGTCAGGAAGCTGGCAGTCAGATTCCCGACTGAGTTTTGTATACTACCCTTAACCCTGCACCTGACCAACCTTTCCTGCAGCCTAACCCACCCCTCCCGCAGCCTTACCTTTACCCCCCCATGCAGCCTACCCCTAACCCTCCACTCCTGCAACCAAACCCTAACCCTCCCCCTAGTGCCTAACCCTAATACCGTAAGGATGTCGGCGGTCGGGAGCCAGGATTCAGACTGCTGTCGGATTTCCGGCACTGGGATTCTGATCACCCGGATCCTGACTGCCAGGATGCAGACTACATCACATAAATTGTTAGAAATGTAGGAGTAGAGTATAGGGGCAACACAACGCCTTGTACCTGGGAAGATGGATTCTCAGGCTCTTGAAGCTGCTTGTGACCAACTTCTTCTCTGGAACGTTATTGTCACAGTTAGTGGCTTAACTGTCTCAAAGCTTTTAGACCACATCCTAGACCAAGTTACAGATGTGTCCTCGTACACTATTGCTGCAGTCACGCGCCAGGTCCCGTGCAACTCTGCGTCTTTTTTGCTCGAAAATGCATCTTAGTCTCAATGCAATGCGATTAAGATGCACCAGGAGATTACACTAATTCATTTGATACATGACATTTGTAAATCTGTGTGTGACTGAGTCTGAATTTGTATACGAAATGCTACAATACAGTGTCTGCTGCTGTTTTTTCCATACCAAGTTCGATTGTGCTTCATTAACAGACTCATACATATAGTGTTACATCGCATTGTGACTAAGAGACCTTTTCGGACCAAAAAGACGCTCGCCGCAAACAACCTTACACGGGACCTGGCGGCTCACTCACGCCACATGGAGTATTGAGGCTAAGTGTATGAGGACACCTCTGTATGTAGCATTTGAAATACTTTGTCATTATTACTCTGCAGGATCTACATTCTGGCTCTTGCTCAATACTGATTTTGGTCCAGAAAATCTTTACAATTTTCGTTACAGTTGTGCCGCAATGGGCACTGTTATATAAACATGCTAATGACTGACACGCTGTCCAATGCTCAGAGACTCCCACTGAAAGCATCTCTCACAGCCTTCTGAGCAAGTCTAAGCTGCTGCAGACGCAGCGGATCTCCATACACGCAGAGGGCTCTCCTGCTGCGAGCAAGAATGTAGTGGCTTATATATGCACCCCCAGAAAACGGTATTTAACCGGTCTGACATGCATGCATTTTTCTAACCCCACGTTACCACCCCAAAATGCTGACTACCTGTCACTCACACTGCGAGTGAATCCTCTGTGTGAGCGTAATCACAAATCAATCACTGCGCGGCTTACACGCATGCACGATGGCAAACAATCGCACAGTCTGTGTAAATATAGGCATTGCGTCCATATCTGAAGCAGACCCTATATTTGTTAGGACCACCCTTATAGTAGTGTCATCCCTGGCTGAGATGACTGACATGAAAGCAGAGGAAAGAAGTGAGAGTGAGAAGTATTGTGTATTGTTAATGCAGTATACAAACAAGTATAAAACAAGGTTGTGTTTGTCACACTGCTGAATGAAATATGTTCTAAAATGGACACATTAGTGAATTAGATTTGCCATATTAAGGCTCACTAAAGTACAAAAAGTGTCAATTTTCCATTCTTTGAAAAGGAATTATTAAATTGAGTGTGTATTATTAAAATAAAAAATATAGGTTGCCGATTTTCATCAGCATGATAAATTGTTTCAAATACATAACCAACATATAATATAATTTTGTGTTACAGATTTTGATATGAACTTCTTCTGGCACTGGAGCAGGTTCCTAGACTACGTGCAGTGTGTGCTGGCGTTCACGGGTGTGATTGGTTACATCACGTATCTGTCCCTGGATTCTGTGCTCTATGTAGAGACATTGGGCTTTCTGGCAGTATTCACAGAGGCTATGCTCGGTGTTCCCCAGCTTTACAGAAATCATCAGAACAACTCAACAGAGGGAATGAGGTGAGCATTTTATATTAAAGTATACATTTCACTGTTGCTTTTTATATATTAACCGCTCAGTGCAACCTTATATTATACGGTCTCCTTCTGTGAAGCTTAGATTACTATAGGTAGAAATTGACAGTTTTACTACTTCACATCCCCCATCTTAGCAACCGTAGCCTCCAGGAATCCTGAGCCTTGCATTTCATTTTTACACTGCATCTGGATCATATACTTTTTATTACTAGGTACAGGACGTCTGCTGTAAGTCTTTTTTGCAATGATGTATGAGAGCCAACACATAGGTAGAAATGACAGCTGGCTCCTGTTGAGCCTAGTGTCATGTAATTAAATCAGAAGTTGGCTGGCATTTCTACTTGTACGTTGTATGATTTGGCACGCATATATTTTCACTGAATCCTTCCAGCAGAGATCCAGGCTGATAGTCTAGAATCTGGGAAAACAGCAGGGTTGATAATGTACTGGTTCGGAGGAATGGGGTTGTGTACCCCCCACACTGGAAAGACAGAAGACCCTATTGAATATGCACTTTTTTTATTTTAAATAAAGGTTTTACTTTTTTTTTTTTTTAATAGACCAAACATGAGATAAATGCAGCATTAGTTACAGATTTAGTGGAAAAGATCCCAAATATACACAAAAAATTTGCTGCACAAATATATACTGTGTGTATATGTATATATATATATGTGTGTGTGTGTGTGTATGTATGTATGTATGTATATATATATACACACACACACACACACACACACACACACACACACACACACACACACACACACACACACACACACACACACACACACACACACACGCATAAATATTGGGACATTGACAGAATTTTCATATTTTGGCCTCTATTTACCACCACAATGGCTTTGAAATGAAACAAACAAGATGTGCTTTAACTGCAGACTTTCAAATTTAATTTGAGGGTAATTACATCCAAATCAGGTGAACAGTGTAGGAATTGCAACGGTTTCTATATGTGCCTCCCACTTTTTAAGGGGCCAAAAGTAATGGGACAAACTAAACAATCCTAAATCTAACTTTCACTTTTTAATAATTTGTTGCAAATCCTTTGCAGGCAATTACAGCCTGAAGTCTGGAACGCATAGACATCACCAGACGCTGGGTTTCATCCCTGGTGATGCTCTGCCAGGCCTCTATTGCAAATGTCTTCAGTTCCTGCTTGTTCTTGGGGCATTTTCCCTTCAGTTTTATCTTCATCAAGTGAAATACATGCTCAATCGGATTTAGGTCAGGGGATTGACTTGGCCATTGCATAACATTCCACTTTTTAACCTTAAAAAACTCTTTGGTTGCTTTTGCAGTATGCTTCGGGTCATTGTCCATCTGCACTGTGAAGCGCCGTCCAATGAGTTCTGAAGCATTTGACTGAATATGAGCATATAATATTGCCCGAAACACTTCAGAATTCATTCTGCTGTTTTGTCAGCAGTCACATCATCAATAAATACAAGGGAACCAGTTCCATTGGCAGCCATACATGCCCACGCCATGACACTACCACCACCATGCTTCACTGATGAGGTGGTATGTTTTGGATCATGAGCAGTTCCTTTCCTTCTCTTCTCTTCCCATCACTCTGGTACAAGTTGATCTTTGTCTCATCTGTCCATAGGATGTTGTTCCAGAACTGTAATGGCTTTTTTAGATGTTGTTTGGCAAACTCTAATCTGGTCTTCCTGTTTTTGTGGCTCACCAATGGTTTACATCTTGTGGTGAACCCTCTATATTCACTCTTGTGAAGTCTTCTCTTCCCTGGGCTATCGCTAATATTATGGGACTCAATATGATCAATAAGATCCTGCTTGGGTCCCAAGCAGAATAACAACAAGTCGTCAATGTAGCGTACATAAAATGCAATCCTATTCGCAATGATTGGCTGCTTAAAAAATAATTCATCCTCTACAGTGTACATATACAAATTTGCATACGATGGGGCCACACTGGACCCCATCGCACACCCAATCCATTGCAAATAATACATGTTATCATAGAAGAAAAAATAGTGTGTCAGGATCAAATTCAACAATTCAATAACCACATCTAATTGTGGTCCTTGGTATAATGGGTGGTTCATCAGGTACTGTCTACTGGCTGCAAGCCCTTCCCCATGAGGGATGATGGTGTACAGGCCCCCCACGTCCAGACTACATAGCCAAATCTCTTCATTATATACAGGGAGTTCAACCAATTTCTTAAGTAGAGTTGACGTATCCAAGAGATATAGTGGATGACTCCGTATGCATGGTTGCATCAGTGAATCAAGATATACAGCTGTAGGCTGCAACAAAGATCCCCTTGCTGTAATTATGGGGCGCCCTGGTGGGTCTACCAAACTTTTATGGATCTTCGGTGTACAGTACACTAATGGTACCAATGGATATGTTGAGATTAAAGAATCATGTATATGTTGGGGTCCAGTGTGGCCGCATCGTATGTGAATTTGTATATGTTTGCTGTAGAGGATGAATTATTTTTTAAGCAGCCAATCATTGCGAATAGGATTGCGTTTTATGCACGCTACATTGACGACTTGTTGTTATTCTGATTGGGACCCAAGCAGGATCTTATTGATCATATTGAGTCTCATAATATTTGTGATAGCCCAGTGAAGTTTACATCACTAACGAATATGTCAATTTCCTAGATGTAAATATCTCAATTAAACAAGGCAGAATATCAACTCTGTTTTTGTCAGTTGTCTTTTGATACAACTATCTACGTAGATACGATAGTTGCCACCCATGGCTGCTAGTGAAGGGGCTACCGTATTTCCAACTGATGATAATAAAACGTATTACATCTGACCCCCAATTGGTGGAAGTAGGCATGGATGATATGATACGAAAATTCATTGCCAGGGGTTATGACCCCATAGAGTTGGAAGAAACCAAACAAAGGGTACTTAACCTTGATAGAACAACGATCTTGGCACAAGGTCAGCCTGCACATAAGTCTGAATGTGTACCATGGGTCAATCAATTTAATTGTAATAGTCGTTATGTCAACAAAGCGTCTAAAAAGCTATGGCCTATAATACAAACTGACTCTGATTTGAAATTACAAGGCACGCATATCATGTCGTGCTATAGACGTGGACGTAGTCTTAGGGACATCCTTGTTAAAACAGATATATCGAGAGCTGTTCCCATGGCAGATAATAGGTCTGGAGTTAAACTAGGATGTGTTAGATGTACGTGTACTACCTGCAGATACATGATTCCCGGCGATAGCTTCTATCACCCTCATTCGGGTTATAGGTACACTATCAGACATAGACTAACATGCAGTTCGCAATACTTTGTATGTCAAATTATATGTCCTTGCGGTCTTTCCTATATTGGAAAGACCGAGAGAGCATTTAAAGAACGCATGGCTGCGCATAGAAGTGCCATTAGAACGGCAATTAATGGTGGTAGAAGTGATCAGCCAGTGCTAGGCACTCGTTGTCAGTACTAAAATATTGCATGATTGACCATTCAGGGGAGGGAATAGAAGTAAATTGTTAATGCAGTGCGAGACAAGGTGGATACACCGCCTGGGAACTATGGCACCCAAAGGGCTTAATGAGCAACTTGGCTTGGGCTCATTTTTGTAGACTTGGTGCAGTAGATATGTCAGAGTATATTATTGATGTCATTTGTCCATACCTCTACCCATATATGTAGCGCTTCACATGTTAAGTAGGTTAAACTGGGATTGCGTGTGCCAATATGGCTGTGACTTTGTATCTATGCAGTGTCATATTACCTGGCATGATGGTTGCTGAGCGCAGCAAACTATAGATTGGGAACAGTATTTCATTATGTGTTTTGTAGTTACTTATGTCCATGTCTGTCAGTTTGTTTATATTGTTGTTATTGTTACTATGGGTATGGTGTTGTGTCACATATGTAGCGACGTGATGACGTCACTAGGGAGGCGCCGGAGTTCGGGCGTGTAGTCGCGCCTGAGCGAGCATGCTGAACATCACTGGGTGATTATGCTTGTGTATATAAGGTATGTCTTTTGCATTGTCACTTTGTTCTGACGAAAATGCTGATGCATTGAAAAGTTAATCAGTTTCTACAAGCCGTTTCATGTATTTTCATTGCGTGGAGTGCCACACTTACGAGCTGTGTGTGTATGTATGTATATATATATATTTTAATTATTTACACCAACCATACCTTCGGAGTCCTGAACATATTATTAAAATATCAAATGTAACTGAATACACCCAAATTATTATTTGAATGAATTGTTTTTTATATGCTTTCAGTGACTGCGTGTATACAATTTAAAGCTCTTTATTTTGTTCATGGCTGCTACATTGTCCTCCTATTTAGCCTGTGGCTTTTGTTTCCCTCTTCTCTATAGAACAAAAGCTGCAATAAGCATAATAAGAAAACTGACTATTGCTGTACTTTAGACAAATTGGAGAAAATAAGCGTTTAACTGCTACAGCAACCCTAAATAATGTATAAAATTGTCAGTGGTGGAAGCCGTTTATGAGCCT
This sequence comes from Taudactylus pleione, assembly GCA_031769625.1. NCBI lineage: Eukaryota > Metazoa > Chordata > Amphibia > Anura > Myobatrachidae > Taudactylus > Taudactylus pleione. Next base: position 14,617,880 of record JAUIMM010000178.1, read on the forward strand.
GGGGAATATTACACTTTCTTGTATAGAAAAGTTTAGTTAGAAATATGCAATCCTAAGTTTTCTTCCTTTCTTTGTAATTGGGAGGAAAAGAACAATACTGGTCTTTGACAATGAACCGATTTAGCTAAAAATTAAAGAGACAAAGAACCTAGAAGGCAAAACACAATATTTATGTTCACTCCTTAAAATGTGTTCTTTTGATCATCTATTCTACAGCCTTAAGTATGCACAATCATACAGTGCAGAACGGAGATATTTCAGACAAAGCATGATAGTGATTCGGGATCCAAACTGACATTTATATACAAAAATGTCCAATTCTTGCCTTCGAAGCCTGGGGACATGTCATGGGTTCTAGGCATGTTAAAGCTGATTGCGAAGTGATCTGTTGGGTAGCTAATGGATTGCCTTTCTAGGAGCTCCTGGGCATAGCATAAATTGTCATTCAGTGATATACTCCCTGTGACTCTTATTGCTCTGTTATGCAGTCCTCAAAAGCCTGCCCCAATTGTCATTCTGAACATGTTTGTAGGCAAAGTTATTGAGTTTTGTGAAAGAACCTTGGGCCTGATTCTCAGTCTGATGCGTCATATGAAGTAATCGGCAACTATGCATGTGCTACATCATGCATACGCACACCGGACGGAAATTGCAAGTGTGGACATATCAATCTTTCAGTGAAATGTTCTTCTCTGGGCGGCGACAATGCAATTGGCACAGATCTGATCCGTGTTGTGAGAATGTTATGTGAGTGTAAGTTAACTTTGTGCCCATTCGTAGTGTGGGGACTTAGATGGGAGGCCTGTTTCAGATTGATGTTTTGCACCCAGCATGGAGTGGGTTCAGGTATCGATACTAATGATAATGCCTGTTGACAAAAAACCAGTGGGCGAGCCGCCCTTCTGCATACAGATGAACAGATAGACTTGTGCATACTTGCAGGTAGCTACAGTAGCTGGCAGATAGACTTGGGCATACTTGCAGGTAGCTACAGTAGCTGGCAGATAGACTTGTGCATACTTGCAGGTAGCTACAGTAGCTGGCGGCCATGGCCATACGGAAAAGCGATCACAGATAAATCTTGCTTTATGGTCCGTTTCTCATTCATTAAGTGACATTACAGGAGGTCAGATCTGCTGATTCGTGTAAAAAATAAGAATATTATGTAATGGAGCCCATAGATCTTGGTAGTGAAAGTGGCCAACAGAAATCAGCGAGTGTTCTGATTCCACGCCAGTATATCATCCAGAGGAGGAAAAAACATTTGGATTCATTGTAATTGATGAATGGTGAATGCTTGGCATGTTCTGGTTTATGTTTTGAAATGAAACTATTTGTCAATTAAAGACTGTAATCTGAGTATTAATTGGGATAGCAAACAAGCTACCCAATGATAAAATCGTTATTGGATTGTCTACAAATGTCCCCCTAGTTATGTCTGCGATAGGACTTTGGAGCTGCATTCAAAGGGAATTAAAGTTTTTCTGCATAGTTGGAAATTCCACATAAATTTGTAATCTTTTAATTACAGCACAGATTTCAGCAATATGAAATAGGGCACACTAGGAACAAACACTGCAACATCTAGGGGGAGCATTAATCCTTAATGTCACCTTCCTTCTTTTAAATCACCTGTGCTTTGTCTGAAAACATTAATTCGCCACTGTCCATAAAACAAAGAGATTGTGATTAATGGAGATTAGTTTTCCTTTATTCAAATATATAGTAGCTCTTACTTTTCACCTTGAACAAGTTTGTCACAGTCACTGACCTCCTAGATAAAAAGAACTCTCTTCAATGCATTTTTGTCTGGATAATGCTTGTTAACCCTACACCGATACTGATAAAATATATCAATCTGTCTTTCTACCACTGTGGTGTATAATTGAGTAAATCGGACAATGTAATTTAAAGTCTTATGGAGCATACACACGGTCAGATTTGTCAGATCTGTCAGATGAACGATTGAACGATTTTATCAAAGGATTGAACGATTTTTGACTGCATTAAAATGAATGGAATCGTCCAAGTCTGACTGCAAACACATCAGATGTCAGATATCGTTATCTGACCATCGGGAACGGTCATCGTTCAGGCATGTCAGATATGTCAGATTTTCCTTCAGATATGAACGATTTGAACGATTTTTTAAATAGTTATCGTTCAGATCTGAAGAAAAATCTGACCGTGTGTGCACCATTACCCTTACTTACACAATAGAGACAAACCTTTTGTTTTCTGAATGGACAACTCATTGGGAACTAATGCCAATTAGATTACTAAAGTTATACATTACGTTTCTAGTGTGCTCCACAAATAGTATTTAATAATAATAATAATAATAATAATAATAAAAATCTTGTAAACAAATCTTGGCATCATTCTGACATACTGTATCTAATATAGAAACATACAAACTGGACAGGATACCAAAGGATAGGGAGGGCCCTGCTCTTCAGCGAGCTAAAATTCATATTGGACGGAGCTCAGCTGAAAGAAGTGGAACAAATGTTGCTCGGAGTGGAGATTGGGGCAGTTGTGAGGGTAAATTATGATGGGTAGATTGGATACAATAAAAAGATGTGTTTTTCAGAATATATTTGACAAGAATTAGCCATATGGAAGAAGTCTTGTAGACAGGAGAAGTGGTCATCAGATATTAGGTGGGAAGCAGGTCAGAGGTAGAGCTAAGATGGGCAGATTATTGTGAAATGTAGGGGTGGTTTTTGTTGAGGGCTTTATAGATAATGGGGAGTAATAGGCATTATGTTCAGGAGCAGTGATCGCGGTGAGCGGAAAAAATTGTGGGTCCCAGGGACCCCTCACTTTTAAAATTTGGGGTCCTACACCACTTTTTCTGAGTCCCGTTACATTTTATGGTAGTTGAGGGCAGGCACCAGTTGGGACTGTGCTGGGGGGTATATAGCAGTTGGGGTAGAGCTGAGGGTAAAGGCAGGGAGATATTGGTGTAGAGCTGCAGCTATAGGGGAGTAAGGCCAAGCACGGCTGGGGGTAGGGAGGGGTAAGTGCAGACAGTTGATGTGACAGTGCTGGGGGGCATAGAGTGTACTAGGGGCAGGTTGTGTGAGGGGCAATGGTAGATAGCAGCTGGCGCAGTACTTGGGGGGAGTACGGTGGGGGTTAGCAGTAAGCAGTACTTGGGGTAAGGAGGGGGTGAGGGTAGATAGCAGCTGGGGCAGTACTGCGGGCAAGGAGGAGGTTAGGGACAGGCAGTGCTGGGTGAAGGGAGGGGCCCAGGGTAGATAACAGCTAAGGCAGTACTGGGGGGGCAAGGAGGGGGTTAGGGGCAGAGCTGGGTCAGGATAGCAGCTGGGGCAGCACTGGGGGTAGAGAGGGGGCAAGTGTAGATAGCAGTAGGGGCAGTATGGGAGGCATATAGGGGAAAAGGAGTTGTTAGCAGCTAGGGCAATACTGGGGGCAAGGTAGAGGTTAGGGGTAAGCAATACTGCATGTAGGGAGTGGTAAGGGTAGATAACTGGGGCAGTACTGGGGGGCATGGAGGGTGTTAGGGGCAGTGCTGGGGGTAGGAGGGGGTCAGTGTAGGTTCAGGGGTAGCACTGGTAAGTAGGGAGGGGGCAAGTGTAGATGGCAGCGGGGGCAGCACGGGGGCCAAGAAAGAGGTTAGGGGCAGGCAGTACTTGGGGTGGGGAAGGGGTAGGGTAGATAGCAGCTAGGGCAGTACTGAGGGGGTTAGGGGCAGTCAATACTTGGGGCAGTGCTGGGGATAGAGAGAGGGTTAGGGTAGCTAAAACTTGGGGCAGTGGTTACCTCTTTTGCTTCTGTGGAAACCCTTGGCCAGGTTACTGTTGTCCGCCTGAAGGTCCCTTCTGCTCCAAGCATTGTCCACCTCCTGCGTACAGAGACCGCAGCTGGCTGAAGGAGTGCCGGCTGCTAGAGTGTTCCGGCACCGATGACATCGCTGCTGCAGCCAAATCGCCCACGGACTTCTGGCGGGGGACCCACTGCACAGTGATTGGCTGGGGGCGACAGCGCCGCGTGGTGAATGGTTGGGGGACGCTGCTGCACCGCGATTGGCTGGGGAGACAGTGCCGCGTAGTGATTGCCTGGGAGGAGCAGCTGCACAGCGATTGGCTGGGAGGGCGGCGCCTCGTGATTGGCTGGGGGATGCCGCTGAATGGTGATTGACTGGGGGGACAGTGCCGCATGATGATTGGCTGGTGGGAGCCCCTGCACAGCGATTGGCTGGGGTGGTGGTGCCTCGTGAATGGTTGGGGGGACGCCAATGCATGGCGATTTGCTGGGGGGAAGGCGCCGCTTGGTGATTGGCTGGGGGGAGCTGCTGCACTGTAATTGGCTCTGAGGATGGCGCCGTGTGGTGAATGGCTGAGAGGACGCTGCTGCACACTCATTGGCTATTGAGGTACACACAGCGCCAGCGCGTCCTCCGGGACCCGATCAGTTTTAAAAACTGGGTCCCAAGTTTCCTCTATAGCGTAAAAACGCGCTATAGTGCGTATTTTGCGAACCCTGAGGAGTACACAGAGATTGGTATAGCAGATGTGGAGTGGTGAGAGAGAGTGGAAGATATATCTTCCCGTAGTATTTAAAATCAATTCAAGCACAGAGTAGTGGGGGAATGCCGGATATGAAGAGGTTGCAGTAGTCAAGGTGGGAAATAATGAGTTATGGTAGCATCTTGGGTAAGAAAAGGACATATTCTGGCGTTTCTCTGGGGGTGGAGGTGACTGAGCTGGAAGGAAGAGAGACTGTGGGGGAGATTTATCAAACTTTCGAGAGAAATAAAGTGGAGAAGTTGCTAATAGCAACCCATCAGCGTCTGTCATTTTTTAGACTGTGCTAGATAAATTATAGCTATAAGCTGATAGGGTGATATGGGCATTTTCTCCACTTTTTCTCTCAAAGGTTTGATACCTCTCCCCCTGTATGTGAGCTATAAGCAAAGGACAGAGTCAAGTGTGACAGCAAGGCAACCGGTTTGGAAGACAAATAGTAAAAGGAAAGGATGCGCTGTCTCAGATTAGTAAACAAGTCTCTTGGTTTAGAAAATCATAATTTTAATGAAAAAAATAAATATATTCACAAAATATTAACAGATACAAGTACACAATCCAGCATTCAGTATCTCTTAATATGCACATATAATAAAGCGCTGTGGCATCTATATGTATTTGGATACCTGACATGTATGTATATGTAACAAAACAGTTGCAATGTTCCCACAATGTCTAAATAATTCCTCTAAAGAAGGCAAATTGCGGAGTGTCCACAGGGATAATAAACTGGTGTTATACATTGTTGGTGTAAAGGTGGTACTGAAGGGTGAATGTGTCAAAAGCAGCAGATAAGTCCAGGAGTAGGAGTATGGAGAAGTGACCCTTAGATGGCTGTGAGTAATGGTGGATAATTCCGAGGTGAGGTTTGGTAGTGTTTATAAAATGAAAGGATTCATTTAGATGGGAGGTAGTTGGCAAATAAGCCACTTTTCTTCCAGTACCAGGCAGCAGTGTGGGAGAAGTTTGAAGGTGACAGTTCTATATGTAGTGCCATGATTCAGGTTTTGATTGTCTATATGTGGTGGCTGGAATTGCATTGCCTATGGCTGAAGTGAGTTTTTATTATATAAAGAGACACCCCGATCAGGGCAGGAGAGGGTAGTTGTTGTATAGAGTAGTTGTTTTAGTGAAAAGTCAAAGTGGATCAGGTCAAGAGTATTTAGGTGCGATATGGATTTGGGAGCACAAGGTAAGGTGAGGTTCTTGTCGGAGTGGGAAGGCCAAGTTTGACAAACCATTAATGGAGCAGTGAGAGAAGAGATGGTAAAAGTGTTAATCACAGTGGGAGAGACCAAAAGTGGAAATGAAATAGGTTTAGTGGCAGCAGAGATGAGATGTCAGTGGTAGTGTTATAATCCCCTAGTACAGTATGCAAGTAGGCAGACCAAAGAAAATAAGTGAGCCAGGCATGGAAGTACTGGCGCTGGGGACTGTTAAGTGACCGCAACACAAACGTGGCAGAGAGAGGTAGACTGATAGTGTTGACTTCAAAGAAAGCGATGGTCCGGGGGGTTGACTTGGAAGGTATAGTATAAGGCACCTTGCTTGTTTTCGAGTCTGGGAGTGTATCAGAGGGAGAGTCCTGTGTAAGAGAATGCTGCGGAGGAGATCAGACAGATATCTGTTAGGGCAAGGAGACTGTTACAAGAGATCTCGTTTCACAGTGTGCAGGAATGAAGAAAGAAGGTTATTTGGAGATATGTACATAAAGATTGAACGAGGAGCTTTAGCAGATGGTGGGGATTGAATGGGGCCCAGGTTTGTGTTAGATTATGCCAGAAAGAGAATATGTAGGAATGATTTATTATTGTGAGGTTTGTTTATGTTGGCCAGTGAGTGTGGTGGGTGCTGGAAACAATATAGTTCATGGGCGCACACTAGTAAGGAGGGAAGCGATTTAAGAAATAATAACATGGGAGCAAGAAATAGGATGCAGGAGAATAGGAGTTGAGTATGGATTAGGTGTTATGGAAGATGTGGAGTAGCTAGGGTAGTGGAAGAACTGTTCCAAGTTGAGCAGGGCAATGGAGGTAGTGCAGGCTACGTTAACGCCCCCAGGCAGGGGTTAACAGTGTTGGCAGTCTGTCTTTCTACTGTTAGTTCTCTTACATGTGGCACACAGGCTTAATCCCTTTGAACCTTGACTACTGCTGCGTCAGTGTTAATATATCTCAGAGTTCTGATGTCATAGAGATGACTTAGAAACTTTTTATTTATACAGATATTATTTACAGGAGGTTAAGCCTATATTCACGTAATTTGAGTAGAAAGCGTAACTATTAAATAGTGTTAATTAAAAGGAACACTGAATTTATTTTCAGTCTCTGAATTATTGCGCTTTATAATCCTACAATGGCTTTTTATTCTGAACCTCTGCCCTGTAATTGCAGTAAGTTTTATTCGGCACTCCCTGCTTTTCAGTTACCCAGAGATTTATTGTCTGGATCATAACAATTTTCTGGCAGTGCTATTTCTAACGTCCTGCATGGAAAGTGGAAATTAGGAGCTGACTCTGCTAGGGACACGTGTCCATCTCCATCACTTCACCAGTTGTAGCTACTTTTAAATTCGATTTGGGAATTAGTGTATCATAAACAGTTTGCCCTGTCAAATATTATAAATGGTAAGGGCAGATTTTACAATCTTTATTTTTTTTTTTTAGCATCATTCAGCTTCTTTCAGTGTCCTATATAATTACATAGACATGTAAAAGACTTGTTAAATATGGTTATTATACATTATTAAATTGTGAATGCATAAATAATTTATCCTGTCTCAGTATATTATCTTGGGTTTTAGAGTTGGAAATTTGGCTTAGACCCGAAAGAAATTCACAGTACCCTCTTAGTAATCATTTAATTGGCTTTCTGGAGCACTGCATGCTGCTTGGTTGTGGAGTATTTAAAAAAAAAAAAAAAAAAAATAGCCTGTCTTTTCAAAGGTATGCTTACAGAAATGTGAGTGAGGTGCTTCTCTCTCTCTTTATTCATTTAATACATCTGAGACTTTCTGCGTTTTGCTCAAACTCTTCGCAAATGGATTTCGATGACCGTTTACAAAAATCTGCAGCACGCAATATCATGAAGTGATTAGGACTGGTTACCCGCAGGCATTAAGAAAATTCATTGCATTTCACACGTGGTGGTAATCCGTATTTGTAGTTGCTGATTGGGGTGTCGGTGGATCAATAGAGTACAAAAAAAAATAGAGCAGAGAAGATAAAAGATGCTGCATACACTTCTGACCACCATAACAAGTTGCCCCCGCCCCCTCCGCCAATCTTATTACATGCTAGCTTTGTTGTTAAAGATCACTACAAAAAGCTTCATGTTTGACTCCAGTGAATAAAGCCATAAGGTGTTTAATATATGTACAGTATGCTGTTTTATTTATGTATAAATTAGTGTTCACTTTAGTATTTTTTTTTTTAGGCAGGGTGCTGATCACTGAGATGGGCACATTTTTATTTTTCAGAGCAAAATTTTGTACGCGGCTCTAAAGGTGTGTTGCATATTGTGAATTGTGGGGACTAATACATGGTATTATATATTAATATTTTAACTGTTCCCATTCACCCCCCCATAAGCCCTTTCTGTGCTCATAAGCCTTAAGGCCCCCATAGATCAGCAATTGATTGCAGCAATCGTGCAATTTGCAATCGATTGTGTATAAAAATCTTTCCCTTTTTCAATCGATTGTGGCAATTCTGCAATCGATTGAAAAAGGGAAAGATTTTGATACACAATCGATTGCAAATTGCACGATTGCTGCAATCAATTGCTAATGTATGGGGGCCTTTAACCACATGCCTCTGCAATGTCCCTCAGCCCTTCCCAATTGATTGGCCAATATATCTGCCAGTGTGTACTCAGCATAACAGATATGTTATGTTATGAGTGAGCTTGAAAAAAAGTCACACTGATTCGAAAACATTGCTGTTTGCACAATAAACACATTGGTTTATTGCATCCAGTCCTGAGTGCCGTATTTTCATTCCTTACTTACTATACTGGACTCTGGCTCCTGGACTCATTAGTGTTTAAAAAAGAGCAGTCCGACGTTTCGGTTCCATTACGGACCTAGCCTCTTTGCTAATTAAACAGCCCTTCTAGTCGTGCTATGCCGCGGTGTGACTCGGTATGGCCGAGTGTCTTTTGGTGCAACTTTATCCCTACAAATGTGTCTTAATCGCACAGTGATGCACATAGGATTATTAAAGTGATGTGCGGCATACCTATATTCTGTGTGCTACGAGTGTATCTGCAATCAAAATGCTACATTAGTGTCACAGCTGCCGACACTGTAGCATTGCAGATATAACCACAGTCACACACAGAATATAGGCATGCCACATATTATAATAATCATCAGAAGCTGCTTGTGCGTCCTATACACACCGCTGTGCGATTAAGACGCATTTTAAGGAAAAACATTGCAGGAAATGTTGATCAGTTCTACAGAGTCACACTGAACTCACGCGTTATGTGTAATGCGACTGACCACAGATTCTCAATTGGATTGAGATCTGGGCTTTGACTAGGCCATTCCAACACATTTAAATGTTTCCCCTTAAACCACTCGAGTGTTGCTTTAGCAGTATGCTTCGGGTCATTGTCCTGCTGGAAGGTGAACCTCCGTCCCAGTCTCAAATCACAGGCAGACTGAAACAGGTTTTGCTCAAGAATATCCCAGTATTTAGCACCGTCCATCTTTCCCTCGACTCAAATCAGTTTCCCAGTCCCTGCTGCTGAAAAACATCCCCACAGCATGATGCTGCCACCACCATGTTTCACTGTGGGGATGGTGTTCTTAGGGTGATGGGATATGTTGGGTTTGACATAGCGTTTTCCTTGGTGGCCGAAAAGTAATATTTTAGTCTCATCTGACTAGAGCACCTTCCTCCATACATTTGGGGAGTCGCCAACATGCCTTTTGGCAAACTCAAATCGTGTCTTCTTATTTTTATCACTAAGTAATGGCTTTTTTCTGGCCACTCTTCCATAAAACCCAGCTCTATGGAGTGTACGGCTTATTGTGATCACATGCACAGATACACCCATCTCTGCTGTGGAACGCTGCAGCTCCTTCAGGGTTACCTTTGGTCTCTGTGCTGCCTTTGATTATTGCCCTCCTTGCCTGGTCTGTGAGTTTTGGTGGGCGGCCCTCTCTTGGCAGGTTTGTTGTGGCAACATGTTCTTTCCATTTGATGATGATGGATTTGATGGTGCTCCGGGGGATCATCAAAGATTTGGATATTTTTTTTTATAACCCAACCCAGAATTGCACTTCTCAACAATGTTGTCCATGACTTGTTTGGAGAGCTCCTTGGTCTTTATGGTGTGATGCCTCTTGCTTAGTGGTGTTGCAGCCTCTGGAGCCTTTCACAAAAGGTGTGTTTATACTGACAGATCATGTGACACTTAGATTTCACACAGGTGGACTTCATTTCACTAATTATGTGACTTCTGAAGATAATTGGTTGCACCAGAACTTTTCAGGGGCTTCATAGCAAAGGGGGTGATTACATATGCACATGCCAATTTTCTGAATTTTTTTTATATATATATATATATATATATTTATTTTTTCTCATTTCACTTCACCAAATTAGACTATTTTGTGCCGATCCATCACATAAGATTCAGATAAAAAAAAATAATTTAAAAATTACCGGTTGTAATGTAACAAAAAAGGTAAAAAGCCAAAGGGGGTGAATACTTTCGCAAGGCACTGTATTCATCGGTTGGGCATGCCGTATCGTCCTGCATGCCCGTTCAATCCGATATTTTCAAAGTGAGTGTCAGCTGCATTGGCAGTGTATGCCCATCTACGGCCAACCGACTTACATTTCCTTTGTTCATTCACAATGAAGGAACGGGGAAATGCTGCCTTCCCTGGGGAGGAGCATAGATATTGGGACCAATACACTGTGAGATATCTCAGTGTATGCCTGTGATATCTGCTGGGTGTCAGGCATTTATCAGGCAGCCTGTCTTGCAGTGTATGCCCAGCATTAGCCAGCACATCCTGACGCCTATACTAATTAGACTGTTAACAACTGCCACACTTGGACAGAGAAGCCCAGGTCAATAACATCAAGTAAAGCTAATAAATGCTATAATCTCTATCATCTGTCTATACACACATATATGTACATAAATATATACAGTGCATCTGGAAAATATTCACAACGCTTCACTTTTTCCATATTTTGTTATGTTACAGCCTTATTCCAAAATGGAATAAATTCATTTTTGTCCTCAAAATTCTACACACAATACCCCATAATGACAACTTGTAAAAAGTGTTTGAGTTGTTCCTACAGCTTAATTGGAGTCCACCTGTGGTAAATTCAGTTGATTGGACATGATTGTGAAAGGCATACATCTGTCTATATAAGGTCCCACACTGGACAGTGCATGTCAGAGCACAAACCAAGCATGAAGTCCAAGGAATTGTCTGTAGATCTCCGAGACAAGATTGTCTTGAGGCACAAATCTGGGGAAGGGTACAGAAAAATATCTGCTGCTTTGAAGGTCCTAATGAGCACAATGGCCTCCGTCATCCGTAAATGGAAGAAGTTCGGAACCACCAGGACTCTTCATAGAGTTGGCCGGCCATCTAAACTGAGCGATCGGGGGAGAAGGGCACTAGTCAAGGAGGTGACCAAGGACCTGATGGTCACTCTGTCAGAGCTACAGCATTCCTCTGTGGAGAGAGGAGAACCTTCCAGAAGGACACCCATCTCTGCAGCAATCCACCAATCAGGCCTGTATGGTAGAGTGGCCAGACGGAAGCCACATGGCAGCCCGCCTGGAGTTTGCCAAAATGCACCTGAAGGACTTTCAGACCATGAGAGACAAAGATTGAACTCTTTGGCGTGAATACCAGGCGTTATGTTTTGAGGAAACCAGGCACCACTCCTCACCAGGCCAATACCATCCCTACAGTGAAGCATGGTGGTGGCAGCACCATGCTGTGGGGATGTTTTTCAGCGGCAGGAACTGGGAGACTAGTCAGGATAGAGGGAAAGATGAATGCAGCAATGTACAGAGACATCCTGGATGAAAACCTGCTCCAGAGCGCCCTTGACCTCGGACTGGGGCGACTGTTCATCTTTCTGCAGGACAACGACCCTAAGCACACAGCCAAGATATCAAAGGAGTGGCTTCAGGACAACTCTGTGAATGTCCTCGAGTGGCCCAGCCAGAGCCCAGACTTGAATCCAATTGAACATCTCTGGAGAGATCTGAAAATGGCTGTGCAACAACGCTTCCCATCCAACCTGATGGAGCTTGAGAAGTGCTGCAAAGAGGAATGGGCAAAACTGCCCAAAGATAGGTGTGCCAAGCTTGTGGCATCATATTCAAAAAGACTTGAGGCTGTAATTGCTACCAAAGGTGCATCAACAAAGTATTGAGCAAAGGTTGTCAATTCTTATGTACATGTGATTTCTTAGGTTTTTTTTTTTTATTATAAAATTTACAAAAATCTCAAAACTTTTTACGTGTTGTCATTATGAGGTATTGTGTGTAGAAGTTTGAGGACAAAAATGAATTTTATTCCATTTTGGAATAAGGCTGTAACATAACAAAATGTGGAAAAAGTGAAGCGTTGTGAATACTTTCCGAATGCACTGTCCAGTCCAGTAAGCTGGCACTCTTCACAATTGTAGAAACACCGTGGTGCATGCTGTAGAGAATCAATATTAACCCAGGTAGCTGCACTCGCCAGTTTATGCAGAATAGCAATAAAGCACAATCATGCCATACTTTTAGGTTGTTCCAAACATATTAGAGAAGTAACCACAGATCTTCTGTGGATGTAGCCTTGCTCAAATCCTTTTGTCTCTTCATGTAATCCCAGACAGACTCTATGTTGAGATTAGGGCATGACATTGGCTGCATGTTTGGGGTCGTTGTCACACCAATGTTGTTTCATGTATGGCTGGTATTTTGACATTGTCAATAATATATTTGAACATTGTAATGTTGGTTGAATTTTAAAACCAAAAGGCTGATAGCTTTTTATCGTGTGAATTCTTTGTGCAAGGGTTTCTTTTCAGAAGAAGATCTTTTAGCAACATTTACCTTGAACCATCACCAAAAAGGAAAAATGTTCAAATTGTTATTAGGCTGGACACACTATAGGTGGTGTGCACCATTGGACAATTTATAAAAATTAAGCACTCCCTGTGAACAGCGCAAATGTAGGTTTTCTCCCTGTGCTGCCAAAACAGCTCTGACCCATCAAGGCATGGACTCCACAAGACCTTGTGAAGGGTCTTATGGTATCTGGCACCAAGACATTAGCAGAAGATCTTTTCTCCAGCAAATTCCACAGATGTTTGAATTGGACTGAGATCTGGGGAATTAGGAGGCCATGTCAACACCATGAACTCTGTTTCTCAAACTGTTCCTGAACAATTTTTGCAGTGTGGCAGGATACATTAGCCTGCTGAAAGAGCCACTGCTGTCAGGAAATACCATTGCCGTAAATGGGTCTATTTGGTCTGCAACAATGTTTAGGTAGGTGGTAAGTGTCAGAGTAACATCTACATGAATGCCAGGACCCAATGTTTTCCAGCAGGACCTTGGCCAGAGCATCACACTGCCTCCACTGACTTGCATTCTTCCCATAGTGCATCCTGGTGCTATCTCTTCCCCAGGTAAAAAAAAAGCCAACACACCCAACTTTCCACATGATTTAAAACAAAATGTGATTTATCAGATCAGGCCACCTTCCATTGCTCTGTGGTCCAGCTCTGAAGCTCATATGCCCATTATGGGCACTTTCGGCAGTCAAGGGTCATCATGGGCACGCTGATCGGTCTGTAGTTGCGCAACCCATATACAGCAAGCTGCGATGCACTGTGTGTTCTGACAGCTTTCTGTCATAGGCACCATTAACTGTTTGAGCAAGTTGTGCTACAGTAGCTCCTTTGTTGCATTAGACCAGACGGGCTAGGCCTTGTTTCCCATGCACATCCAATGAGCCCTGGGGGCCCATGACCTTGTCACTGGTTCACCGATTGTCCACTTTTGGTAGGTACAGTACAAACCACTGCCCACTCAGATCAATCCACAGGACCTGCCGTTTTGGAGATGCTCTGACCCAGTCATCTAGTTATCACAATTTGGTCCTTGTCAAAGTTGATTAGATCCTTATGCTTGACCATTTTTACTGTTTTCTACATATCAACTTCAAGAACTGACTGTTCACTTGCTGCTTAATATACCCCAGCCTTGACAGGTGCCATTGTAACAAGAGAACCAATGTTTTTCACTTCACCTGTCAGTGGTTTTAATGTTATGGCTGATCAGTGTATGGTATGTATGTGTGTGTATAGGACAGACCATAGATATCTGCTAAGGTCTGTCCTGTCTTCAACATGCATGCACAGTGGGAGCCGGTGCTCCTCCAACTGTTCCCAGTTCAGCAAGCTGCTAGATAGAACTGGACAGAGGGCCACTCTGGGCTGAGATGGGGTAAGTATATGCAGCGGGGACAGTAATTGGCTAAGCAGTCATGTATCTGGTATTCTCAGTCACTAGGAGTCAGAACTCTCAGGTAATGACATCACTGACACTGGTTGGAGGAGAGGTCAGAGTTCAGGCCAACTGTCAACTGCAATGTAGCGCGGTTACTAATGCTGGACATATAGGGCCGTATTCAATTAGCGGCAAAACTGCAGTTTTTTCACCAATGGCGAAAATGGCAAACAGGCGAAAATGGAGAAAAAAAACTGGAGAAAAGTTTTCTCCATCCCAATCCAGGTGGAAAAAAAAGCAAAATCCCTATTTTCGGCTAAAAATTAGAGGATTTCTTTCAGAACCCTTTGGACACCCCCCCTATTGATTACATTTCCCCCAAAAAATCAGTAAGTTGCATACTTTGGCGAAAAACGACAGCACAAATCGTGGGCGAAAAAAAAAATAAATTGCTGAAAATGATAGAAAGCTATTTTTTTCCCCAGGAAATTACTGTTCCTCGTAAATTGCGGGTACGTTAAAATGGGTATATTTTCGTGTCATAAAAATGTAATTTTAAAAACCGTTAAATCACCTGCTGTGACCGCGAGGGTGATGTTTAAAACACTTGACGTATCCATACCGCCCCCCGGAAAATCAGACCCAGTATGTTAAACCCATTTTCAACGATTTTTTTTATTTTTTATGCCCATAATTTGTTCTGCTGTATTTTGCCAAACTACACAACTTATGATTTTTTTTTCCCCGGTAATCTATCATTAGGGGGTGTTCAAAGAGTTCTGAAAGAAATCCCCACATATTTAGCCAAAAATAGAGATTTTGAACTTCTCCCGGTCTGGGATGAAGAAAACTTTTCTCCAGTGTTTTTTTTCTCTATTTTTACCTGTTTGCCGTTTTCTCTGGGTTTTTTTGGTGAAAAATGCCCATTTCGACGCTAATTGAATATGACCCTTACTGCCATATAAAATTTCTGACAGACCAACAGACTTTTTATTTCACAAGCTGAAACCATCAGATATCGTGGGCATACACTGTGAGATATTTCACAGTGTATGGCCACAATATCTGAGATCCTCCCCTGCGAAGGAATAGAGGAAATGTTTTTGTGGTCGGCCAAAGCAATACATACAGCCATGGGCAAAAGTTTTGAGAATGACACAAGTATTGGTTTTCACAAAGTTTGCTGCTTCAGTGTTTTTAGACCTTTTTGTCAGATGTTACTATGGTATACTGAAGTAAAATTACAAGCATTTCATAAGTGTCAAAGGCTTTTTTTTGACAATTACATTAAGTTTATGCAAAGAGTCAATAATTGCAGTGTTGATCCTTCTTTTTCAAGACCTTTGCAATTCGCCCTGGCATGCTGTCAATCAACTTCTGGGCCACATACTGACTGAAGGCATTCTTGCCTAATCAATGCTTGGAGTTTGTCAGAATTTGTGGGTTTTTGTTTGTCCACCCGTCTCTTGAGGATTGGCAACAAATTCTCGATGGGATTAAGGTCAGGGGAGTATCCTGGCCATGGACCCAAAATTTCAATGTTTTGTTCTCCGAGCCACTTTGAGCGCCTTGCCATAAGGCAAAAGGGATAACTATCATGCTGGAAAAGGCGTTGTTTGTCACCACTGTTCTTGGATGGTTGGGAGAAGTTGCTCTTGGAGGATGTTTTGGTATCATGGCTGTGTTCTTAGGCAAAATTGTGAGTGAGCCCACTCCCTTGGCTGAGAAGCAACCCCCACACATGAATGGGTTCAGGATGCTTTACTGTTGGCATGACACAGAACTGATGGTAGCGCTCACCTTTCCTTCTCTGGACAAGTGTTTTTCCAGATGCCCCAAACAAACTGAAAAGGGATTAATCAGAGAAAATAACTTTACCCCAGTCCTCAGCAGTCCAATCCATGTACCTTTTGCAGAATATCAGTCTGTCCCTGATGTTTTTCCTGGAAAGAAGTGGTTTCTTTGCTGCCCTTCTTGACACCACGCCATCCTCCAAAAGTCTTCGTCCTGTGTCATGCCAACAGTAAAGCATCTTGAGACCATTCATGTGTGGGGTTGCTTCTCAGCCAAGGGAGTGGGAGCACTCACAATTTTGCCTAAGAATAGAGTCATGAATAAAGAATGGTACCAAAACATCCTCCAAGAGGAACTTCTCCCAACCATCCAAGAACAGTTTGGTGACGAACAATGCCTTTTCCAGCATGATGGAGCACATTGCCATAAGGAAAAAGTGATGGCTAAGTGGCTCGGGGAACAAAACATAGACATTTTTGAGTCCATGGCCAGGAAACTCCCCAGACCTTAATCCCATTGAGAACTTGTGGTCAATCCTCAGGAGGTGGGTGGACAAACAAAAACCCACATATTCTGACAAACTCAAAGCATTGATTAGGCAAGAATGGGCAGCCATCAGTCAGTATGTGGCCCAGAATTTGATTGATAGCATGCCAGGGTGAATTGCAGAGGTCTTGAAAAAGAAAGATCAACACTGCAAATATTGTCTCTTTGCATAAACTTAATGTAGTTGTCAATAAAAGCCTTTGACACTTATGAAATGCTTGTAAGTTTACTTCAGTATATCATAGTAACAGCTGAAAAAAGGTCTACAAACACTGAAGCAGCAAACTTTGTGAAAACCAATGTCATTCTCAAAACTTTTGGCCATGACTGTACGCTGCCAGATGCGGCGACTACTTATCGAATATTTCAGACATGTTGGGCAATTTCAGCTTTCCCGACAGACTGATAATTAGTGGTCGGTCGCTGCAGTATACACATTATCAAGAGCCTAATAGTAGGACAGCACTGTGCTTTGCTTATATTACTGTACATATTTATCTACTATACTACGGTGCCTGATTGGACTGTACTTGTAGAGTTTCTGCCCCAAAAGCGGAATCAGCAATATCGTAGCGTTATCTCTTAGGGGCACTCCACAGTAAGCCAGGGTTATTTAGCAGACAAACCAGGGGTTCGGAGCATAAACAAGACTTTGCTTTCCTTCTCCTAACAGCAGCAGGCCATAAGGTTGTCCTCCAAAAGTGGATGTTCCCCAATCCCCCAACACTACATTAGATATGGCTAACTTCAGATTCCTCTTCATATTTAGAATGGGGTGGTTGGAGACTAACTTTAACAAGAACTATACCTATTACACTTGCATGACGTGCATACAGGTTTGCTGTTTGTTTTACTCTAGTCTTCATTTGTTCTAAATATAAGATTGCCTATGCTTATTGGTCAGATGGTAGACCCGAGTGAGTTTACAACTTGTCCCTATTTTAATGCTTCTACTGGTTCTTGTCTTATTGTATCCTTCATGTGTGGTCAATGTTTCATTCTACTCTGATGATCTGCTTAATTCCAACTCTTGTTTGTTGTTTTTAATTGTACTCAGTCGTACAAGTGAGGAAAAATTATCATTGTACATGAGTTGCAGAAAGCAAGCCTGGACTGAGTGTGCATATATTTAAATCATGGCTAAATTGATTACAAGCCTTGGAATATGAGGACCTTTAAGTGTGGTTATTTCTTTCTGATGAATTCTTTTTCAAACACCGGCACTGTAATAAGAAACCTAAATCAAAAGTATGACATCTAATTGAGGTTTAAAATCACGTTATCTCCTTTGTGGGATTTTTGCAGTGAAGTAAACACACAGTTTACATAGTTTGTTGAACCCTTGTGTTTTTAAATGTGAACCTCAATGAGAACATCATTTTTATTTTATTTCTTGTTACTCCGTGTGAATTTTCCTTTTGGGGAAATGGGAATGTATCCTGTGAGGCAGGTAGCCGGTTGTTGTATCTGTTGATGGAGGCACCAAACAAAGAAAAACCTTCCTGGCTACATGTTTTTAAATTGATGTAGAAAATGCTGCTCTGTGGGAGCACCTGAACTGAAAATAAACCCGAGGCTTAATAGAATTGTCAGCTCAAAGAAAATAAAAATGAAATTTTTACGAATCAGTACTGTGAATAAGAAAACTCGGAATGTAGAATGTGCTGACACAAAGTTTGGGAAGTAGAGCTAAATGAGTTCAAGAAGACAATTCACATTTCTTCCACTGTTGTCCCATCTGAGTAACAATGTCTGCCGAACATCAAAATGTTCTTTTTAAATAGTAACTGTATTTAATCTAAACAGGTTTTAGCATAAAATTTACTTAAAATGTTTTGAATTCATACTTGACTTGTTACTGACCAAAGGTGTAGGGGGACATTTTTTGGGCTGAAGCAATATTTGAGAATGCAACCTGTTAACCTCTCATTAAGGAATGAGGCAGTTTTGGGGCAGTTCAATTCAGCGCTCTGTTAATAGCGCTGGGAAGGAGTTCCCGGAGCTATTCAATTCAGCGAATTGTGAAGTCCGACTCAAACCACTTAAGTCAGAGAATGCCGGTTGGCAGGATTAACAGCGGGTGTTTAGATGCGCTCACCGGCATAAGTGCCGGCCACGAGGCTGATAGCGCCACGCTAAGCTGGAAAACCGCCTCACGACCGGCACTTTAGTCGGATTTCTGCTCACTCTCAGGAAGGTGCGAGAAGAAGAAATCCTTGAGTCTGGCTTACAGCGAGCTGCATCGAATAGCTCCGGGAACTCCTTCCCGGTGCTTTTAACAGTGCACTGAATTGTATTGCCCCTTCTGTGCCCCAATTATGTCACATCCCAATGGCATCATGAGTTCTTAGTAAATTGATAGGCGACTGTTTCATAAATGTATTTTCAGATTACAAAATGATTGTCCGAAGAAAGAAGCAGCTGATAGTCCTGGGTAGATGTCTAGGCTGCTTTGTTTGCTATTGGATAACACCAAAATGATCAAAAGTGTAAGCAAGTTTAAAGGAATCTGGGGCAGCACAAAAGAATTGTATAACGACAATACTGATCCAAAATCATGGTGTGAGTAATGGAGAAAATGTGTTAATGATATAACATTCCCATCTCCACCATTCTACCAGCTAGTTTGCCATTTATTTGTCATAAGAAATAGGTCTTGGCCTTGCTACATTTGCATTGTTTGAAATACCACAGTTACACCATTACAGTGAGTGGAACGTGTTGTGATGCACATTTTTCATCAGTTAAAGGACCACCTCAGGAATCACTCAGTCAACCAAGTAATGCAATGATTTTCATCAAGCACATTGCCCCACCCACTTAATGATATAAATGGCATTAACGCACACCCATCTCCTTATCATACCTCTCCGCTGCTATGATAATGAGGCAAGTATGCTTTACAAATAAGACCAGATGTAGGTCTGGGTCATTAAACTGGTATTTACTGCCAGCAGAGGTTTGATGGCCTAGGAGCATCTGCATTGTGATGTTTTCATACCATGGAAGGTATAAAAAGTAGGGGTTGCAGGGCTTTGGGCACCTGGGGAATGGTGACTGCAGTGAGGTGTGCGTGAAGTTGAGGGTAGTTTTGCACAGTGTGGCTAGAGATCTGTGCGATGTGACCATTGTGGGGGCACTGATTGCTGTCACTGTGTGGGGGAATACTTTCTGGTGGTGTATGAATCGTTTTTCCCACTTTGCGTGATAAAAGGCTGTATAGTGGAATCAAGGCAATGAGGCCAATTAATAGGCAGGCTTTAGGGCATCTAAAGCTGGGCATACACGGCCACATAAAATGCCTGCGAGACCGACAGACATTTTATCTGGAAGCCTGTCAGCCCGAAGATGTCGGCGTCATACATTGGGAGAAATATCTCAGTGTATTAGCCCTGACATCTGCGCTCCGCCCCCAGGGGTGGTGGAAATGTCTGTCTGTCGGTCGTGGCTGGGCATACACTGCCCGATGCGGCCGACATTTTAACTCGCAAATATCGCATCAGACGGGCATGCTGGTCAATCTGGCATGACCGACCAAGCGTTATTTAACCCTCGGTTGCCCACACACATGCTACAATTATTGGGCCGTTCTGCGGATATCTGGCGGATCGCCCCGATAATTATAGCGTGTATGCCCAGCTAAAGGCTTTGTGACTACAGACTCAAGTGAAGCAAATCTGACCCTAAATAAGATCCACATAAACTGATGACGAACCCAGTCCTTTATACAGAATATCTTTAATTCTTCAAATATTCAAAGAACATATGAGACTCCTAAATACTCCTTTATGCCAGCTTAAGATACTTGCTTGCATCAACTTTGTGAAATTCTGCAAAGTGCCATTTTATTTTCCAGTGCCTTAAGTAATATATGTTGTACAGTGTCTTTATTTTTTCCGTTTTAATATTGTGCACAATAGTCTTCTCCCTTAAGCAAGTATACCTATATGAATAAAAATTATTTTCTATTTAACTGTGATTGCTTTAAACAATTAAAAAAAAACAGTAATTGTCTTTCTTTTTTTGAATTCTTCTAGTTTTTATGTTACTCTTCAAAACTTTTATATTTAAAAGCATGTATTGTATCTAATAAGTAATCTAATATCTTTATAGAAGAACAATGTCTTTGTTAGCTGAGTTTGGAAAGTGTCCATGCCCAAAGCAACTCATCTCTGCCAGGACTAATGCTGATTTTGCAAAAGAACTTGAGAAGAGATTTTGATCTTGTCATTTCACATTCCAGTGTCTTAATATAGCTACTGAGATATGGATTGCACTTTTGTTCTCTACACAGATATATTTACAAATCGTAAATGGTACAAAGACAAATGACGAAGCTAATCGAGAGGATTTATGAACTAAAGCGAGCACAATATCATGTGTCTGTAGAAATTTAATTATAATCTAAAGATAATTGTAGAAATGAAATAGGAAAAAAATGCATGTATCCTAGGTAACCTTTTTCAATGTACATATTCATTTTATGGAATTAATACACATCACGATCTCTCAGTTCAAGTTGTAAAAATACATGAGAAACTGTGGTATTTTATTATGTTGGATGACAGCCTATTTTTAAAGACATACACAATTTTATTTTTTTAAAGAAACTATTGGATAAAAATCTGTGGATTAGTATGGGTTATTAAATGAGTGACTTTTTACCCATGATCCTAAATCTTCTAGAATGCCATCCTATAATTGTCTTCCCTTTTGAAACATTTCCCTCTGTTAATTCAAGCTATGTGGAACACATTTGTGTTTTTTTTTTATTGCTTAAGCTTGTTCCCAGTGAGAGGCTGAGCCCTCCCTCCAAGTACATGATGGCATCGAAAAGGCGGGTGGGTGTTGAGCTACTTGGAGAGGCAAGCAAAGAGGCTTTGGAACATACATTTTCCCATCATGTTTACTGTGACTGTGATTGCCAGGGAGGTAGGCACTAAGGGGGAAGGGTTAGGTATAGGGTACGGGGAGGGGGTGGTTAGGTGTAGGTACTGGGGAGGGAGGGCTAGGGGTAGGAAGAGGGGGAAGGTTAGGATACCGACCGACAGGTGTCGGTATCCTAACCCTGTTAGGATTTTGACCGCTGGTATCCCGAGTGCTGGCATCCCGTACCCAACCCGTTACATGATATGAGGAATATTTAAATCGCTAATGGCAGCTTGAAGAAAAAAGTTAGTGTGAAAGACCACCTCTTGACTTACTATAGACTAGTTGGGATATCTGGTGTTGCCCGGTTTGAAGACTGGACCCTTAAGTACACCTGCAGCCTATATTTGTTTACATTGTTCTCGCCTATAACCGATATTTCATAGATCCTGAAAAGGACCCCTACTTTTTGCTAACATGCATGCAAACAGTGGTGTGCAAGGGGTGCGGCTGCTATGGTTCCCGAGCTGCCTCTTTGGCCTGCCGCTCCTTCTGCACCCAGTCAGACACACAAGGTGGGCCGGTCCAGTCGGGGCCATTGAGGGGGGCCCGCCAGTTGATTACAGCTGGCGCACTGACAGGCAGACATGAAGAGACAGTGCCACCAGTCGCAAGGCAATCAGAGCTGGCAGATTGGCAGTCATTCGGCAATGGTGGCTCCTGATTGGCTGCCAAACTGTAAGCTCCGATTGGCTCACGTCCAGCACCAGATTCAAATTGCACTGACACTGTCTGTCCATGTCTGCCGCTGCCTGCCACACCTGCTGGCTGCTGATGGCACTCGGGGGGAGGCAGTAAGCTGCTGGATGGACACGGAGAGGTGAGTTGCTGAGTTGGCATAATGTGTAACATTACTGTGTGGTATTGTTATAAGTAGTAGTGGAATAATGTGTTATATAGGGCACTACTGCTATGTCAATCTGTGAAGGGCATTACTGTGTGGCATAATGAATAAAGGGCACTGCTGCGTGGCATAACGTGTATAAGGGGTACTATTGCGGGGTATAAGGGGCACTACTGTGTGGCATAACATGAATAGGCTCTGTGTGGGGGGGGGCTTTTAAGATCTTGCTTTGTGGCCCACAAAGTTCTAGTTATGCCCCTTCATGCAAACACAGAGGGCTGACTAATATATATAGTCACTGTAAAATGGACTAAATCTGGATTTAATATGAACTTGTATGTATCAAAAAGTTTGACAGTTGATCAAACGGTGAGGTTAAAACAGGGCTCGACAAATCCCGGACGCCAGGTCGCCATGGCGACCAAGATTTTAGTCCTGGTAACTAGGTTCTGCAGTGCAAGTAAAGCTAATTAAAAAAATAAAAAAAAAAAGCTCCTCCGGAGATGGTTACAGGAGGAGGCATGTGTGCCCACCACATTCAGTCAGTGTGGCTCTGGATCCTCCCTCCTGCAAGGCAGTGTGTGTGGTGAGAGAAGTCACCAGAGCCTCCTCACTGCAGCGTGTAAGTGGGAGGGGGGAGACAGACTGACTGAGAGACCGACCGCCTAACGGGCCATGCCACTGCGCTGTGACTGCCCACTATAGTGGATGGAACCCACCTGGCCTGACTGTTGCTGCAGGACTGGAGTAGTTCGCCGGCTGTAGTATGGTGCCAGGGCCACCGCGGCTCCCCGGACTCACACTCGCGGCATTAACTTTGACAGGGACTCCATGTTGACCCAGTCCAACTGAGATCAGGGTTCTGAATTTAAAAGTAAGTGGCCAATACCCCTCCTATCTCCCACAGCGTGGGGTAGATAAGCATGTGGTATGGCTGTAGGGGTGGTTTGTCTGGGGGTAGCAGAGCAGTGGTGTGGCCGCGGTGGTGGTTTGCTCGGATGTAGTACTTTCTGATACCACATTAATGTAAAAGAAAAAAAATTATGTTATGGGGGGAGGGGGAGCAGAGCTGTGCAGTGGCATGGCTAGGTGAGGAGGCACCTTTCTCCTGGTGGGTCATATACTTTTGTCCAAATTATATTTTTTTATTATATTAATGTGCATTTGGATTCTACTGTGGAATAATGAGAATTTGTGTCCTTGTGTGTGCCATAATATGTATTTGGGTGCTACTGTGTGCAATAATATGTATTTGGGTCCTACTGTGTGCCATAATATGTATTTGGGGCCTACTGTGTGCCATAATGTGCATTTGAGACCTACTGTGCGGCGTAATGTGCATTTGGGACCTACTGTGTGGCGTAATGTACCTGTGGGACCTACTGTGTGGCGTAATGTACCTGTGGGACCTACTGTGTGGCGTAATGTGCATTTGGGACCTTCTGTGTGGCGTAATGTGCATTTGGGACCTACTGTGTGGCAGGTATAGGCATGTGGAAGAATCTGACGACCAGTGAAGAGGCATGTGGGGAGGTTGAGGGGCATGTGTGGTGGTCTATACAAGTTTTCATTTATTTTGGTCACGGACGTTGGTCAGGCTCCTAAACTTTTAAGCTGGCTCCTAGATTTTACTAAAAATTGTCGAGTCCTGGGTGAAAAGGATATTTTTGTAGCTTTCACACAGGTTTTTGGCAAACTGACAATTTCCTCTTGATCCAGTGCTTTAACCTGTGTAATTTAAAGGTGTCCACACACATACCGACTTTTCATCCAATTTGGCCGATTTCGACGAATCGTGACGACAGATCATGTAAAAAATGGCCAAATCGTGAGTTTCTACACTTGATCACGATGCCGATGCGCGTCCCCGCTCGTCGTACATCGCATCTTCAGATCTGCCGTGCTGTAGGGCAGATTAGCCAATCTGGGATACAATGCACTGGCTGCAAGATAGATCTTAAGTCAGATTGGACATTTTTAACTCCAAATCGTGACCACGACTGCCTGGGGAGAGTTCAGGGGAAATCGTGTACATTGGCAGTTTGGGAGAAAGTCGGTATGTGTGTGGGCACCTTAAGTGTGTCCCAATCTTTAGGTATTTTGTGACAGTGTGTGGCCCAGATGAAGTTCAAACCTAGGCAAAAACCTTATCTTGGTCAAACTACAGCACCCTGCCAAAGTTGGTGGAGCTAGGCCCAAAACTAACTCTGGCCTTTCATAAATGACAGACAGATGGACAGGCACTTTCACGCTTATTATATAGCTGACCAAAGTTATTTTTTATATAGAGAGATATCTGTAGGTTGCAGGTTTCATATGAAGCAATGTTTGCTAGTTAATCAACTAATGTATTATGCAGTTATTTAAGAGACACATTAATGTACAGGGTTCCTTGAATGCCAACTAGGGAGCCCCATCAATATCAGTATTTTCTGCAGCAGTGTGGATGCAAGTTTTCATGTTATAGTTGTCAGCCTGCAATTGTGGCAAGGTACCTGCGTGGAATCTGTATGTAATACCGACAGACAGGATCCAGGCGGTCAAATTCAGACGCCTGGATCCCGACAGGGTTAACATACCGACACTTGATTGTAGGTATGCTAACCCTCCCCCTACCCTAGCCCTCTCTCCCTGTGCCTGAACTTATCCTCCCCCCCTAGTGCCTAACCCTAAACCTCCCCCCCCACCCCGATACTTATGGGATTCTGGCGCCGGCAAGGTAAGCGTCAGCATCCAGACTGCCGGAATGCTGAACACATACCACCTGCGTAATGCAGAGACACTGATTGCTGGCAGTATGTGGAGGAACTGATTGTGTGCTACTAAATTATTGGTGTGCTAGTACCTTTTACTTCTGTGAAAAATCTTGTAGAGATGTATTTAAATATTTTTTATTCTAATATCTGAAATATTTGTTTTTACATTTTGCATCAATTCTTAAATGTGCAAGGGTTTTTTTTGCTTAGGGCCCACAAACACAGATTGTGCACAAAGCAGTGGAAATAATGCTGTGACAAACCCAGTAATTTTCTTGATCTCTGGTTCAATACAGCTTTTTGTTTGTAGCATTAAGAAGGTATTATGCAAAAGTGTATATCTGCAAAAGGGGATACTGTTTTACTATCACACCGCATGTATTGCCTGTACACTTTTTTGGTTTTTTACACAATTGGCGAGAGAGTATTTGGAAGAAAGACTAGGGATCCTTTTTCTAGGAGTGCACATTACTGTGTTACTCAACTGCTACAATGTGTGTAGATGAAATAGTCAGCCTAGTATGATATGTAAGTGATAATGAGCACTGTGTTCATCTCTAGATGCTTTGTGAGCTTTTCTCAGAAAAAAGTAATTCCAGGAAAACATGGTGCAAACCTTTTCCAGTATTATTTTCTATTTACATAATTGCATCTGGCACTGTTTATATTACAGTAATTATGCTTCCGTGATGGCGCAGTACAGTAAAGCTGGCCACACATCTAAAGATTATCTGTCCAACCAGCCAACTAGTAGATTGGTTGGAATGAAAATCTGGTAAGGAATACAATCAGCAGCTTGCTCCCAGACGCTGAAAAATGGACCAAAACTGTTGTATAAACAAATAGTTTAAATCAAACATTTAACAAACTTGTCTGACGACCATTTTCATCTGTTTTCTGGCATTTAGGAGTAAATTTCTGATCATCATTTACTCCCATTCCTTACCAGATTTTCATTCCAACCAATCAACAAGTTGGCTGGTTGGATGTAAGTTGTTCTAGTGTGTGGCCAGCTTCAGATTGAAACATCGCCTGCTGTCATTAATACAGAAGTAGACGACACATCTTTATAATACTGTACGATAATGCTATACATTTTCCTCATTACTTCACTGTGTTATTGCATCTCCTATTAAACAGTCATGTTATAGGACTTTCCCTAGAAGTACAGTATATATTCCTAGATATTTGTCACTCGATAAAGTAGAAATTAAGTCTTCACTTACCCATAATCCCTTTTATAATATTTAAGTGATGTTAATATACAGTATGTATAAACTCCAGTAAATAATAACAGGGAGGTCTGATGTCCTTGTTCCAGTGTTTATATATGAATCGTGCATTTTATAGCATCACACAACTCCTTGATGTAAATTTTTATTGCTATTAGATGTCACCTTGGAGATCCATGATCTGTATAAAGCTCTTGCCTATGGGCCTGTGACTTTATATATCCTTATGAGTTACAATATGTGAAACATCCTCAACAGGGGAGTTTTGGCTATCTCAGTGAGGCTTGATGTCCTCACACAATAGAATAAGTTAGGGGTGTGTAGCATACTGGCCTCGTGAGTAGAGGCTTGGCTTCGCTGCCTGAACCCCCGTTTTAGGCACTCCGGGGGTCCTGGAGGTGCGGACTGCCCCAAGGACCATTTTATGTGCAGTGCCGGCTCCCTCACTGTGTCAGGAGCGGAGTGCTGCATGTAATGCTACAGTGCAGGCCCCGGCTCCTGTCATTAAGGAGAAGACGGCACTGTGGTGTCAGCTCTCGGCAGGTGACAACCGGGTGCGGCCTACACTCCCCTTGTGACGCCACTGCCGTAGTAGCAATGGATTATGTAGAAATCTGGAAAGGAACGAAAATATGAGCAAAGAGCAAACAAATGCGTAGCAAACATAGCCCCCTAAATTGGTCATAGTCTGCACCAAGGGATAATTTAAAATAAAATTTAGCATTATTATTATCATGTTTCACTAAAATCTGTAGTGACGTATAGTGGGGAAGCATAGCATAATCCAAATTTGTAGAGGACCAATAGACAAAGTACTTGACAAAAGAAGCATGAATACAACACGGAAGACATTACAGGTAAAGGCATATGCCAAGATGACAAGAAAAGAGAGGTTACAATGTAGTGGGGAGGGGAACATAAATTGAGAGTGTGGGCATAGGGAAGCCTGGCCAATAAGAGTGGAGTTAAGTGCAGGCTGGTGGACAGTTTGCTTGGATGTAGAAGTGTATTCCATAGGTGTGGTATGATATGGGAGAATTCTTTGAGACAGTAGTGTAGTTATCGGTGGGTAGTTGAAGTGTCTGTTATTGTCAGAGTGGAGAGGTTGGGAAGGCGTATGGAGTGAGATGAGGTTGGAGATGTAAGGAGGGGGAGGGGAAAGGCATAGTGCTTTGTAGATTAGGGTGAACATCTTAAATTGGATTTTGAAAAATATGGGGAGCCAAGGAAGAGATTGGCAGAAGCAGAGTGGCCTGAGCGGAAAATCACTCTTTGCGAGAGGGACGCCAGACAGAAGAAGGTTGCAGTACTTGAGATGGGAGAAAATAACAGTGGATATGAGTTTTTTAGTATTATGAGTGAGGAAGAGGCTAATCCTAGCAAACATCAAAGGCGGAAGTGGCATGCTTGGGAATGTGACTGAATGTAGGATTAAGGAGTGGATTATGTGAAGAGTGACACCAATACAGGCAACAAAAGGGACAACTGAGATAGCGATGATGTCAGTGAGAATAGAGCTATGGGTAAGTTTGGTGACATTAGATGGATTAAAGATGTTAAGCTATTTAGGCGACTTTGTGGAATCCAAAAGAGAGACACGTGCAATGAGAGGTAGGTTTGGGAGTTATCAACATAGATGAAGTACTGAATTCTAAAGGAGGTTTTTAGTTCACTGAGGGAGGAAGAGAGCAGTGAGACAAGCAGAGGGTCGAGTATAGAGGTTTGTGGGGCCTCAGTAAGTGTATGGAAATGTGAGGAGGAACTGGAGATAGAAGCAGATGAGGAAAAATTGGACAGATGGGTAGTAAACCACTAGAGAACAGTGATCCAAAGCCAGTGGAGTAAAATATATGCAAGAGGAGAATGTGGTCCCCAGTGCTGAATGTTTAGAGCAGTTCAGACATATCAGCAAAGTCATCCTTAGACGTTGCAGAGAGCAGTTTATACTTTGGTGAGGACAGTTTCTAAGGTGAGTGAAGCCAGATTAGAGCAAGTTAAGGGGTAGTGAGTGAAGAGGAAGGTTATGAGAAATTTATAGAATGCTGCTCTTGTAATTTTATGGTGAGTGGGAGGTGAGGAATTGGTGTGAACCAGGAGCATGTTTAAAAGATGTGGTGAAGATGTGTAGTAGGCAAGTTGAAGAGATGGGCTAGATGTTGGCATGCGTTGGGAGAAAAGGAGCAGATAGGTGAAATGGATGGGCTAGATAGATATGAGAGAAGAGCATGGGCTTCCTGTTA
This sequence comes from Taudactylus pleione, assembly GCA_031769625.1. Taxonomy (NCBI): domain Eukaryota; kingdom Metazoa; phylum Chordata; class Amphibia; order Anura; family Myobatrachidae; genus Taudactylus; species Taudactylus pleione. The sequence goes on from JAUIMM010000178.1 coordinate 14,646,268, forward strand.
AGGCTCAGGTCAGATAATTTTGTATTAGTCCCACTTTGGGGGCTGGTATACCCTTGGCTTGATGCGGCCGTGTAGCAGCCTTGAGGGCTGAAGATAACTGATTGGCTGTGGCCTATGGACCAGCAGGATGAGGTGCGGCCTTTGGGCCAGAAGCAGCCTTGAGGGCTGGAGGTGCCTTGTTGGATGAGGCCTCTGGGCCGGGAGGTTGAGATGCAGCCTTTGGGCCGGAAGCAGCCTTGAGAGCTGGAGGTGCCTGGTTTGCTGAGGCCTGTGGGCCAGGAAGATGAGATGCGGCCATTGGGCCGGTAGCAGCCTCTGGTCTGGCTGTGGCCAGAGGGCCAGTAGGATGAGGTGCGGCCTTTGGGCCGGTAGCAGCCTCTGGGCTGGTTGTGGCCTGAGGGCCAGTACTAACAGTCACTGAAAGAAGTCTCAGCCTATGGGTTGTGAGGCAGCCTCCAGGCTGTGCAGCAGTATTGAGGGCTGGGTGAACTTGGCAAGGAGACGCTGGGATGCGCTGAGTGCCGCCGGGATGACACCAGCAATAGTACACAAGATTGCGTACTCAGGACGCTGAGGTGCGCCCTTGCCGCCTGGATGGCACAAACGGCAGGAGACAGGAATGCAGACCGAGCCACCCAGATGACACAAATGGCTGGTACAATTGGGCTGACTAGACACGGGTATCTCGACTGAAAACGGGAGACCACACTGGAACCGGAAACACGTGGAATGCTATCACCGGCATGGAGTGAGGACTTGCTCTAGTTGGGCCCTGTTTCTGTTAAATTCCAGCAAGTCTCCCTAATGACAGACCAGTGAGCACCTGGGCTGTGCACAGACAGGAGAATCAATCAGTGTGCACCAGATAGTTAACACAGAGAGGCAGTAATTAGTGCAGAGGCTCAGCAGCAACAAAGACTGGAACTTCAAACAGTATGCTGCTAACCACAGATTCAAACAGGAGGAAGGAGGAGACTTCAGCGAACGCTTGCCCGACGTTCACCCCGCACAGCATTGGCAGTGCGGTGGCTTGTGACACTTCCTCACCATAGATGGTGGGGTGGGGGTGGAGAGAAGGTTAGGGCAGGAGAATATCGGGCACATGGGCAAGGAGCATTGTATTGTATTTTGAGCAGAAGGAAAAAGCATGTGACTAGTGGCCACTACTTACTCTCCTTTTCTAAAATGTCTCCAAGCTGACATTGACTTGTGTGGAAATCAGAATTATGTTGCCCATTGTATGTCATCATGACATTTTGTGCCAGAAACAAATTGAGTTTACCCAGAGAATTGGTATTAATTTCATAACCAGACATTTCTTATTTATCCTCTCTTCTAACTATACTTTTTGTTACTCTTTGCCCTTGCTATCATATCACGTTATTAAATTCTGCTTGGTAAATTGATTTGCTGGATTGTATGTAACCTTATAAAGAAAGAAGGCAGCAGAATAAAGCCTAAAGAGGTAGTGCAACCTTAATTTAAATTTATTGTCCGGGTCTGAGAAGCACAAATGTCAAACAACAAGAAGCTCCTAAAGCATGCAGCTGTACATGTTTGCTTCTTGCAGTAATCTAGAGTGTAAGGCTACATTTTAATTTCAGCAATGTGACTCATACCTGCTGTTGAATGTGATATAAACTTTTATGGTATTCACTGACCTCAAAAGCAAAGAAACAAACTATTCAGTGTTGTGTGAAATGTTTAAAGGGACCATTACTGGGAAATATTTTGTCTTCTATTTTGTTTTCGTTCTGCCTCTGGAATTGTGTTGTCCGTCTGTAGGCTCATGCATCTGTATTTGAATATGCCATTTCTTTTTGAGGCCATAAATGTATTAGGGGATACCTACGCAAGTTCAACATTTATAATGTCGACAAGCAGGAGATCGGCACCAGTATGTAAGAACCAGTATACCGACACAGTTAAAATACAGCTTTGGTGTTCATGCATAGAAGTTTAAAAATGTCAAAAAGTAAAAATATCATACTTAATGCAGGCCATACATTTACAGGCCAATTGCTGCTGATCAAAAACACCAGTCCGTGGAAATCAGTTAACCGTCAACGGATTGGGGAAAACTGCATGTTAAAAATCCCCAACTCGCTGAGCCCAACCATTCTTTGGTTAGGATCGGTGAATTGATTTTGTACATGTTGGATGTACCCGATCCCCCACATCGGCAGAAAGGGGAATTGAGGCAATACATTGTAGATGTACGGGACCCATTAGCCATGCAGTGAGGCAAAATAAGGTATGTTTTATAAAAAAAAAATCTTTATCCGTTTCATTTTGGAATCTGATTCAAAAGACTGGCACTCAAAAAAGGATACAAGGGTTCTTACCTAAACTATTGATACCAGATAAGTTGTAGGGACATATTAAATATTTCCTTACATTAAATATAATTTAATGTGACCCATATACTGCTTACCTCCCAATGTCCTGTTTTTCTGAGGACCACCCCACGCTTGGTTTCTTCCCTATTTGTCGGGGTGGAGACGTACATTGTATATGGCCACGCACCAAACATCATGTGGTCATCTTGCTTCGGAGACCTCTAAATGTTGGGAGGTATGCATACACTATCAGGGGTAGGCAACTTGTGGCACTCCAGTTGCTGCACAATTGCACATCTCATTATGCCCTGCCACAATTTTAGCAAGCCCTAACAGTAAAACTGTGATAGGGCATGCTGGGATGTGCAGTTCCCCAGCAGCTGGAGTGCCACAGGTTGCCTACCCCTGCACTGTATTATGAATGCATTCTTTCTGTAACCTCATAACCATAAAATGTACCCAAAATGTCCAATTAGAAGTGTCTATATAGTTATTTACAAGTAAAATTATCTATTTTAATTTGTTATTGGTTTATCCAACAGTAGATCTGGGCATAAAATCTGTGTGTGCTGGTCTTTGAAGCCCTTGCAGTTTAATTATAAAGTTTTCTCAGTAGATGTGGACACTTTTAGGTCTGATATAGAGTATAAATATCTACTTTCCAATCTGCATGTTCTGTATATCCTTAGATAAGTATTGTACAAATCCTTTTCAGAATGCCTTAAATAATCAATTTACAATTGTACAAAAGAACAGTTTATTCTTCCATATTTAGTATGGGCTAGCTGATTTAACTCTGTTACTTCTACAGCATAACAATACCATTCATTTTTAATAAAGTAATCCAGATGTAATCTTAGATAAACTATCCAGTTAAGGGGAAGCACTTACAATAGTTGTTTCAAAATGACAATATTTATTATCTACTTACTGATAAAAACCACAGTGGAAAACAATGAAAAAATGCCAAATAGTGTCATTTACCAGAAAATAATGGTAAACCAGTGTTACAAGTTAAACAGTACTGCAGTCATGTAACTTAAACAGTATTGTATGCACGTAAACATAGATTAGCACCTTGGACTTATTATTTATATTATGAAATGTACTATTTCACTGAGTCTTGAACCAAAATGTATGACTCTCCTGTTATCATTTTGTTGTTTGTCCAACTGATCAAAGTACATTTCTGTTTTATTTATGCCCATGCCCCCCTCCCACTTCATTATTTGGTCTAAGCAACAAAGAAACATAACCTTGAAAAGAAAGGAGCACAATTAAAATACAACGTTGCAAAAATGTACTTATAGGTTAGCTGGGAATGTTACATTACTTTTGAGGAACATTACTGTTCTTGTACACTGAGGACAGAATAAAAGACCATATAAAATCTGAAGACCATCTCATTGTAGAAAATTGACCATTGTGGCCTTGCATTGCTATAAAACACATGGTTAGCTATTTCAGAGTGCTCAGCGAGTTTCTGTGCCTAGGATAGATAAACAATGTAAGTCCTTCTTAACAATTGTACTATTTGTTATATAGGCTATGTCCACATATTTTATTACTTGTTCTTTCAGGAAATATTTGAATTTTTAGCTGACTTTTAGTCTCTGTTTCTCTACAAACCGTCATTAGAACAAACTGTAAATGTAATATGGAGTTAAAGAAAAGCCACAGTAATAAAAAGAAAGCTTACAATCAATAGGACACAGGACCTAAATGAATGAGTATATATATATATATATATATATATATATATATATATATACACACAGGTGCATAAATATTGGGACATTGACTGAGTTTTCATATTTTGGCCTCTATTCACCATCACAAAGGCTTTGAAATGAAACAAACAAGATGTGTTTTTTAACTGCAGACTTTCAGATTTAATTTGGGGGTAATTACATCCAAATCAGATGAACGGTGTAGGAATTACAACGGTTTCTATATGTGCCTCCCACTTTTTAAGGGGCCAAAAGTAATGGGACAAACTAAACAATCCTAAATCTAACTTTCACTTTTTAATACTTTGTTGCAAATCCTTTGCAGGCAATTACAGCCTGAAGTCTGGAATGCATAGACCTCACCAGACGCTGGGTTTCATCTCTGGTGATGCTCTGCCAGGACTCTACTGCAAATGTCTTCAGTTCCTGCTTGTTCTTGGGGCATTTTCCCTTCAGTTTTGTCTTCATCAAGTGAAATGCATGCTCAATCGGATTCAGGTCAGGGGATTGACTTGGCCATTGCATAACATTCCACTTTTTAGCCTTAAAAAACTCTTTGGTTGCTTTTGCAGTATGCTTCGGGTCTTTGTCCATCTGCACTGTGAAGCGTCGTCCAATGAGTTCTGAAGCATTTGACTGAATATGAGCAAATAATATTGCCCAAAACACTTCTGAATTCATTCTGCTGCTTTTGTCAGCAGTCACATCATCAATAAATACAAGGGAACCAGTTCCATTGGCAGCCATACATGCCCACACCATGACACTACCACCACCATGCTTCACTGATGAGGTGGTACGTTTTGGATCATGAGCAGTTCCTTTCCTTCTCCATACTCTTCTCCATACTCCTTACCCATCACTCTGGTATGAGTTGATCTTTGTCTCATCTGTCCATAGGATGTTGTTCCAGAACTGTAATGGCTTTTTTAGATGTTGTTTGGCAAACTCTAATCTGGTCTTCCTGTTTTTGTGGCTCACCAATGGTTTACATCTTGTGGTGAACCCTCTATATTCACTTATGAAGTCTTCTCTTGATTGTTGACTTTGACACATATACACCTACCTCCTGGAGAGTGTTCTTGATTTGGCCAACTGTTGTAAATGGGGTTTTTCTTCACCAGGTAAATAATTCTTCTGTCATCCACCACAGTTGTTTTCCGTGGTCTTCCGGGTCTTTTGGTGTTGCTGAGCTCTCTGGTGCGTTCTTTCTTTTTAAGAATGTTCCAAACAGTTGATTTGGCCACACCTAATGTTTTTGCTATCTCTCTGATGGGTTTGTTTTGATTTTTTAGCCTAATGATGGTTTGCTTCACTGATAGTGACAGCTCTTTGGATCTCATATTGAGAGTCGACAGCAACTGATTCCAAATGCAAATGTCACACCTAGAATCAACTCCAGACCTTTTACCTGCTTAATTGATAATGAAATAACGAGGGAATAGCCCACACCTGTCCATGAAATAGCTTTTGAGTTGATAGTCCCATTACTTTTGGCCCCTTAAAAAGTGGGAGACACATATAGAAACCGTTGTAATTCCTACACCGTTCACCTGATTTGGATGTAATTACCCTCAAATTAAATCTGAAAGTCTGCAGTTAAATCACATCTTGTTTGTTTCATTTCAAAGCCATTGTGGTGGTGAATAGAGTCCAAAATATGAAAATTCTATCAATGTCCCAATATTTATGCACCTGACTGTGTGTGTGTGTGTGTGTGTGTGTATGTATGTATGTATGTATGTATATATAATATAATATATATATATATTTGCATCAGTCCGGCACTCCCCACTTCAAATTTCACCTTGTCCCCGTGCCTTCCTTAGTATGAAGCATACCAACAATTCGAGGCGGCACTGAAGGTCTTTATCCTGCTTTATTGAAACACACCAACGTTTCAGGGCACCAGCCCTTTTGTCAAGGTTATACAAAAATTAAAACCAAACTCTTACCTTAAATAGTCACCCAGGTGTTTCTAGTGAAGTCCGGGCAGCGCGCTCTCCCACACGCTGCGGGCGGCGTCCCATTCTGATGACGCGGTTGCTCAGCGCCGCTACTGGTTACCTAGGCAACCACACGTCATCAGTATACAAACATTTACTCCTTAGTGCTACTAAGTGTCCACACACTTCCACCACCACTACGTCATCCTACTTCACACCCATCTGGGTTACATAGTAAAATCAACAAGTTATATGAAATGCATAAAGTTACAATTATGTCATATTAAATTCTACCGTATATGTCTATAGAGGCTCAACATGCATCTCTAAATAGCTGTTACTCTTATGTCATAATTAATTCTACTGCAAATAGCTGTTACTGTTATGTCATAATTAATTCTACTGCATATGTCTATAGAAGCTCAACATGCATCTCTAAATAGATGTATCTACCCACATAGAAATCAATATACGTGTATATATATATTACCAAATTCACCAAACTACCAACACTCAGAAGATATAAACCAATCAATACCATGCCATATTTAACCATAAAGCAATTCATGTATTTTATAATGAATTCCAACAGATCTTATCATTAAGACCCTTTGGTGTTGTCGTATCCAGTTCTATAATCCATTTTGCTTCCATTCTTAATAATCGATTACCTCTATCACCGCCACGTATCAGGGGAGGCACATGATCAATAATTATATGTCTCAATTGTGATATATTATGCCCTCTCTCTGCAAAATGCCGCGCAACCGGCTGATCATTTGCTTTGCCAGTCAGAGCTGATCTGATGGCTCCACGATGCAGCGCCATCCTTTCCCACATCGTTCTAATGGTTTTACCCACATAAGCGAGTCCACACGGGCAGATTATCATGTATACAATATAATTAGTAGTACATGTTAATACATGATTAATTTTATAAACAGTATTTTTATGTGGGTGTTTGAATTCTTTATCCACTATCATATTACGGCAGGTCGTGCAATGGAGACACTTGTAACATCCATTTCTTTTTCTCAAAAATGCAGTCTCATCCACACGATGTATATTGTGTCCAGTTATGTCAGTATGTACAATACTGTCTTTTATATTGCGGCCTCTAAGAAAGCATGTCATCGGTCTATATTTCTTTAAACCAGGTAAACTCACATCTGTGGCTATAATCGGCCAGCATGCCTTACTTGCATGCTGAATCACTGGACTTACAGTGGAGAGATGATGTTTCCATGGAATAATCATTTTATCTTTTTTCACTGAAGGTTTTAGTAGTTGACTACGATCAATCTTAATAACTTGAACTTTTTGTTGTTTCAATTGTTGGATATTGTATCCTCTGTTGATAAATTTGTCAATAATTGCATCAATCGCTGCCTCTGCCTCTGTGGGATCACTTGTAATGCGTATTGCTCTGAGCATTTGAGAACGTGGAAGCCCCCTCTTCAATGCTGCAGGATGGTGGCTAGCTGCATGCAATAGATTATTTCTGTCAGTAGGTTTACTATATATGTTGGTTTTAATTACACCTTTATTAATACCTACTTCAACATCCAAATAATGGATTTTAGCATAACTAAATTCATAAGTAAGCTTAATAGTGGATCGTCTGTTGTTAATTTCTTGCATCAATTTGATCAATAGATGTTCACCCCCAGTCCAAAACATAAAGAGATCATCTATAAATCGGCAATAAAATAAAATGTGCTTTGAAATGTCTAGATTGTTAAAAAACATCTCCTGTTCTTCTACCACCATATACAAATTTGCATATGTGGGGGCCACACTGCTGCCCATGGCACATCCCGCACACTGGAGAAAAAATTTACCATTATAAAAAAAATAATTTCTGGTCAATGTTAACTCCAACAATTGGAGAAGCAAATTCTTGTCAAGATCACAATTCTCCTGGTTTTCCAATATATTTTTAATTGCTTGTAATCCCAAGTGATGTGGAATGGAAGTGTATAAATTACACACATCCATGACACACATCAATGTATGCTCAGGGACATTTTTAATACAAATAAGATGGTTAAGAAACATTGTTGTATCTTTGAGCACTGTAGGAAATTTACTCAGAACAGGTTGCAAAACACGATCCAGCATTTGTGCTACAGGTTGGTATAGAGAATCGCGTGCAGATATTATAGGGCGACCTGGCGGCCTAATTGCATCCTTATGTATTTTAAGTGTCAAATACAAGATTGGAACAACAGGAAAATCTTGTGTTAAGGCAAGCTTCAATTTCTTGGAGATTGCCCCTTGTGTTTCTGCTGTATTCAAAATCGTGTCCAATTCCATCTTGTATTGCATCGTAGGGTCATTAGGCAATGGGCAATATGTCCCTTCATCACTTAAATGCCAGTCTACCTCACACATGTAATCTTGCAAATCCCAAATCACAGTGGCTCCCCCTTTATCCGCCGGTCAGAAGATAACGTCCCTATATCCACTTAGTTTTTTTAGGGCCATAGATTCCTCTTTTGACAGGTTAGTATGTACTTGATTTGAAGCCATATTATATCTCTGAACTGAGTTATCAAGCAACCTCGTATAGGTTTTAATTGATGAGTTATGTGTATGTGGATCAAATTTGGACTTAGATCTATGTTGTATAAAATCAGACAAAGGTTCATTCACAGCAACCTCCGGAGTATGTTGAAAATGTTCACGAAGGCGTCTTTTATATTGCGGCCTCTAAGAAAGCATGTCACTTCCGTGAGTATTTATGAAGATCCAACTGCCATGCAAACTCATTAAATTTGATAGTTGGCACAAACGATAGTCCTTTATTAAGCACTCTTAACTCCACATCGCTGAACGTTCTTGATGACAAATTCACCACTAAGTCTTCTTTCTTCCTACTCTGCCTTTAGATCCTATAGGTTTGCCCCCCCCCCCGGCGGGTGGCCGTCCTTTGGGTCTTTCTTCGTCTATTGGTATTACTCCTAAAGGGAGAGATGCTTCAGCATAAGGAGTATCTGAGTCTGGTGCTGCAAAGTCACTGTCGCTGTTAGAAGTTGCCAATTCACTATTCCTATTTACTTTCCTTCTATTGCGCTGGGATGATCTAAAAAATGGTTGTTTCCTTTGTTCATTGCCCAAAATCCACCTATAAACTTTATTTTCTTCATAGTCAGATTTTACTGTCTGATACTTATTCTGCTTGAATCTCAATAGTTCTCTGCGATATGTCTCACACTGCATTTTAAGCTTCTGTTGAAAATCGCTTACAGGTTCCTGTTCAAAGACTTGCTTATTCTGGCTTTCAAATTGACTAATTCGTTCCCTGATATTTTTAAGCTCCCTGCCAGCTTCCTCAATGACAAGGAGCATCAGGTCCATACCACATTTGTTTAATATACCAATCCACCTTTGACAGAATTCTGGATTTAATCTACCAATGGTCGGGGTATTTTTAACCCGAAATCCACGAGGGATTAGTTTCTCTCTATAATAGTTAGACAATGAAATCCCGTGTAACTGGTAGTCTATTTCCTTTCTTTTCATTTTTAACAGCTGACGAAACACATCTTCTTTAATACTGGCTGCATCTTCCAGTGTGGTCTGTTCAGCAAACAATATGTTAACTGCTTCATCATCAGAGAAGCTAAATAATTCTTTGTGAGCAGTATTAACCCCTCTGTATCCTGGGTATTTTGCCATGGGGTTAACACTTGCAGATTGTTCCATGTTCAAAACAACAGATGTCTATATCATAACCTGGATATACTGGTAACTTACTTCGGGGTGCCTTAGCCCAATGAGACGTCCTGGATAGGGCTCTCTTTGTATATTTGCATCGGTCCGGCACTCACCACTTCAAATTTCACCTTGCCCCCGAGCCTTCCTTAGTAAGAAGCATACCAACAATTCGAGGCGGCACTGAAGGTCTTTATCCTGCTTTATTGAAACACACCAACGTTTCAGGGCACCAGCCCTTTTGTCAAGGTTATACAAAAATTAAAACCAAACTCTTACCTTAAATAGTCACCCAGGTGTTTCTAGTGAAGTCCGGGCAGCGCGCTCTCCCACACGCTGCGGGCGGCGTCCCATTCTGATGACGCGGTTGCTCAGCGCCGCTACTGGTTACCTAGGCAACCACACGTCATCAGTATACAAACATTTACTCCTTAGTGCTACTAAGTGTCCACACACTTCCACCACCACTACGTCATCCTACTTCACACCCATCTGGGTTACATAGTAAAATCAACAAGTTATATGAAATGCATAAAGTTACAATTATGTCATATTAAATTCTACCGTATATGTCTATAGAGGCTCAACATGCATCTCTAAATAGCTGTTACTCTTTTGTCATAATTAATTCTACTGCAAATAGCTGTTACTGTTATGTCATAATTAATACTACTGCATATGTCTATAGAAGCTCAACATGCATCTCTAAATAGATGTATCTACCCACATAGAAATCAATATACATGTATATATATATATATATTACCAAATTCACCAAACTACCAACACTCAGAAGATATAAACCAATCAATACCATGCCATATTTAACCATAAAGCAATTCATGTATTTTATAATGAATTCCAACAGATCTTATCATTAAGACCCTTTGGTATTGTCGTATCCAGTTCTATAATCCATTTTGCTTCCATTCTCAATAATCGATTACTTCTATCACCGCCACGTATCAGGGGAGGCACATGATCAATAATTATATGTCTCAATTGTGATATGTTATGCCCTCTCTCCGCAAAATGCTGCGCAACCGGCTGATCATTTGCTTTGCCAATATATCACAATTGAGACATATAATTATTGATCATGTGCCTCCCCTGATACGTGGCGGTGATAGAAGTAATCGATTATTGAGAATGGAAGCAAAATGGATTATAGAACTGGATACGACAATACCAAAGGGTCTTAATGATAAGATCTGTTGGAATTCATTATAAAATACATGAATTGCTTTATGGTTAAATATGGCATGGTATTGGTTGGTTTATATCTTCTGAGTGTTGGTAGTTTGGTGAATTTGGTAATATATATATATATATATATATATATATATATATATATATATATACATGTATATTGATTTCTATGTGGGTAGATACATCTATTTAGAGATGCATGTTGAGCTTCTATAGACATATGCAGTAGTATTAATTATGACATAACAGTAACAGCTATTTGCAGTAGAATTAATTATGACATAAGAGTAACAGCTATTTAGAGATGCATGTTGAGCCTCTATAGACATATACGGTAGAATTTAATATGACATAATTGTAACTTTATGCATTTCATATAACTTGTTGATTTTACTATGTAACCCAGATGGGTGTGAAGTAGGATGACGTAGTGGTGGTGGAAGTGTGTGGACACTTAGTAGCACTAAGGAGTAATTGTTTGTATACTGATGACGTGTGGTTGCCTAGGTAACCAGTAGCGGCGCTGAGCAACCGCGTCATCAGAATGGGACGCCGCCCGCAGCGTGTGGGAGAGCGCGCTGCCCGGACTTCACTAGAAACACCTGGGTGACTATTTAAGGTAAGAGTTTGGTTTTAATTTTTGTATAACCTTGACAAAAGGGCTGGTGCCCTGAAACGTTGGTGTGTTTCAATAAAGCAGGATAAAGACCTTCAGTGCCGCCTCGAATTGTTGGTATATATATATATATATATAATATGGCAGGCTTAATCCACGGCACTCAACCATCTGGGGTGAATAAATGAATAGGATAAATAGACCAGTCGGCCCTGATTATCAGAAAGTGACAAAGGACTTAGTATAATAAGATCGATACAGCTGCTGTTCCAAAGAAACTCTGTAGTTTCTCCCAAGAAAGTAGTAACCAGAGATAGAAATGAGGAACTGCACTAAATCAATCTGCATGTATAGTCAATATTACAATTATTTATTCCAACATGTAATAATCACATAAATGCATGGGTCCCAGCTTGAGGCATAACAATACACTCATATAACGAACATTCAAATCCTATTAAAAAATACAATACCACCTTTCCTGCAGGGAAAGACAATGGCTAGTGGGTTTAAAAGGTCACAATGACAGAGCTTAAATATCCAGAAAATCCTCTGTTGTGGAAAATGTGATAACATAGTTCCAATTTGTAACAGAAAATGGTACAAGGTTGCAAAGTTATATAATCCTGAAGAAATGCAACAGTGTCTCTGTAATTGAGCAGTATTGATGTGTGCGCAGATTCCGTAATTGTTAGCCGAAGTTAACTAAGATGGTCGGCCGCTGCTAACCGTTTGCAGCATGTTTGGTATGGGACTAGAAAAACTGTTCCATTGTATAAATGGCTCACCCCCAGGTCCATGCTGGATATCCGTGCCGATGCCTCCGTACACCCCGTCTGATGAGAGCGGCGTCTCTACCAGGCAGGGGGCGGTGTCCGGCACGTCCCAGCCGGAACTCCCGTATCTCCAATAGATACTGCAGGGGAGCGGGCGGGTAGCTATGAGCTAGATGGTGTCCGTTCGACATGTCCCAACCGGAACTCCCGTCTCTCCACTAGATATTGCAGGGGAGTGGGTGGGTAGCTGTAAGCTAGATGGTATATCCACTGTGTTGTAGCTGCAATCAGCGGAGATTGGCGCACAAATTGTAGGTAGATGGTACAGGCTTCCTTGATGGGTCCCTGTATAGTGGCAAATGTGCAGTAGAGGATTATGCAGGATGATCCTCTTACGAAATTACCAGGGTGTAAAGAAACGCGTTAGAAAGAAGGAAGACTGCATAATCCTCTACTGCACATTTGCCACTATACATGGACCCATCAAGGAAGCCTGTACTATCTACGGACACCGCCCCCCGCCCGGTAGAGACGCCGGTCTCATCAGACTGGGTGTACGGAGGCATTGGCACTGATATCCAGCATGGACCTGGGGCATGTTTAAAATGTATGCAAGCTTGAGCCAAAGGTGGCAGATCAAGTTCATTTATCTGAGAATCAGTGTAGGGACTGGCCAGATGGGAACGACCGTGAAGCGGTGGTCAGCTTAACAAATTATTGCAATATTTTGGAACCAACATTCCCTATGTTTAAAGGAGTTGCAGTTTGAAAAGCATGTGAGTGCCGAGTTTGTATGATATTTTTTATGTAGATGGTGTGGTCACATGCCAAGGGCACCCCAGATGGTTGAGTGCCATGGATTAAGCCTGTCGTATATGTATGTATGTATGTGTATGTGTATATGTATATGTATATATATATATATATATATATATATATATATAATGTGTGTGTGTATATAAAATTAGAATCTCGTCCCCCCTCCCCGGCCTGTGATGTAGATGCCCACTAAGAAGGGATTTTTTTTTTAACTTTGACTCCTGAGGGAATGTGGTACTAAACAGGTATGGTAGGCGAATGAGGGGAATCTGTTTTTGCACAGGTAACGGAGGGGCATGTTAAATGTGTTACTACGGGGTGAGGGAAGGGAATGTGTTGCTACACGGGTGAGCGGGGGTAATGTGTTACTCCAGAGGTGAGGAAGGGCAATAAGTTACTAAAAGTGTGAGTAAGGATAATTTGTTACTAGAGGTGTGAGGGAGGGATTGTATATCTACACAGGTGTAGTAGGGGAATGTCAAATGTGTTACAACACAGGCCAGGGAGGGAAATGTGTTACTACATTAAGATTTACGTAATGTTAATACAGTTATTTAAATGACTTAAGTTTTCAAATTATAACTGCACATACTGTATATTAAATACATTGCTTTATTTTCACTCATAGGCAGGGGTACCGAGAGGGAAGGGAGTGGGTACTAATTATCCGGGCCCAGGCTTGCTGGAGGGACCTGGCCGGGAGGCCTGGGTCCGATGCCCCCCTCTCTTACATCACAGCAGCCCAGCACACGCTGCTGTGTGCTGGGCTGCACTGGGAGACTGCTCGCGGATGCTAAGAAGCAGCCACAGCAGTCTCCTATGCCTGTCGGGGGAGCGATCAAGCTGATCGCGCCCCCCACTGGTTATGCACCGGGCTGAGGGGGCTCACTGCGCCCCCCTCGCCAGCGCACTTTTTTTTTTTCACCTAAATGGCCACATCCCCTTTTAACCGGGCCCGGTGCGGCTCTTGGCAGGCCTGCTCATAGGCCAAATTACCATGTTAATGAATTGGTTGTGATGTTAGTCAGGCAGTATGTTGTGTTAGAAATGAACACAACATACAGAGGATATGTAGTGTGGGGTGTTATGGTTCGCTTATGAATTTGTTAGTGACTGCTTTGTGTAGCTGTTAATATAATGTGGGATGTTGGAATAGAAGGGATGTAGTTATGACCGACAAGGGATTTTATATAGGCGTCAAAATACCTATCTTAATCCCGATGCCGGAACGCGGAAGGACGCCCTTAGCATTAGTGATAACATTTCAGGATATTGTGGTTGGTTGTTGTTTATTATGATGGCAGAATAATGTGGGTTAGTTGTTGTTTATCATGGTGGTAGCATAATATAGAATTTTATTTTAGCAATTGGTTTGTTTAGTAACATAGGGGTGCCAGTGTAATATGGGATATTATGGAAATAGTAATAGTTATATCAGATTTTCGGGTGTCTGTATTAGTGTTCATTCTAGTACCCTGCACCTGACAACCCGTGCAGTTCCTCTTTCCTGCCTGGGGTGTCGTTCTCTGCTCTGGTGATGCAAACCAGAGTGTGCTAGAAGCACTAGAGCAGAGAGCAACATCCCAGACAGGAAAGAGGAACTGAACTGGATGTGACAGGTGCAGGGTGCTAGAATGAACACTATAGTATGCTGATGGGATATTTCGGTGATAGTTCAGTATAGAATACTAAGTTAACAGTGTGCTGGAGGTGTTATTTTGATGGTAATGTTGTGTGATCCGTTAACACTGCACTTTAGCATGGATTGTAGATTACAATGTGATATATTTCATTAGTATATTATGAGTGTTAGTGGTGGTAACATGGTAGTGAGTAGTGGTGCGTTGTAGTGTGGATGGTAATGGTACTGCAGTTTGGATTGCTATAGGTTAACAACTTCAAGTTTCAAATATGCTAAGACTTGTAATTACATATTTTGCCCTCTCAATTAATTATTCCCTACCCAGCAGCTGTCATAGAAAAATAAACTACTCCGGTCCTCTGATTCCACAGTGCCAGAGTCTGTACACTGTAGTTGGTGTCTAGAGGCTGCACAGCATGGTCAGTCCTTAGTATTCAGTATTTACTCAAGCAATTGTGACTGTATAAGAGCAGCTTGGCGTTGACCAGTGTTGCAAAAGCTCAAGGGCTGGGATGTCCAGGAAAGTTTGCTGACTATTGCTTATAATAGTAGCATAGCCGTTCATTATTGCAGTGTATATATAGTAGGGAGCAGGGAAATCAGCCCATGATGTGTAAAGACACAAGAAGCAGGAATGAGAGTAATTGATATCAGTCACCTGTGCCATTGGTAGGATTGGATACAGCTGTGTGGCTAAACCTAGAAAGAAGGAATGTAGGCCTACCAGTGTTGCATGAAAAAGCAATATTGGATTTCATGCAATAACCGTATTCTTCCTCCTTCGTATTTACGGTATTGATTGTGGAGGCAAGTCATACAGTGGTAAGGGGATCAAGGCATGGAAGATGTGCTGTGTGGCAGTCAATCTATATACTTAGCCAAAGTGAGGACAGTGCCTGAGGCAGTGGGATCAGACTGCCTACAGATATGTCCCGTTGCATCTTTGCGCGATTTGCGAAGCCGCGAACGGGTAGGTGTGCTGCAGTCTTACCCCCGATCCCATAGGATTGCATGAATCGTATGTGGGGTTTTTCTCTCTAAAACAGTCTTCTGTACTAAGGTATAATTTTCTGTAAACTTCTGTGTATGATTGTACTTATAGCTCTCTTGTTAAATAAAGTGCTTAACAAATAATAGCTTGCACACATTTATTTTTATTTGTCAGCTATTTTAGACTGAGACCAAACCCACTTTTGAAGATGGTCAGCATTAACAGACTCCCGGATGCGCAGGAAAGGGTTTATGAGCACTTGAGTGTTCACATTCATTCATGTATTTAAAAAGTTTGCCATTAAAGAGAGTGTTGGATGCATCCACAGTTCTCATAGTCCAGTTATAGCTGTACTGCTTACTCCCAAATGTGTGAAATGTGCACCGAGCCATAGCAACCAATCAGCCAGTAACGTGTTTAGTGAAAGTTAGTCAATAAAACAAGTGTCTGGTTATTGTGGTTCAGTACAAATTCTGCTCTTAAATCTATTGAGAAAATGATCTCTGGTGTCATCATACAAAAAACATGTATTGTTGGGTGGTCTTATGGGATGGACCAAAACCTGAAACCTGTTTTTTATTTTTTTAAATGTTAAAATTGTTAAAATATTTAAAAAGTATACGAGTACCCTTAGATGCATAAACTGTGAGAGAATAAATGCATTGGAGTGGAATAAATTGTGCTCTTGTAGCATACACCTAATTTAGTGATGATAATCACGCTGTTTTCTCTTGTAGTTGGTTTGCAATATTGTTTCATTTTTAACATTGTTAGTTGTTTATTGTATATCACTTACATTCGCTCTCATTCTTTTCTCTTTTTTTCAGCATCAAAATGGTTCTAATGTGGACCAGTGGAGACACTTTTAAGACTATTTACTTTGTGCTGAACCAGGCTCCCTTCCAGTTTACGATTTGTGGGCTCCTGCAGGTCCTTGTAGACATTGCCATCTTGCTACAGGTGTACCTCTACAGCGGGTACCCTCAGAAGACAGTGTCACACATCACACACGTTACCAGTGCCAAAGCTCTATGATGAGGCGAACATGTACTGTCTGATCGCGTGCTTCCCAATCCTAGATCTGCTTCTGCACCAGTAATGCAAATATCTGAGCTTATCATGAAAACTCTCTGCTTAGATTTGTAATCTTTTAATCTTTTTTTCTATTTTAAGATTTGCTAAAATCCTGTTACTGTTAGAATCTTCATGAAACTGTTCTATTTTTTTGGGAGGTAAATTCAGGTTTTAATTCTAAAGTATTCACTGTATGCATAAATAAATATATGTTTCTACACTGTGGACCTCACACTGGATGCGCAGTGCATATCACTTAGTTGTTGTACTGGTGCACCTATATGATCTGTCTAGCACACTTAAGCCTACATTTGGATGGTTCCACAGCAATCTAGAAGTGGACCTAGTTATGCAGGGATCGTAATAATTATATCAAACACCATATCGAGACCAACCGCTTACCATCTTATAACTACCCCTTTCAATAAATCCCTTCCATTTTTTTTTACCAAAATACTGCTTGATTTAACCTTATTTAAGTCTTAAATAATTTATGCAAATAAGGGGACATCAGTGTCCTCTTTATTAAATATGGCATTTTTGTGTATTTGTCTAATGTTAAAAAAAGAAAATAATGTTCAAAGTGAGTGTAATAATGCATATTTCCACAAGTGCAACTTGAAGGTGTGAAATGCACTATATAAGTATGGAACGAGACACCGTTTTTACCAGTTGTGAGCTTGTGCAAAATTATTGCTCTATTGAGGAGTGGGAAAAGCTGTTTATTCTTCCAGAAAGCAACAATGTTTGGTCTACTTTGTATAATCACTCCACAAAATTAAATCTCCTTTTTGCACTTCTCTACAAAACTAGATGCACAAGTTTGCCTACTCCTTACTTTCAAGGGAATGTTCTTTTGCAGCCCACATCCAGCCATCTGCACCTGAATAAATGCATCCACAAACCGCATTACTCCACAAGCCCATGCACTTTTGAGGAAACCAAAGTGAACCAGCGCAAATCTAGGCCTGTGACATGATTACAGAGGATTTTGGTCTATGACCTTCTTGTTCATCAATAAGGTCTTGTGTGTACAAAGTAGTTTAGCAGTGTCAAGTCAGGTGTAAATGAATATCCAATTTCACTTTACGTTATCAGTGTTACTATATCAGACTGCTGTCCACTTGTTCATACGGGCCAGCTAATTGCTGTGTGAGGACAGGAACACCGTGTTATGCAATGTATTTTACAGAGATTGTGTGCAGATCTAGTTCTACCAGGTATTCTTCATTAATGTTGGGAGATCTTCCTTCAACATCTTTGCACAATAATTACTGGAGACTATTTTAAATTTGTCTGACTTGTGTGTATAGCTTTACATTATTAATTTTTTTTATTCAGATGTCTATGACTTGCAAATTATTCATAAACACTTTTCCTCTGCTGAATTCTATAGGGCACTTTTACTTACTTGCTATGCTTATACAGTATGTTTAAATGTGGCCATCGTTAATTAATGCATGTGTGTGTATATATATATATGTATATATATATATATATGCCCATAAATTGTAAAATTACACTATAAACAATCAATCAAAAAAAGTATTTCTAAATGATTTTCTCTAGAAATCGTGAAGTTGCCATTATGATGTATTCATATTTCCTTTACATCAGTTAGGGTAACTTGCCTGTATAGATATTCAACGAACTAAACTAAAAGTCAGTGTTCCAGTTGGAAGTAAAAGGCACTGGCTTCTTTTTAAACCATATAAATGTTCACAGCCGTTACATGAATGTTACTAAGCCGTCCACATAACGGCCACATATATAATGTTACTGACATGACCGAAATTGTCTGCACACAAGTTGCATGTTAGCATAATTTTAGAATGTACACTTTGCAGTCGCAATGCCTTGCCGGAACACAAAGAATGTCTATTTATTGTTGGAAATGCATTAAGCTATGATTTTTTTTTTTCTTTCATTTTATAAATTACAAATTGGTTTTGGTATTTTTGGTGGATACATTTTGTGAAATGTAAAAGGGGTTTTTGTCATTATTTTTTTCTTTTTTAATGGATTATCATGAAAATGTATGATCAGTTGGAACAAACAGCTTGGCTCCTGAGAATGCTTTTTATACTCAGGGTTCAAGCAGTGAAAGTTTTGGATGTCAGGGTTTTTCTATTTTTCTCCTCTCTTTCTATTTTTCTTTTTAAGTGGTGTCAGAATTGTGTGAAAGATGTACAACTGAAAAAAAGACCATTTTAACAAAGAGCTTTATGAGAAAAAGTTTGGTTTTTTTTTGTGATAAAATTGTAATAAAATATCATATTTAATCTATTTGTAGCAATAAATTGAGTCTTTACTATTTTACTTTGAACATATTAAAACAATACTACATTTTCTGTGTGTTTTTTATTAGTGCAGCATTTGTGCAATAAAACACTCCAAAACTGCTAGAAGAAAGAATGCCTTCGTCACCTAAAACTACGTAAATGAATCTAAACACAGCATGGAAATTATTATATCCACAAAAATGGGTAGAGTATTGTTATGCAGTACAGGTTGAATTTGCCATATCCAAAATTCTTGGGACCAAGGGTAATTTGGATATCGGAATATTCCGTATTTCGGAATATGTGCATACGATAATGAAATATCTTGGGGAATAGGACCCAAATATAAACACAGAATACATTTATGTTTTATATACACCATATACACACAGCCTGTAGGTAATTTTATACAATATTTTAATAATTTTGTGCATCAAAAACAAGTTTGTGTACATATATGAAATTCATTTATGTCTCATATACACCTTATACACAGCCTGAAGGTAATTTTATACTATATTTTCTATAATTTTGTGCCTTAAACAAAGTTTGTGTACATTTAACCATCAGAAAGCAAAGGTTTCACTTCCGTATTTTGGAATATTTGGATATGGGAGACTCAACCTGTAGTATAATATCATATGAAAGAGGACAAAGGAGGC
The DNA here is from genome assembly GCA_031769625.1 of Taudactylus pleione. Lineage (NCBI taxonomy): Eukaryota > Metazoa > Chordata > Amphibia > Anura > Myobatrachidae > Taudactylus > Taudactylus pleione. The sequence continues at coordinate 14,666,071 of JAUIMM010000178.1, forward strand.
TGGGAGCGCTAAAATATCCATATCCAAATATCTCAGTCAGATAAATAATAATAAATGTTTTTTGGTAATATTTTTTAATTATTACCAGTTATTTATATAGCGCACACATATTCCGCAGCGCTTTACAGATAATATTTGGCCATTCACATCAGTCCCTGCCCCAGTGGAGCTTACAATCTATATTCCCTATCACATGCGCACACACATACACACACTAGGGTTAATTTGTGTTGGGAGCCAATTAATCTACCAGTATATTTTTTGAGTGTGGGAGAAAACCAGAGTACCCGGAGGAAACCCATGCAATATACAAACTCTGCACATGTAGGGCCGTGGTGGGAATCGAACCCACGACCTCAGTGCTGTGAGGCAGTAACGCTAACCATTACACCATCTGTGCTGCCCTAATAAACATATAACAAACCCTTTCAGGCATGAACTAGAACATATAAAAACAGCATATACTATATAGCCTTAACATATATGAGAGAAACCGAATAAAAGGAACTAAAATCAGTCCAATAAGGGAAATCCCAGAGAATTAGTTAGAAATGCTGTGGCCACACTTAATAAAGAAGTTGTCCTTTTAAATCCAATAGTTGGCTCTGTATATTAATCAATAACTGCAGCAGATGATGTCACTCAGAATTATAAGACCATATGTAAAGTCAATTGTTTTATGATCCCAGATAAAAATAATAATAATTAAGGTGCATACGAATAATAGCAATAATGAATAAATGCGCATAGATGATAGCCTGCATATCAGGAAAAAAGTCAGGTTAGAAATGGTATCTTAGCTCACATTCCATGTCTGTGGATTTATACCTGTGTTTCAAATGTCTGCGGCTGAATAAACCCTCGTGGTGGGACACATTGCTGGCCAGTGTTCGTGCTAGCACAGCACTGTGCTGTGAGAGGCCTCTCCTGGACTTCCAAACGAGGGGATCCGTAATGAGTGGTGTGTGCCAAATAGCTGCGCTTTACACGTAGAGTGGGAAGCCGCTGTTCAGCGGTGGCTGACAATCAGCTGTTGCACAAGTTGTGCCGTGCACAATGTGAAAAGAACAAATTTCTTGTCTGCTGTATTCACAGTGGAGCTTAATGTAAATGTTCTAAATTCATCAGCACGTAAAAACACCTATCAAATATATAATATGCAGAAAGTGTGGATGGCACTCCCATGTCACAGATAAACAAGCCCGGGTGCCCTCAGTGGACAGCCAAATAAGCCTCCAATTGTAGTCACCGAATCAGTATCTTGAGAACGATGCATTAAAGCACTGAAACGTTGATTATATTCCTGCCTTAGCCATATATATATATATATATATATATATATATATATAATAATAATGTCGAGGCTGGATAATTGGCTGAGACAAGATCAGTTTAAAATTGGATCGCAGCGATGTCATCTTGCGACTAGCCGCAAGACGCCATCTTGGTAATGAGATCGCAAGACACCATTTTGTGAATGGCCGCCCAAGCGCCATTTTAGATAAACTCACACTTTAGTACATGTGGCGATATTACTATTAGCATCATGTAATTGCATCTTTCACCATTTCTCATACATTAATACGCACAATTGCGCTGTTAACTAGTCGCATATTAGCGAATGCATAAGATCCTGTATGAAAACGCTGAATATTAGCTTCATGCACACGCATCTGCCCCAAGTTATCTAGCGTCTACATCAAACCCCACATATTCACACATTACATATTCAGATACAAGGTTCCATAAGCTTTAAAGTATAAGATTCAAGTATGCACATTTATTATAATTGCTAGGAAGTACAGATTATTTCGTAACTAAGGTTTTAAACGTGATAAGTAAGCCATGTTTGGTATTGTACTGATGCGTACTCTCTCAACAGTATTCCGGTAATATCGATGGAGAGATCGCAACATGCATTCTCAACCTATGGACCGCAGAGACTTCAAGCGACAAAATTTACATTATATGACCAACTGTTAGGATTTGCATGAGGCGGGAAACCAGAGACCACCAGTTGTTAGAGGCTGGACTGTGTCTATTTGAACCAACCTGTTAAATGCCTTATAACATATGCCCTCTCCTTTAGGACCAATGGTATTAGCAACAAACTTCTCTATTGTGTTTATTTCTGGGGGGGTATAAATATGTGTTCTGACCCTGGGTTCCTGGTCTTCGTGCTGAATGTTGATTGACGAGGGGTTTCTTGCTGATGCCTACATCTGGTCCAGAGCGCTGCGTATGTATAACTGTACTTGGGTCTGTATGAATCCTTTGCGCCAACTTGTACTTATAACTAGCGTGTAACTGACTGTACTTTTACTTGAATAATACTTTGTTCTTTGGAACCACAGGTTCTAGGTCTGGAGTCTTTATTTACTGTATAACTGTGTATGCAAAATAGCGTCATCCTTAGAGGTTTATAGGCAGGATATCAGAAGGTATAGGCAGGGGTGTATAGAGTTGGGGGCTCGTAGTGAAGTCACTTACCCACTCACACGGCACATACGTTTATCGATATCTCACCAAAGGGTGGAGTGGCCACATGCAGGGTTTACCTGCAACCGCTCGGTGCTGAGAGATCGCTACCCGTTTTTGTGTGAGCCAGGGATGCTGACTAGAATCCAGGGACAAGAGAGGAAAAAGTTTGTTTTCCTTTGTTGATAGAACCTAACATTTAAAGGGGTACCGCAGTATTGAACATGCGGCTGAGACGCAGTTTTGCGCACAGTAAAGACGCACTTTTGTGTACGCAGCTAAAGATTGTCATACGGTTGTGTGGTAGTCACACTATTGTGTATGCGACTGGTCGCACAATAGCGTATACGTACTTCCGGTTGTGCTGCCACATGTTTAAACAAAGCCATTGAGTTTACATTATCAATTGTTGCCAATAATTGGGTTAACGTGTAGTTTTCTGCGCAGGAAAAGTGTGTGATTGTCAGTACTTGTTTAGGGTGTAACACGGGACCTAAAGGTTAAGGGTATTGTATGACCCTTAAGTACTAGGCGCAGGAGTTGGCCTAGTAGCTTGGTAAGTAGCTTACCGTTCTATACACATCAGCAGGTGTACATGTTGTCTTTGTTGTAGGGACCAGCTCTCAGTGTGATTGCAGTGTTCAATAATTAGGTTGGGTTATTTGAGCATTGAAGTTGAGCCACACTAGGAAACTTGTGATTCTGAGCTGAGAGATAATAGGTGAGCGGGGGCATCTAGAAATTTCTTCCGTAGGTGAGCGGGGGCATCTAGAAATTTCTTCCGTAGGTGAGCGGGGGCATCTGGAAATTTCATCCGTAGGTAAGTGAAAGTATCTAGACAGTCTTTCACCAATTTAAATCTTTATTGAAAAACTTAGGGTTCTCCCAGGATGGGGGCCAAGCAAACAGTAGAGAAGTTAAATGATTTGCTGCTTTTGGAAGCGCCACTCGGGTCGGCACGGCATATTATGCATATTAGGTACGGTGCCAGTGCAACCAGGTATTGTGATTTGTGGTTTAATATGACGAGGAAGAGTGTTAAACTGTTTCCTAGAATTGTTAGTTTTGATAAAGATGTACTGAATAATGTCCGAGACCACATCAGTCTGATGTGCTCTTGAGGTAAAAAGGTAAAATATTATGAATGTTTAAAGTTGTGGCAGCATGAAGGGGATGCGTGGCTTAAAAATGTGCAAGCGACGCAAGCTAGCGTTGTGAGCGCATTGCCAGGGAATGCATCCGCGACGCTAAATTGCAATACGAGCGAGCCGCGGCAAGGTAGCACATGTGGCAAGGTAGCATTGTAGAAGGTATTGCCAGCAGTTCACTCACACCACCTCCACCTTATGTGGATGGAGGTGCAAGTACAGTTATCAAAAATACCCATAAAAATGTAACAAGCGATTTGTACCCTCTTAAGCAACCATAAAGAAAATGTTCATGATGTGGGTGATGAGCCTATTGTAATGTCTGCATGTCTGCCATTTCCCATGCTGAACAGATGATAGATGCTGCACCACAACAATCACGAGTGATGCCGTCATCTCCATCAGTAACAGTAAGGGAAGTGCTAGCCCCCTCTGCACCCGTAGAGGAAGTTGTTAATATCATACGTAGCAGCAGCAGACTAAACCCCCAGCCAGGTAGCAAGGTCAAAGGTAGCAGTGCGGCCGGTCTGCATCCCATTCGGACTATAACTCTTTCGAATGGAAATGCAGATGCGAACGGTGTAGTGCCCAAGAGGAAAGTGGTAATGCATTGTCCTTGGACAAGAGCAGAACTAAATTCCATCATAAAAAATTTCCCCGATCCCAAAAAGGAACTAGCCAAATGTCATAGATTTTTGAGGAATTTGGGTAGTTCTCATGAGCCAACTAATAAAGATTGGCGTATGGTGTTAAGGGCCTGTCTACCACACAATACCGACGTGACAAAATTTATCACGGATTGTTTATTGGATGGTGACGTTCCCTTAACAGAACAAGTTATCCCGCATCATAACTCAATTGGGTATATATTTTCCAGTAGTAGTTAACTGGAACTAAATTTTCACCATAAAGCAAAAGGAGAGTGAATCTGCAGAAGATTATTGCGACCGGGCTCTGCAGACTATCAGCCAGTACACTGGGTTAGAGGATATTAAAGATAGCACTCACCACAGGGGAATGATTGTCACCATACTCATGGATGGCCTTAAAGAAGACTTAAAGACCCGGGTTCAGACCTCACAGCCTGGCTGGAGGGGAGTCACAATAGATACCGTCATACAATCTGCCATAGAACATGATAGAAACATCTCAAAGAAGAGAGAGGACCAGAGCGAAAAACTAATGGCTGTCAGTATCCAAGCTCTGGAAGGAATGACTGTAACATCACAGCCAGTAGACACACCTGCACCTATACACACACTTGCACCTGAACAGTTACACGTCCTCACCAATCCCACACCACAGCAAACACATCCTTACCCCACATATCATACACAACCACAGGTCCCATGCTACCCACAAACTTCATACCTCCCACCATACCCTTATCCTCCATATTCCTACCCATACCCACCATCTTTCCCTCTTGCTCAACTCCCACAACAATCCTTTCATCCACTCCGTTCAAAAAGATGTTTTAACTGTCACCTAGTGGGACACATAAATAAGTACTGCAAAGTGAAGAACACCACACATGAACACTGGTTTCCCATGGGTTCATAGGCAACCCCAGTATCTTCTCCCAGGCCTTATATGACTGTTTACAATCTTTTCAACCTGCCAATGGATCTGTTCTAATGTAAAATGTGGACGATTTATTGTTGTATTTAGGTCATGTTTAAATGATATAAAACTGTTGTGCTTTATCTCTCACACACAGGACACAAGGTCGCTAAGGACAAATGGCAACCATGCCAGGCTAAGGTCAAATACTGGGAATACTGTCCAACCCAGGGGCCCAGGCAATATTTAGAGCAGTAGCTATTAATAACAAGATTTAATTGCAGGAACCTGTATGCAGATACTATATCCCTAGAATTATTCAAAGTGATAGGGGGACTCATTTTACAGGTGACGTTTCCCAGAACATGTGTAAGGTGATGGGTAATAAAACCAAGATCATTCCAGACTGTCATTTCTTTTATCTGTCCCCCCCTTTGAGATACGAAGATGAATAAAAATAACAGAAATTTAAAGTGTTATTAAATAACATGTCTAATGCAAACTGCCATGATGTCAAACCTGGGGAATTTGTTATGATCCAAATTTTTTAAGCTCAGGTCGTTTGACTGATCGGTGGAAAGATCCGTATCTGACGATTGTTGACAAAGTACCACATCCTCAAAGGGTGGCCCGTGGAAGATACGTGGGTCCATTCCACTCACTATAGGGAGGTTAACCAACCGGTGGAGATACAAGGCGGAGACAAGACCGATAACGTGGACCTATCAATTGCGAGCTTGTGCCGGAAGGATTAAAAAGGTGACTGTGAGATACCTGAGCTAAAGAAATGTGTAGATCAGTGCTTCCAGCAATGGAGTGGTCTGCTGTGGTCATCCTAGTTCTTTCTTCCAGAGTTTCTGTCGTGATGATATGTTTGGGGATACCAAGTTTCTGTGATGGAGGACCGATAGAGGAGATGGGAGCTGATGGCAGCGCTGATAGAGTGGAGTCAGGAGGAGTGCTATGTCAATCAGGGGAGTGTCTGACCAATCTTAGTACTGTTATTGTTAAGAGAGCTGTTATTCCGGATACTCTGGGATGTTGTGAAAGTCTGTCGTCTGAAGAATCCTGTATTTGTGAGCTTTGTGGGTCCCTAGTTGATGAGAACTGTATCCAACGGTGCCAACCTAAATATAACCCGTACTGGGGTGGGTATCCTTTAGTGGATTATCATAGCATGGTTGGCAAAGTGTTAAAGCAAACTGATTGCTGGGTGTGTTCACATGTGCCACAGGGACAGCATAATGTAGGGTTGGTGCCATTTCCGCTGTATATCACGGAAATTTTAGAATTACAGAAAGGGAAGACACTGGATGGAAAATTCCTCTCATCCAAACCACCTCATTTCAAACTCTATCAATTCCAAGTAGATAGATCACTTTTGTGTTTAAACATAACCAACCCAAATAAACCCGGGAGTTGGGAAGTGACAGGGAATAATCAGACGATGACCTTCTCACAAAGAGCTGATAATGAGTCCATAAACCATGATCTGTTACGCTCAATTAAATCTAGTGGGAGACATTTTAGGTACCGGTATACATTGAGTTCCACCAAATAAATTATTGGTAAGGTACCAGATGGTTATTGTGCTAAAATAATACAGCCAGAGACTTGCATGTACCAGATGGAAGACCCAGAAATAGGATTGTTTGCAAGGGAAATGTGCTTAATGATAATGATGCATACCATTCCTTATGTTCTCCCTGATAATGTATATTTTATATGTGGAAGAAAAGCGTATGTGGCTCTCCCCGAGTTCCGAAGGTTTGTGTTACCTGGGCAGAGTAGTCCCAGAAGTTATGACCCACACACATGTTGAAATGCTTGGTATACATAAAAACACACCATATCTTCATGCAATATGAACACAGAGGCAAACGAAATATGATACCTGATGACGTGCATAAAGCCACTCAGTTAATTAGTGAGACAACTGGCTTTCAAGTTTTAGTCGCATTGGATCCCACCAGGATCGCTCGGGGTACATTAAATTTTAGATATATTCAGGAACTTGCTAAATTAATAGATAATATCACAGAGATGTATGATGACACATTCAGGTATACAGGGAGATAATTGCAAGCGTACAAGAAAGAACTGGTGCAACACAGGCTAGTGTTAAATTATTTAACTGATGTTACTGGAGGGTATTGCATAATGTTGGCCACCCAATTTGGAGTAAAATGTTGCACCTATGTCACCAATGATACCAGCGACCCTAAGCAAGTGATAGACCGAAAGATGGATGATATTCTGCAGCTAAAATGGGAATTTCGTAAGAACCATAATGCTTCAGTGGCTGAAGTAGGGGAGAAGATAGAAGGATGGGTTTCATGGCTGAACCCAGTGAAATAGTTCTCAGGTCTAGGGGAATGGGTCCAGGAAGTGATCACCAGCATCGGCAAATTCTTAGGGGCTGATTCAGAGCCGGACGCAATTAGCGCTCGCTCGTCCAGAAAATAGGGGTGGCTATTCAAATGACCCGTTCGCTCTTTGCGGTCTGTTCACGCCTCTATGTCTGAATGAGCGAACAAAACTTGCGGTCATTTTTTTAAGAAATATGCCCCCTGGCCGTTCGCATCCTACATCATGTCCGCTATTTATTAGATTAATCGAGTACATCGACCAGCGTATGAACTGCTCGCTATTCTTGGGGTTGGTTTTTGCTACCACAATCTTGCGAGCAGTTCTGGCTATAAAATAACCCAGTGACGTGGTCAATGACGCTGCTGTATTAATTATGCACACCCATAAAACTGCCGTTTTGACCTTTAAGCACGCTTGCGTTCGTATCTCCACTCCCCGTTTTCAAGCACCTTCCTCTGTTACCACCCACATACGCCTCATTCTGTCAATCAAAATAGCAGGCATTCGCTATTTAGCGAACAAACTATTTTCGGCCGCACTGACTGGTTCGCGCATGCGTAGTACGATCCGTAAGCATTCGCAGTTGGGCAAACATCGCTCAGAGCGAACGAGCGGCCGCTTACGAGCGGCTCTGAATCAGGCCCTTAATCCTTATACTGATTGTCATCATAATAATTGGCATATGTGTCCGGTGTGTTCCTATTGTGTTGAAGTGTGGAAAATTTAAAAATAGAGTAAAACAAAAGAACTAAATTATGATTGTGGTCAGTATGAATACTGAGGTAAATACAGAACTGCATTACAACCCTGAACTAGGAAATACCATCATTTAATGTATTATATTTAGACATGCATAGAATGTATTATTGAAATGTTATTTTAAAACACCTCAGATAATGTAAAGTCTCAAATTTCCACTTCAAGACTGCCTTTATAGGACTGGTGTATCCCCACACCTTTCACATGATCTTCCAAGATCCGCGGTGTGCGTATAATAGTAGTTTTATGTCCCCACTCAGAGACACATTATTGATGGATTAAGAACCACCTTGTGCCATCCCATAATAACACTAAATAATATATAAATGTAAGCCTAAATTATATTTTAAAATCAGATTGTGATAGCATGTTGTTTGCTATCAAAGGGTTGACTGTCGAAGCTGGATAATTGGCTGAGACAAGATCAGTTTAAAATTGGATCGCAGCGATGCCATCTTGCAACTGGCCGCAAGACGCCATCGTGGAAATGAGATCACAAGATGCCATTTTGTGAATGGCCGCCCAAGCACCATTTTAGATAAACTCACACTTTAGTACATGTGGCGATATTACTATTAGCATCATGCGATTGCATTTTTCACCATTTCTCATACACACATTAATACGCACAATTGCACTGTTAACCAGTCGCATATTAGCGAATGCATAAGATCCTGTATGAAAATGCTGAATATTAGCTTCATGCACACGCATCTGCCCCAAGTTAATTAGCGTCTTTACATCAAACCCCACATACTCACACATTACATATTCACATACAAGGTTCCATAAGCTTTAAGGTATAAGATTCAAGTATGCACATTTATTATAATTGCTAGGAAATAAAGATTATTTTGTAACTAAGGTTTTATACGTGATAAGTAAGCCATGTTTGGTATTGTACTGATGTGTACTCTCTCAACAGTATTCCGGTAATATCGATGGAGACATCGCAACATGCATTCTCAACTTATGGACCGCAGAGACTTCAAGCAACAAAATGTACATTATATGACCAACTGTTAGGATTTGGATGAGGCGGGAAACCAGAGACCACCAGTTGTTGAGGCTGGACTGTGTCTATTTGAACCAACCTGTTAAATGCCTTGTAACATATGCCCTCTCCTTTAGGACCAATGGTATTAGCAACAAACTTCTTTATTGTGTTGTTTATTTCTGGGGGGGTATAAATATGTGTTCTGACCCTGGGTTCCTGGTCTTCGTGCTGAATGCTGATTGACGGGGGGTTTCTTGCTGATGCCTACATCTGGTCCAGAGCGCTGCGTATGTATAACTGTACTTGGGTCTGTATGATTCCTTTGCGCCAACTTGTACTTATAACTAGCGTGTAACTGACTGTACTTTTACTTGAATAATACTTTGTGCTTTGGAACCACAGGTTCTAGGTCTGGAGTCTTTATTTACTGTATAACTGCATACGCAAAATAGCGTCATCCTTAGAGGTTTATAGGCAGGATATCAGAAGGTATAGGCAGGGGTGTATAGAGGTTCAAAGGCAATATCGTTAATATGTACAAGATTGGATGGCACTCCGGAATGAAAAATAGATAAATAAATCAGACCACTTGACAAGATGATCACGGTGCCTTGGCAGATCACACAATAAATTGAGCAATGTATAAATATTAAACTTATATTATATATAGTATTTAAATCTGGATTCTATTAAACTGTGTCACTGTTGCATAATATGTTTCTTATAAAGACATCATCTTATTTTAGAGAGAGAGCAACTCTATGGAACAGTCTGAACAACTATTTGTTATCATTATCTGGGAACTTGCTATTAGTGGGGGTAAGTGTAACAGATAGCTCTTTGACCAGGTGGATTCTCTTTTAGGACACTAAGATTTTTTTTTTGGTAACTCAAGATTATTCTGAAAATTGCCCATTTTAAATGTAATATCCAAGCATGTGACCACGTGATATATGGCAATGCAATAAGTTTGCATTATTATTTGTGTGTTTGTTAGAGTTAGTTGGTTTTGCATTGAATTATGTAATGTAATACCATATAACCAATTATTGTGGGGTCATTGCTAATGGAAATCTACTGTATTTAAGTGTACGTTTCATCATACTGTGTGTAAGCAGCCTGCTTTTAATTTACTCCCAATTTAATATTATGGGAAAATATTAACTTATAATTTTTATTTGTATTATAGGTACTGTAGAATGCTAGTGTATGTATTACAATTGCCTGTGGCACTTCTGCAAACACAGCTTATTTTTTTTGCAATGTAGAAAAGATTATAATGATTTGCTATTAGGAATAATCATTGTAACTCTAACTTGTAAGGCAGAAAATCAAATGTGATTATATCCCATTGGGCTTACACACTTCGATATTTCAACTGTTTATGGAACTTTTAAGTGCGGGTGTTTAAAAGTTTATTACAGATGTTCTATTTTTAGAAAACAAAGTAAATTGCTGTAAGCCGCCCTTTGTAAACACAATCCAAGCCTTAGACTTGTCTTATATGAGCCCTTCTGAACACTATGAATGCAGTACAGAAGTTGTCTTGAACATATTAGTCAATGTGAAACACTGTATTCCTGCTGCAACACAGTGGCCCTTATACCGCCGGGGAAATGTAAATGAACCAGCCCTCAGCTCCCCAGTGTATAACTGGTGGCTGCAGATAGGAGCAGCTGCCGGGGAAATGTAAAATTGTGATGGTCTGATGATCAATATTCCGATATGTTGCTGATCAATATTTAAAAATAAAATGAATGTTATTCGTTTAAAAGTTTTAGAATGAAAGTGTTGGATAAGCTTTAAATATGTGTTTGACCTATTTCAATTGACATTTTGATATCGCCGATCAATTTTTTTTTACATCAATATTAATGTTATTTGATTAAAAAATGTTTCTATAAAATAGTGTTGAATAAGTTTTAAATAGATGTTCCTGACCTAGTACAATCAACAAATAACTGACAATTTCTGAGCGATTTTTGAAAAAATATTAGCCAGTTAAATTGTTAAGGAGCACTTTAGTTATCTGCAATACGTGGTGGCTAATATAATTACAACAGAGCGACATCCTTACTTATACTGCACACCCCTATTGGGCAGTGAAATAAAATGAGATATTGCGCCTGCGATGTGCTGCCGTTAACCATTGTTTCCTCACTGCACATTAAAGGCATCGCTTTTAATTGAGGGCCTGATTCAGACCCACTTGTGAGCGATCGCAAGCGGGTCGATGTTGGCCCGTCGTGCGCATGGGGGCGTGCTGTTGTTGTTGAGTGACAGCACGCCCCCTTTGGTGGGCGGGCCGGGGACGTGGCTGCCCAGACGAAGGCGTTCCCATGGGAACGCCTGCCGTCTAGGGCCGGCCCCACTGACATCACAAGTGATGTCAGTGGGTGGACTTCTTGCTCTGTAAGAGCAAGAAGTCCACTGGGACTTGCGGCAACGAGACCCTACCACAAGGGTCTCGTCGCAAGTCCAATGGTCGCGATGGTCTTGACAATCGCGACCATCCTGGCCGCTCGCACTAGCTGTGGGTGGTCACCCACAGCTATGCTAGCGGCCAGGAGGCCGTTCTAAAAATACAATAGGCGGGCACTGATTCAGAGCAAGCGCTCTGAAAGAGCGTCCGGCTCTGAATCAGGCCCTGAGTCCTGACTTTAGTGTTAAAGAGCTGGGTTTGTTCTGGGTTTAATTCATCTTGTTACTATAGACAAGTTGTATTAAGGGATGGTGGAAATCTTTTTACATGTAATCCTTTGGGTGTATGAATTTTTTTTGAGCAATTAAAAAATCGTTTAGATTGTGTCAAATACTACCGTGAAGGGGAATTATTAGGATGTGACAGGTGTCTCCAGGGAAAATACATTTATAATGTTTCATTTTTAAAGTCAATCAAACTGATGATGATCTGCTAAGCAGAGTCCAATGTCTTTGTACTGTAGGTGTGTGCCTTTTAGGAACTCACAGCCTTGGTCCCGATCTCTGCGACTAGTCAGAGGTTGTTAGAAGGATTTGAAGATGGGAGACACGTAAGTTGTTCAGATAGTTCTCGCAGAAGGAAAAAGAATAAATCAAAGGAAGCAGCAGAAACCACAGAGAAAAGGTTAATAGGACATCTAAGTGAGGCATGAGTGCTTGAAGTTTTCATAAATATTAATGAAAAGACTAAAGAAAAGGACTGAGGAAATAGTAACAGAATTATGTCTTGGTGGCACAACTTGTAATATCCATTCACATGCACTTCTGTAGCACAGAGGTACAACACAACTACTACTGTGTCATACACTGCTCAAATTGGCATATTATCATCTTACTATGATAGTGTGTGTACAGCTAACACGGGATCCTTCAGCAAATAAGTCTAGAATGAATGTAATTATCTGGGCATAGAGCACTTCTGGGTGGCTAGTGGGGTAGTGTTGTACAGTAGCTGGTGTCCATAGATGGCGGATGCAGGCAAGGTCCAAAGGTTGTCTATGAGGGACTGTTTGTTTTTACACTAAAACGATGATGATGACTTGTGCCTCGAGCATGCTGTTCTCCATACTCACACTGATGCACGTACATGTTCATTTTGTTTTTGTAGCACACATGTTACGTCTGCTTTTCAATGCTTTGCTTTAAATACAAATTATCCTTGAATTTTAAGGTATTTTGATTGTGTGGTAGTATTAGCAGGGTTACAGGGTAAGTGAATTTGAATGGGTGGAATAAAACAAGCAAAGTATATAATATCTTGGTATAAATAATACCCCGATTGCCTATTATTACTGATTTCTACAACAAAGCATCCAAGGAGAAGGAACCCAGTTGACGGTCTTCAGTAGGTATATTATTAATAAATAGGTCGGTGGAATTCAACTATTATCTGCTGTTGCCAGTAGCTTACACAGTGCAACATATTCTTGCCTATCAATGTCACTATTTTGTTCCTATTAATGCAATTGTTCACCCTTCCCCCACATAGGGCCCTATTCTGAGTCTGATGCTAACTGCACGCAATGCCGATATGCACGCAGTTGGCCAATGTATAAAGTACTGTGCATGCGTCCTGATGGTTACCTCACAGAGTGTGGATTGTAATGGTTGTTACTACGAGTTAACGGGGTGGCTAGTCAGATGCAGACATTTTGCTGACAGCGGCTGCGTCTAAAGACGTAGAACCGCTCACACAGGATGCCATGCTCATACGAAGATATTGTGCCTGCCGTAGGGCTTCCATGGTGCATCTATAGACTCACCGAGACAGATTTGCTCCACTGCTTCTCACAATTAACAAGATTGTCGGTGGCATTAGTGTAAAGACGCAAAAAGGTGCTGCCGCAACTGCGTCCATCTCAGAATCCGGCCCATAGGGGGTAAGAGGGATTACTGCACAAGTTTGCAAAACTTCTGTAACTTCACACAACAGAATCTATGTTGGACTATGTAGAATAAATCTTGGTTTAACTTTTTATTGTTTTCTGTAGTTGTAGCCTACGGTGTGTATGTAAAAGGCTGCGGACTACAAGCATCGACAAGTTCCGACTGCCTGATGATTTAAAGTAGCAGTCATTTACAAGGCAAGGATGAAACTACTACATTAAATTTTTACTACAGGGTCCTCAGGGAAGCCTTGGGGTATTGGCATTGGCTTGTCCCTTGGCACCACACAGTTAAAGCTGTCATCCCAGGATGCACTGGGGTCCCCCCTATACCCAGGCCACAGCACCTCAGTTTGTAGTTGGTGCTCAGCCGGACTCTGGTCACCGCACAAGGGGGCTGTGTTTCACAGCCCCTGAAGAGCTTGAAGAATTTAAGAGTTGCAGCACGGACAGTCCAGCGGATGTCCGTGCTACCGCTCCGACACCCCCGCCGGCGCCAATCACCGGTAGCGATCCGGGGAGCTCGGCGGACTCTTGGGGGTTCCAGCTAACGGAACCCCCAGGGGTCTGGGACTGTGGCCGGACTTATGAGGGACAGCAGCAGGCAAGCAGCTGGCGTCTGCGGTAGGCACCCGCTGTCACACAGTCCAGTGTCCCCAGGGCTGGGAGCCCCCTGGGGACAGCAGGGTAGTGGAGCCAGGTACTGATCCTGCGCTCACACTAGGCCACCAGGGATACAGGGCTGGAGCGTTATGGAAGCGCTCCAGCATCCCGGGGGGGTAAACAGCCTGCCGGGGAGGGCACCTTCCCTGTTCAGCACAGGAGGCCCTTCCCCCTGTTCTCAGCGCCTTTTCCTCAGAGATTTGGCGGACTGAGGCAGCATTCCTCCCCCAGGCCCGCCTCTGTGGCTCTCTCCGGTGGCCATCTTGGATGGGCAGAAAGGCTGGTGCAGGGTACAGAGCCTGGGTCCCCCATTACATACCTCTGCTCCTTTGTTCAGGTCAGCGTATGTAGCGCTATCACTGCCAGGCTGTAGGTCTGTGTAATTAGTGCAGGATTTTCTGCATTGTATGTGACTTTTATGCTAGTGCTGTGTGTCTGATACTCTCCTGTCAGCCATTTTAACTATCCCTTGTACTTCTTCCTGTTCAGCCCTCACGGTGCCAGTACTGTCAAGGTGGGAATTTACCTCATTACTGTGGGGGTCACATATCACTATATCCAGTGAGGATTCTCTGTCTATGGGTGCACCTCTCCCATTTTCCTGCTCTAGGTGTAGAGCGGGTGTGGGTGAGGGGATGGTACTTCAGGATGGTATATGTTCTACATGTTTAACTCTTCCTGGTACACCTGCTGTACCCAGCACCTCACAGGAACACCCTTGGGCTTCCTTTGCACAAGCCTTGAATGTCCTTGTCAATAGGTTAACAGCCCCCCCCTGTTTTTCCCCAATTGGGGTTTGCACAGCAGGCGTGTCTGGGACAGATGGTGGTGGCGCAGTGTGCCTCTCAGCAGGTTCTTCCTCCGGTGGAGCCTGTTTGGGAGAGCTCTGTGTCTGCTACGATGCAGAATATTGCAGAGCAGGACCAACACCTAAAAGACAGCTACTTTCGTTTCCAGCTACACAACTAGATTATGACAACGGGTCTACCAGCCGACAATCTACCAGCAACACCTACACATGCTTATTTTAAAGACGTTAGAGCTGCTGCAGCAGTTTTTCCTCTATCTGGTCAGCTGGTGGATCACTTGGAGGAGGCGTGGAAATCTCTAGGTAAGAGGTTTCAGCCTCAGAAACGTCTAGCACGTGTATACCCCTTTGCGGCGGATTATTTCACAAAATGGGATCTCCCCCTCAGGTGGATTCTCACGTGACGCGCTTGGTAAAGAGCGCAACACCACCTATGCCTTCAATGTCTTCTCTGACGGACACTACAGACCGTAAGGTGGAACTGTGCCTTAAATCCATCTATTCCCTCACTGGAGGAGCATCCAGGCCAGCTATGGCAGTCTGCTGGGTGGCCCAGGTGATGGAAAGATGGGCGGACGCATTGGAAGCATCATTTGCTTCGGAAGCTACCAGTGAACAGGTTGCATTAGTGGGTAATCTCAGTGATTCCGCTACGTACATTAACGAAGCGGCCTTGGTTCTTAGTCTTCTGACTTCTAGGATTTCTGCGGCGGCTGTGTCTGCTCGCTGCTCTTTATGTTTACGTACTTGGAGGGTGGATTCTGAATCCAAAAAGGGTTTGGCTTACCTTATAATGGTCAAGTCCTGTTCGGGCCAGCTTTGGATAAAATTGTGGACACGCTGGTGTCAGCCAAATCGGCATGTCTGCCTTCAGCCCTGACTCCGTCAGGGTCTAAGAACCCGTCCTTTAGTCCCTATCGCTCACAGGGAAAATCTAAAGTGCAGTCCTTTCCGAGACCTTCAGGTCCAAAAAGACAGCCAAGCCCAAGAAACAGGTTTGGAGTACAAGACATCCGGCCGCCAAGCTGGATGACAAACCCTCAGTCTGACGGGCTGGACCTCCCCTTGGGGGACCCCAAGGTGGGAGGCTGTGTTCTGCAATATGCCCAGTGCTGGTATCAAACCACCACAGACACTTGGGTAAGGAAAGTGATATCTCAGGGATATGCCCTCTCTTTTCGCAGATGGCCTCCTCATCAGTTCTTTGCAGCAGACCTTCAGATCCAACGAAGGCTCTAGCGATCCAGGAGGTGGTGTGCTCTATGCTCCATATGGGAGTTATAGTGCCTGTTCCATCACCCCTAAGGGGGATGGGATATTACTCCAACCTCTTTCTGGTTCAGAAACCAAATGAATCATACCAACCTATCCTCAACCTCAAGTCCCTGAACAAGTTTTTAAGGGTCCCTCGGTTCCGAATGGAGACTCTGCGTTTTATTGTTTTAGCTATGCAGTCTTGGTATTTTATGGTGTCCCTGGATATCCAGGATGCCTACCTGCATATCCCCATTGCCTTCAGATTTGCAGTGTCGGATCACCATTACCAGTTTCAGGCTCTACCGTTTGGCCTTTCCACAGCCCCTCAGGTGTTCACAAAGGTAATGGTGGTCACGGCGGCACACCTGCGGTTGCAGGGGGTCGCCTGTTACCTTATTTGGATGACCTTCTGTTGTTGGCGGGGTTGCCACAGGTACTTTACAACCATCTGCAACTGACAATATTAGTGTTGAAGGCTCACGGTTGGCTAGTGAACTGGAAGAAATCCTCTCTAATACCTTATCAGAGGATGGTCCATCTTGGAGCATTCTTGGACTCTCAGCAGCAAAGGATCTTCTTCACGGAAGAAAAGATAGCCCTGTTGCAGTCCAGGATACGCAATTGTCTACAAAGCTGCCGAGTGTCTCTTCACTCGGCAATGAGGTTACTGGGTTCCATGGTGTTGACGTTCGACATGGTGGAATATGCCCAGTTCCATTCCAGGCCTCTGCAGTTATTGATCCTCTCCAGATGGGATGGAATTCCCCTTCAGATGAAGACACAATTGATCGTGCTCTCTCCGGAGGTACGCCTGTCTCTGATTTGGTGGTTACAGACGTTTCCTCTCAACAGGGGACGTCCATTTTGGATTTCAGATTGGGTCCTTCTAACAACGGATGCCTACCTGCGAGGCTGGGGCACTGTGATGGGCCCACACATCTTCCAGAGATGGTGGACGTCGGAGGAATCTGTCCTGCCGATCAATATATTGGAGCTTCGGGCAGTGTTCAGAGCGCCACAACAAGCAAGACTCTTCCTGCAGGGAAAACCCATGCAAATTCAGTTAGACAACGCCACCATGGTGGCTTACATAAACCATCAGGGAGGAACTCAAAGTCAGGCAGCTCTAAAGGAGGTATCTCCCATTCTGACTTGGGCGGAAGGCAATCTCCCAGCCATCTCGGTAGTGTTCATCCCGGGAGTACTCAACTGGGAAGCCGACTTCCTCAGCTGTCACGATGTACATCCAGGGGAATGGTCTCACCTGGAGGTACTTCAACTCCTGGTGGACAAGTGGGGCCTTCCCGAAATAGACCTCATGGCTTCCAGACAAAACTGCAAGCTGTGGGTGTACGGATCCCTAACAAGAGAAGCAGAGGCTCTCCTGGTGGATGCTCTGTCGGTACGGTGGACCTTCCAGTTCGCGTACTTGTTTCCTCTGTTCTCCCCTCTGCCTCGAGTACTTCCAAAGTTCAGGGAAGAAGGAGGCAAGATCCTGCTGGTGGCTCCTGCGTGGCCAAGACGGCATTGGTACTCGGATCTTCAGAGTCTGTCTATTGACACTCCATTGCTGTTGCCTCAACGCCAGGACCTGTTGTCTCCGGGTCCTTGTCTCTACCCGGACCTGAGTCATCTGTCTTTGATGGCGTGGCTCTTGAGACTTCCTTCTTGAGGTTTAAGGGTTTCTCCAGATCGGTGGTGAATACCATGCTCCGAGCTCGGAAACCAGCTTTGGTGAGAATTTACCACAGGGTGTGGCATACTTTATTTTGATTGGCGTCGCCCTAGACTGTATGATCCTCAGGAATTTCAGATATCCAGAGCGCTGGCTTTCCTACAGGTAGGTTTGGATCTAGGTCTGCACCTCGCTTCTCTGAGGGTGCATGTCTCTGCCCTGTCAGTTTGGTTTCAGCATAGGATTGCTATGCTGCCAGATATCCACACATTTATGCAGGGTGTCCTTCACATCCAGCCTCCCTTTGTTCCTCCAGTGGCTCCTTGGGATTTGGCTGTGGTTCTGAGGGCGCTCCAAGGTCCTCCATTCGAGCCTTTGGGTTCCGTGGAGTTGAAATGGCTTACAACAAAGACGGTGTTCCTTCTGGCTATTGCTTCGGCCAGAAGAGTGTCGGATTTGGGGGCTCTCTCTTGTCGCCCCCCCTTTCTGATTTTTCATTCTGACAGGGCGGTACTTCGGACCCGCCCTGGTTTCCTTCCTAAAGTGGTGTCTAGTTTCCACATTAATGAGGAAATTGTGGTCCCAGCCTTTAATTCATTGGTTCTCTCGGCTGGTGAGGCCTCTTTGGACGTGGTACGGGCTCTGCGGATCTATGTGGACCGTACCAGTTCTTTAAGAAAATAGGACTCTTTGTTTGTCCTGTATGGCTTTCACAGGAGGGGTTGGCCTGCCAACACGACTTTGGAACGGTGGATTTGCATGGCAATCTCTGAGGCTTACGCTCATGAGGGTCTGCCGGTGCCACCCTCTGTGAAGGCTCATTCTACGAGGTCTGTGGGTCCTTCGTGGGCTGTTCGCCGTGGTGCCTCGGCTGTTCAGCTGTGTAAGACGGCCACGTGGTCCTCTGCCCATACTTTTGTCAGGCATTACACCTTTGACACATTTGCTTCTCAGGATGCTTCCTTTGGGCGGTGGGTTCTCCATTCTGCACAGGAGCGTCCCTACCCTTGAAGGATACTGCTTTGGGACATCCCCAAGGTATCCCTGTGGATCCCTAAGGACCCTGTAGTAGAAAACAAGAGATATGGTAAGAACTTACCTTTTATCTCTGTTTCTACGTAGTCCTTAGGGTCCACAGGGCGCCTGCCCTGTGCTCCGGTAGGGTGTTGTTCTAGTCTCCAGTTTCTGTCTACTTTTCTGTGAGAATGTGAATCTTGTGTGTTCCAGACTTTCTTCTTCCTTTTTTTCCTGCTCTAGCCTATGGCTTGCTACTAAAACTGAGGTCCCTTGGCCTCTGGGCGGGGTATAGGGGGACCCCAGTGCATCCTGGGATGACAGCTTTAACTGTGTGGTGCCCAGGGACAAGCCCATGCCAATACCCCAAGGTATCCCTGTGGACCCTAAGGACTTTGTAGAAACAGAGATAACAAAGGTAAGTTCTTACCATATCTCTTGTTATCGGGCAGTCTCGCACGGGACTCACCAATGCTTGAAGCCGCAGCCTATTACATTTACCCCTACATCTCTATTTATCCTCGTTTGTAAAAGTCGATTAGATAAATGCCGTAATGTCTAGCAAATAGTAATTAGTGTGTAAGCATTTATAACCTTTTCTTTACTATTTGAGAAACCTGCTGTGGCAACTTACTAGCTGTGCCAAACATAATTAGCGCTATTTGTGGGAAGGTCATAATTTTAATTGTACACTTCTTAAACATGTTTACTTAATTGACTCCACATATTTTGTAAATTGGATTGATAAAGGCTATGTTAAAGGGTATGCTCATTTGTCTGCTGATTATGATTTTGTCCAATTATTATCCATTTTCTTTTATCATTGTTTAATACCGATCTGTTACTATCTTAACCTGGAAGAACTTGACTTTGAGTTTCTATACCAACACTGTACTAATTAGGGTACTTGCTTTAGTTAGTCTTAATGTATCTTTAATGTGTTAGATTGTAGAGGCAGACTCCAGGGCTGTGGATACCTGCTTTCTGCTCTGATGCTTCTGAAGCTGGAAAAATGCTGTCAGTTTAGTTTACAGACCTACTTTTTTTTTTTTTTTTACTGCTTTTAAGGCTAATATCTTACTTGGCAACTACCCACATTTAAAAAAAAAAAAAAATCCTGTGTTTTCTGCTGCCAGAACACCTTAAAATATAAAAACTGATGTTATTAAAGTCATTTGTTGGCTGGAATCCTGACTGGTTAGGCTGGGGTCCATCCAGGTGATAAATATGTTTTATTTTTATATAAATGAATTCCCTGCAATCCTGTGTTCAGTATTGTATGAAACACAGCCTTTATAAAGATGGAAGAAATATAAATGGTTATCAGCTATGAGTTCTACACCTAAAAAGAGGACTGTGCTTTTATTGGCCCTTGTAACTCTCACCACCTATAGTACTTAGATTATAAATTTGCACTTACTACTTACATAACCCTTATGCATGCTTCCCGATACGTGCCACTGTAATTCTAGTCAGAGCCGTAACTAGACTTTTTGGTGCCCTGTGCCAGAAAGAGCATTGGCGCCCCCATCATTTTTCAAAGAGGTATAATGCGCCCAAAAAAGGGCCATGACTTCGTGGGGAAGGGCCAGGAAAGAGATAGGAGAGGCCAGGAGATGCTGGGGATGAAATAAGAGGAAGCTACAAGCAAGAATGATAATAAACAGAAATTTGACAGGCCCAAACAGTGCCCCTTGACCTGTGGTGCCCTGTGCGATGGCACCGGCCGCACTACCCTAGCTACGGCCCTGATTCTAGTGTATAGATGAAATTCTTGTGGTTGTGGCACAAACACATAGGGAGGTTGTGCAGACTATGGCCTCATTTATCATCATAAATAGTTTGCATTGTCATACCTGAGAATGGGGAAGTGAAGGCACATAGGGCCTGATTCAGCAGCGATCGCAATTGCAATGATGTACGCAGATCGAGTGATTGTTCGCCATTGCTTATGCACCGCACTGCTCGTGTGCTGCGATTACGCACGCAGATAGGAATCCATCGCAGAGTGAGTGGCAGGCCGTGAGCGTTTGGGGGCCAATGTGTTTCGATGCTACCGATGTATACACAGGAGTGCGGGGTATTACGGATGTGATGGGCGTAATGTGACGGGCAGTAATGGGCGTCTCTGCTGGCTGAGCTGCGGCAGGCAGTAGCATATTTTCGCAGCTGCATTGTGTGCGATTACGCAGTTGCGATCCGTGCTGAATCAGGCCCATAGAGACAGATGGGCAGTCAGTTGTCTGTTAGAGCTGCTCAAATCAGGGCACAAGTAATGGTTTATGGCCAATGTTATAAATACTTGGCCTATAACACTGAATACAATATGTATATTTTTATATGGCACCTTAATCCAAAGACCAGCTATTCCCCCAAATTCCTTGATGGGCATTTCTGGTGGTTTTGTAATTAACAATACAGGATTTGCTGTAGGAAGCAACGGTTTTGATGCTGTTTGTAAGCCTGTGTCAATGACCATTAGGCTCTAAATCCAGATCCTTCCAAAAAGCCACAGCAATCCCACCTGCAAAAATGCTTTGAATCAAATGGGGTTAAGCGCTAGATGGATTCCTAGGAAAATGTGTGAAAATTCACAAAATGTTGAAAGTCTTTAAGCCTAGGCTGGTAGTGGAAAAACCATTGTGTCAGACAGCTTCCCTTTATTAGCCAGGTCTGATGGCACTAGAGCAGGAGAAACACATGGACTTCCCCCAACCATAATGCCAACCAGCCCTAGGTTGGTCAGCACAAGGCTGGAATCCCTAGGGCTCCTCCCCCTTAGCTACATCTACCTATGGGGTTTTTTTGTTTTGTTTTTATAAAAAAAAATTCAGGTCAGTATGTGTGGACTATTTGTTTTTAATGTCTTTTACACATGCTAGTGGGCCTTATCTGCCATTTCATGCTGGCTCTTATGGTTCTCTAAGTACCAGCATGCCCTGCAGCCCTTTAAATGCATGACAGGGATCACTAGGACCTAAAGTGCACCAGAAAAGTAGAATATTAAAACGTTATGAAGTCAAAATGTTGACATCATTATGTCGATGTTCAGGATGTTGGGGTGTGGGGAATAGACCTAGTGCTATAAGCACAAGGCTGGAGGGTGTGTGTAAATGTTTTCTTGTGTTCCCCACTTTCTTAGCCAGCCCCTTGCTTACAGGCCTAGGCTTGAAACGTGCTATGGTGGGGTGACCCAATGTTACGTTCTGGGTTATTTGTGGACCCGGGGTGGTAGCAGGAGCGATCACAGAAGCAGATTTGTAAATAAAACTAGGATTTTTAATAAGTGCTCGAGTAGACATATAATGTGGCAGTAAATAAAAGTCCAGGAAAATATAAATGTGCACAAGAGTTCTGTGGTGGGAACAAAAGGGTTAATGTCCAGGTAGAAACAATTAGAGCAGTCCAGGTGTGCAGGTAGTGAAACTGAAAATAAACAAGCCAGGTTTGCAGATAGTGAACTGAAGTGCAGGATGTCAGCAGGCTCAGGCACTCAGGTCTGGGCAAGGGTGATGGAGGTAGCGGGGTAGTCCAGTGGGAACTAGGAGCTGACAGGCAGACTGGCAGACAGCGAATTCACAGGAACAGGAAAGCACAGAGAACTCCCTCTCAGCTAGGCTGAGATACACGTTGCACTGGCAAAGAAGGAAGGCACTGACCCTTCCTAAATACCCCATGCCGTGCTGTTACTGGCCGGAGGGAACATGTGACTCACCAGGATTGGCCAGCCTCATCACATGGCCAGAAGGCAAGATGGCGGCGCCCATGCCAAATGGAACGGAGACGCCGCCAGGCCTCACCAGCGCAGAGTGATAACAGGGCCGCACAACAACTCGCACAGCCAAAGCCCCCCGCCAGACACGAGCTCCGCCACCAGACAGCCCGCGCCACAACGACCTCACAGGTAACACCCGCCTAGCGCCATGCTGAAATACCCTGGCCGTGACAGTACTCCCCCTTTTGGGGTGGCCTCAGGACACTCACCAGGCTTCTCCGGATGGGCAGAATGGAATCTCCTGATGAGCGTGGGAGCGTGGACATCACGAGCATCGGTCCAGCAACGTTCCTCTGGACCGTAACCTTTCCAGTCCAACAAATACTGAAGATGACCTCTGCGCAGACGAGAGTCCAAGATCTGGGCGACTTCAAACTCAACTCCTCTCTCTGTCTGGACTTGAGGAGAAGCAGGTAGAGCATTATGGAACTTATTCAGGACTAGGGGCTTTAATAAGGAAACATGGAAGAAATTGGGAATTTTTAGGTATGGGGGTAACTGTAAATGGTAGGCCACTGGATTAATGACTTCTGTTATGGTGAAGGGACCGATGAAGCGGGGTGCTAATTTCATAGACGGAACTCTCAGACGAAGGTTCCGAGTAGACAACCAGACCTGGTTTCCTACTTGCATGCGTGGAACTATTCTACGCTTCTTATCGGCCTGGGTCTTATAGCGAGAGGATGCCTTCAACAAATCAGACCGTACTTGAGTCCAGATGGCAGCAAAATTCTGCACTGTGTCCACCACGGCCGGAACATCGAAAACAGGCAGGCTTCGGAATTCGGGAACACAAGGATGAAGGCCATATACAACCTGAAATGGCGTTTGGTTAGTTGACGAATGGTAGGAAGCATTATGTGCAAACTCAGCCCATGGCAGCAAGGCAGCCCAATTGTCCTGGGAAGATGACATAAAAATTCTTAAGAAAGTCTCTAGATCTTGATTAACACTCTCGGTGGAGCCGTTGCTTTGCGGATGGTAGGCCATGGAAAAGTTTAACTTCACTTGAAGAACAGAACACAAAGCCCTCCAGAATTTTGCAGTAAACTGCACACCACGGTCAGAGACAATTTCAGCAGGAAGGCCATGTAGACGAAATATGTGTTGGACAAACAACTGTGCCAGGTCAGGGGCAGAAGGTAACTTCTTCAACGGTATATAGTGGACCATCTTAGAAAATCGGTCTATTACAACCCAGATAGTGTTGAAACCTTGAGAGACTGGCAGGTCTGTGATGAAATCCATGGAGAGATGCGTCCATGGACGTGATGGAGTAGGTAATGGAAGCAATTCCCCAGCTGGAGCTTGTCGTGATGATTTATGCTGGGCACAGGAGGAGCAGGAAGAGATAAACTCCATTATATCTGCCTTCATAGAAGGCCACCAATAGTGTCTTTTCAGGAACTCCAAGGTCTTCCGAGTGCCTGAGTGCCCTGCGAAGCGAGAGGAATGTGCCCAGGTGAGAAGCTGCTTCCTTAATTCCGGGGCCACAAATGATTTTCCCATAGGAGGCTGAAGTTGTAATGCGGCAAAAACTCTTGATTCCAAGACAGGGGTATTGCTTTGATTTTCAGATTGATCATCACAGAGGAGAGATCTCGATAGGGCATCAGCCTTCTGATTAAGTGCTCCAGACCGGAAGGTCAGGGTGAACTGAAACCTGGCAAAGAATATTGCCCAGCGGGCCAAACGAGGACTCACACATTGGAGGTTTTTGAGAAATAGGAGATTTCTATGGTCCGTAAATACAGTAAATGGAAACTTGGCGCCTTCTAGCAAATATATCCATTCCTTCAACGCCAACTTTACAGCTAGTAGTTCTTGCTCACCTATGGCGTAGTTCCTTTCAGCAGGAGAGAATTTTTTAGAAAAGAACCAACACGGATGGACTCGGTTGTCCTCATAACGTTGAGACAAGACTGCTCCCACAGCTTCAGATGATGCGTCTACTTCCAACAAAAAAGGCCTGTCCAGATTGGGTTGTCGAAGAACTGGTGCTGAGATAAAGGCCTGTTTTAGAAGATGAAAGGCAGACTCTGCCTCAGGTGACCATTGGGCAGGATTAGCACCTTTGCGGGTCAAGGCTGTAATGGGAGCCAGCAGTGTAGAAAATCCCTTAATGAAGCGTCTATAATAATTTGCGAAGCCCAACAATCTCTGGATGGCCTTCAGTGTCTGAGGTCGAGTCCAATCCAGAATTGCCTGTACCTTCTTGGGTCCATATCTAAACTGGAGCCAGATATTGCATAGCTGAGAAAAGGTACACTGGGCACTCCAAAGACGCACTTCTCCGGTTTGCAGTAAAGGTGGTTTTCTCTCAAACGGGTCAAAACTTCTTTAACATGTTCTTGATGTTTAGCCACAGAGGGTGAAAAAATCAGTATGTCATCCAGATAGACAACAACCGAAACATATAACAGATCCCGAAAAATCTCATTAACGAAACTTTGAAAGACAGCAGGGGCGTTACACAATCCAAAAGGCATTACTAAATACTCGAAATGTCCATCTCTGGTATTAAAAGCGGTCTTCCATCCATCGCCAGCTCGGATACGAATGAGGTTGTAAGCCCCTCTTAGATCTAATTTAGAAAAAATGACAGAGCTCTTGACCCTATCAAACAACTCAGTAATCAGGGGAAGAGGGTATCGATTCTTTACAGTAATGTCATTAAGGCCTCGATAATCGATACATGGTTTTAGACCACCGTCCTTCTTGCCAACGAAGAAAAACCCAGCTCCAGCAGGTGAAGTAACTAATGGAACTGTCTTTCTCACAGGTCGAATTTTTGGAAGACAGGATTTCTGACAGTCCATACCCCATGACAGAATCTGCATAGAACTCCAATCAATCCTGGGATTATGTTGACGTAACCAGGGTAGACCAAGAACAATTTCTTGAGAGGCCTCTGATATCACCAGGAATTTTAAGGACTCAGAATGAAGTGCCCCAATTCGGACCAATACTGGTTGAGTCTCTTTGGTGACTAGCCTGTTAGTTAGAGGGCGTCCATCTATAGAGGTCAGAGAGATGGCATGGTTGAGAGACAAACAAGGAATCTGAAATCTATCTATGAAACTAGACGTTATGAAATTTCCGGCTGCTCCCGAGTCGAGTAGAGCAGTAGGAAAGACAGGTTTGGGTTTAAGATCCAAGGCTAGGGTAATTGTGAAATCTTTAATTTTTGGAGACGGGTTCGTAACTCCTAACTTGATGTCTCCAGGGTCAGTTAGGATTTGGCATTTCCCGGTTTACGGGGGCACGAGATCAGCAGGTGACCGGACTCTCTGCAGTACAGACAGATGTTCTTTTGCATTCTTCTCTGACGTTCTTCTTTAGAGAGGTGTGTATGATTCACCTGCATAGGCTCCTCTTCAGTAGGGGAAGGAATGGGATGGGTAGAAATGGAGGGGGTAAATGACCTTTGCCGGTCAGTTCTGTTTTTTTCAGCCTGACGTTCCCTGAAGCGTAGGTCAACTTTGATACACAACTAAATCATGTCGTTCAGATTAGTAGGAAGCTCTCGAGTGACTAGATCATCCTTTAGTCGGTCTGACAACCCATGCCAGAAGGTCGAGGTGAGGGCTTCCTCATTCCATTTGAGCTCTGATGCTAAAATTTTAAATTGCACAGCATATTGACTGACAGGACGGACCCCTTGCCTCAGTGTCATGATGTTTGATGATGCTGATACAGTACGCCCAGGTTCATCGAAAATCCTCCTGAAGGATGACACAAAGCCTGCGTAATTATCCAGCAGCGGATCTGAGCGCTCCCAGAGTGGGGAAGCCCATTCTAAGGCCTGGCCGGATAACAGAGAGACTATATAAGCCACTTTAGTTCTTGCAGTTAGAAAGTTGTCAGGCTGCAGGGTAAAATGTATGTCACACTGATTTAGGAAACCTCGGCAGAGTTTAGGATTGCCGTCAAATTTATTTGGTAAAGGAAGACGTAAGCGGGGAGATGATCTGCCTCCTGTATTCCCAGACGCTGATGCGGATGTAGATGCTGGTACTTCAGGGGTAGAAAAGGAAGTTTGCAAACTATCCTGTCGCTTGGACATCTCTTGCAGAAATTTAGCCATCTGATGCTGCATGTTTTCCAGATTTTCTAAACGACCAGAAATGCACCTGAACAAATCCACTCCTGACTCCTGATCCGTGGCCAGCTCCATGGGGTCAGTGCAAACTGTTATGTTCTGGGTTGCTTGTGGACCCAGGGTGGTAGCAGGAGCGATCACAGAAGCAGATTTGAAAATAAAACTAGGATTTTTAATAAGTACTTCAGTAGACATATAATGTGGCAGTAAATAAAAGTCCAGGAAAATATAAATGTGCACAAGAGTTCTGTGGTGGGAACAAAAGGGTTAATGTCCAGGTAGAACAATTAGAGCTGTCCAGGTTTGCAGGTAGTGAACTGAAAATAATCAAGCCAGGTTTGCAGATAGTGAACTGAAGCGCAGGATGTCAGCAGGCTCAGGCACTCAGGTATGGGCAAGGGTGATGGAGGTAGCGGGGTAGTCCAGTGGGAACTAGGAGCTGACAGGCAGACTGGCAGACAGCAAATTCACAGGAACAGGAAAGCACAGAGAACTCCCTCTCAGCTAGGCTGAGATACACGTTGCACTGGCAAAGAAGGAAGGCACTGACCCTTCCTAAATACCCCATGCCGTGCTGTTACTGGCCGGAGGGAACATGTGACTCACCAGGATTGGCCAGCCTCATCACATGGCCAGAAGGCAAGATGGCGGCACCCATGCCAAACGGAACGGAGATGCCGCCAGGCCTCACCAGCGCAGAGTGACAACAGGGCCGCACAACAACGCGCGCAGCCAAAGCCCCCGCCAGACACCAGCTCCGCCACCAGACAGCCCACGCCACAACGACCTCACAGGTAACACCCGCCTAGCGCCATGCTGAAATACCCTGGCCGTGACACCTGCTTCAGGCTAGCGAGTATATCCTGAGCAGGTCCAAGAAATATGCACAGATCTGGGAAATCTGTGCATGCTTCTGTTTAATAAAAAATAAAGAAATGTTAAAAATAAAATAAATGGTGTGGGGCCCCCTCTAAAAGCACAACCAGCACCAGGCTATTCTGAGCTGGTTCTGGTTGTGAAAATACAGGGGGAAAAAAATTTAGGGTTCCCCTGTATTTTCATCAACCAGCACCGAGCTCTGAGCCAATCCTGGTTGTGGAATTACAGGGGACAAAATGAGTAGGGGTCCCCTGTATTTTCCACAACCAGCACCGGACTCCCAGCGGGTGTTTAATGCCACAGCCGGGGGACCCGCTTACCGGGTCACCCAGCCAAGCATTCAGCACCTGACCGCTAGTCAGCCCAGACCGGGGATCCCTGGGGAGGTGGGAACCCCACCAATAAAGAGGTTCCCCCTCTCCATGACACCCCAGGCTTGGGCTGATAGCCCAGGGCTATCCCCAGCATCCGCGGGTGGCGGATTGATTGTGTAAAAAAATAGAATGAATTATATTGTATTTTACAGTAGAACTAGAGGTCCCAGCAAGCCTACCCCGCATGATGGTTCTGGAGAGCCACAAGAACCAGTATGTGGGCATTAATGGCCACCTGGTACCTCCATAGTTTACCTGCAAAATAAATAATAAAATAAACACCACATGAACATTGAAGGTTTTATTTTATTTCACATACACTCACACATACTCACCTACAATCCCTGTAGACATCTCCTCTTGTCCATGTAGCATCCACGACACCTGTAAAAAATTAAATAAATCCATACTTATATACTCCTTGTTCCTGTCCTCTTCTGTCCATATAGTCATCCAGCGTTTTTGGAAAACAACAAAATAAGAAAACCGGACCACACGGACAGATACTGTCCTCTAAAGGGCGGTACCTCCCAAATGAGTGCTCAGCTGTGACATTTACCATAGAAATGCATGGGCTGAGGAATTCCCTACTACTGACTTCTATGGTGAGAACCACTAGGTACCTTTTAGTAACCTAGCAGTTCCCACCATTTACGTCCTCCTGCCACTACTTTAAACAGTGTATTTGGCGACTCAACTAACATATTCTTACTGACCCACATTGTAAGTCTTAACTGGCTTAGACAAGTAATGACTATTTTTCTACTAATGAGATTCCCAAGGTTGTTCGAGGCTCACGGTATGGGAGGCACAAAAATGTGTTCTCAGTAGGAAACTTATCCAGCTAGGTCCAATGCTGAAGCGAGAGAAAGCAGGTAGGAAGCTTGCTCTGCCTCAACAGCTGTAAGTTTTGGAGATGACACATAAGTCTTCCCCCACCCCTCTGGTTCTATCAGATCTGATTGAGACTAGGACCACCTGTAATACTCTGCTCTTTTACAATATAAAAAGTTTATCGCCCTTGTAGGAATTGTTTTTTCCAGTGGGGCAATAAGCTGGGTAGGTTGTTAGCAAAAGCTCTAAGTTCTCAGAGAGCCACTTTATATGTTCATGTGATCAAAGATCCTTATCCATGATATAGCCTACACATTCCACTCCTACTATACCAAATTATATAAACCCATTGTCTCCTAAACTACTGGTTTCTTATGAGGAAATTGTGACTCAATACCTCCCACGTTGTCAGAGAAGAATAACGCCTGGTTAGACTCCGCATTCTCTCTTCTAGACCTTGAGGCAGCCCTTAAAGGATATGCCTTCCAGGAAATGTCGTCTAGGCCCAGATGGTTTCACCATAGCATATTATAACTCTTTAAAGACTCTCTTTTGCCTAAAATGCTTGAAGCCATTAATGCGATTTCGGGTGAATGTGGGTTTTTCCCCACTCTCTGGAAGCTCACATTACAGTTATCCCTAAGGCAGGCAAGGTCCAAGCCAGTGTGCTAGTAATCGCCCAATATCCCTTCTTAATACTGATGTTGAATTGTTTGCAAAACTTATTGCCTATAGACTTAAACTGCTGCACCCTAACTTAATACACTCTGATCAGGTGGGGTTTGTGTCTGGGAGGGAGGCACGAGAAAATACTACTAAAGCTATAGACATGATACATTTAGCTTTTGGTGGCTCCGTCCCAGTGGTGCTGCTTTCAACTGATGCAGAGTAGGCATTTGATAGGATCAGCTGGGTATTTAAGGGAGGGGTTTTGATACACCTGGGTCTTGGTCCTGTAGACCTACATCGGATATTGGAACGTGATCATTTCTCCACTACACGGATTAGACTTAATGGGGCCCTTTCGGATCCAGTCTGGATAAACAATGGCATTAGGCAAGGATGTCCCCCTTTCCCTCTTATTTTTATACTATGTATGGAGGCCCTTGCATGTACTATTAATCTCAATCCAAATATTACTGGCCTCTAAGTGGGCGATACTGAATATAAACTAGCACTGTTTGCGGACAACCTGTTGGCTGTCATGTCGAACCCAGTTGTTTCGATCCCCAACATGATGGCTGAGTTCCACAAGTTTGTTTTCATGATCTAATTTTAAGGTGGACTATTCCAAGTCTGTGGCACTGGATGTGTTGGCTTTATCTCACTCCATTGATGGGCTCAAATAATCATTTCCCAGGCATGCCACCAGCCCCAAGTATCTTGGGGTTTCCCTACATAATGACCCTTCCCGTCTTTTCGATGATGATTTTAAACATTTACTCCTTACACTCCGCTCTGAACTCAGAGAATGGTGTGCCATGGCTTTTGTGGATTCGTAGAATTAAGGAGCATACACACTAGACTATATGCTCCCTGAGCAATATCATCTAGTGTGTCCCTGGCAGGGTGTGCTCAGTGTCGTTCATGACATTGAGCACACCCGCTGAATGATATCATTAACTATATCATTCAGCGACAGGCTCTCTCCCCCATTCCCCAACATGCAGCAACCTGACAATATCGTCAGGTTGGCCTTCATGTTTGCCAGATGAACGATAAAGACGAACGACTTGTGAGAACGCGCATCGTTCATTGTTATCGTTCACCGTTTAGGTGAAAAAATGGATGATAAAGTGAACGATATCGTTATCGTTCAGTCGTCCACTTTAATCGCCCAGTGTGTACGCACCTTTAGTGTAGTTAAAATGAATGTCCTTCCCAGGGTTTTAAATTTACTTCAAACTTTACCTATCAATATCCCCAAGTTTTGATTTTGGGAGCTACATAACATTGTCGGGGACTTTGGGAGAATAAGAGACCATGGTTTCAGCACTCTTTCCTCTTTAGATGCAGGCACATGGGTAGGGGGACGACAACTCCAGTTGCCACACTTCTAAGTTTGCTATGACGTTGTTGTGTTGGGTAGGATAATGGAGTGGTCCAGGATGGCTGACCTTAAACAGTGGGTCTGCCCAGAGAAGGAATCTCTGCCCATACATATCGAACAGTGTCCCTGGAGGTCCAAAGTTCCTGTAGTTTCTCATCCTACTATTGGCTCCAACCTGGCCTGCTGGAAAAGAATACAGAAACTATTTTGTGTATCCTCCAAATTCTCCCCTCTGACCCCCTACTTAATAAGTATGGGAAAACAAAAGACAAAGACTCATGTAAAAGGGGCACACCCCAAATGAAGGAATAAATGGGATCTACATGTTAAAACATTACTTTAAAATAACCACCAGGCATAGACTGACAACCACAGAAGAATAGTGCTAGACAGAAAACATAAAGAATAATAATATATACTATGGTCTAAACTGACCTTTATAGGTTCCGATACCTCTTATGCCCACTGTTAATTTCTATATCAGATATAAAATTGCAATCAAGATATTATGTCACACACTGGTCTCTCAAGATTAATAATAATCCTTTTTGTATAGACAAAAGAATTTTAAACATTTATCTCATATGCAACAAAGACTTCACATTAAACAGATTGATCAGTAGAAATAGTAATCGTTCGTCCCAAACAAAGATTAATTAGCAGCTGGAAATAACAGTATTATGATGAAGATAATCACCATGTACTGTATAAAGTCACGTCACATAATAACTGCTAAGATCAAGAAAAGGGTTAATAGTTCTAAGTGTTCACTAGCCAAGAAAATATGAATAATATTATACACATGTTAAACATAAAATGCATATGGTTCTCAAACAATATCACAAAAATAAGAAGAGAAAGGGAAGTAGTTTCGAGGGTGCACTAGCGACCCCAAAAATATAATTTAAAAGTTATAAACTTTATTGGTATGTATTAAATATTTATAAGTTAAAATAGGTGAAATATGAAACGAAAGAAAATGAAAAATAGTAAAGTGTATTAAAATATATGTTCAACAAAACAACCATTGTCTGTGTCGTTCCGTTTTTGTAAATCACTTATTACAGCTAAGTGCTTATACGTAATCACACACTGTTATGTCTTAGTGTTATACGTTATGGCCAGAGAGTTTAATAGAATGTTATTTCCTCACTAATGCTGGCCATACACGCTGCAATTATCGGGACGATCCGCCCGATATCGGCGGATTGCCGCGATAATTGTAGCGTGGGGGTGGGCGACCGAGGGTTAAATATTGCTCGGTCGGGCATGCTGGATTGTCCAGCATGGCCGTCCGATGCGATATTTACCCGGTAACTGTCGGCCGCATCGGGCAGTGTATGCCCAGCGCGGCCGACAGACAGACATTTCCTGTGTTCCTTCCTACGGAAGGAACAGGGAAATGTCTCCTCCCCCGGGGGCGGAGCGCAGATGTCGGGCTATACACTGTGAGATTTCTCTCACCGTGTATGTCGCGGACATCTGCGGCTGGCAGCCGGCCAGATAAAATGTCTGTCGGTCTGACAGACATTTTATCTTGCCGTGTATGCCCAGCATAAAGAAGAGATGGGTATTGTGTAGTCTAGCCCTTTAAGTGTATCTAATCAGTTCCTCTTAGGTAACTGCATATCTGGGCACTATCACCTTTGTAATTTCATCATTCTTATAATATTCTTTATTAACTGTATTCATGTCCTGCTATTGAGGATTCATATAATATCCCAAACAGTCACAACTCAGTATGAATTAATATATATTCTTAATATCTATCTTGTCTAAGTAGGCAAAAAAAATTATCTTAATACCCCCTAAAACAGCATGTCATTTTTGGGGTGAAAATGTAAAAAGTGTTTGAAAATGGGTTTTAAGTATTGGGTCGGGTATTTTGGGGTGCTGTATTAATGGGACAGGTGTTTTTAGAATTGCAGGGGGCTGCAACAGCTGTTTAAAGTTTTTAAAATGCACTTTGTTAATTCCAAAATATACTAGTACCCATTCAAATGTACCCCCAATTTAACTACAGCAATTATTTTTCACCAAAGAAATTGCTTTATATAATTTTTTCTCACCAATGCAAAAGTGCATATAACAGCCATTTGACTCAATTTAGGAACACAAAAGTACTTTTATTACAGCTATTAGTACACTTCTATATTGATTACCAGCATCACTTAAGCTTTTTTGGGGTACAGACTGATTTCACCAAGAAAAATCTTTTTTGCTAGTTTCGCCATTTGCGGCATTCACACGTCTGCGCTTTTGCCTGTTTTGCAGTTGAATAGGATGAAAAGCAAGAGTGCGCATTGTGAAAGTACTTAATATTAAAAAAGCTGTTCACCACGAAACAATCTCAAATAAATTTCACAACAGATTAATAGTAACTGGAGGCGTCCCTCCCTTCTACCTGGGAGACTGTAAGATTAATCAGTGCTAGGTAGAGGATGAAATTCAGAGAAAGTGCACTTACAAGTCAGATTCTGCTTTTCAATGTCTTAAGGTGCCTACACACTAGGCGATTTTTCATACGATTCTGCCGATTTCGACGCCTCGGTACCACTGGTATCCATATGGCCAAATCATGAGTGCCCACTTATGATCCTGATTCCGATGCATGTATCCACTGGTCTTACATCACGACTTGAGATCTTGCCTGCTGCAGGCAAGATTTGCCAATCTCTGGCACGATGTGGTGCGGATCGTACGTGTTTGTATTCACGATCCATTGCACGATCTATCGTCCATTCCTTCACATGACTGACATACCCCTGTACATGCCCAGTCTCCATTTTGTGCAGCATCGTGACTTGGATGAGACGGATGCGATTTCTTGTTCTGCACACCTGCTAATTTGGTGAGTATATTTGTACTATACATTGCTGAGCTACAATGTATATGCAGACCATGTCCACCAGTAAATATGCCTGATCCACTGTCCACTAATGTGACCCAACCACTGACCACCTATGTGTTTAATGCCTCGCCCACCCACCGACCACCATGTGTATAATGCGTCACCCATCCACTGACCACCATGTGTATAATGCATCACCCACCCACTGACCACCATGTGTATAATGCATCACCCACTGACCACCTATGTGTATAATGTCTCACCCACCCACCCACTGACCTCCATGTGTATAATGCATCACCCACCCTCTGACCACCTATCTGTATAATGCATCCCTTACTGATCACCATGTGTATAATGCATCGCCCACCCACCCACTGACCAATGGAATAGAGTAAAGTAAATGACACAATTTTTAAAAATGTATTGTGAAACGCAATCAGGATTAAAATTTATTACACCATAAGAACAGAAACAAATCAAAAACAGAACCAAACCAAAAACAACTTTTAAAAATGTATAACTATATCTATATATCTATATATACAGTCAGGTACATAAATATTGGGACATTGACAGAATTTTCAGATTTTGGCCTCTATTCACCACCACAATGGCTTTGAACTGAAACAAACAAGATGTGCTTTAACTGCAGACTTTCAGATTTAATTTGAGGGTAATTACATCCAAATCAGGTGAACGGTGTAGGAATTACAACGGTTTCTATATGTGCTTCCCACTTTTTAAGGGGCCAAAAGTAATGGGACTATCAACTCAAAAGCTATTTCATGGACAGGTGCGGGCTATTCCCTCGTTATTTCATTATCAATTAAGCAGGTAAAAGGTCTGGAGTTGATTCTAGGTGTGACATTTGCATTTGGAATCAGTTGCTGTCGACTCTCAATATGAGATCCAAAGAGCTGTCACTATCAGTGAAGCAAGCCATCATTGGGCTGAAAAATCAAAACAAACCCATCAGAAAGATAGCAAAAACATTAGGTGTGGCCAAATCAACTGTTTGGAACATTCTTAAAAAGAAAGAACGCACCAGAGAGCTCAGCAACACCAAAAAACCCGGAAGACCACGGAAAACAACTGTGGTGGATGACAGAAGAATTATTTACCTGGTGAAGAAAAACCCCTTCACAACAGTTGGCCAAATCAAGAACACTCTCCAGGAGGTAGGTGTATATGTGTCAAAGTCAACAATCAAGAGAAGACTTCACAAGAGTGAATATAGAGGGTTCACCACAAGATGTAAACCATTGGTGAGCCACAAAAACAGGAAGACCAGATTAGAGTTTGCCAAACAACATCTAAAAAAGCCATTACAGTTCTGGAACAACATCCTATGGACAGAGGAGACAAAGATCAACTTGTACCAGAGTGATGGGAAGAGAAGAGTATGGAGAAGGAAAGGAACTGCTCATGATCCAAAACATACCACCTCATCAGTGAAGCATGGTGGTGGTAGTGTCATGGCGTGGGCATGTATGGCTGCCAAAGCTACCGGTTCCCTTGTATTTATTGATGATGTGACTGCTGACAAAAGCAGCAGAATGAATTCTGAAGTGTTTTGGGCAATATTATATGCTCATATTCAGTCAAATGCTTCAGAACTCATTGGACGGCGCTTCACAGTGCAGATGGACAATGACCCGAAGCATACTGCAAAAGCAACCAAAGAGTTTTTTAAGGCTAAAAAGTGGAATGTTATGCAATGGCCAAGTCAATCCCCTGACCTGAATCCGATTGAGCATGCATTTCACTTGATGAAGACAAAACTGAAGGGAAAATGCCCCAAGAACAAGTAGGAACTGAAGACATTTGCAGTAGAGGCCTGGCAGAGCATCACCAGGGATGAAACCCAGTGTCTGGTGATGTCTATGCGTTCCAGACTTCAGGCTGTAATTGCCTGCAAAGGATTTGCAACAAAGTATTAAAAATTGAAAGATAGATTTAGGATTGTTTAGTTTGTACCATTACTTTTGGCCCCTTAAAAAGTGGGAGGCACATATAGAAACCATTGTAATTCCTACACCGTTCACCTGATTTGGATGTAATTACCCTCAAATTAAATCTGAAAGTCTGCAGTTAAAGCACATCTTGTTTGTTTAATTTCAAAGCCATTGTGGTGGTGTATAGAGGCCAAAATATGAAAACTCTGTCAATGTCCCAATATTTATGCACCTGACTGTATGTGTGTGTGTGTATGTATGTATATATATATATATATATATATATATATATATATATATATTATTCCAAACTATTAAAAATTGTATGCGTCCATTTTATGACAATATTTTTTTGGATAAGGACATGGATGAGTTCATCACCGGCTTCCTGGAGCATTGGGAGGCAAAGGAGTGTTTCTGGAGGGTTAAGGCCACCATACACTGTAAGATTCAAAGGTGGTAAGATGAGTTGGACGATTGCCCTTGAAATTCTTCCCTTGAAATTTTTCATACGATGTGGTCAAATGGTGTAAGATTGATCATTAAGATCATAGGATAAGATGCATAGAAGTGTGTAACATCGTACACGATCAGTTTGGATCTCTCTGCAAAACCATTTGATCTGCGATCCAACTAGACGACGGCGGGAATGCGCATCGGGGTCGCAGAAGACTCAAAATACATCTATTTTCAAACAATTGATCTGTCCAACCTGTAGAAACTGCCAACATCGTGTTAAAAATCGTCCCGTGTATGGGCACCTTTGGTTGTCGTGACTACTCCAATAAGTCCAAGAAACTTCTGGCATTAGGGGAATTGGTGGAATACGGTCGCCAATACTGCCATGATGCAACAGTGAAGTGGGTGCAACTCAAAATACAAAACTTCGGTACAATGTTTGTGAAAGAAGGTGGAGGAGTCAAAGCATTCTGGAGCATCCGCTGATGATGTCTATCGCCCCACCTTTTGGTACTATCCTCTAATGTAATTTATAATAGAGCAGGAACCACAGCGACAGTCCATTGTGCTTATGGGCAAGCGAAAGTGAGAAGAGGAGGTGGATGAAGGTCAGAGTGGACCGTCCTAGGTTGGTTTGGTAAGTAGAGACACAGTGCATACACAGCATGTTTTTTTTTATTATTATTTTAACAAAAACTCCTTTTTTGAAGTTCCAGATTTGTCCACTTTACTGACAATTATCCGAGACAGTCCTTCTGCCATGGTACTGTATCTGGCCCATTAAAATAGGCCATATACTCCTCTCTCACCTGTTTGGCATGTGCAGTGCCTGTGGCTTGCATTGATGGTGCTGCCACTGATGACATCTGGCCAATCTTCTCCGGATGGTCTGGGTCTTCTAGCATAGCTGTGCCTGATACCTTTGTAGGGTTGTTTTGTGCCATAAAAAGTTATGCAGAACACAGCACGCCATCACGACCCAGTCTGCCTTGTCCACACGCAGGTTTATGCTGGTGTGGAAAATGCGGAACCGGTTACTGAAGATCCCAAAGGCATTTGCCACTATCCTGCGTGCCCGAGAAAGCCGATAGTTGTAGATTCTCTTTTCCGATGTCAAGCCCCTTTGTGCATGTGGCTTCATTGCATTTTTATGTAATGCGAAAGCTTAGTCAGCCACAAAAACAAAGTTTAGGCCGTGCTTAGTCTCCTCCACTGACGGCAAGTTGAGGGTTTTGGAGGTGAGCCTCTAGTAGAATGCCGTCTGTTTTTGAATGACCCAAAATCCAAAGCATGGCCATTCTTGTCAACATCCACAAAGACAGACTCATAGTTGGCATTCACCACCGCCATGAGAACGATGCTGAAGTACCCCTTGTAGTTGAAATAGTATGATCCGCTGTTGGCAGGTGGGGTGATGCGAATGTGTTTCCCATTGATTGCTCCCCTGCAGTTATGGAAATGCCAACACCGTTTGAAGTCTTCAGCGATGGTTTTCCACTCTTCAGCTGTATTAGGAAACTATGGAAAAAAAACAAATGTTAAAACATGAACGTTTATTTTCTTTATCTTTTCTTTCAATACGGACTCCTACACAAGAACTGGAATTGGCATCTATGCTTGATTTAAGCTGCATTGCTGACAGTGAGGGGGATGTGTCGATGTCCCAATGCACACCACCAACCGCACCACCCCCAGCACCTACCGCACCTACCCAGCAAAAATGAAAACATCCTGGGAAAAAAACACAAAGCAGGGAGCCAGCAGACACATTTCTCCAACAGGCAGAAGAGCTTTTAAGAAGGCCCACAGACCACCTATATAATTTCACCACTCATATTAGCAGCACCATGCGGCAGATGAGTGCTGAAACTCAAAGCGAATTGCAACGTCTCATCTGTGAGTTGCTAATCCGTGCGCTGCGTAACAATCTATATCCAGCTACCTATATTGGTGATCCTGTGCCATTCCCACCTGCTCCAACTGCCTCTGTGATGCCTCCATCCCAGGCGCAGCCTACTACACCACCCACTAACCCTCCCACCGCAAGCCAGGCTATATATAGTGCCCTGTTAGATGTTGATGTACTGTAAATCCAGGGTTTTACCAAATGTAAACTTTTGATTGTTGTTATTACCCGCAGTATCCCCAAATTTTATCACTCCCAATACCTGCCCTATGGTATACAGTGGTGATGATGCTGATTGGACATGGTCAATACACACATGGCGCAAGGACAGATTGGTGGAAGCTGGGGCCACAATCTGTCCATGCGCCATGTGGGTATTGGCCTATTCAGTACGGCATCTGACCCACCGTATATCCTAGAACAGTCTAGGTATTGGGACTGTTAAAATTTGTGGATAATGCAGTCTTACATTATAAATGCATATAGGAGATTTCTTAAAGAACACAATTGCTAAGTTATTTATTCCATGTTTGGAATGCCAATGTTTATACTGTTGTCATAAAGACAGTTTGATCACTTGCAGCCATATTATCTGAAATTTTGACCCAGTTTTAAACTGTTTATACAGTACTTTTCTACATTTTCAAGAAAAAAAACCAAAACAAAATAAACATCTCTTTTTTCTTTCACAAGAAACAAATGTGTAGTATTTTTTTTCATTACCTTGCAAAACTGGTACTGCAGCACTTTCACAATAGCCTTACAGGTCTCGGGAATGATGACGCTCAAGCCTGAGGAGATATGAGAGTCCCAAACTTCAGATCTTCCAGTGACCGTCCTGTAGCCAGGTACCTCAGGGTAGCCACCAGCCTCTCCTCAGCAGCGATAGCCCTCCGCAGCTTAGTATCCTGCTTCTGGATAAACGGGGTCACCAGACACAACAACTCCTGGAATGTGGCGTCATCCTTTTGCAGGTAGTTGTGATAGTCATCTGGATTGTACTCACGAATCTCCATCAGCAGGGGCATGTGAGAGCGAATCTCCCTCTGCAGCAGCCACTCCTTGGTCCAGCATCAGATAGGGATCCATCAGCACAGAATACAGGATAAAATGCAGCAAAAACACACTTTGTTGAGCCATGCAAAACAAAGTATAGCACAATAGCAATGTACAGCGTTCAGCAGGTATACACCAAACCTCACTAGTCACAGAGCAGAAGTGCACAGACCTAAAATGGCGCCTGCTTTATATACCCCCTACTTAAGCCCGCCCATTATTTTAATGTTTTTGGAATCTGCCCAATCATCGTGATGTGTTTGTTAAGCTAACGATTTATCGTGTATGATCTCACGATTTGGTCATCAGACATGATGCATTATAGATCGTGAGATCATGGGTCAATTTGGACAGTTTTTGCTCCAAATCGGGCCCACAACTGCCGGGGAGAGTTCAAGGGAAATCGGACACGATATCGGATCGTGACCACATCGCCTAGTGTGTAGGCACCTTTACAAGTATCAGACAAGGAAGAGTCACTGTCACTTGGCACAATGGAAGCAGTGTAGACTGCTTCTGCTGTTAGTGCCAGTATATCCTGAAATCCCTGTTGCATAAAGCCGCCCAGGGGATCAGGTATCTGGCATCTAATGAGAGAGCAGTGAATAAGAAAAGGCAAGGTACCTGTCCCTGTTTCTCCCAAAGTAGGTACCTTGCCTTTTCTTATTGGGCTGTCTTAGCCTCCAAACCCCATACAACAGCACCCTATGTAGTTATGCTCTTTCTCTAATAATTAATAAACATCAGGTTAAACTGAAGAGTATTTTAGGAGAACAATTTTAACATTTAAAATAACAAATGTTTTGCAGTTTTTACCACTGTATTTAAAGCAGTGATTTATGTAAAAGGAAAAGCTGGGCTTGTTTTGCCTTTTTAAAACAATTGCTGCTTTAACTCTTGTGACAAAAACAGCAGACAATATGGGATTTTTGATAAATCGCTATTCATTACATTTTCCCCCAGGTCTCTATTTAAATTGACTATCAAACTAGCCATGAGTCTGACGTCCCCAGCTGCTTTAGAATAAATGAAAATAGAAACTAAATTATTTTACAAAATGGTCACAGCTTATATAAATTGTTAATTAATGAAATGTGCTTCCTATATAGGGAAGCTTAGGATGGTGCATCTCTTATGATGAGAATGATAAAGTGTGCAGTTTTAGTTATCTAAATAAAAGTAAACACAGACTGAACAGTATTTAGCTACCCAAAGACTTTTCATTGTAGGAACAGTCAATTTTATCTCAAAGCTAGCAATTAGAGCTTTAGGAAGCAGGGGTTTAAGTTCATGCCAGGTACCCGGAGATAAAATAGACGGTGGTCCCCCCCTCCCCATGGCTCCTGCATGCTTCAGGCCCCAGTGTCATTCTATCCCTCCAACCTCCCCAATGTCTCTCCAGCCACCCTCTGTCCCTCTAACCCCCCAAGTGTCTCTCCATTCAGCTACCTTCTCTCCCCCCTTCTCAGCAAGCCCCCTTCTGTCCCTTCAACCCCTTGTGCCTCTCCAGCCAATCACATGGTCTCTCTAGCCCCACCCAGTGTCTCTCCAGCCAGCACCGTTCTGACTCTCCACCACATTCTTTCTCTTCACTCAGTCCCAGTGTTTCTCCAGCATCCCCCTTCTCTTTCCAACTCCCTCAGCATCTCTCCAGCCAGACCCCATCTGTCTGTCCATCCCCTCCAATGTGTCCAGCCCCCCTGTGTGTCTCAAGCCAGCCCTCTTCTGTCTGTCATGTCCCCCAGTATCTCCAACTAGCACCTTTTTGTCTTTCCTGCCCCCCTCAATCTCTCCAGTCCCCACCAGTGACTCTCAAGCCCCCTCAGTGTCTCTCCAGCCAGCCCATTTCTGTCTCTATGGCCTCCCTTGTGTCTCTCCTGCTAGCTCCCTTTTTTTCATCCAGCCCCCAGTGTCTCTCCACCCAGCTCTCTTCTGTCTCTCCAGCTCCGGCACACAGACACTTAACATCTTCTGTTGAATCCTCTGATCCTTTTTGTGCTGTGGCTCCTCTGGGTTTCAGTGGCATGGCATGGCGTGATGCATTAGCAATCTTCATACCCCATCGGTGTTGTTGCAATAATGTATATTTTGTTCATTGCTACTCACAATAAACGAAAAAAAAATCTTCATTGTACCAACCTCGGCGGGCAGAGCCTGAAGATGAGACAGTGGTTCTCCAGACCCCACAGATAGATCAATCTACTATATAACCACTCCCTGCACCACTGCAGTGACCAGCAGGGAGAGCAGGAAGTGGTTATAGATGGATTTATTGGTTTTCCCCATGTACCTACCCTGTCACCGGGCCTGTTACCAGGTGCCCCACTGCCAGCTGGTGCCTGGAGGCTAATGACTCCACTGCCTCTGGGAGTTCTGCCACCGTTAGGAGGTTACTAGTCTAAGCAGAGGTTGTGTATAGACGTGGATGGAATAGTGGGATGGGTAGATAGAAATTGGAGTCATCAGGTCCATCTTCTTTTTCAAGAGGCTGGAAATAATTATATGCTCACCCATTATGCAACCATGCTTATAAATCACCTGAATGCTATCCCTAGAGTTTCCGTGGCTTCAGCAAGCTGTAGCACTGGATTTCTTATTCTTTATTTATGAAACACACATGAAGACAGGTTAGGTATAGAGGGCCTGATTATAGAGGGCCAGAGTTGTACACTTTTAGCATTGCTGCTGCTAAAA
The DNA here is from genome assembly GCA_031769625.1 of Taudactylus pleione. Taxonomy (NCBI): domain Eukaryota; kingdom Metazoa; phylum Chordata; class Amphibia; order Anura; family Myobatrachidae; genus Taudactylus; species Taudactylus pleione. The sequence continues at coordinate 14,708,108 of JAUIMM010000178.1, forward strand.
TATGTTTAGGCTGCAGGAGGCATCTTCTGTAAATAGATCACTTGCGTGAACATCGGCCATCAGGTTTCTGAGGATGTCTGGTGTTTTCACATAGCCAGGGCCAGTGAAGCTGTGTCGGAAGACTCAGAAACTGGCCTGGGCATGCCCAGGAAATGGGGCAGACAGGCCCTCATTTTCTGGGAACATTAAATCCCTTACCGACTTTTTAAATCTCTGCATCAATTAATTTGTTTCAAATAATTTAACCACACATTACCTCCCTCAGTCTAATCAAAAGAACCTCTTCAAATTCATTAACTAAATTAAAGTATTAACCCCTTCACCCTCATAATAAATCCAATTTAAAACTTATGCCATCAGATGCCCACCACATGCCCCTTATATGCCCATCATATGTCCCTTCCATGCCCATTATATTCCCATCAGATGTCCCTCATGCCCCTTATATGTCCTTCAGATGTCCCCCATATGCCTCTTGTATACCTGTCAGATGTACCCCATTCCCCTTATATACCCTTCAGATGTCCCCTATGCCCCTTTTTTGCCCATGATTTATCCCACATGTCCCTAAATGCCCACCAGATGTTCTCCATGCCCCTTATATGCCCATTAAGTGTCAGATGTCCCCTATATGACCATTGTGTGTCAGATGTCCCCTATGCCCCTTATATTCTCATCAGATGTCCCCCATATGCACATTATATGCCTGTAAAATGTCCCCCTCATGACTATTATGTCTGTCAGATTTCTCCCATGCCCATTAGATGCACCCAAAATATATTTAAACTCTCTCCTCTACTAACCTTGCTGCTGTTGGATCTCCTCCCTCACCATTCTGATTGGATGAGTTGCCTCTGTGACAGCCTGCCTGAAACTCCCCAGCTAGTCTCCATGTGAGGCTAATTAATGCCCCGACTTCATTCACTGCCTAAACCTGATGCCTCCTGGCACCCCCCCTCCCGCGAGAGGGGTGGGGGCAGGGGGGCGCGGTTGGTTGTGTGCTACAAGGGCCCTGTGGTTAATGTTTGGGAGGCAGGCTGTGGGAGTGGATCTATTCCTGGTCACCAGGCCTATGGCATGCATGCTGAGTGTGTTGCGGCCATTCCAGGACCATACCAGCCATGAGAAGGAGTGACCAACAGGTAAGAGGCTGAGGCAGTGCATTGTAGCAACAGGCTGTACATTGTAGCAACAGCAACAAGTACTTTACACCTTCCCTAGTACTGGCTGTACTAGGGAAAGTGTAAAGTACTTTATCTTGTCCGCCCCCTATCCTGCATATCTGCCCGTCTCACGGTCCCACCTCGGCTCCTGGTCACCCATCCAGTCTTATTGGAAAGTTTTGTTCCATGACTTATGTATGTGTTGTGCCATGAAGGCGTCAATGATCTGTTGTGAACAAGTCATCTTTATATTAATAATCCATTTTGCCAGAAACTGAAAACTTTCATTATGTGGTTTAAATTGACCTGTCTAATGAAATACACCTATAAAGGGACAGATATACAACATACTGTATGGTCCTACAGTTTATAAATATTCATGTGTGGTTGTGATATATGCTACTACACACAATACTGTACATGAGGTCTTGCATCGGAAATTTCCTTTTAATATTGATGACCCTGTGTGTCTCTATATATTTGTTTTATGTATTTATAATTGTGTTTTATTTTAAGGAAAATTATATTGTTTCACAAATTGTGGTATGATTCATAGTAACTGCTCCGTTGCAGATTTATGCTGTCTGGAGGATTACATTAACTATGCCACTGCTTGAAGGTCATAAATACAGTGCACATCAGCACCTCTAGATGGTGTATGTAACTGTACTAACAAAGACCAAAGTCCATCAGGACTCCAGGTATACATAACAGGGGTACATGTCAGTAATATGAAAATGAATTATAAAACGAGAACACTGATCCCACATGGCTTAAACATAATTATCAACCTTGGATCTTTCTTAACAAGCTAAAATTATTTGGATGCTTACAATTCGCTTTCATGAAAGACTGTAGAATAACTGTAATCATGAACGGTGTTAATTACCTATACATAAATTTACTAATAACATGCCGGAGCAAATCCATAATCTATTTTACTATATTATTTTTCATCTGTATACATGTATTATCCTAATTAAGTTTAATTCTACCGATTAGATTGAGTAGGAAACAATATTATGCAAGCATTCTGTGTACATTATATTATTTCCATTATTATATGTAAAAAAAAGTATTTCTTTATGAATGTAAGAGTTATACACCGCTGCTGTGATTATGTTCCCAAATCAGGCAATTACTCGTTTTATATTTATTCTTTTATGTTTGTTTATTCTTTTATGTTCTTCCATCATTATGCTGTTTTTTTTTCATATGACAAAGTTTAATTTTACTATAAATAACAATCCTAAAACACAAACACACTTATATCTTAAGAGAGAAGCAGATACATATATGCTTTTCATGCCTTGGATGTACTGTATTAATGATCATCTCTAGGATATTGCCGAGAACAGCAGTCAGAGATAAACAGAACACACTTCACTTTGGAGACGTGCAGACTGAGTTACCTTTCTTTTGGCCTCTAAGAAATCCTGAATATTATTAAACAACAAAGTTACAGTCATGGGAAATTCAACATCAATTTATAACAAAGATGGCCACTGACAGGATGTTGACATTATGTAACAAATATGGAGCCCAATGTTATAAATGTCAGCCAGAATTTTAGAGTAAAAATCACTTAAAGTAATGACAGTAAACAAAGTACAAATAAGTGAACCTTCCTTACAACTTGTCACACTGTTACTGGAAAGCCTGTATATGGTTCTAATGTTTGGTAAATAGGTTGTAAAACAATACAAATGTGAACTTCTATTCCAGTATTGGCATTGGGGAGTAAGAAAATGCTAGTGTCAATGGTAGCATGATATACCATTGACACTAATCACAAATCAGTACTCATTGGAGACTGTGTGACAAAGGGTTAATCAAAAACAACCATCTGGTCTGCCTAAAGATGAATAAAGTCCATATTATCTCACACATTTACTATTAGTTCCCGCTAATGTTTTTTCATGAGCTGTATACTCTTTACAGCAGGTATTCTTTAACGCTTCCTGTTGTATCTGAACTACTATTAAACTAAATAATCCACGTTATCAGTAGCCAAATAATAACTTGTATCACAGATATGTAGCATTGTCATTAGCCAATTTGATTGGCACCTGAATTCTTCTAGAGAGAAGATGTGCTATGGGCAACTTCTCCACTTCATCTCTCGCGGAAGCCGAGCCAAAGATGAAGACTTTATTTACAAAGGAGAGTACAATGATTAATTACAGAAAGATTATAAACAATAAAAAGGGTAACAGGTTACATAGACAAATATGTGTTGCAATTTCAAATTAAAAAGGAGAAACTCACAGAATATAACATACTGCTTATTCTGGCCGGGGGGATTGGCAGGAAATCCAGGTACAGGCTTCAATTTAGAAATTGATCCCCCAGTCTGACACAGAACAATAAACTACCATACCTTTTATCCCTTGTCCACTCACCCCATAGATGATGTCATAACCAACTCTCTGATGCCCCCTAAAGTAACTTAGGGTCCATCCTAGAACTGCCCATGTAACTTTTAATCTATGTACAAATAACTGCACATAATTTCCCTGTGATTAAATATGTTATGTTCACATTAATCTCCATTTTTTTAAGCTATAATATGAGTTCAAACACAACTGCAGTGTAATGTGGGATTGAAGATGTATGGCTTGTTGTATGTGAGCATTCTGGATTAAAGGTCTACAGGAATGGGAGCTGCAAACTATTACATGTCTACCATTAGCTGCACCAAGTTTGAATTTTCAATATTAAATACTACAATTGTTCAACTGTATAAACTGCAACCTCATCATTTTGTGATCAGTACACTAGGAACAACACAACAATGCTATCTTATGACAAGCATACCTTTCAGAACTCCAATCATGAAGTACTAGTTGACCAATTCTCCATAAAGCAAATTAACACCATTATCCTTCACAGCAATATCACCCATCTGTGGACCCAGCAAATGTTGCATTTTGCAAGTAATTAAAACATGAATCAAACTTAGATGTGTCATCCTCTTTCCCCCTTTGCCAGTGAAACAGTTAATATAATATTGTAGATACCTCATATTGCCAGTCATTTTTTGCACAAAGATGACCCCCACCTTCAGTAATATATAGCACAAAGATAATCCTTCTTGTTAAACATTTATTGCACAGAACTACTATAAACCCTGTTGCTAATCATTTGATGCCCAGACAGTGCCTTCATCAGCATTTGAGATGAACCCCATTGGCAGTTAGTTATTGCATAGTTATAACCCGTGTTGCCACTAATATATTGCATAGTTCCTGGTGATGTATTGCACACTCAGAGTTGGGAGCAAAGCAAAAGAAAAAAAGGAGTAACTTTGCTCCTTGGTTATACCATGTTGTACTGCGAATGGGGCAGATTTAAAATGTACAGAGAGATTTAAATTGGGAGGGATGTGTCCTAGGTAAAATTTAAATTGCAGAGTAAAATTAAAGCTGTCCAGCATTTGTGGGCTATATGCAAAAGCAGCCAGTATTTAATGAAGTCACAATCCATTTTTAATCAATGCTATGTTAAACTATTTGGAAAGATATTAGGATGCAATTATTTTAACAATGAACTAAAAACTAGATGGAAAATGTACTCCCTAGTAATCTTGGAAGAAGGCACAGATCTGCACTTGAAGAACTAAGGGGTTGATTTCATTAGTTCAAACCCTGCGATGTGCCATTGCATTGACGCTGAAACACCAGCAATAGCACATCAGTTCGCCCCCCATTACGCCCAGATTTTGTGCCAGAATCCAAAATATTTGTACACAGCCCTATAGGGCTGCGAACACAAATGAGATCTTGGGGCTACGGTAAGTGCGATATATGTGCACACTTACTCGCCGGGTGAGCCAACTCACTGCTAATTGATTCAACCCCTTAAAGTGAAGATAATGAAGTGAAATGATGATACAGTGCAGGGCACAGTAGTGTCAGGAAGCTTTCTGTTTGCTGGCTGATGACAAATGTCATAAAAAAAATTAAATAATCCAGCTGGTAACTTCCTGAGACGTTTGAAAGGTCTTTTAGATAAAACAAACACTAAATATTTTTAGAGCCACTAATAACGCAACTACTCTTGTATCTCAGAGATATGGCAGCTGCTATAAATGCACTTTCCACTATTAACTGGTCATCAAATGACTTTCACCACTGTAAATGTACAATCCCTTAAAATGCAATGATCCCATATGTCTAAGCTGTTTCTCGCTCTCTGGTAATCTAATCTACAGATCGTTAAAAATGTACTTTAGATTTTATTACTTTTGTTCACATGCACAACAACTTTTTATTGAAGGTAACCTATTACCGTCACACACGGTGCAGGGCCATGTATACACAATGTGCACCTTCCTTTGATCATTTCTTTATGAGAGTGGGAAGCCTATGTAGTCAAGAGCTTATTCTGTGGAAGAAATTCATAAATTAATATTTTGTTAATTTGGGAAGCCAACTAAGAGACCCACATATTTTATTCTAAAAGTTTAAAAAATATCATTGCCATCAAAATACACTTTAAAATAAATGAATGCGCTCTAATTTGAATCACTGAAGCTGTTTAATGGTATCGATTATAGCCAGTGTCATCTTTCATGGACGAACATCATCATTCCTGGACAAAAGTCCATGAAAGATGATGTTTGTCCAAGAAAGATGACGTTTTGCCTCTTTCTGAGACCCAATTTTTGCCGGGAAAAATACAAACTTGGCGGGAAAAATCCGAACTAATCCGAGCCTGCACATCCCTAGTAGAAAGGAGGGTAAAACTATTATTGCTAAAACAGAAACATAACGTTTGAATTTTAAAATTAATGGTCAATTTCCAAAGAGACTTCATGAAATGCCCTCTTTTTACATTTTTATTCATAAAAAAAAATGTGTATCTGTCAATATGAAAATGTTTTTCTCAGTTTTCATTTTATTTAAATTGCATGTTATGCTGTATAAATAGAGCTTATTGACAAATTGTAACACTAAACTTGGACAGAGTGGGAATATGTAAAGAGGTCCCAGCCCTGGCATCCGCGTTCGAGGAGCCTGCTGCCCTGGCCTCTATCTGAGGATGGCGCTTATGTATGTATAGACTGCAACCCAACCCATTCCACAAATTTCTTAGCATGAAACCTCATGCACATCACTTCTGAGAATACAAATTACTGGAGGATATAATGAAAAGTAAATCTGCATTTGGACATTGAGTTACCAGTATCAACAGGTGTTATCACTTGTGAAATGCATGATGCCCAGAGCATTAGCTGCTTACTCAATATGATGCCTATTGGTATGTGGCAATCACTTGACAGCCAAGGTTCTGAATCCTTCCAAAGAGTAGTCTGTTGGTTCCAACACATAGTTTTAGTGATCATTATTTTCCTTAAAAGAGTTACAGTACCTTATGAAATGACACAATTCTTACAAGTTCACTGTAGTGACTATTGTGCCTTTGCCAGCTTCATTTGTCACAAAATGAACTTTTCTCAATCTGCATTTTGTACACATTTTCCAGCTGTCATCCAGATATCAGTCGAGTCCAATATGGATAAGAATTTTTAACTGATTTACCGTCCATCGTCTCCCAAAAACAAAAACACGTTTCTAAAACTTCTGGACAGGCTAATTTTCTTTCAAAGGCCAGAACGGCCAGCAACGAGCAGCATGTACACAGACTCCGCCACAGTGTCATTCACAATGCAGGAACCCATGAGTACCATCTTGTGTAACTTTCATGGACTCTCTGCAGCTGTGCCACTCCTACCCAGCGCATGTATCTTGCGTTTAGCTACATGCCCACCAGTATGGATCCCAGCAGTTCGCCGCCATTGCTTGCCAATACACTCAAAGTCTCACTCCACTAGCTAGCTCTCTGGGCTCATGGCACTTGGGCTCCACCCTGGCCTTATGACACGTTGCCTGGATGACATCACCAGCCTATTTAAGGGCATCCTATCCTGCATTCAATGCTTGATAATTATTAGTATTGTTTGATGACATTAATAGCCTCCAGCCTATTTAAGGGCATCTGTCCTGCATACAATGCTTGATAATTATTAGTGCTCCTTGTGTATCTGACTTGTGGTTTTGTAAATCGCCTACATCAATTTGTCCTTTCACTCTGCCCTCTGACCATGTGTCCTGGATCCTCCTTGTCTGCTGCTCTGCCCTAGTTATTAGTCTTCATGTTCCAACCTCTGGCTTCCCAGGCAACATAGTCTCCTCTTACTACCATGCATTTCTTTCCAGCCACTGGAATTTAACTTAGAGTCCACCAGGTACTAATACCTGCACCTTCTGACGAGGCTGGTCCCTACTGAACACAATGTGGCTAAGGTACAGGACTCAAATTCCTTATTTATTGGCTAAAATCAAGGAGTTAGATAAGGTCTACATGTACTTTCTAAAGTGAATGTTGACAGAAACCATTTTAGACAAGATGTACTGTAGCACTGGTCCGAAATCAGGCTGGTTCCCTTCTATGCGATAACTGCTTGGGTGCCAGGGTTACATCTCCAACACACTTTACTAAACAGCACCCACCCCATGTTTCACAAAGTAAGTGTTGCAGGATGTTATAATTATTGTATGTTGAAAGACTTTAACTTTACTTATGTGTGTGTTATATTTACAGCAGTAATAGGCCTATAGAGATTTGCCATGGAATGTAATAGTAGCTGGTATTAGTATGCTGCTATTGCAGTTAATGTAAACAGTTTCTATCAGTACTACAGGTTGGGTATCTCATATCCAAATTTTCCGAAATACGGAGTTTTTTTTTACTGAACTGAGATAGTGAAACCTTTGCTTTGTGATGTTTCAATGTACACAAACTCTGTTTAAGCCACAAAATTATTGAAAATATTGTATACAGGTACCTGCAGGCTGTGTGTGTATAAGGTATATATAAAACATAAATGCATTCTGTGGTTGGATTTGGGTCCCATTTCCAAGAGATCTCATTATGGTATGCAAATATTTCAAATTATGGAATATTCTCCTGGTCCCAAAATACCCCTGGTCCCAAGCATTTTGGATATGGGAGACTCAAACTGTAATATGAACAAGAAACTCTATAACATCTCTCCCCTTCTCTGTGCCAGATTCACTTCAGCCAGGTAATTCCCATGAGGATTATTTATCAGCAACTGTCTAGTTTGCTTTCAAACCCACATTTTGGTCTGTCATCTATTTTATATGAGGAAACACAGGTCCTCACTATGCCACCAGAGTTAACAGAACACACAAGTGGTAGTATTTGTAAAATGTTTTATATATGTTTATTTTTAGTAAACTATTGCATTTAAAAAACTGAATTTTAAAATATATCCATATATGCAGTTGAGCTGACCTTGCCATTGATAAAAGTAAACATTGAAAATGAATTGAATTATGCTAGTAATTAATGGAATAAATTAAATTCCAATATCCACAAATGAAATTGAATTGTAGATGAGTTCTATATGATAATTTTAATTCACTTTATTTCTAACATAAGGAACAATATTAAATAAACTGGACATACATACTTTCAATATTGTAAAATTTTATATACTGGTGTAATGGACAATGTCATGTATTGTTGCCTCTAATTTGATTTACATAAATATATTCCATACAATTTCTGAAATGGAAAGATCTTTAGATACAGTATTTGTGACTTACATTTGTATGAGACACTGTTGGGTAAAGCTCCCAGCCTTGCTGATTGTGGTATCTGATTTACCCTTTTAGTACTTTAAATAACTCTTTTTGTTTGACATGCTTCACTCCAGAATTACAGTTTTCCCATTATTTGATGATGAGATTATATTTTTCAATATTAAGAATTATATGCAAAATGCTTAGAAGTATTGTATATGGTCAGTAGCGAGAAATTTGTAATGCTTTTTAAAAAAACTATTGATGTATCTAGCACAAGCCTCTGATGAAGCTGAATGACATGCATGGCAATCAAGGGATTGATAGACATTGCTTAGTGAATAGCTATGCATGGATAATTGATCTGGGCTGCTAAAATAATTCGGAGATGCCTGCAACCAGTCCCCAGTGAAGCAATAAGACTTCCCTTGCAATGCTTCTATTTTATTATTTATCTATTATTAATATTTACTTATATAGTTCCAGCATAATTTGCTGCACTTTACAATTAGGAACAAAATAGTAATAGAATAGTAATAAAACAGTACTTTGTAAACAGCGTTGATAACTACATACAACAGTTGTTTAATACTGCATGTCTCTCTATATTTTTTTTTCTGCCGGTATTTGTAGTGGCTTTTCTCTATATTCATTGGTTATTTGCTCTTTTTGTTATATGTTATATCCTATCATGTATATTTCCCCTTTGTTCTATTAGTCACAGTTTTGTAGGTGATTTAATTGTTATTTTGTTTTCACAGTTCACCTGGGACACAGGCACACAGTGCCCTGGCCGCATTGGAGGTTGCCAGGATACTGATGGGAGACGACCTGATGTCATCAGGTGCCCCGCTGTCTGTGCCTTGAGGGGATTTATCCTAGGTTGTGTATAGTTCCCCTTCAGTAGATGTACCTGGAAGTTATGTGGAATGAGGGCAGAAGTGCTGTTCCATTCTCTTAAAGGACACCAAAAGAAGAAATTTGTACCCATGCAGGCTCGCTACGCTCGCCACGCTTCGGGCACGGTGGTTAGCTAGTAATTGATGACGTTGGATAGTAACTGATAACGTCAGGGTACATCTGATAGAGGGGTAAGTGGCTCTTTTCTCTTTGCTTATTTTGTGCGATTTGTTATTTCTATATTGCCCTGAGGACGGTATGTTTGCATACCGAAACGTTAACATTGGCTATTTATATGCCTACTGGACTGATATAATAATTTTACAATCAAGAATACCCTGAGTGCCGTCACTTCTTTTTATATTTGCATTACAGGGACATAGCCTGTTGTTGGACTGGGTACCAGGTGTATTAAAATTGAGTGCTAGATTAAATAGACATTATACACACACAATATGATTTGACTATACAGAAGCAATTACTAAAGTATACTAGATTTTTGTTTTATTTTTATCTTCATGTGTTTACAAGATAGTTAAAACATACATTGCAACTATCTATTTATATGTCTCCATGCCAATGAGGTTTAACCTGATTGGCCACAGACCAACATGACTCACCAACGGACACTCTTTACTACAGAGATACGTTACAGAACGCAAAATCAGATTCCTCTCTATTGGACGATGACTATCCATATGACCTAGGTCTTATCATATGATTTGCATTTGCAGATAACATCAATTCCTACTTGCAGCAGATCAGTCACATGACCTTTGTTTACATCATGTGATCGAGGCATAATGATTGCAAGATGTATGCATAACCACTTTCAAAGAATTTTTGTGTATATTTAAGATGAATGTTGAACATATTGTGATAAGATTGAGTCCAGATGAATTATATAATATTTTGAAAAATTAATGCAGATATTTTGTGATTAGATACACAGCTGGTATTGATTCAGCAAACAGTTACAGGGTTTTTAAGCAGCCCAGGGAAATAATCTATCATACACCCATCAGCCATAACATTAAAGCCACTGACAGATGAAGTGAATAACATTGATTATGTCATTACAATGCCACCTGTCAAGGGTTGGGATGCATTGGACAGCAAATGAACACAAGCATAAAGATCTGAGTGACTTTTGCAATGGCCATATTGTAATGGCTGAATGACTGGGTCAGAGCATTAGTACATACCAAAGCTGGTTCCAAGGATGGACAACATGAGGATCCATGACATGGTCACAGGTGCTCATGGCTCATTGATGCGTGTGGGGAACAAAGGCTAGAGCATCTGGTCCAATACCAAAGAAGAGCTACTGTAGCACAAATTGCTGAAAGAGTTAATGCTGGCTATGATAGGTGTCAGAACACACTGTACATCACAGCTTCCTGTGTAGCCACCATACTGGTCAGAGTGCCTATGCTGACCCCTATCCACTGCTAAAAGCACCTACAATGGGCACTTGAGCATCAGAACTGTACCATGGAGTAATGTAAGAAGGTGGCCTGATCTGAGTAATCACATTTTCTTTTACATTATGTGGGCAGCCGGGTCTGTGTGCATCATTTACCTGGAGAAGAGATGGTACCAGGATGCAATATGGGAAGAACGCAAGCCGGTAAAGGCACTGTGATGCTCTGGGCAATGTAATGCTGGGAAACCTTGGGTCCCTTGCATTCATGTGGATGTTACTTTGACAACTACCACCAACCTAAACATTGTTGCAGACCAAGAACACCCCTTCATGGCAGTTGTATTCCCTAATGACAGTGACCTCTTTCAGCAGGATAATTACAGAGTTCAAGGTGTTGACTTGGTCTTCAAACTCCACAGATCTCTATCCGATCGATGTGGGATGTGCTGGAAAAACAAGTCCAAGCCATATTCACTATTATATAAAATAAGTCACATCAGATACAAATAGCAATTGCACTAAATACATTGATTTTTTTAGAATAATCACTTAGGGGTATATTTACTAAAGTTAGAGTTTTTAGAAATGGAGATGTTGCCCATAGCAACCAATCAGATTCTAGCTATTATCTTCTAGAAAGTGCTTCTTAATTGTTAAGTAGAATCTGATTGGTTGCTATGGACAACATCTCCACTTATAAAAACTCTCTCTTTAGTAAATATACCCCTTAGTGTTCTTAAATAATTTTCCTTACTAAAGTTAATTTTCCAGAGACAGGTGGAAAATTTATCCTATAACATTATTAAGGAACATTATTTTATTACACTATGCCAATATTCTATAAATAATGCATAATGCACAGCACAGGCTGTTGTCAACCACTGAGATAGTCACTCCTGTGTATCTGTAGCTCCCTTGACACACTTTAATTGTGTCCTATGAGGCTTTGCTGCTCATGTTCAGAATAATTGTAGACTGAACCGTAATCTGAGTTTGACAGTGGGCTATTTATTAGAGATGTGCAGGCTCGGATTAGTTCCGATTTTCCCGCCAAATTTGAATTTTTCCTGCCAAAAATCGGGTCTCAAAAAGAGGCAAAACATCATCTTTCATGGACAAGAATCATCATTCCATGAAAGATGATGATTGTTCATGAAAGATGGACGTTTTGCCTCTTTCTGAGACCCGTATTTAGCGGGAAAATCTAAAACTAATCCGAGCCTGCACATCTCTACTATTTATGTGCTGGAGAGGTCTTCATACATTACATGGAAACTTTACTATGACCTCCTAAGGTATCTGGTCACATTTCAACAATTACCATGTCAACATTCATAATCTTAACACCACAATGTTGACACCACAATGTCAACATGGTTTAACATGTCGACATGCACCATGTCAACATCCTCAAAATGTTCACATGTTCCCAATGTCAACATTTGAAATGTCGCTATGTGAAATGTCGACATTCTCTCAATGCCGACACTTAGGTTTAGGCGCCACCAAGAGTGTTTGGGTTAGGCACTAGGCAGAGGGTTAGGTATAGGGATTAGGGATAGAGGGAGAATATTCACCCGAAACACCTCCCTTCAGACATCTGCACTGGAACCACTTGTCACATGGAATTGGGACCAGGAAGATGATGCTGGAGATGCAGCTGCCACCAGGACCAGGTAAGAGTGCTAGACTACCAGGAAAGTTATATTGACATTCTATCATGTTGACATGTCATCTGTGTAGATATGATGATGATGTCAACATGGGCACGGTCAACATACCAAGCATGTCACCATGATGTATGCTGACATTTCAAACATGCCATCATTCTCATCTCGACCTTATGCACTTTAACAAAGTAACTTTCGATATAACATACAACACCCCTCCTGACCAGTTCAGCGCAATCAGAAATGTGTTTTTCTCTCTAGTAGCCTTTACCTGTCGTAAAACAGTATTGTGCGACTAACTGTTGTAATAGATAGGGGGAATTCAATTAGGCGCCTGATTCAATTAGCTGCGGGAACCCTGCGTGCATAAGTAGAGCCGGATTACTGACAAGGTGGTACAGGCGGGCACCTAGGGCTCAGTGGCCACCACCGGGGCCTGAGATTCTAAAGGACCCTGGCCACTCAGACTCTCCTTACCAGTGTTTCCCTAGTAGATATTCTGCAGTGGTGCAAATATGGCAGTTCGGGGCCGTTTGGCATACCATTAGTAGCTGGTACGCCGTACCACCTTACCACCAGCAGGACACAGTTTGACCCTTTTTCATGTCTGACATGAAAACTGGACAAACTGCAGTGTACAAACAGAAAGAAAAGTAGGAGGCAGAGCTGGGACAGCACAAAGTTATTTTTGTGCAGATGCAGCGCCACTGGACACTGAAGAAGACGCAAGCCACCGACGTAGATGGAGCAGCAAGCAGCATTCTCATCATGCAGCAGGAGGTACAAACAGAAAGAAAAGTAGGAGGCAGAGCTGGGACCTTTGTCAAGGGAAAGGTCCAACTAGGACCGAAACGTCGAAATTTGCTTATACTATGTTGGAATAAAGAATCTATTTTCAAAACGCTGACAGACTGGTGAGTGCACCCCTTTATTACACTAATATATAAAACACAAAGAAAGAGGGGCACTCACCAGGCTTGTAAAAAAGTTAGTCCAGTTTTAATGCAAGTAATGTACCATACTCAACATTTCGGTCACAGTTTGTGACCTTCTTCAGGAGAAGCAGCAACAAATAAAGTTCAACAGCAAAAGCACAAGGTACAGGAATATGACTTACCTAGACACAACTGCCCCTTAAGTAGTGCTGCTAATCACAAGAGCTCCAAGACACGTGTAAAGACATCAAACAGGAAGCGTCAATACGTCACTTCCGATCACGGATGCTGTCAAATATAATCAACCCAAGAGATCACTAAACAAAGTACAAAAAACCACCAAAAGCCAGGTGCAAAGTGACACCACCATCCACAGAACACACGCCACAAACTAAATGCAGCAGCACCCCTATCAAAAGGAACGCGATCGACCACACGGTCGAACATCCAGTCCACTGCACAGTTCATCCACTCCATCCCGTGCGTCACCATAACAACCTGTAAACACAGGCTGGGGAACCGCTCAGCCAATCAAAACAAAGAGGGCGGTAACAACAGTATGTTGATAAAGCTAGCGGATGACAGTGGCAAACAAGCTGATAGATATTCAAATATCGTCAGTGGTTATAGAAAAAGCACCACTTAACAACAGGGTGCCTATATAATTCCTCCATCCACAGGACACGCGTCACAACATAAATGCAGCTGCTCCCCTATCCAAAGGAACACGATTGACCACATAATCGAACATCCGGTCCACTACACAATGCATCCGCTCCGTCCCAGATCTCACCATAGCAACCTGTAAACATAAGCTATGGATCCACTCAACCAATCACAGCAAGGAGGCGGTAACAACAGTATGTTGGTACAACTAACGGACGACAGTGGCAAACAAGCTAGTGTGCATTCAAATTTCGTCAGTTGTTAATATATGTTGTCTAGACAACCATCATATGAAGACGCTGCACCAATCGTAGGGCAGAAACCAATATAAATGATATCATCAAAAAAATGCTAATTCACTAAAGACAGGATATGCTGCAGATAGAACTGGCAAAAAAATGTGAAACATCATTATCTATGGAGAATGCACCACTTAACAACACTAATTAAGGTAGACAGATTGTGTCACAGTAACACATTACAAATAAATACAATTCAAAAAGCAATAACATATACAAAAATTATCATAAAGATGTGAATATATCTAAGAAATACACTTTATTCAACAAAAATTAAACTTTATTCAACACAATAAAATTTTTTAAAAAAAAATAAATATCCAAGCACTTACATACTGAGAGGTGACTACCAACAAAGAGGGAACAATCCCTCAATGAATGTAGGTACTCACAAAAAGATCATGCACAAACTATCGCAAAAATACATTGAAAGGATTATTTTCATTCAAACCCTTTGGTTTGAGGGTCTCTAGTCGAAAAATCCATTTAGCTTCCAGTTTCCTTAAGAGGAGAGAACGATCCCCGCCCCTCTCTGGTGGGGGTATCCAATCTATGATACGACATTTCAAAGTCGACACTTGATGTTGTAAAGCAAGAAAATGTCCAGCAACTGGTTTATCAGTACATCCAGAGTTGAGTGCTGATCTTATAGCGCTTCGGTGATTAGCCATTTGTTCCCTAAAAGGGCGAGTCATCAGCCCAACATAGGCCAACCCACAGGGGCAATTCAGTAAATATATTACGTGGTCCATTAGGCAATGTAATTTATATCTGATTTTTATGGGCCTGCCACTGTGGGTGAGGAAACGACGGTCCAGGTATAAGGGACCTACAGGTCATACATCCAGCGCAACGATAGCAGCCTGGTTTTTGTGTATGTAGCCACGTATGCTCAACAACAGAAGAAGGTCGTATCGGACGCATCAGGAGGTCTTTTAGGTTTCTGCCTCGTCTAAAGGCCATCATGGGAGGCCTTTGTGAGCCCAGACCCAATGCCGGGTCAGAACAGATAATCGGCCAGTGTTTTTTCAATGATTTAGATATCATAGAGGATTTCTGATCAAATTGTGATACATAGATCATTCGTTCTTGTGCTTTGCGTTTATTTTTGGTTGAAAAATAACTTCTCGCCCTGGTGAGGCAACCCTCAATTATAGACTTAGAATAGCCCCTAGTGCGAAACCTTTCTTTCATTTCATTAATTTGTTCTTCAGCTTTATAAGTGTTGGAATTATTCTGAAGCACTCTCAAAAACTGAGATATTGGCAGGCTGTCTTTCAGCCTCGGTGGATGATTGCTGGTGGCAAAAAGTAAGGAATTTCTGTTGGTATTTTTGCAGAAAAGAGTAGTTTCCAAAGAAGATCCATTATACAAAATAGTTAGATCCAAAAAATTAAGCGATGTTGGACTACAAGTGAAAGTAAATTTCACCGTAGTATCCAAATTATTCAAGGTAGTCACCATCTCAGTAAGTGTTGACTCAGTGTCATTCCAAATTAGAAAAATGTCGTCAATATCCTGTCTTTAGTGAATTAGCATTTTTTTGATAATATCATTTATATTGGTTTCTGTCCTACGATTGGTGCAGCGTCTTCATATGATGGTTGTCTAGACAACATATATTAACAACTGACGAAATTTGAATGCACACTAGCCTGTTTGCCACTTTTGTCCGTTAGTTGTACCAACATACTGTTGTTACCGCCTCCTTGCTGTGATTGGTTGAGTGGATCCATAGCTTATGTTTACAGGTTGCTATGGTGAGATCTGGGACGGAGCGGATGCATTGTGTAGTGGACCGGATGTTCGATTATGTGGTCGATCGTGTTCCCTTGGATAGGGGAGCAGCTGCATTTATGTTGTAACGCGTGTCCTGTGGATAGAGGAATTATATAGGCACCCTGTTGTTAAGTGGTGCTTTTTCTATAACCACTGACGATATTTGAATATCTATCAGCCTGTTTGCCACTGTCATCCGCTAGCTTTATCAACATACTGTTGTCACCGCCCTCTTTGTTTTGATTGGCTGAGCGGTTCCCCAGCCTGTGTTTACAGGTTGTTATGGTGACGCACGGGACGGAGCGGACGAACTGTGCAGTGGACTGGATGTTCGACCGTGTGGTCGATCGCGTTCCTTTTGATAGGGGTGCTGCTGCATTTAGTTTGTGGCGTGTGTTCTGTGGATGGTGGTGTCACTTTGCACCTGGCTTTTGGTGTTTTTTTGTACTTTGTTTAGTGATCTCTTGGGTTGATTATATCTGACAGCATCCGTGATCGGAAGTGACGTATTGACGCTTCCTGTTTGATGTCTTTACACGTGTCTTGGAGCTCTTGAGATTAACAGCACTACTTAAGGGGCAGTTGTGTCTAGGTAAGTCATATTCCTGTACCTTGTGCTTTTGCTGTTGAACTTTATTTGTTGCTGCTTCTCCTGAAGAAGGTCACAAACTGTGACCGAAATGTTGAGTATGGTACATTACTTGCATTAAAACTGGACTAACTTTTTTACAAGCCTGGTGAGTGCCCCTCTTTCTTTGTTTTGTATTACCAGTGGAGTTCCGGTCAAGTCTCCAGTGGTCTGGTGGACACCCCAGCATTATTTTCATAGACAGAGTTTGATGAGAGTGCAGCCTTTCCTAGGATATATATATATACAGTACCGGTCAAGTTTGGACACACCTTCTCATTCATTGGCTTTTGTTTATTAAAATTATTTCAACATAGTAGATTAATACTGAAGACATCAAAACTATGAAAGAACACATATGGAATTACAGTATGTTGTAAACAATGAAGTGTTAAACAAATCAAAATATGTTTTATATTTTAGATTCCTCAAAGTAGCTCCCTTTTGCTTGGATGACAGCTTTGCACACTCTTGGCATTCTCTCAATCAGCTTCATGAGGTAGTCTCCTGGAATGGTTTTCCAACAGTCTTGCAGGCGTTCCCAGAGGTGCTGAGCACTTGCTGGCTGCTTTTCCTTCACTCTGCAGTCCAACCATAGGCGAAACTGGGGGGTGGTCCAGGGGTGCACAGGACCACCCATTAGCCCAGTTCGCTTAAAAAAAAAAAGGCCACCGGGGGAGCTGATGCGCATGCCCAGCAGCAGCTCTTCACACAAGCAGCAGGTAAGTGTTGGTGGCAACTGCAGGGAGGGGGGTGGGGGGATTGGAGCTGTGCACAATGATAAGGGGGGATTGGAGCTGTTCACAGTGTTGAGGGGGGAGGGAGGGGATTGTTGGAGCTGTGCACAGTGCTGAGAGGGGAGGGAGGATTGTTGGAGCTGTGCACAGTGCTGAGGGGGGAGGGGGGATTGTTGGAGCTGTGGAGGGGATTGGAGATTTGCCTAGTGCTGAGGGGGGATTGGAGATTTGCACAGTGCTGAGGGGGGATTGGAGCTGTGCACAGTGCTGAGTGGGGGGGATTGAAGCTGTGCACAGTGCTGAGGCGGGAATTGGAGCTGACGGCACAGGGGCCTGGGGAGGAAAGTTGGAGCCAACTGCACAGGGCTGGGGGGGATTGGAGCAGACTGCACAGGGCTGAGGGGGGATTGGAGCTTACTGCACAGTTGGCTGGGGGTATGGTTGGAGCTGACTGCACAGGGCTGTGGGGGATTGGAGCTGACTACACAGGGGGCTGGGGGGGAGGTTGGAGCTGACTGCAAAGGGCTGGGGGGGTTGGAGTTAACACAGGGCTGGGGTGACATGGGCTGGAGAATGATGCTGATGCACACTGTGGCTGGGGAAATGGGGCAGAGAGACACACACTGGGGCCAGGGGAATGGGGCTGAGAGATGCACTGGGACAGATAGATGCACACTGGGGCTGACAGACGCACACTGGGGTCAGGAATATGGGGCTTAGAAACTCACTGTGGCAGAGAGACACACACTGGGCTTGGGGCCTGGAGATAGAGACACATGTAGGCCTGGAGATAAAGAGACACAGAGAGCCTGGAGAACCACAGAGGGGCCTGGGGATGGAGACATTGGAGGGTCTGGAGTAACACAAGGGAGCCTGGAGAGACACAGAAGTTTGATCAGGGAAATTCACATTTTTCCTGCACAAAAGCTTCTGTTACTACAGTATATATTATCTGATTATGATGATGACATGGGTTATATTTCTACCTAAACAGACATCTTCCAGACAATGTGATCTCCTACATAAATAGTGAATACCGACTGAAGACGCAGCCCGGTGAGACTCAAATTCCTCAGAGGTTCCCCGTTGCAGAGAAACCACCATATAGGTAAGAAAAGACTCTCAAACTGACTGGGCACCCCCACACCATCACACTTACTCCTCCATGCTTCACAGTGGGAACTACACATGCAGAAACCATACGCTCACCTTCTCTGCGTCTCACAAAGACATGGCGGTTGGAACGAAAAATCTCAAATTTGGACTCATCAGACCAAAGTACAGATTTCCACTGGTTTAATGTCCATTCCTTGTGTTTCTTGGCCCAAACAATTCTCTTCTTCTTGTTCATCCTCAGTAGTGGCTTCTTCGTAGCAATACGACCATGAATGCCTGATTTACGCTCCTCTGAACAGTCGATGTTGAGATTTGTCTGCTACTTGAACTCTGTGAAGAATTTATGTGGTCTCTAATCTGAGGTGCTGTTAAGTAGCGGTTTCTGAGGCTGGTAACTCTAATGAACTTATCATCCCCAGCAGAGCATGAGAGCCAGTTTCATCATAGCGTTTGATGGTTTTTGCAACTGCACTTGAGGATACATTCAAAGTTCTTGAAATTTTCCGTATCGACTGACCTTCATGTCTTAAAGTAATGATGGACTGTTGTTTCTTTTTACTGAGTTGAGTGGTTGGTGCCATAATATGGATTACAACAGTAGTCAAATTGTGGTGTCCACTGTGTACTAACCTTACCTCTGCACAACACCACTGATGGTCTCAAACACATTAAGAAGGCAAGTAATTCCACAGATTGACTCTTGACAAGGCACACCTGTTAATTCAAAACCATTCCAGGAGACTACCTCATGAAACTGACTTAGAGAATACCAAGAGTGTGCAAAGCTGTCATCAAAGCAAAAGGGGGCTACTTTGGGGAATCTAAAATATAAAACACATTTTGATTTGTTTAACACTTTTATAAATATATATTATATAAATAATAACTGTATTTTGAGGTGCATGGGGAGGTGGCCAGATAGAGGAGGAGTCATCCAGTGAAGAGATGGCAGCGGCCAGGAGATGACGGGGATAGAAGTAGTGGAAGCTACAAGAGGGAATGATCAAAAACATAAAATTGACAGATGTGGTCGAACAGCGCTCCCTGTCCTGTGGTGCCCTGTGCCATGGCACGTCACACCACCTTAGTTACAGCTCTGACATTGGTTATATTCCTACACAAACAGGCATCTTTCGGACCATGTGGTCACCTACACAAATAGTGAATACTGTTTGAAATTACCGTTTGCCCAGAGAGGATCGATTTCAACTTAATGTTAATGGAGGAGGGTGCCCCAAGCTGGCAGTTTGTCTAGGGGCCCATGGGGTCTTAATCTGGCTCTGGGGCTAAGCCCCAGAGGGTGGTGTAGCTGCATGCAGACCCTAGATTCAGCACTTTGCGCAGAATCTATGGGAAAAATAGCTCACGTCAACCTAGGGTTTTCTAGTACATTAAAAATCTTTTTTTTTTATAAATGTTCCCCTTTTATTTTCTGTTCTACCACCAATGTTCACATAATTATTTATTTTCTATGTACTGTTTTATTCTCAGTATAAAGCTAACAAATGAGGTCAATAGGTATGTTTTTAGTATTACAGTGTGTGTGTTGCTAATTGGAAATGGTCCATAACATATGACTTAGGTTATTCTAAAAGTGTTATTCCTTGAGGAAACATTTTTTTTCATTTAAGTCCCAAGAAAGTACAATTTGTGCTAGCAATGCTCTTAGGAGGCATTATTACATAGATTTACTGCATTACCTGACATGGAGTTTTTCTTCTTAGCCTCTCACCAGATTTATTGACATACTGAAGGTTATTGTACAGTGAACCGTGGAGAATCGTTCACACCATTCAGATAGACCTCATTCATGTACAAATAGATATATAAATCAACTTTTCTGCTAAAAACAAATTAAAATGAAAATAACAGTGGATATGTGATTTCTGGTGAGATTTATATGTCGCCAAGTACAATGCTCTCTCCTGACTCACTTTGTCTATTCACAGACTTCACATAAAGCTTCAGACTGACCTGTCATTGTTTGCCTATTTCTATTAAGACATGGAAATAAATGTCTTATTTGTGTGATACAGTGTATATATATATATATATATATATATATATATATAATATATACAATTTACCGTACCCAGGGCTGCCATGGTGGGATGGAGGGCAGATGTGGGAGGAGCTGTGGATAATGTGGGTGCTGCTACAGTGGGCGTGGAGCACCAACCAGTTGAAAAAACAAAACAGCACAAGGAAGGCTGGACTGTACTGAGGGGGCACAGGGAAGGCAAAGCTTGAACGAGGGGGATGCAGGGCAGGGATGGCTAGACTAAGAGGAAGTGTAGGACAGGGAGGGCTTGACCTATTGGGGGTACAAGGATGGCTAGACATGGTGGGAGGGGTGGCACAGGGCAGGGAGGCTGTACCTTAATTGGGAGGACACGTGGTAGGGATAGCTGGACCTGGGCATAGGGCTGGGAAGGCTGGACTGGGGGTGGACACAGGGCAGGGTCAGGAACTATGCCATAATCCATGCCCCTGGTGCAGGAGCAGAGCTAGATCTTTGTTATGGGGTGGGCAGTATATATATAATAAAGTACAATATATAAAACTACATTTATCTTTCCACCAGGTTACATGCAAATAGCGCCCCTGCCCTCTCTAGTCCTCAGGAGGCTTGCTCTCTGCTTCTATTGGTGGTCCCTTGTCACAGAGTGCAGCCTGTTTCCGGGCGGTACTCCGAGCTGCACTATCCTGATTACACCTATCCTCTGCTAAGGCTGCCAAGCAGGGGGCGGGTTCTCGCTCAGAGACAGCAGTAATCTGAACGCTGCAGCAGCATTACGACTATGGCATCGGCTGCAAGCCAAGCACAGCTATTGGCTGCTGTTCCGCAAGCTCTGATTGACTGTCGGCGAGCACCATACTCATAATGTAATGCTGCAGGCCAGCCCTGTATCTCCATGTCATGTATGCAATGCCAGTGCTCCAGTTGTCAAAAGCTGGCAACCCAGCACAAATCCGTACCGCTGCCACCCTGGGCCCCCCTCTCTGCCAGGGCCCGAGACTCCAGTCCCGACAGTCTTCCCCTGATGGCGGCCCTGACTGTATCTAATATACTGTATACATGATATTCTCTAAACAATAAAGTTTTGACGGTTGATTAATATTTACTGCACATATGCTGTTTCTGAATACGCACAATGATTGATTTCGAACCTGGGGCAGCTCACACTCATGGGAGAAGATACTTCCATGTTTTATAAACCGTTATAGCCAACATGCTTTGAAAACTCTTCTGAACAGTTTAACAATATTTTCCTCACTTATTAATGACCAAACATCCAAACATATGCTTGTGTGAGCAGGACAACTGCTGCTGCACATAGCGCCCTTTCGTATTGACATATGACAAATGCACTGGTAACAGACAATGGGATAATAATAGGAAAATAGATCATATTATATCCCCATGGCGTTACTCCTGCTGAAACAATGACTATACAATTTAGTGGACAGCAGTGTCATATAAGGGGACTTAAGCACACAGAGCAGGCCTTCACTCTTCATTACATTTCTCCCATAAGGGTTTATGGACTAAGGGGTCAACCCAATTAGGTGTGAGTTGCTATTTTCTCTTCAATTTTGCATAGCGAATTAATTTTGCAATCCAATTAGCAACTCGTGCTGAACCAGTCAGACTGAATTCACATTTTTTAATTCGCACCTCCCTGAGGGTGAGAGATAGAAAGGAAAATCTTTATTTTAAAATCTCAGAACACTGGGTCTGATTCAGACCCGCTTGCGAGCACTATGCGCTCGCAAGCGGGTTGATGGTGGCCCAGTGCGCGTTCGCACGACGGCGCCGGCTCAGTCGTGCGCATGCGCGAGACCCGGATAGCGACGGGCAATCCGTCACTCCGGGTCTCGTACCAAAGGGGGCGTGCTGTCGATGTTAAGTGACAGCACGCCCCCTTTGGTGGCCAGGCCGGGGGCGTGGCTGCCCAGATGGAGGCGTTTCCATGGGAACGCCTACCATCTGGGGCCGGCCCAACTGACATCACAAGTGATGTCAGTGGGAGTGCTTTTGGCTCTGGTAGAGCCGAAAGCACTCTAGGGCTTGCGGCAACACGACCCTACCACAAGGGTCTCGTCTCAAGCCCGATGGTCGCGATGATCTTGACCATCGCGTCCATCTTCCTGGCCGCTCGCTATAGCTGTGGGTGGTCACCCACAGCTATGCGAGCGGCCAGGAGGCCGCTCTGAAAAGCAAGAAGGACGGCCCTGATTCAGAGCAAGCGCTCTGTCAGAGCGTCCAGCTCTGAATCAGGCCCTCTGTGTTGAACCCCTTGGACACCCCCCCCAATGGCTAATTAGGTAATTGGAAGCTTCCAATTAGCTTAATTAGTCCAATAATTACATGTCATTTTTGGGGTTAAATAAAATTGTCCTCAAATTACCCCAGAATCAACTTTTTAGGCACTGCAAATTTAATGACAGTATTTTTTTTATTGAAAAATTTATATATATTTTTATTTTTAATCATTTTTTTTTACAGTTTTTCAGTGACCTCAAAGTACCCCAAAATCACCTTTTTCCCTACTTTTTTTTGCATCTTTGGTTTAATTAGTTTGAGATTAAATGAAAAAAATTTGCTCTTTATCAGTTTTTTGCATTCTTTAAAAACCGCACAAATCAGCCATTTGACACCATTTAAAAACTTTCAGTATTTTCCTAATGCCCACAAACTGCTTTCTATATGGTCCTGCTAACGAAATTATCAATTTTGGGGGGTCCTGGATGGTCTCCCCACTTTTCCACGCACTTTTCTCACATTGCATTTGGCAGTCAATTCGGCAAACCTCTGCTGCAAGTACCACTAATAGGCATTTTTAATTACAATAGGAAAATTCTAGGGTGCGCGCATTTGTGCAAAGTCTGAGAGTTTCATGGAACAAACTCGCTACTCACAATTCGCAGCTATTGGATTGACTCCTAAGCCTTGGAGAGAGATAAAGTGGATGGAGAAAAAGTACCTATCAGCTCCTGTCATATTTCAAAAGCAGCCCGTAAAGTGACAGGAGCTGATTGGTTGGTACTTTATTTCTCTCCAAGGCTTAGTACATAGACCCCTTAGGGGGAATTCAATTGAGGGGGTGAGGTTTTCTCCACAAACAATCACGTGGACCTTGCGCCCAATTGTGGAATACAGCAGGAATGCGTGCTCTCGATAGCCGCGGTATTCAATTTACAAAAAATGTACATGGGGTTTTCAGCAGCACTGGACACCCCGCGGTGAGAGAGAGAGAAAAAAAAACTACTTACCTTTCCGGTGGTCTTCACGGCTCCCTGTCCTCTTCCCTTCATATTTGCACTGGGGAGGGGTTTCTGGAAGTCAAGGGGGCTGCTGGGAGGCCAGGTGGCTGCAGGGAGTGGAGGTGGCTGCTGGGAGATATTGTTCTCCCTGCTGTTGCCTCCGGGGGAGACACTGGGGTCACACAGACACACAGACACACAGACACACACACACACACACACACACACACACACACACACACACACACACACACACACACACAGACACACACACACACACACACACACACACACACACACACACACACACACACACACACACGTCTATTTATAAAGCAGTGAAAAGCATGGAGAAGTGGACCAGTGGTGGAGAAGTTGCCCATAGCAACCAGTCAGCTTTGAAGTAGCATTTATCAAGTACACTCTATCAAATAATAGCTAGGAGCTGATTAGTTGCTATGGGCAACATCTCCACTGGTTCACTTCTCCACGCTTTTCACTGCTTGATAAATATACCCCACAATCACTTACACACACTCACCAGGGCCGGCAAGAGCCGGCCTACCTGGGTAACAGGGGGTGTGGCTTAATTGTGGGAGGCGTGACCACGCCCCCTTAGGAAGAAAACAGAAAAAAAACATTTTAGCCGCACAGCGAACTGGCACTGCATGCTGGGGGGGGGGGGGTGCTGCTTACTGCTGCTTAGCAGCTGTGAGCAGTCTCCCACTGCAGCCCAGCACAGAGCAGCATGTGCTGGGCTGCTGTGATGTAGAAGGGAGAGGGGGCGGTGCCGGCCCTGGCCCCCGCCTGGCCCCTCCAGCAAGCTCGGGCCTGGGTAATTTGTACCTGCCCCCCCCTCCTCTCGGCGCCCCTGACACACACATACATACACATACTGTACTTACATACACTGACACAACATACTTACACACACCGCTGCTGCAGAAGACCGTCTCGACACTGGAGGGAGAAGACACCACTTTGGAAGGTGGAAGGTGAGTATTTACTGATTAATTAAGCTAATTGGAAACTTTCAATTGCTTAATTAGTCATTAGGAATCGAGCCGCCAGCGTCCCAGAGCATTTCCCGACCATTTTTCCTAAAAATATGGATTTTAGGAAAAATTTGTCGTGCTCTAGAGGAGAGAGAAAAAAAAACTCCAGGCGCTAAAAAAAATAAAAAACCCTGCATCTAATTGAATAGCAAATATCCTGAACCTGCAGGAAAAACCACGCAGGTGCGGGATTTTTGCTATTCTCGCACCTAAATGAATAACCCCCTAATTGAAAATGTTTGTTCATTTCCTGTTACATCCAGTGACAAATCTCATCAAAGAGAAAATCATCATGGGTTGAGTCAGGTATAAGAGCACATTGTAAGAATGTTGTAATTGCAAGAGATATGTTTTCTGCTGTATGTGGAGTGATTTAGCCATGGGCCAAATACTGCTAATTCTACATCATCATAGTTATCCCACACTGATGTGGTCAACTTTATCAGATATGTAACGTTCACTATGAGCATTTAATTCACAACCTATTCTTCCAGATACCATGCACCAGAGAACATACAGTCAAGGCTAAGTACAGATTTATATACAGCTCTTGAAATCTCTTTGCTTTTCCTTATCGACTATGGCACTAAAATATCATGCTTCAGCTAGATTATCAACTTGTTGTCCCACGGTGCTGCCTTTTTTTCTCTGTCTCTTTCCTCCTCTCTCTCTTCAGTGCCTCCTCTTTTATTTCTTCCTCTATATTCCTTCTTCCATTTCTTTCTCCCTCTGACATCCTTCCCAATCTATCTCTTCCCTTTTGCTATTCCCCTCTTTCTTTCTCACCCTCTCTCTCTCCCTCTTTCTTTCTCTCCTTCTCTCACTCTTTCCTGTTCCTCTGTCTTGCTCTTTTCTCCCCTCATGCTCTCCTGCCAATCTGTATCTGCTCCTCTGTTTCTTGCTCCCTCGTCCCTTTTATTTAGACTGCAGTAGCTCCTCAGTGAAGGTGCTGAGTGAAACAAAATGTGGGTCCCAGGGACTCCTCACTTTAAAGAATTGTCATCCTACTCTGGAGTTTCGGGATCCCAGCACATATTTTGGGGGGTAAGGACAGGCAGCAGTTGGGACAGTGCTGGGGGCAGGTAACAGTTGGGGTAAAGGGGATTAAGGGCACAGCAGTTGGGGTAGAGTTGGAGGTAAAGGTAAGGAGAAGTTTGGGTAGAGGGGAGTTTTTGTGGAGTGGATCAGTCCATGCCTACTAAAGATACCTTGATATGAACGTACCTGCAAGATATATATAAGTCACAGCGTGAGCATCAATTGCTATATCATTTTACATGGTGTGTGTGCCTTACATCTTTAGTATTGAGATTCACTACGTTAAAGAAACCTTTATATGAACATCTGACACCGGTTTTATGTAAGCGCTAATGTGAGCATCGTTTATATATTCACTAATATAGGTGATTATTCATGGTGAAATATTCATTATTGGAGCACATTCTTGGTGGACATTCACCTGTGTGATATTAGAATTTCTCACTCAAGGTGTGTTCATGGATTTTTATACATTTTCTCTGATTGTTGTAATTTTGATGTGATTTTATTTCATATATCCGAATTGAGGAATTGTGATAACTATTGAAGACGGTACCTTACAGAATCTCATTATATGTTGAAGAAAGACGAACTATATGTTTGGAACAAGTTTGGCGCAAGATATTTTTTCCTTCTTATTTGATAGCTCCTCTTGGTGCGCCTTGTCCCCTGTGACTCTGCTAGCGCCGGGTGTCTTTTTTACTTCTTTTTTGCCGACAATCAGTTCCCTCCGTCCGGGAGGGAGCTTTGTCGCTAACAGCGGTGGGCGTGCCCGGCCATGACATCACATTTGGGGTGGAGCCGGGGTGGAGCCACATGATTGCGTCATTGTGGCCCCGCCCCCTCTTCACAATGCCGTTATTTTCGGCATTGTGAAGCAGGGTGCGGGGCCACGATGACTTGATTCAGCGCGAATCGCGTCACCGGGCTCCCCCGCTGCGGGGTTTTTGATATTAACTCTGCGGGGGGGTAGGGAGGGATGCCGGCTTCCGGTAGGCTTACCTGCCTTTCCGAGGGGCCGGGAGCGGCACCCGAAAATCGGGAGGCTCCCGGCCAAATCGGGAGGATAGGCAAGCCTGCCCAACAAATCTTCAAATCCTGTCGCCCCATATATACTCCTACCCCCTCACTCCCCCCCCAAAAAATTGCCTCCTTTATAGGAAAATTCTCAGGTTGCAAGAGAAAGTTGTAAACAACTAGAAAAGCGCATTGTTGTTTTTTCTACATGAAACACAAAAACACATTTAACAATAAGTGGGTTCTGTACATGAAAATATGTATCTACTGCAATTTACTAATGCCAAAAACTGTTGTACAAACATTTAAGCAAATCAATGTTGTGTCACAATAAAAAAAAAATGATTTAAAAAAAGTATAATCTTTTTACTAGGGTACATTCCAAGTATTCTTTTTTTATGCTGTGATAATTGCATTTATATTTGCTAAACTATGCATCACTGTGGTCCAAAAAATAAAAGATTCTAATTTTCTTTCTCCACAAGGTTATTTGTATTCCTTACATCAATGGGTAGTACACCAAAACATTTTCCAAACAAACAATATTTAGGGGTCGCCCTGTATTGAACTTTTCTAGACTTAGATCTGCATCCTCAGATAGTTGAATACGTCGCGGAAAATCGGGTAGCTGTGGACGTTTCAGATTTTTTTTTTACATTTTTTTCTTTGGTTTTCGTAGACAGTCAATTGTCAAAAAATGCTAAAGCTACCAAGTGTTCAAAAAGAAACCAGAGGTGTCTGGTAAAAGCAATGTAAGCTTTCTTACCAATTGTTACATCAGGGTAGATTTTTAGAAGACTTAAGAGCTCGATGTAATTGTATGGTGCTCTAATTCCCAATGGAGCTTCATTCCAATACTTTACATAAACCAGACTTACAAACAAAGCAAAATTCACCGTGTTGTTTGCCTCTCTAGGTGTTAACTGGAACTGATTTTGAAAGAGACATACTTTCAGAGCGTAAATACCTTTACACATCCATTGAGCGTGGTAGGTAGGACCAGACAGGGGCAGAACTAAGGAAGACAGTGGAAGTGCCGGGCACCAGCACTGAAGGAGCACCTTCTCCATTGCCCACAATATATTCACCTCACTTAGGGGTGTAAATATGTTGCCAGAGTGGACCGTCACGGCCGCCTAATACATGGCACCTCTTCCCGGCACCTGAGAAGCTACCATAACCATATACTAGAAGAGGGTTCCATGTCAGACCATCAGCTGCCGCTTCCGTCTATCTATAGCCTGTCTCCACTCATTGATATTGCTGCCTCTCAGCAGCTTCTTATGCCAGTGTGACACCCTCACCCACAACTCCCCATCCCACTACTCACTGGCGGCAGCCCTAACCACGGACCCGTGCAGCATTCCCAGCATCCCCCTCACCCACAAGTCCCCGTCCCACACCTCCCTGGTGGCAGCTCTAGCCGTGGACCTGTGCTGTGGGCCCAAGCATAAGTAGGAGCTGGATGTCAAGAAGGGTGCACCAGATGGAGCCGTGGGTAAGAGGGCATAGGAGGCAGGGGTCTGGGGCACAAGCGACTGAATCTGGTGGCAGATCTTTGGTGGAGCATCTTCCCAGCATATGAAGCAGTCGGCAGTAGACTGGGCATTTTGTGATTTGTAGTCCCACCCCAGTGGCAGTCTTACAGTGTGTTGACTCAAACTCAGACCTCAAACCCTCACATGAGGTGGTTTATCCCTCCATCAGGGGTATCAGGATGGTTCCCAACCCACATCAGGTGGTTTTACCCTCCATCAGTGGTATCAGGTGGCTTTCTCCTCCATCAGGAGGACTCTGTGCCTCATACTAATTGCACTATACAGGTCACTATCTTATCTGTGACTAATGCATAGCTGTATATACTCCTAATTAAGCCCAGGGCTGTCGCTGAGGCGCTCTTCATACATACAAACATACATTACATTGCTCAGTGCAGTCCCCATCTTTATAATAGACAATGTTGCAATGTTATCCCTTATCTTATGTCTCTGGTAAATGATGGGAGAGTTGTACACCTTTACATGTGTACCTAGCACATTAACTGTAGGGAATCTTTACACAACCCAAGGGATCCCTCTCCTGGTACTTTTTGCGATCTGTAGCCCATAGGCAACAGCAGCTAATGCCAACATGAGATAGCTTTAACTACAGGAGCAAGTCTCCGGAATGCAGATACATTCAGGGGAATCTATAAAATTGAAGATATCTTCCGAAAAAGGGTGTTTTTGGGGGATATCCTGCAAATTTACTTTAATAGAAAAAAATTCACATATTCTATATTAGTGTTTTGTGCATGTGTATAGGGGATGCAGTTATGTGACCGGCAGCCACAAGGCCACAGGTCACAATCCCGACAGCAGAATGCCGGCTAGGGATTTATGAGGCTTCGAAATACCGATGCCTATCACAATCCCGATGCCGGAATCCAGGACGATGCATGCTCAAACAAGGTAAGTCCGGGTCGCCCGTCCTGTTAGCCGCAAGGGGGTGTTAGATTTAGGGCAGTTAGCGGGGTTAGCGGTAGGTTTTGGTGGGGTGGTTAGGGTTAGGCACCCCTAGGGGGAGGTTAGGGTTGGCCCTTAGGGGGGAGGTTAGGGTTAGGCACCATTAAGTTAAGGTTAGGGGGGGACAGGGGAGGTTAGCATACTTACCTTCCTCTGTTGGGATTATCATCCTGTCGGAAAGCCGCTGTCGGGATTTGAACCACTGGCATTTCAATTCCATTCCTGCATATAGATAGATAGAAATGCACCATATTTATTTTCACTTTTTTAGGGGAGGGGTCACCAAATTATAACTTTCCTCCAGCATGAACTTACGCCACTGGGACCAGGAGCCCGAAATGTTTCCCTACTGTTTCCACCACCAAGAAACAAAAGAGATAAATGCAAAAGCTCTCGATAATCATCTCTTATACCCCTTTCAGACATACAACCCAGAAAATGTCCTGCTCAGACCTGGGAATTTCTCCTGTTCAAATTCCTGGGTATTTGATTAAGACCCCCCTTTCACACTACAGCTTCTACCCGGGAAATTCCTGGGTAGCACCATTCAGACATGAGCAGGGCTTCCAAGAGAAATCTTGGGCCCCGGTACAGCAACTTCCCGGGGCCCCTGTGGAGGGGGTGTGGCCACAGCATGTTTGGGACCTTTCCAGATAGTGCCCATTTGCTTTTTGGACATAGACAGCTGACCAAACTTGCTGGCTGGACAAGGATGGCAACACTTCTCAGATGTTGGCCACAAATACATTTTTTTAACAGCACTGAGATATTGCCCAGTTGCTCTTTTGGATGCAAATACATTTTTTAACAGTGTCCAGATACTGCACCACTTGCTGGCTGAAATGCAGAGAGGTTGCAGGCTGTTTGTCCACTCTCTTCACTGTTCATTGGCAACTGCATGCCCTTTCTTTTACACTGGGCGAGGGATCTGCTCTGCCCTCCAATCGGACATCTTCCAGGAACTGTGACGAGGCCAATAAGTTGTGCTGATGTTAAAGTGCCGGGCAGCAGGGTAATTAAGCGTAAGAACACTGATTTTATATATATATATATATATATATACACACATATATATATATATATATATATATATATATAGGGCCCATCTGGTGCAGCACTCATGACAAATATATTTGCCATGAGTGCCGCACCACATGGGACATGTACTGTGAGTCTATGTGAGAGCGAGGGTACCGGGTGCATTGGACATAGTACTGTGAGTGGCACACAAATATATACACACAGTATATACATATATATATATATATATATATATACCCACACACACATATATACATATATATATTATACACATATTTAGATATAGATAAACTTATCTATAATATATATATATATATATATATATGTATATATATATCCAATACACTAATGGATGGGTGCATTTATATATTTATATATTATGTAGAAATTTACAGCTTTGAGCAGCAGCTGCAGCACAACAGTCTCAAAGTCACTCACATCAGTAGCGCTCTCGGCTCTTCCACAAGCCCTGCCAGGTTGTTCTGATTCCGACTGACTGCACCTGACTTGTGGGCTGCAAGACTATACCCCATGGTCACCCAGTCAGCCTGCCTTTCTGTTGCCCTTCCCAGTCCCCGCCCTCAGCCTAGTGAAGACATTTGTGAGATGATGACATCATCTTGCGAGACCATTAGATCCGCAGCGGCAAGGAGTTGGGACAGGGAGTGAGTGTCAATGACTGTGACAGTGTGTGACACACACACAACACAGTCCGGTGACAGAGACCACCCCCATCCCTCTTAACCCGCCCAAACTGCCGCCCGCGGAGGTTTAATAAAGGTGACAAAAAAAAGTGGAAAAAGAAATGGCCACTGGTGTGCTGTGGCCCAGGCCCCCTGGCATGGCTGAGCCTGGGTAATCTGTACCCGCTCCCACCTCCTCTCGGTGCCCCTGGACACGAGAAGGGTTTTTCAGAATTTTACAGAGAAAATCACAGTTTTGTCATTTTAAGTGGATGCTTTGCTGGCACACATTAATTAAGTCATGCAACAGTGGGGGCTTGGTATAAAGGGACTGGGAAGGGCACCCCTAAGGCATTGCTGTATTTACAAGCATCTGTGTTGCATGTATAGCTTGTTCTGTCTGGTGGATTTGGTGTGCTATACAGCAACTGAGGCATGGCTGAAGATGCTCACACTGTTCATAATAGTACAGTGTGAGATCCTGAGGAGAAGGGAGCATTTTGTGGTGGAGAGGGAGTCCAAGCGCCGACATTACCTATGCCGGAGGAGAGCCTTGGTAATGTCCAGCATCTCCTGCATATTGAGAGTTACCGGAGGGTCATCTCGCACAATATGGTCTTAAGATCGTCAAAATAGAGAGGCTTTCTGGGCTACGGTACAGGGGTTTACAGAGAACCAATGGATGGCAAATTTTAGGATGTCGCAAGGCACCTTTAATTATATCCTGGAACTTCTGATCCTGTCACTTACCAGGCACACTACTCGATGGAGACAGCCCATTGCCCTGAGCAGGAGGCTTGCGATCGTCTTGTGGTGGCATGCTACCCCTGGCCAGTACCGCACAATATCCTGCTTGTTTGGTGTAGGCATCTCCACGGTTTGTGTTTTGGTGCGTGAAGTGACTCAGGCCATACTGTATACCTTGTATCACCAGTTTATTGCACTACCCCATGGGCAGCAACTGGATGAGACAGTGTCCGGGTTCCTACGCCATGGTTACCCACAGTGTGCTGGGGCGATTGATGACACCCACATCCCCATAATTACTCCCACAGACAGCCCAGCTGACTATTACAACAGAAAGGGATGGCATTCCATCATTCTGTTGGCCATCGTTATTGGTAAGCCACATTTATTACTTATAATTTGATATATATTGTGACTTGCATGCTAAGTAAAGGGTGTAAACTGTTGTGTGTTTAATAAGTCTATATGTATACTTATAACTGTATATTATCTTGCTTTTACAGCTTCACTGATGTTTTTATTGGCTGGCCTGGTCGTGCTCATGACGTTCGTGTGCTGGCCAATTCGGATCTGTACAAGATTGCAGTGGAGAGGCAGAATGGTTGGCTGTTTCCTCATGAGGTACCTATACACACATTTATGTCCTGCTTATAGCTGCTAAATAGATATGTATTATCTTCCATACCCAAGCCCGACAGGTTTTTTTGGATGTCGCCAGCAATGTGCTCTGATATATATGTATATAGGCAGTATATGCATTTGCATTTAATGCAATCCATGCTAGATCAGGCCATATGTCTGGCAAATACCTCCTGCCAAATAGTAATCAATGTGTATACCTACAAATAGAGTACACAACAAGCCATTCCTAGCCTATTGCTTTGTGAATGGTACAGTAAGAGCAATAGGAAACAAAGGAAAGTAGATATGCCTGTACCAATAGTATTACAACACTGTTACCTGTAAAGCCTTTAATAATAACTGTAATATTTGTTTCCATTAGTAGAAGTCAAAGCTTGTGGATGGGGTTGAGGTACTAGTCCACATCATTGGGTTTGCTGCGTATCCATTACGAAGGTGGTTGATGAAAGGGTACAGCCAACAGGTTGAGCTTTCCAACGAGCAGATCGCCTACACCCATACCCTCAGCTCAGCTTGAATGGTTGTGGAGAATGCATTTGGACGAGTTAAAAAGAAATGATGTGGACATTCAGTTCATTACTTTTGTTGTAGCGGCATGCTGTATCTTACATAACATATGTGAGATACAGCGAGAACAATACCTGCCAGAGTGGGACATCGTGGAGGAGCCTGTTGGGTGTGATCCTTCTCTCCTTTCAACAACCTCTTTTGTTTCTTATAGAAATAATGAAACAAAAATTATTAGAAGCACACTTTATAAAAACATTAATTCAATGGTGTCAATGTAAAAAGTAAAAAGGCACAAATTTTATTTCTGAGCACAATGTAGTCCATATGCACCCGCGCACGCAGGGGGGGGGGTTTCTGAGTACCTAGAAACCCCCCCTGCCCGCCACTCCATCGCAGCCCAGTTAACAATATTTTTTTTCCGTTTAAAACATGTGAGCCTGGCAACTGTCCCTGGCTGAGCTACCTGTAGGGGGAGCTGCAGTGCTTGCGCACAGCTCCTCCCGGTCAGTTTCCATAGGGCATAGCACACCAGCATTGTTGGAGGCTGAGACATCGGAGCCTGCTGCATGACAGTGACCAGCGCTCTCTCCCAGAGCCGCACCACAGGTGGGTGTAATGTTTTTACATGTGGGGGAGGGTGATCTTTGTCAGTGTGCCAGTCTGTGTGTGTAGAGGCTTTGTCAGTGTGTGTGTGTCAGTCTCTGTGTGTGTGAGTAGGCTTTGTCAGTGTGTGTGTTTCAGTCTCTGTGTGTGTGTACAGGCTTTGTTTGTGTGTGTGCGTGTGTGTGTGTCAGTCTCTGTGTGTGTACAGGCTTTGTCAGTGTGTGTGTGTCAGTCTCTGTGTGTGTACAGGCTTTGTCAGTGTGTGTGTGTCAGTCTCTGTGTGTGTACAGGCTTTGTCGGTGTGTGTGTGTCAGTCTCTGTGTGTGTACAGGCTTTGTCAGTGTGTGTGTGTCAGTCTCTGTGTGTGTACAGGCTTTGTCATAGAGGCTGAAGTTGGCTTCTTATTCGGCCAGCTTCTTATTCACTTCTTATTCATTTCTTATTCACTTCTTATTCATTTTCCAGCTTCTTATTTAGAAAATGTTACATTAAAACATTTAAATAAAGTTAGATCACTAAACTAACACTATGTAAACAAAGAATTTTGTCCTTTACACAGTTTACAATTATTATTTTCCTGGCACAGGATATGGGTATGAATAGGGCAGCAAAGCGGGCACAGGCACCACATTTTCTCATTTTGAATAAGAAGCTGTAGTTGTGCAGGGGTTAACTAGCTTCGGTCATCAAATGTTACACTTGAAACACACAGAGGGTGGTCTGGTACATATGACCCACTTGTCATTTGCCTTGACCAACAAGGATTTTGGCATGAATAGGGCAGTAAAGCGGGCATAGGCACCACATTTTGGGCCTGATTCAGAGCCACTCGTAAGCGGCAGCTCGTTCGCTCCGAGCGATGTTTGCCCAACTGCGCATGCGTACGGATCGTTATACGCATGCGCGAACCAGTCAGTGCGGCCGAAATTCATGTGCTCGCAAAATAGCGAATGCCTGCTAATTTGAGTGACAGGATGAGGCGTATGTGGGTGGTAACAGGGGAAGGTGCTTGAAAACGGGGAGTGGAGATCCGATCGCAGGCGTGCTTAAAGGTCAAAACGGGCGTTTTATGGGTGTGCATATTTAAAACAGCAGCGTCATTGACAACGTCACTGGGTTATTTTAGAGCCAGAACTGCTCGCAAAATTGTGGTAGCAAAAACCAACCACAAGAATAGCGAGCAACTCATACCCTGTTCGATGTACTCGATTAATCTAATAAATAGCGGACATGACGTAGGATGCGAGCGGCCAGGGGGCGTAGTTTCCCAAAAAACGACCGCAAGTTTTGTACGCTCGTTCAGACATAGAGGCGTGAACAGACCACAAACAGGGAACGATTCATTTGAATAGCCACCCCTATTTTCAGGACGAGCGAGCGCTAATTGCGTCCGGCTCTGAATCAGGCCCTTTGTCATTTTGAATTAGAAGCTGTAGTTGTGCAGGGGTTAACTAGTTGCGGTCATCATATGTTACACTTGAAACCCACAGAGGGTGGTCTGGTACATATGACCCACTTGTCATTTGCCTTGACCAACAAGGATTTTGGCATGAATAGTGCATTAAAGCGGGTACAGGCACCACATTTTGTCATTTTGAATAAGAAGCTGTAGTTGTGCAGGGGTTAACTAGCTTCGGTCATCAAATCTTACACTTGAAACCCACAGAGGGTGGTCTGGTACATATGACCCACATGTCATTTGCCTTGACCAACAAGGATTTTGCCATGAATAGGGCAGTAAAGCGGGCACAGGCACCACATTTTGTCATTTTGAATAAGAAGCTGTAGTTGTGCAGGGGTTAACTAGCTTCGGTCATCAAATGTTACACTTGAAACCCACAGAGGGTGGTCTGGTACATATGACCCACTTGTCATTTGCCTTGACCAACAAGGATTTTGGCATGAATAGGGCAGTAAAGCGGGCACAGGCATCATATTTTGTCATTTTGAATAAGAAGCTGTAGTTGTGCAGGGGTTAACTAGCTTCGGTCATCAAATGTTACACTTGAAACCCACAGAGGGTGGTCTGGTACATATGACCCACTTGTCATTTCCCTTGACCAACAAGGATTTTGGCATGAATAGGGCAGTAAAGCGGGCACAGGCACCATATTTTGTCATTTTGAATAAGAAGGTGTAGTTGTGCAGGGGTTAACTAGCTTCGGTCAAATGTTACACTTGAAACCCACAGAGGGTGGTCAGGTACATATGACCCACTTGTCATTTGTCTTGACCAACAAGGATTTTGGCATGAATAGGGCAGTAAAGCGGGCATAGGCACCACATTTTGGGCCTGATTCAGAGCCACTCGTAAGCGGCAGCTCGTTCGCTCCGAGCGATGTTTGCCCAACTGCGCATGCGTACGGATCGTTATACGCATGCGCGAACCAGTCAGTGCGGCCGAAATTCATGTGCTCGCAAAATAGCGAATGCCTGCTAATTTGAGTGACAGGATGAGGCGTATGTGGGTGGTAACAGGGGAAGGTGCTTGAAAACGGGGAGTGGAGATCCGATCGCAGGCGTGCTTAAAGGTCAAAACGGGCGTTTTATGGGTGTGCATATTTAAAACAGCAGCGTCATTGACAACGTCACTGGGTTATTTTAGAGCCAGAACTGCTCGCAAAATTGTGGTAGCAAAAACCAACCACAAGAATAGCGAGCAACTCATACCCTGTTCGATGTACTCGATTAATCTAATAAATAGCGGACATGACGTAGGATGCGAGCGGCCAGGGGGCGTAGTTTCCCAAAAAACGACCGCAAGTTTTGTACGCTCGTTCAGACATAGAGGCGTGAACAGACCACAAACAGCGAACGATTCATTTGAATAGCCACCCCTATTTTCAGGACGAGCGAGCGCTAATTGCGTCTGGCTCTGAATCAGGCCCTTTGTCATTTTGAATTAGAAGCTGTAGTTGTGCAGGGGTTAACTAGCTTCGGTCATCATATGTTACACTTGAAACCCACAGAGGGTGGTCTGGTACATATGACCCACTTGTCACTTGCCTTGACCAACAAGGATTTTGGCATGAATAGTGCATTAAAGCGGGTACAGGCACCACATTTTGTCATTTTGAATAAGAAGCTGTAGTTGTTCAGGGGTTAACTAGCTTCGGTCATCAAATCTTACACTTGAAACCCACAGAGGGTGGTCTGGTACATATGACCCACATGTCATTTGCCTTGACCAACAAGGATTTTGCCATGAATAGGGCAGTAAAGCGGGCACAGGCACTACATTTTGTCATTTTGAATAAGAAGCTGTAGTTGTGCAGGGGTTAACTAGCTTCGGTCATCAAATGTTACACTTGAAACCCACAGAGGGTGGTCTGGTACATATGACCCACTTGTCATTTGCCTTGACCAACAAGGATTTTGGCATGAATAGGGCAGTAAAGCGGGCACAGGCATCATATTTTGTCATTTTGAATAAGAAGCTGTAGTTGTGCAGGGGTTAACTAGCTTCGGTCATCAAATGTTACACTTGAAACCCACAGAGGGTGGTCTGGTACATATGACCCACTTGTCATTTGCCTTGACCAACAAGGATTTTGGCATGAATAGGGCAGTAAAGCGGGCACAGGCACCATATTTTGTCATTTTGAATAAGAAGCTGTAGTTGTGCAGGGGTTAACTAGCTTCGGTCATCAAATGTTACACTTGAAACCCACAGAGGGTGGTCTGGTACATATGACCCACTTGTCATTTGCCTTGACCAACAAGGATTTTGGCATGAATAGGGCAGTAAAGCGGGCACAGGCACCATATTTTGTCATTTTGAATAAGAAGCTGTAGTTGTGCAGGGGTTAACTAGCTTCGGTCATCAAATGTTACACTTGAAACCCACAGAGGGTGGTCAGGTACATATGACCCACTTGTCATTTGCCTTGACCAACAAGGATTTTGGCATGAATAGGGCAGTAAAGCGGGCTCAGGCACCATATTTTGCCATTTTGAATAAGAAGCTGTAGTTGTGCAGGGGTTAACTAGCTTCGGTCATCAAATGTTACACTTGAAACCCACAAAGGGTGGTCTGGTACATATGACCCATTTGTCACTTGCCTTGACCAATAAGGATTTTGGCATGAATAGGGCAGTAAAGCCGGCACAGGCACCAGAATATCTCATTTTGAATAAGAAGCTGTAGTTGTGCAGGGGTTAAGTATTGTGACACAGTTAGGCTAGGGGGTCCCTCTCCTGGTAGAGGACTCCTTCCTTTCACACACAGCAGCTGGGAAACAGTACGCCAGACTGGATGCGAGTACAAGCTGGTCGGCGCCAGTCTTTATTGTACAAGTCAGAAACAAACATAAAGAAAACATAAACATAAATCCTAGCCCTGTCGGGGCACTAACTTCACAGGTAGTTCCCTCACTACCAGAACCTGGCAGGGCCTAATGCCCTCACCAGCAACAAGGGCACAGCACAACACTTACAGTTAGGTTTTCAAGTGTCTCTGAGCAAACTCCCTGTCTGCTCTCCCAGGTGAGACAATCAGCCCTCAACACACTAGGCTTATATTGGCCACTCTCAGGTGGAAACCCTAACAAGCCTGTTACCAGGCTAAGAGAACCAAAACCTGGAGTGGCCATGGGTGGAGCCCTCCCTCTCCTCTCACCCACAACCCCCAGGTCCCAAACCGGCTTTTCAAAAAGCCGAGACTCAAGCCTGCTACACTCCAGACTTTCTCCTGGAGGTTTAAAACACATAAGACAGGAATCTGGGACAAATGTACCTGCCACAGACCACTTTACCAATGATCCTATCACATATCCCCCCCCTTTGTTTCAACCTGTGGGGCGGAACAACTGAAGCCCCCAAACAATGAACGTGTGACAACGCGTCAGGATTGGCCAGCTGGCTTCCTGGCCTGTGTTCCACTGAAAATTTAAAAGTTTGTAACGCCAAGAACCATCTCGTAATTCTCGCATTACTGTCTTTATTTTCGTACATCCACTTCAAAGGGGCATGGTCAGTGATCAATTTGAACTTTCTTCCAACCAAGTAGTACCTGAGAGCCTCTAACGCCCACTTTATGGCCAACGCCTCCTTCTCCACTGTGGCATAGTTTCTCTCATGTACATTCAACTTTCTGCTTAGATAGAAAATAGGGTGTTCCTCACCCTCCTTGTTCTGGGACAGGACCGCTCCTATACCTACTTCTGATGCATCGGTTTGTACTATGAATTCCCTGTCAAAATTAGGAGTCATCAGGACTGGTTGGGAACACAACGCTACTTTCAACTCCTGAAAAGCTTTCTCCACCTCAGGACTCCATTCTACCATGACTTTTTGTTTGCCTTTGGTCAGGTCAGTCAGTGGGACTGCCATGGTGGCAAAGTTAGGTATAAACCTCCTGTAGTACCCCGTAATTCCCAAGAAGGCTCTCACTTGCTTCTTATTCAGAGGCGTGGCCAGTTTTGTATGGCATCAACTTTATTGAGCTGAGGCTTTATCAGGCCTCTGCCAATGGTGTATCCCAGATATTTTACTTCCTCCATGCCTAGACAACACTTTTTTGGGTTGGCTGTCAAACCTGCCTTATAGATGGAGTCCAAAACTGCTTGTACCCTGGGTAAGTGAGACTGCCATTCAGGACTATGAATGACCACGTCATCCAGATAAGCAGCCGCATACCGTCTATGGGGCCTTAGAATCCTGTCCATCATTCTTTGGAAGGTAGCAGGTGCCCCATGTAGCATGAAGGCAACATCTTGTACTGAAACAAGCCCTCTGGTGCTGAAAAAGCTGTCTTTTGTTTGGCGCTCTCGGTTAACGGTACTTGCCAATACCCTTTGGTTAGGTCAAGAGTGGTTAAATACCTTGCCGTCCCTAGTCTCTCAATCAATTCATCCACTCTTGGCATCGGGTAGGCATCGAATTTTGAAACACTGTTCAACTTTCGGAAGTCATTGCAGAAACGCACACTCCCGTCGGGCTTTGGAATCAACACAATGGGACATTCACTATGTGATTCTTCAATAACCCCTAACTCTAGCATATTTTTAATTTCTTTCGACACCGATTCTCTTTGTGCTTCTGGCAACCTATAGGGCTTTAGATTAACTTTAACCCCTGGGTCAGTGATGATGTCATGTTTAATGACCGAGGTTTTCCCAGGTACGTCAGAGAACAGCACCCTATTTCTGATCAGAAACTCCTTGACCTCTTGTTGTTGAATTGCCGACAGGGTTTTTGCCACTGTCACTTCGGGAACTAAGGGCCCTGGATTTACTGGAGGGGCTCGGACGGCCGACAGTGCTGTTCTATCTTTCCAGGGCTTTAACAGATTTATATGGTATATCTGTTCCGGCTTTCTTTTCCCCGGCTGGTAAACTTTGTAATTGACCTGCCCCACTCTTTCTAAGATTTCAATGGGCCCTTGCCATTTAGCCAAAAGTTTATTTTCCACAGTGGGAACCAATACTAACACTCTGTCCCCAGGAGCAAAGCTGCGTAACCGAGCATTGCGGTTGTATACCCTCTGCTGTGCCTGTTGAGCCTGTTCCAGGTGCTCTCTCACTATCGGCAATTCTCTCCTGCATTTGTGAAACATACTCAATCACGGTTTTGTAAGGACTAGACTGCCCCTCCCATGTCTCTTTGGCAATGTCTAGTAACCCCCTTGGGTGTCTCCCATACAACAAGTCGAAGGGTGAAAACCCGGTGGAGGACTGGGGAACTTCTCTTATGGCCAACAATAAATACGGCAATAAGTAATCCCAATCCCTACCATCCTTGTCGACCATTTTCCTAAGCATGTGTTTTAACGTCTTGTTAAACCTCTCGACCAGCCCATCGGTTTGGGGGTGATAAACCGAAGTTCTTAACTGTTCAATTTTGAACAGGCGGCATAACTCTTTCATGACTTTTGACATAAACGGTGTACCCTGGTTAGTTAGTATCTCCTTGGGTATACCCAGCCTGCTAAAGACATGAACTAGCTCTCTGGCAATGGTCTTGATTGACGTATTGCTCAACGGGACCGCTTCCGGGTACCTGGTAGCGTAATCCATTATGACCAGAATATAATGGTGTCCCCTGGCAGACTTCATTAAGGGTCCAAAAAAATACTATTCTTTCAAACGGCACTCTATAATAGGCAATGGAACTAGTGGACCCTTAAAATGTTACCTGGGAGCATGATACTGACACTCAGGGCAGGATGCGCAAAAGTCAGACACCTCTTTATGAAGCCCGGGCCAGAAAAACCTCTGCATTATTCGCTCAGTGGTTTTCTCTACCCCTAGATGGCCTGCCGTTATATGACCATGGGCCAGATCCAACACTGTTCTTCTGTAGGCTTTGGGAACTATTATTTGTTCCACAATATCTTCCCCCTTCTTAGTCACCTGATATAACAAATCCTGACACATTGCCATGTGGGGATAGGACAAAGGACTATCAGGGTCCACGGGTTTACCATCAACTACTTTTACATTCTCCCTGGCTTTTACCAAAGTAGGGTCATTCAACTGCTCCATGGCAAAGACCTCTCTTCTGACCTCTAAATCAGGCAGACGATCACCTGACCCAACAACACTTCCCACCTCAATGGGAGGCACATCAGTTGGTGGGCCACCGTCACGTTCCGCATTCTCTAGTTCGCCAACCATATTAGAAAAAGGGAATAACTCTGACTCAGAAGAAACTCCCTCCTCCACTACATCGACAACCTTCTCAAATGGATCGGGGTTGTTCACCTCTGGAAAAAAACGGCTTTCCCACAACTTCCAGAAGTGAGCAAAGTCTCTCCCCAATATTGCATCGTACACCAGACCATGCACCAAACCCACAGAAACTATAGCAGAGCCACATGGTGTCTCGATGTTCACCTCGGCCGTAACATAATATCGAGTATCCCCATGTATGCAGGT
The DNA here is from genome assembly GCA_031769625.1 of Taudactylus pleione. Taxonomy (NCBI): domain Eukaryota; kingdom Metazoa; phylum Chordata; class Amphibia; order Anura; family Myobatrachidae; genus Taudactylus; species Taudactylus pleione. Next base: position 14,750,025 of record JAUIMM010000178.1, read on the forward strand.
CACACCAACAGTTTTCCCTGTATGCCTCAAGGGGTTCACCAGCTCAGCTTTTATAAGTGTCACCAAGCTACCAGAGTCTAACAGTGCCTCTACTCGGTTGCCATCTACAGTGAGTACACACATGTGCTTATTAGTCTCAGCCTGCCGGTCAGCCGTACAGGCTGTCTGTGCAAAGAAAGACCCCCTGCGGTAGACATGAGCAGTATCACATTGCATAGGTTCAGTTGCAAGTGAACAATTAGCGGCAATATGGCCGAAGCCACCACATCGGAAACACTGAGTCATATTAATGTTTAGTTGTTTACGGGGCAAGAACCTTCCTGGCCTGGCAGGCCTGTCTCCAGGTTCTACACCCTCAGTCTTAGGTACATTCCACCGCCCAGCACCCGTCTCCCCTGGAACAGTCTTACCAGTGTCTGTGGGAGTTCGCCGGTGCACCATCGGGGCTCGGTGGGGCATACTCATCAGCTCCTCAGCCGCCATGTACCTCTCCACCAGCTCGACCAACTGGTCCGTGGACTTATGGTCTGCATGGCTCACCCACTTGCGCAGAGTCACAGGTAATGATCGCAGGTACCGGTCCGTCACGACCCTTTCCACGATCTGTGGTCCCATCAGCGTCTCGGGCTGTAGCCATTTTGAGGACAGATGGACGAGGTCATGCATCTGTGAACGTGAAGGCTTGTCCCTATGGAACTCCCAGCGGTGGACCCGTTGGGCACGAACAAAGGTGGTGACTCCCAAGCGAGTTAGGATCTCCTGTTTTAGTTTTTTATAGTCCTTGGCATCAGCAAGGCATAAGTCGAAATATGCTTTTTGTGGCTCCCCAGACAAAAAAGGTGCCACTAGACTTGCCCACTGCTCCTTGGGCCAAGTCTCCCTTTCGGCCGTTCTTTCAAATGCGGCGAGATAGGCCTCCACATCATCGCCCGAAGTCATCTTTTGGAGGAAGTGACTGGCTCGTACGGAGTGAGTGGTGGTGGGAGGACCAGTATTAACATCTCAGGGCCGGGCGACCAGGTGCTGTACCACCTCTTTTATGGCCTGGCTGTTTTCCGCTAAGGCCTGGCGGGTTTCCTCAATGGCGACCTGTTGTTGCCTCGGGGCTGTCTCCAAGGCCAACAGTTGCACCCTGGTGGATTCCTGCTGAGCCCTGGTAGATTCCTGCTGAAGTTGGTTCGTCTCCTGCTGAAGTTTGTTCGTCTCCTGCTGAGCTCCTGTAGCTTGGAGCAAGGCCTTAATAATTTCCTCCATTTTGTTCTGGGGTGTAGGTTGGAAGCTGAACCTTGCCTCTCTGAGCATTGGCTGACGCCTCCTCTATGGGACTTCAAGGACACAGTGTTATTTCCACACTCCCAAATTGGGTGTCTGTCCCTTTAATTTTTAAACGGAAAGTTTTCCTCTCGCTGCAACTTCAGTGTGTGTGGGTGCCCGCATTCTCCACCATATTGTGACACAGTTAGGTTAGGGGGTCCCTCTCCTGGGTAGAGGACTCCTTCCTTTCACACACAGCAGCTGGGAAACAGTACGCCAGACTGGATGCAAGTACAAGCTGGTCGGCGCCAGACTTTATTGTACAATGTCAGAAACAAACATAAAGAAAACATAAACATAAATCCTAGCCCTGTCGGGGCACTAACTTCCCAGGTAGTTCCCTCACTACCAGAACCTGGCAGGGCCTAATGCCCTCACCAGCAACAAGGGCACAGCACAACACTTACAGTTAGGTTTTCAAGTGTCTCTGAGCAAACTCCCTGTCTGCTCTCCCAGGTGAGACAATCAGCCCTCAACACACTAGGCTTATATTGGTCACTCTCAGGTGAAAACCCTAACAAGCCTGTTACCAGGCTAAGAGAACCAAAACCTGGAGTGGCCGTGGGTGGAGCCCTCCATCTCCTCTCACCCACAACCCCCAGGTCCCAAACCAGCTTTTCAAAAAGCTGAGACTCAAGCCTGCTACACTGCAGACTTTCTCCTGGAGGTTTAAAACACATAAGACAGGAATCTGGGACAAAAGTACCTGCCACAGACCACTTTACCAATGATCCTATCACACTAGCTTCGGTCATCAAATGTTACACTTGAAACCCACAGAGGGTGGTCTGGTACATATGACCCACTTGTCATTTGCCTTGACCAAAAAGGATTTTGGCATGAATAGGTCAGAAAAGCGGGCACAGGCACCAGATTATCTCATTTTGAATAAGAAGCTGTAGTTGTGCAGGGGTTAACTAGCTTCGGTCATCAAATGTTACACTTGAAACCCACAGAGTGTGGTCTGGTACATATGACCCACTTGTCATTTGTCTTGACCAACAAGGATTTTGGCATGAATAGGGCAGTAAAGCGGGCACAGGCACCAGATTATCTAATTTTGAATAAGAAGCTGTAGTTGTGCAGGGGTTAACTAGCTTCGGTCACCAAATGTTACACTTGAAACCCACAGAGGGTGGTCTGGTACATATGACCCACTTGTCATTTGCCTTGACCAACAAGGATTTTGGCAGGAATAGTGCATTAAAGCAGGCACAGGCACCACATTTTGTCATTTTGAATAAGAAGCTGTAGTTGTGCAGGGGTTAACTAGCTTCGGTCATCAAATCTTACACTTGAAACCCACAGAGGGTGGTCTGGTACATATGACCCAGTTGTCATTTGCCTTGACCAAGAAGGATTTTGGCATGAATAGGGCATTAAAGCAGGCACAGGCACCACATTTTGTCATTTTGAATAAGAAGCTGTAGTTGTGCAGGGGTTAACTAGCTTCGGTCATCAAATCTTACAATTGAAACCCACAGAGGGTGGTCAGGTACATATGACCCACTTGTCATTTGCCTTGACCAACAAGGATTTTGGCATGAATAGGGCAGTAAAGCGGGCACAGGCACCATATTTTGTCATTTTGAATAAGAAGCTGTAGTTGTGCAGGGGTTAACTAGCTTCGGTCATCAAATGTTACACTTGAAACCCACAGAGGGTTGTCAGGTACATATGACCCACTTGTCATTTGTCTTGTCCAACAAGGATTTTGGCATGAATAGGCCAGTAAAGCGGGCACAGGCACCAGATTATCTAATTTTGAATAAGAAGCTGTAGTTGTGCAGGGGTTAACTAGCTTTGGTCATCAAATGTTACACTTGAAACCCACAGAGGGTGGTCTGGTACATATGACCCACTTGTCATTTCCCTTGACCAAAAAGGATTTTGGCATGAATAGGGCAGTAAAGCGGGCACAGGCACCATATTTCGTCATTTGGAATAAGAAGCTGTAGTTGTGCAGGGGTTAACTAGCTTCGGTCATCAAATGTTACACTTGAAACCCACAGAGGGTGGTCTGGTACATATGACCCACTTGTCATTTGCCTTGACCAACAAGGATTTTGGCATGAATAGGGCAGTAAAGTGGGCATAGGCACCACATTTTGTCATTTTGAATAAGAAGCTGCAGTTGTGCAGGGGTTTACTAGCTTCAGTCATCAAATGTTACACTTGAAACCCACAGAGGGTGGTCAGGAACATATGACCCACTTGTCCTTTGCCTTGACCAACAAGGATTTTGGCATGAATAGGGCAGTAAAGCGGGCACATGCACCAGATTATCTCATTTTGAATAAGAAGCTGTAGTTGTGCAGGTGTTAACTAGCTTTGGTCATCAAATTTTACACTTTAAACCCACAGAGTGTGGTCAGGTACATATAATCCACTTATCATTTGCCTTGACCAACAAGGATTTTGGCATGAATAGGACAGTAAAGCGGGCACAGGTACCAGATTATTTAATTTTGAATAAGAAGCTGTAGTTGTGCAGGGGTTAACTAGCTTCGTTCATCAAATGTTACACTTGAAACCCTCAGAGTGGGGTCTGGTACATATGACCCACTTGTCATTTGCCTTGACCAACAAGGATTTTGGCATGAATAGGGCAGTAAAGTGGGCATAGGCACCACATTTTGTCATTTTGAATAAAAACCTGCAGTTGTGCAGGGGTTTACTAGCTTCAGTCATCAAATGTTACACCTGAAACCCACAGAGGGTGGTCAGGAACATATGACCCACTTGTCCTTTGCCTTGACCAACAAGGATTTTGGCATGAATAGGGCAGTAAAGCGGGCACATGCACCAGATTATCTCATTTTGAATAAGAAGCTGTAGTTGTGCAGGTGTTAACTAGCTTTGGTCATCAAATTTTACACTTGAAACCCACAGAGTGTGGTTAGGTACATATAACCCACTTGTCATTTGCCTTGACCAACAAGGATTTTGGCATGAATAGGACAGTAAAGCGGGCACAGGTACCAGATTATTTAATTTTGAATAAGAAGCTGTAGTTGTGCAGGGGTTAACTAGCTTCGGTCATCAAATGTTACACTTGAAACCCACAGAGGGTGGTCTGGTACATATGACCCACTTGACATTTGCCTTGACCAACAAGGATTTTGGCATGAATAGGGCATTAAAGCGGGCAAAGGCACCACATTTTGTCATTTTGAATAAGAAGCTGTAGTTGTGCAGGGGTTAACTAGCTTCGGTCATCAAATGTTACACTTGAAACCCACAGAGGGTGGTCTGGTACATATGACCCACTTGTCATTTGCCTTGACCAACAAGGACTTTGGCATGAATAGGGCAGTAAAGCGGGCACAGGCTCCATATTTTGTCATTTTGAATAAGAAGCTGTAGTTGTGCAGGGGTTAACTAGCTTCGGTCATCAAATGTTACACTTGAAACCCACAGATGGTGGTCTGTTACTTATGACCCACTTGTCATTTGCCTTGACCAACAAGGATTTTGTCATGAATAGGGCAGTAAAGCAGGCACAGGCACCATATTTTGTCATTTTGAATAAGAAGCTGTAGTTGTGCAGGGGTTAACTAGCTTCGGTCATCAAATGTTACACTTATAACCCACAGAGGGTGGTCTGGTACATATTACCCACTTGTCATTTGCCTTGACCAACAAAAATTTTGGCATGAATAGGTCAGAAAAGCGGGCACAGGCACCAGATTATCTCATTTTGAATAAGGAGCTGTAGTTGTGCAGGGGTTAACTAACTTCGGTCATCAAATGTTACACTTGAAACCCACAGAGTGTGGTCTGGTACATATGACCCACTTGTAATTTGTCTTGACCAACAAGGATTTTGGCATGAATAGGGCAGTAAAGCTGGCACAGGCTCCATAATTTGGCATTTTGAATAAGAAGCTGTAGTTGTGCAGGGGTTAACTAGCTTCAGTCATCAAATTTTACACTTGAAACCCACAGAGGGTGGTCTGGTACATATGACCCACTTGTCATTTGCCTTGACCAATAAGGATTTTGGCATGAATAGGGCAGTAAAGCGGGCACAGGCACCAGATTATCTCATTTTGAATAAGAAGCTGTAGTTGTGCAGGGGTTAACTAGCTTCGGTCATCAAATGTTACTCTTGAAAACCACAGAGGGTGGTCTGGTACATATAACCCACTTGCCATTTCACTTGACCAACAAGGATTTTGGCATGAACAGGGCAGTTAAGCGGGCACAGGCTCCATAATTTGGCATTTTGAATAAGAAGCTGTAGTTGTGCAGGGGTTAACTAGCTTCGGTCATCAAATGTTAAACTTGAAAACCACAGAGGGTGGTCTGATACATATAACCCACTTGCCATTTCACTTGACCAACAAGGATTTTGGCATGAATAGGGCAGTAAAGCGGGCACAGGCACCAGATTATCTCATTTTGAATAAGAAGCTGTAGTTGTGCAGGGGTTAACTAGCTTCGGTCATCAAATGTTACACTTGAAACCCACAGAGTGTGGTCAGGTACATATGACCCACTTGTCCTTTGCCTTGACCATCTAGGATTTTGGCATGAATAGGGCAGTAAATCGGGCACATGCACCAGATTATCTCATTTTGAATAAGAATCTGTAGTTGTGTAGGTGTTAACTAGCTTCGGTCATCAAATCTTACACTTGAAACCCACAGAGGGTGTTCAGGTACATATGACCCACTTGTCATTTGCCTTGACCAACAAGGATTTTGGCATGAATAGGGCAGTAAAGCGGGCACAGGCACCATATTTTGTCATTTTGAATAAGAAGCTGTAGTTGTGCAGGGGTTAACTAGCTTCGGTCATGAAATTTTACACTTGAAACCCACAGAGGGTGGTCAGGTACTTGTGACCCACTTGTCATTGACCAGCAAGGATTTGGGCATAAATAGGGCAGTAAGTGGGCACATGCACCAGATTTCTCAATTTTGAATAATTACCTGTAGTTTTTCAAGGGTTAAATAGCCTTTCTCAACAAATTTGACAATTGGGGTCTTTTCCTAAATTAGTAAAAACCCCACACCTCTGAGCCTGGTCTGGTATTGGAATACAGGAAAAAAAATCTGTGTGGGGTTCACCTTTTATACCGATAACCAGAACTAGGGTTATATGGAGGAGGGGGTAACACTATAGCAGGGAGACACACTTAGCGTGGTGTCCTCCTGCCATCACATTATCCAGCACTAGGCTGGTTATAGGGAGGAGGGGGTAACACTATAGCAGGGAGACACACTTAGCATGGTGCCCTCCTGCCATCACATTATCCCGCGCTAGGCTGGTTATAGGGAGGAGGGGAGTAACACTATAGCAGGGAGACACACTTAGCGTGGTGTCCTCCTGCCATCACATTATCCAGCACTAGGCTGGTTATAGGGAGAAATGGGTAACACTATAGCAGGGAGACACACTTAGCGTGGTGTCCTCCTGCCATCACATTATCCAGCACTAGGCTAGTTATAGGGAAAAGGGGGTAACACTATATAGCAGGGAGACACACTTAGCCTGGTGTCCTCCTGCCATCACATTAACCAGCCCCAGTCTATTCACACGTTTCTGGAATCTCTCGGAAAGCTTGTACACCGGCAGTGGCGTAATAAGGGTGTGTGTGTGAGGCATCTTGTCCTGGGCACCATCTGACAGGCCCGGCAGAGGGGGGAGCTGATGTCCAGGGCGATGTCCAGTGCTCAGTGGTGTAACTAGGGCAGGGCCGCCGCGGCCGGTGACGCCCCCGCACCGCCGGCCACGGTACTGGCCCATCCTAGTTAAACAGTGTAGTGCCGACCACAGTGATAAGCTCATTCAGAGTCGGTCCCTGCTGGCGGCCGCTCACTCTGCATGTGGGCAGGTGTTTTTTTTTTATTATCTCCGGCCGCTTGCAAAGCTGTGGGTGACCATCCACAGCTTGTGCGAGCGGGCTGGAGACAATCATAATTATCGCGACCATCGGGCTTGCGACGAGACCCTGGGGTAGGGTCTAGCTGCTGCAGGTCCGAGTGTACTTCCTGCTCTAATAGAGCAGGAAGTCCACTACTGACATCACTAGTGATGTCAGTAACCCCTCCTAAAAACGCCAGACGTTCCTAAGGAAACGCATGCATTTGTCCACCCACAAAACGGGGCGAGCTGTCAATCAACATCGACAGCTGTCCTGTCTTGTTGTGAGCCCCGTAGCGACTGACCTTCAGTCGCTCAGCTGGTCTTGCACATGCACCTGCTGGATGCGGCGCATACGCAAACATTGAGCCGCTTGCGAGCACCGTGCGCTCGCGATTGGCTCTGAGTGAGCTCCTGAGTGCGGTCAACATTTACTCAGGACCGGCGCTAGGCTTCCCTGCGCCCAGCACTGTCCTGTGCTGCACAGCCACGCCCCTTCTCTCCCCCTGAGCGCTTACCTAATAGCACCAGGCGAAGGGTTGGAGGCGGGATCAGGATAGTCCATAGAGCCGCCAGTGCATTTACAGCAGCCAATGAGAGTCAGACAGACTCTCATTGTCTGCTGCTGCGCCCACTGCAAGAGCTGGGCTGGAGCTCACTCACTCCGCCTTCCAGCTCCTGTAGTGGGTTATGGGAGAGATGTCATGGCATCTCTCCCATAATGCAGAGTGCGCCAGCCCGGGAGGACTGCGGTGGTGCGGACGGCGGTGTGAGCAGGAGCTGGGATTCAAGTTAGCTTTTTTTACCTGTGTGTTTGTCTAATGGGGGTACTGCATCAGGGGGGGAGGTGACCTCTACTAGGGACTACTACTAATGTATGGAGGTAACTACTATTGGGGGCACTGCATTGGGGGGGCTCTACTGGGGACTACTACTGGATATGGGGATCACTACTGGGGACCTGCATAAGTGGGACCACTACTGCGATCTGCATAAGGGGGACCACTACTGGGGGCACCGTATAAGGGGAACTAATGGCGGGCTGTATAAGAAGGACTACGACAAGGGGAACTGTGTAAGGGGCACTGCATATGGGGAATCACTACTGGGGGCACCGTATAAGGGGAACTAATGGGTGACTGCATAAGGGGGACCACTACTAGGGGCACTGTATTAGGGGCACTACTAAGGGCCTGCATAAGAGGGATCACTACTGGGGACACTGTATACTAGGGGTACTGTATAAGGGGTACTACTGGGGGCCTGCATAAGAGGGACCATTTCTGGGGGCACTGCATAGGGGGAACTGTATAATGGGCACTGCATTAAGGTGCATATGGAATGGAAAGGAATGTTCAGAGTGACGAGATAGGGATGTGTCATGTTGACACTCCCCATTTTTAAGTGTCCACGCCCATTTTTTGTCACACGCACATAGGGGGGGTCCATTTTTAATCTTGTCCTGGGCTCCATATACCCTAGTTAAGCCGCTGCCAGTGCTGTGACCAAATGCTTGATCCCAGCGCCTTAGTCCTGCAGTCCGGTGAGATGTATCCCCAGCAGGACACATAAGTGTCCGATGCTGTGACAGTATGTCTGTTTTCAGTGCCGGTCAAGGCACATTGCAGCTCATTGACCGCCGGCCATTGAAGAGGGGTGACAATTTGAATTTGAGCCAATCACAGTGGTGACAATTTTGACAATCTGAGCCAATCACGGCGTGCAGCGGCAGCCAATAGAAATCGGCCACAGTGAGCCATTCGTTGTAAGCCGCATCATGGCTGGCTACGCCCGTGGCGTCTAGCGTCAGATGTCTCTGGGAGGAAGAGTCAATTTGGCGGAAATGAGTGAAGAGCTCCAGCGGCCGTGGAAGAGTCCAGAAGACACCGGGCTCAAAAGAGAAGAGCTCCAGCGGCTGCAGAAGACACTAGGAGACACTGGGCTCAATAGAGAAGAGCTCTGGCAGCGCCGCTACTGGCCAGAATGGGCCAGCGACAGAAGAATGCGGCTGAGGACCGGAGAGTACTGCAGTGGTTGGGAAGTAAAAGAGCGAATGAAGATCCTCACTGCATCCTCTCCCACCCGACAGGTAGACCCTCTTTGAGGCCTTACCATCATTAACCCCTCCCTAGACCATCAGATTGTTAGGCAGTAGGCACGTAGGGGTCATGAGGCCTTAAGCCTGTGGCACAAATAGGCGGGCATTAGGCCCGTGCTCCTAAGGCTATAATTGACCCTGGGCAATAGGCCCAGGTCACATTAATAAGTGAGGTGCCAACTTCTCATCTTGCCCTGGGCGCCAAACACCATAGTTCTGCCCCTGGACCTTGGTCACTGCTACCTGGGTGAAGACTGCTGTGGCAGTGGGAGTTTGCCAGCTCTAGGTGAAGACTACAGGAAGCACTGAGATCGTGGGAGTCAACCCACCTAGGGTGAAGAACACATAGTAATTGTGGATGAACTAGGCTTAGTTCAGCCAAAGACTACTGGACTGGTAAATCTAATTGCATTGTATTTTCATTCAATTGCATGCTATTTTAATTGTCAGGCATTAGGCCCATGGCCACTGTGGGCGTTAAGCCCTAATCAGCAGGGACGGCCTTTGTTAGGCGGCCAATAAGCCTGAGCCAGAGAGGGCACTAGTCCCACAAGGTATAAGGGGCATTAGGCCCTATAGGGTTAATTTGGGATCCACATGAATAACCCATTGTTAGGTGGGCAATAGGCCCTACATAGTGTCATTGATCACCTAGAAGGCAGGCACTAGGCCTGAGGCAGCAGAAGATGATTAAGCCCAGTAGTACTGTTGTTCTGATTTGATAAGAATGTATCGAGGTTTGTAACCTTGTTACCTCGTCATCTCAGCTACTACAATCAGGCCTCCATTAAAAGGTAGGCTGTAGTAAGGTACCTGTTTGTGATTATTGTAATGTTTTGTAACTGCATTATTCCCTTGTCCTGTAACAATTATTGCATTATTGGTGTAGATGCATTGTTGGGGAGCATAGGGGTAGCATGGTGATATAGAGTGCACTACATCCACCCTGTATTGCTGTTGGCAGGGTGCTGATGTATGTATGAGTAGCCAAGTTGGTGTGTGTGGTCAGAGGCGTCACCTACCTTGGTGTCACCTGGTGCGGATGCTCTGAGTCCTCCTGCGCACCATAGGCGTGCGCTCCCGGAAGGGGCGTGGCTTCGCAGGAAGGGGCGTGACCTCACCTGTGAAGCGACACCCCTTATGTGAGCTGATCTTGGGTGCTTTACCGCCTCCCGTTCTCGTCACACAGTGGGCTTCCCCAGTGCTCCTGCAGTTGTTGGGGCAGCCCACAGTCTCTCCCTGGCTCTCTCCGCGTCCTGGCGTCACGGTGACACCATCCGACGGGGTGACACCAAAATAGCAGAGCAGCTCTGCTATTTTGGTGTCAAACCCTTCGGATGGTGTCACCCAGTGCGGCCCGCCCCCAGTGGCGGTTCTAGGGGCGGGCTAGCAGGGCAGTCGCCCAGAGCGCCGGCCCCTAGAGGGCACCACTGATTCCCTAGGAGGGAAAAAATAAAAATCCCATAAGAAAAAAAAAAAACCCAGCGCCAGTCCCCCCCGCGTTGATATTTGTTATCAGCGAGCACCCGGCTCCCTCTCTGCAGCGGCAGTCGAAGCTCAGTCCAGAGCTCTGGCTCCCGCATAGAGCACTATGGGAGGGACGTCCTGACGTCATGAAGTCTCTCCCATAGAACCGTGGAACCGGAGCTCACTCCTGAGCTCCGGCTCCAGCAGAGAGCACTATGGGAGGGACGTCATGACCTCTCTCCCATAGATCCGTGGTGGAGCCGCGATCGGACCAGACAGCAGCGGACGCAGGAGTGGGGCCTAAGGTAAGTATTATGTTTGTATTTTTTATTTTTCAGAAGGGAGACATGGGGCATTACTACTGGGGGCATGTCTATAAGGGGGCATTACTACTGGGGGCATGTCTATAAGGAGGCATTGCTACTGGGGGCATTACTACTGGGGGCATGTCTATAAGGGGGTGGGGGCACTAATGGGGGCATTACAACTGTGGGCACTACTATAGGGGGCATTCCTACTGTGGGCACTACTATAGGGGGCATTATTACTGGGGGCACTACTAATGTGGGCACTACTATAGGGGGCACCACTATTGGGGGCATTACCAATGGAGGCACTACTATAGGGTACTTTACCAATGGGGACATTAACACTGTGGGTACTATTGAGGGCACTGCATGGGGGGCACCAATACTGGGGCCATTGTGTAAGAGACACCACTGCTGTGAGGGTTCTATAAGGGGCACCACTACTGTGGGCATTGTATTATGGGCACTACTACTCAGTACTGTGGACCTTGTGTATAAGGGGCACTAATTTGAGAATTGTGTAAAAGGTGCACCACTGTGTGTCATAACATGAATAAGGGACTAATGTGTGGCGTAATTTGAATTGGGGATACTGCATTATAGAGGGCATTACTGTGTGTGGCACAATGTATTATACAGGGCATTACTGCGTGTGACATAATGTATTATACAGGGCATTACTGCGTGTGGCATAATGTGTTATACAAATTCTTACTGCGTGTGGCATAATGTGTTAAACAGGGCATTACTGCATGTAGCATAATGTGTTATAAAAGCCATTACTGCATGTGGCATAATGTGTTATACAGGGCTTTACTGCATGTGGCATAATGTGTTTATAAAGGGCATTACTGTGTAAGGCGCATTACTGCACATGGCAATTAATCGCCACGAGGGGAGAGCTTGAGGGGAAGCCCAGCACCTTCGTAAGTGCGGGGCACGCCCCACAGTGTGATGAATTGGGGGTGGTCTGCAAGGACACACCCCCTTTCTGGAAGCGTGTGCGCTTTCAGTGCAAGCAGAGGAACATCTTCTAAAAAAAGTTGGCAACTGTGAACTTTCGCCCTAAGCTCCACAATGTCTAGAACCGGCCCTGCCCGCACCCCCCTTGTGATGCCAGTGTGTGTGGTAAACACTAAAGAAAGAAGTCAGTATAGTGAAGCTGTGTAGGTGGCTGTTGTTATGTGTTTATGTGCAGGTACCGAGATCCGGATCATTTGTCCATTGCCCAAATTATTTATGCCAAAATCCTTGTTGGTCAAGGGAAATGGCAAGTGGATCATGTGTACCTGAACCCCCTCTGTGGGTTCCAAGCGTCAAATTTGTTGACCAAGGATATTTACCCCTTGCACAACTACAGCTACTTAGTCAAAATAACAAAATCTGGTGCCTGTGCCCGCTTTACTGCCCTATTCATGCCAAAACCCTTGTTGTTCAAGGCAAATGACAAGTGGGTCATATGTACCAGACCACCCTCTGTGGGTTTCAAGTGTAACATTTGATGACCGAAGCTAGTTAACCCCTGCACAACTACAGCTTCTTATTCAAAATGAGATAATCTGGTGCCTGTGCCCGCTTTACTGCCCTATTCATGCCAAAATCCTTGTTGGTCAAGTGAAATGGCAAGTGGGTTATATGTATCAGACCACCCTCTGTGGTTTTCAAGTTTAACATTTGATGACCGAAGCTAGTTAACCCCTGCACAACTACAGCTTCTTATTCAAAATGCCAAATTATGGAGCCTGTGCCCGCTTAACTGCCCTATTCATGCCAAAATCCTTGTTGGTCAAGTGAAATGGCAAGTGGGTTATATGTACCAGACCACCCTCTGTGGTTTTCAAGAGTAACATTTGATGACCGAAGCTAGTTAACCCCTGCACAACTACAGCTTCTTATTCAAAATGAGATAATCTGGTGCCTGTGCCCGCTTTACTGCCCTATTCATGCCAAAATCCTTATTGGTCAAGGCAAATGACAAGTGGGTCATATGTACCAGACCACCCTCTGTGGGTTTCAAGTGTAAAATTTGATGACTGAAGCTAGTTAACCCCTGCACAACTACAGCTTCTTATTGAAAACGACAAATTATGGAGCCTGTGCCCGCTTTACTGCCCTATTCATGCCAAAATCCTTGTTGGTCAAGGCAAATGACAAGTGGGTCATATGTACCAGACCACCCTCTGTGGGTTTCAAGTGTAACATTTGATGACTGAAGCTAGTTAACCCCTGCACAACTACAGCTTCTTATTCAAAATGAGATAATCTGCTGCATGTGCCCGCTTTACTGCACTATTCATGCCAAAATTCTTGTTGGTCAAGGCAAATGACAAGTGGGTGATATGTACCAGACCATCCTCTGTGAGTTTCAAGTGTAACATTTGATGACCGAAACTAGTTAACCCCTGCACAACTACAGCTTCTTATTCAAAATGACAAAATGTGGTGCCTGTGCCCGCTTTACTGCCCTATTCATGCCAAAATCCTTATTGTGCCAGGAAAATAATAATTGTAAACTTTGTGAGGGACACAATTCTTTGTTGACATAGTGTTAGTTTAGTGATCTAACTTTATTCAAATGTTTTAATGTAACTTTTTCTGAATAAGAAGCTGGAGCATGAATAAGAAATGAATAAGAAGTGAATAAGAAATGAATAAGAAGCTGGCCGAATAAGAAGCCAACTTCAGCCTCGTCTTTGTCAGTGTGTATGTGTGTCAGTCTCTGTGTGTGTGTGTGAGTAGGCTTTGTCAGTGTGTATGTGTGTCAGTCTCTGTGTGTGTGTACAGGCTTTGTCAGTGTGTGTGTGTGTGTCAGTCTCTGTGTGTACAGGCTTTGTCAGTGTGTGTGTGTCAGTCTCTGTGTGTGTGCAGGCTTTGTCAGTGTGTGTGTCAGTCTCTGTGTGTGTATAGGCTTTGTCAGTGTGTGTGTGTCAGTCTCTCTGTGTGTGTGTAGGCTTTGTCGTTGTGTGTGTGTGTATAGGCTTTGTCAGGGTGTGTGTGTGTCAGTCTCTGTGTGTGTGTCAGTCTCTGTGTGTGTGTACAGGCTTTGTCAGTATGTGTGTGTCAGTCTCTGTGTGTGTACAGGCTTTGTCAGTGTGTGTGTGTGTGTCAGTCTGTGTGTGTGTATAGGCTTTGTCAGTGCAGTGTCTGTCAGTGTGTGTGTGTCTAGGCTTTGTCAGTGTATATGTGTGTCAGTGTGTGTGTGTCTAGGCTTTGTCAGTGTATATGTGTGTCAGTGTGTGTGTATATGCTTTGTCAGTGCAGTGTGTGTGTCAGTGTGTCTGTGTCAGTGCAGTTTGTGTCAGTGTGTGCGTCTGTGTGCGTGTATATGTCACTGTGTATGTTTGCGGTGCCGCCTTTTTATTTCTTCAAGGAGCTGAAAAGCTCCATATAAATATAATCAAGTAGACTCCAAATAAAAATGTTCAACACCCGGGGTGCAGAGCCTAAGAACTAAGCAGACCGCTCAGTCTTGAACATACAATCACATACAGGCAGCGCTCCTCAGGTACTCAATAATCCAAGCTTGTTAATCCATTACTGTGCAACGTTTCAGATGCAATTATTACATATTTCGTCAAGGCATTGATGAAATATGTAATAAATTAATCTGAAACGTTGCACAGTAATGGATTAACAAACTTGGATTATTGAGTATTGATTATTGAGTACCCGAGGAGTGCTGCCTGTATGTGGTTAGATTTTTTGCCATTGGTTTTGTAACTAAGTATTGGAAACCCCCCTTTCAAAATCCTGCGTTTGATATTGTTAAAGCTCATATTATGAGCGTATACAATGTGAACTCCAATTTTTATATAGAATCTAAAACAGACTCATTACAGTCTGAAAAGTAAACATTAAGTGTGCATATAGCTCTGAGGCATTAAACAACACTTTAAAATAAAAGAATTAGATCCACAATTTTTAGTAATATCCTTTTTTACGCCCACAGAATTTCCTTCAAGAAATAACACCACGAAATCAGTGTCAATCAAATTTGAAACAAATTAATATAAGCTGAGAAATTAAACGCGTAATATATATGTGTTATGTCTAGGTAACATCACTAGATATATTTGCATACTTCTGCATACTCTAAACTCTGTATTATTGTTAGGAGTAAGTTCCTGTGACAGAGTATTACTAGACAAAGTATCTTTAAATAATTGACCTTCAATTACATTATCTAATGTACTATCTGTAAATGTTGAGGGTGACTGAGGTGTTTGCGGATGCTTGGATATAGGCCCCGATGAGGCACAACATTTCGCTTGTTGAGCATACTGGGATGTACTGTAATTGTCCCAAATGCTGTGGGGGACTTTGCTTGTTGCGCATACTGGGATGTAGTTGTCCCAAATGCTGTGGGGGACTTTTCTTGTTGCGCATACTGGGATGCAGTTGCCCCAAATGCTGTGGGGGACTTTGCTGGTTGCTCATACTGGGATCTAATTGCCCCAAATACTGTGGGGGACTTTGCTGGTTGCGCATACTGGGGTCTAGTTGCCCCAAATGCTGTGGAGGACTTTGCTTGTTGCACATACTGGGATGTAGTTGCCCCAAATGCTGTGGAGGACTTTGCTGGTTGCGCATACTGGGATGTAGTTGCCCCAAATGCTGTGGAGGACTTTGCTTGTTGCCCATAATGGGATGCAGGGCTGTAGCTAGGGTAGTGCGGCCGGTGCCATCGCACAGGGCACCACAGGTCAGGGGGCGCTATTTGGGCCTGTCAAATTTCTGTTTATTATCATTCTTGCTTGTACAGTAGCTTCCTCTTCATCCCCAGCATCTCCTGGCCTCTCCTATCTCTTCCATGGCCCTTCCCCATGAAGCCATGGCCCTTTTTTGGGTGTATTATGTCCCTTTGAAAAATGAGGGGGGCGCCAATGCTCTTTCTGGCACAGGGCACCAAAAAGTCTAGTAACGGCTCTGCTGGGATGTAGTTGCCCCAAATGCTGTGGGGGACTTTGCTGGTTGCACATACTGGGATGTAGTTGCCCCAAATGCTGTGGGGTACTTTGCTTATTGCACATACTGGGATGTAGTAATCCCAAATGCTGTGGGGGACTATGCTTGTTGCGCATACTGGGATGTAGTTGCCCCAAATGCTGTGGGGGACTTTGCTTGTTGTGCATACTGGAATGTAGTTGCCCCAAATGCTGTGGGGGACTTTGCTTGTTGCGCATACTGGGATGTAGTTTGCCCAGATGCTTTTGGGAAATTAGCTTGCTGCCCGTAATGTGATGTATGCTCAAATGAGGTGGGAGACTGAGCTTGTTGCACATATGGATGTTTCCCCAAATGAGTTTGGATAATGAGCTTGTTGGGCAAAATGGGTGGGTGGTGGAACTTGTGTTAGTGTGAAGCGGATTGTGCTCAATATTTGAGCAAAAAAAATCTTGATTATAGCGACTAATCCTTTCCTGCATAGCTATAATTTCCGTTCGTAAATTACTCTCTCATTGGCCATGAACTGCTGCAGTCTGGCATCCACTTGAGCCTGCCATTCCAAATCTAGGTTGCGTATTTGTTCACATAGAATATTTGTCATGGCTTTGGTAGCAACCTCAATTTTGCTCTTCTTGTTACGTATTGGCTCTGTGAAAACTGAAAGTAAAAGAGAGAAAACATTAAGCAACAGATGAAAATAATTATTGAAACACAGGATAATAAATGGGCCAAATTCAAAAAGCAGTATGTCTCCGTGTATGCGGTGACCATCTTCGACTACAAGCTGAACACAGAAACAATACGGTTTCATTCAAGCACCCTGTGTACCTAATCAGTAAGATAACACTTGTTTAATATAGAACCAAGAAGCATTAAAGTAATGGTTTAATTTACACAATAGACAAAATATTTATTTATTTTTACCAGAGAAAATATACTAGAGATTGAATTAGAACATTACATAGTGTCAGGACTGTGACTATTTCAGTACATAAAGATAAACTACATTTGCCAAAGTTCCATTGTGGTCGTTGGAGGAGCTATCCTGGTTGCTGGTGTTCTCCACATACAAGGGATAGAGAGTTAAAATGATCATCTGTCTCAAAGGTGCTGTCAGGTTGTGGGATTTCTGATTGCTTATTATTTCAAACCTGATTCCATTTGGGTCACATGTTCTGAACTTCCTATGGATCACAGACCTCTAATATAAAGCCTGTTACTAACTGTGTCTCAGTGTCTGTGCAACGTTACTTTCAGGTCTTTCTTGGACTCCTGCCAGATCCCTGCTGTGCCTGTGGTTTGCTGTGGACTTTGCTATACCTCTGCCCGTGTTCTGCTTAAACTTCTGATATTGGTTACCGGCCGCAGTACAGAGCTCAGCATTGCCATTGCCTAAGTATTGTTTTCCTGCTCCATCGCTGTGGTTGCATCCCCTGCTGGATTATTTACACTGCCTGTTGTCTTCTACTTCTGTGGACATTGAACTCACCACTACTAAAGTTGTCAACTGCACTGTTACAGTTATCATCGCCGGACCCTTCGTGCATCGCAGGGCTCAACCCTGCTCCGGATCCCCATCACGCCGCAGGGCTCAACACTGCTCTGGACCCTCACTACATCGTGGGGCTCAACCCCGCTTTGGATCCTTGTTACGCTGCAGGGCTCAACCCTGCTCCGGACTTTCACCGCATCGCAGGGCTCAACCCTGTCCCGGATCTTCACTACATCACAGGGCTCAACCCTGCTCCAGATCTTTACTACATCACAGGGCTCAACCCTGTCATGGATCTTCACTGCATCACAGGGCTCAACCCTGCTTCACATCACAGGGCTCAACCTTGTCTCGGATTTTCACCACGTCGCCGGGCTCAACCCTGTTCCGGATCTTCACTACTTTGCAGGGCTCAACCCTGTTCTGGATTTTCATCACACTACAGGGCTCAACCCTAGTAACATCCTTTATACCATCCTGAGGTCTTAGCCTCATATTGGACTCGGGGTTCCCTACCACATTAGTGTCAGAGACTTTATTTACATATGGGGGTTTACTCCTATATTGACTACTGCATATCTGAACTTCTGTGTTGTTGAGACTTTGGACCTTATTCAGAGTCGGTCGCGAGCGCTGAGCGGCTCCGTAGTGCGCATGCGCGAGCCCCCGCTAACGACGGATCACCCGTCGTTAGCGGGCTCGAAGCAGATGGAGCGAGCTGTCGATGCTGATTGACAGCTTGCTCCGTTTGCTGGGTGGGCAGGGGGCGTGCCCGGCCAAACGGAGGCATTCCTTTCGGAACGCTTGCCGTATTGTGGGCGCCCCCACTGACATCATCAGTGATGTCATTGGGGAGCTTCCTGCTCAAACAGAGCAGGAAGCTCCCTGGGGCTTAAGGTTGATGAGACCCTACCCTAGGGTCTCGTCGTAAGCCCCGATGGTCGCGATGGTCTTGACCATGGCGACCATCTCCCTTAGCGGTCGTTAGAGCTGTGGGTGTTAACCCACAGCCTAATGACCGACATGGAGGCGGCCGTTCAGGATGCAAGCAGCCGCCCTGTTTCTGAGCGACCGCTTGCATCCTACGACCGCCTCTGAATGAGGCCCTTTATGTGAAATGTTGCTATATATTTTGCCTGTGAATAAATTCTATTTACTTTTATTCCATGTTACTGAGATTCCATGAAAAGGTCATTCCTAAAACCACCTCAGTTTATAGTGCCCAGTAGGCCTGACTCCTTCCAGGAGTCTCAAGTGTCGGCAGCTGTGACACATAGATTAATGCAGCAGAACATAGAGTTAATTGAATTGAACTTACTGTTACTGCGTAGGGGGGTCTTTTCTCCCTTGGTCTGTGGCTCAGACTCTAAATCTTGGCTTTGCGATGGAGCTGTCACATCTGTGGCAGTGCTTGGTTCAATGATCATGGTGTTAGATGAGTCCTCATCTGGGTCATCATTAAATAGGACCTGCGATAATGCCGGGCTCTTCTGGCTGCACTCAGGAGTTGTTAAAGATGTGCCTGTCATTGTTGCAGACAGTGTGCCAGCATCACTTGATGAAGATAAGGCAATGGTTTGCATAGTGCTGTGTGCCCAAAAGCGGAACTGCATAAATCATATAAGGGCCACTCCATCCTTCCCACACCTCTGCAATTACGATTGTGGTCATGAACCTTTGTATATTGCTTCTTTAGGCTCTTTAGTTCATTAAGGACTTGCTGCTGTGTATTTGCAATACCCAGACTGGCCAGGAATTTTGAAATGTTGCCATAGTTCATGGCATCTTTAACAGTGCCTGTGATTTGAGCTTTTATTTCCTCCTCTCCCCTCACATGAAAGAGCTCACGACCATGGAGGAGATAACTTTATACCTCCACGATCGAGGGCATGTGTTTTCTCAAGTTTGGGCTCCCTGTCTGCTTGCTGAGTGCAGTCCCCCCTCCTCCTTCCGCACACTTGGTGCATGGACCCATGGGCAACGATTGAGGTTTACCCTCCAGAAGATGTTTGATATGTACTGATTCTCTAGATGATATGTCATGTTCTCCCCCTCATCTCCCTTCCTCCTGCCCTCTGTTTACCCCCCATCTTTTCTACCAAGTATTTTTGAATAGTTTTTTCTGTATAGTATTGTTTAAAAACATGGTCTGTATCGGGTTTTTGTGACTCTTTTTTTATTCTCCTTTTTGTGCTAAATTGTATTCTGTGACCATTTCAAATAAAGAATTATAAAAAAAGAAAGAGCTCACGGACCTCCTCCTCTTTCCAATGTGACATGATCTGCAACCACCTGTTCACACCTGGCACTCCTCTCCACTCCTCAGTGAACACCTGGCACTCCACTCCTCTCTTCAGTGAACACCTGGCACTCCACTCCTCTCCTCTACAAACACCTGGCACTGCACTCTGTCCCCTGTCAGCAAAAAATTCACCCTTCCTGCGCGGGGCTCTTTGCAGCATGTATGGCATCTATCCTTATGTCCCCTCTAGGCATCAAAATCAGCCTAGTAGTGCTGATTTCTACCCACCATGTGTGACGTCTGTCTTCCACTCTCTAGCTGCCGCTGATGATGTCATCAACAGGCAGCCCTGTTCGGCCAATCACAAGCTGTTTGGTGAAGCCCGGGAGTAAATTCCCAGGTAGCACCATTCAGACATAAGCAGGGTAATTTCCTGGGACTTAAGTCCTGGGAAATTCCCTGGTCGATTGGAGGGTTGGCTACTCAGGAATGTGTTCTCAGGAAGGTACCTATCAGACATACACGACATCCCGGGAATTTGGCCGAGGCAGGCAAAATTCCCAGTAATCTCGGTATGTCTGTTAGGGGTATTGGTTGCTGTTTTTCCAGTGCATGTGGTAAATATTCTAACATTTCCTGTTGTAATCGTTTAATACAGGTTCTTGGAAGAGGGCAATATCCACTGCACTATAAACGTTCTGGGCCTCCAGTAGAGCCGAATATACATGAGAAGACATTTGAAAGTATAATCTCCATTTGTGTCAGCTTCCAGAAAGTAAACTACACTACACTAAACTACAATGTTCAAAGGTAAAATTTGGTACACAAGTTACTACATTGTAATGGACAAAAATAGTCTATGTGAAGGCATGATTCAAGCATCTTCATTTTTGACAATGCTAAAGTGGACCACCCTACTATGTTTTGCACTATTCTGTTGCATTACAAATATTCTCTTTATGCTAATGACAGTTAATTTTATTGACTAGATTAGATGAACACATTCTGTACAAATTTGTATATTCATTATGTTAAAAAGTGTATGCGGTGCTGTGTTTTGTCCACAATGCTGAGGAAGTTTCTAGGAATAGCTATGGATTATAAAAAAATAACATACCAGCTACAGTCAATTAAAACTGACTTTTTATATGATTATTCAGAATACAGTCAATTAAAATTGACTTTTAATAATTTTAAATCAAACTAACTGATTATAAAGCACATTTTCCATATGTAATTGCTGTCTTGCATAATTATAAGAGCCATGTTTACTTTCTAAGCTTCATCCACTTGGATAGCCAGCACTATGACTGCATTGCATCTTTCCAATTGTCTCCAAAAACGTACCTTGCTACATTAAGCTTTAAAGGTCCTATTATGTGCATTTAAATGCAATTAAGCAGTCAATTTAGCAATGTTTAATTATTATAATTCAGCTTTGCTTTGTGTCAATATTTAAAAGCTCACACTGTGCTTATAAGGTCTACATTTAAAGCACTTGCAGCAATTTAGAAACTGAGATGGGACGTTATAGAGCTTAGCTTCAGGGTGCTTCATGCTTGTTCCAAGGTAACTTTCCTTTTTAACTCAAGCAGTTAATACAGTAGGCTACATGAGAACTTCAAATTAAATATGCAGGATGTTGACTACATGCTGACTGATTTACCAATAACATTACATGTCTACCTTTTGAATTACATTTTTTATTTGGGGAAAAAAAAAATTGTGACTTTTTATCGGTATATGAAACTAAAGCTGAGTACACAATGGGCAATATATCAGCCCTCCAATCGAATGGCCTATATACCACGAGTGCATTGGCAGGTGTGTACCCCTGATATGTCTGTAAATGACAATGTTAACAGACATATCACATTGGCTGTGCAGCAAAGCAGATAGATGATATAGCTGCAGCTCGCCCGTATACATGCTGCAGGGACCCGGAGGTGAGTGACAGCTCAATTGGGTGGGCAAATTTAAATGTGTCACTTGTTTTTGCACAGCAATTGCTCTATTGCTGTGATCTGTGCCAGAATTCCAATTCTGAGAGGCAGATTACTTCTGTGTTCTAGATACTAAACACCCTGCACATTTATAAGTTCTTCTGGTACTACTGTTGTAGCTACAGTATCTTCATGAGTGGTTCGGTTTAGCTGAAAATTGAAAACACACCCAAACTTTGGGTTCCAAGTCGAACAGAGTCCTGGCTTGGATCACTTTGGGGTCCCGAGTAGTACCCAATCACAACTCTGGTCTTCTCGCCAAGTTTGGAACTCTAATAAAAAACCTGATCTTGTATGTTTTGGATTGCATTTAAATCCCTACCTTCTGATTCCAGGAGCTGTGAGTTGGTCAAAATTGAATGGAAACAGAGGTGGATTGTCCCATCTGGAACTCAGGAGAGTTCCTGATGGGCTGGTCCTGTGTTACCCTCAGTGGATTGCTGCCAGGCAGACTCACAGCAGAAGCATGTATGGCCTATGCAATAAACAAAGTTTTTTTGTTTAATGTAGGGAAGCTTACATTACTTTATTATGTGATGCTGCGCTGCACCTCTGATGTTGGGAATCAGACAGGAGCTGCAGCATAAAGAGGAGCAGCTGGAATCCACAGCATAAGGTAATTGACACAGATAGAAGTAGGGGGCTAGAGCTGGAGAGACAGAAACGGGCTGGAGAGCCACTGGGAGCTGGAGCTATGGAGACACTGTGAGGCTGGAGAGACAGAAAAGGGCTACAGAGACAAGGTGGTAGAGAAATAGGATCTGGAGAGACACTGGGGAGCTTGAAAGACAATAGAGCTGGAGTGACACTGGGAGGCTGGAGAGACACAAGGAGGCTGTAGCTAGTGAGACACTGGGGTTTGGAGATTTACATGAAGGCTAGAGAGACAATGGGAAACTTGAAAGACAAAAGGGACTGGAGAGACACTTTGGGACTATGGAGACACTGGGGGTTTGGAGCAACACAAGAAGGCTGGAGCTGGAGGAAAACTGTGGGACTGGAGAGACAGAAGGGGGCTGGAGCTGGAGAGAAACAAGAAAGATGGAGAAGACACTGGGGAGCTGGTGAGACAGGAAGCTGGAGAGAGAAAATGGCTGTAGCTAGCGAGGCATGGTGTCTGGAGAGACACAAGGAGGCTGGAGAGACACTGGGGGCTGAACAGACAGAAAGCACAGGGAGCTGGAGATAAAGAAGGGGACTGGAGTACATAAGGAGGCTGGAGAGACACTGGGGAGCTGGAGATAAAGAAGGGGGCTGGAGTACATAAGGAGGCTGGAGAGACACTGGGGAGCTGGAGATAAAGAAGGGGGCCGGAGTACATAAGGGGGCTGGAGAGACACTGGGAGCTGGAGATAAAGAAGGGGGCTGGAGTACATAAGGAGGCTGGAGAGACATTGGGGAGCTGGAGAGACAAAAGGGATATGAGGCTGTAGAGGCACAGGGGGAAGTGCTGGAGATTATTCACAAATGGGAGGATTAGAAGGAAAAGGCTCAGGAACAGTAATCTTTATCAAGGCACCAATTCTAAAAATACCAGATTACTAATACAAATTAGCAATACATTTTAATTCTATAAAAATATTTGATAAGGGAAATTCACATTTTGTCCTGCACAACGTGCCTGCTACTTTGTTTAGCTGGAACCTCTGCTGTATGATGCTGGCATTGGTCATATTCCTATGAAACTGTACATCTTCCGGACTATGTGATCGCCTACATAACTAGTGAATACAGACTGAAATCACCATCAGCTGATAAAAACACATCAATCCATAAAAAACATATTAGAAGGTCCCGAGTGAACAGGCAATGTATTGATGATACCAGAGTCCCAGGGAGAGATGGAAAGGCTGTGCGGGCTTCCGTGCAGCAGATCGCGGGTAGATGGATGGTATTCTCAATACATTGCCTGTTTACTTAGGACTTTCTACACTGATAGATATATCGTCCGGTCCATTAAACGGACGATATACTGTATCTATAGTACATTGGCGGGTGTGTACACCCGAAAATGTCTGAACGACGTAGTAAACAGATATATCGGATCAGCTCTGCAGCACTGCATATGGCTGATATATCTGAATGATATTTTGTCATCTGCTGGTGTGAACAGGCGACCCGCCAATCACCCTTACACATGCTGCAGGGACCGCCAGTGATTGACATCTCAGCTGGGCAGGCAAATTCAAATGCCCGCCCAGTTGTGACGTTAAGCCCGGTACATCGTGCAGACGATTGGTAAATGTGTATGCACTTACCAATCATCAGATAAGTCGACGGCGACGGCCAAATTGTTGACTTAGTGTGTACCGGGCTTGAGTGTAGGTTTTCTTTTTCAGTGTTTATTTGTCTTGACTGTCTTCTTTGTGTTATTTGTTATTCGTTTAGACGGAGAGGGAGATGGAGAGAAGTAGCAGAGAAGACCCACATGCACAAACCCTGAAGGCCCATCTCCTGCCTGGTTTCCTAAAAGGAAACAATAATATCCAATTATTTGTTGACATTAAGTGAACATTTGAGCATACATAATAATAAAATGTTTTTGTTTATTAGTATACTGGGTTTGTGCAATGTTTCACACGCTATATTTCACAGGCAGAGTAAAGCCTATTTTGACAAATGTTTCAATTGTATTTTTTATTTTTTTCAATTACCGGTGTAGATATCCATATTGCACCTATCCTATATGAGGTACATTACTGTATTTTTAGTTTTGCAATAACAAAACACAGACAAAAGGTATACTTACATGTGAAAAAGTTAACAAGTGGTTTGTCCAAAAGAATGTGTTTTAGAACTCAAACACGCCTGTAAGTTGGTAGTCTATTATTTGGGTGGGTTGGCATTCAGATTGTGGTCAGTTTTGGTTGGTCTGCAAACTGATGCTTAGTAAATCTGTGGTTTGTATACTTGTCTATGTAAAATAATCAGTATTGGTCCTATGTTCTGAATTTGGTAATTTGGTCAGTTTTTCATCAGTTTTGCCTTTAGTAAATGGATGTATTGCAAAACCATTGGAAAATTGGCCAAAAAACCGACGCTTAGTAAATTTACCCCCTGGTGTAAATTTAAAAAACAAAGTAAACCAAAACCGACCGAAATCGACGGACATTAACATTGTTTTGATGTCTTAAAAATCTATATTTACTAATCGTCGGTTTTCAGCTTCAATTGAAACCTGATGGCGATGTCAGTCGCTTTTTTGTTGCTCTACATGCTATCAGTTTTGTTCTTCAGTTTAAACCAATGGTAATTAGATGATATGATGGCAACCCCATCCATACAAAAGCACTGCACAGATCAGGCTTTGTTATGGCAAAATGCTAGACAAAGGGCTAAATAAAATAAACCATAACCAGCCCTGTACCTCTCATCCCAGACTGGTACTGGAAAATAGGAGGAAAAAATACCATAGGGTTCTTCCATATTTTCCAAAACCAGACTTAAACAGTCGGGGAGGGGGTAATGTTGATATTCTGACTGAATACAGAGCCTTCTTATCCCTGTTAATACCCAGTCTCATTATGTGTTTGCTGCCAATTCTAAAGCACTACAGAATATGTTAATGCCATATAAATAAATGGTAATAAAATCCTAATAAAATCATTTACAAAGTTGAGTATTATGGTGCATTATTCTTTTTAAATTGTTTTTAATTAACTTCTAAACAGTTGCACAAAAACAAGCAAAAAGGGAAATGAGCAACACAATGTTGGTCTCTTCACTAATCATTTCTCTTTAGAAGCCTCTGAATCCTTCAGTCAGTCAGTCTCTCTCTCTCTCTCTCTCTCTCTCTCTCAAATTAAAATACTCTTCTTAAAGTGTCACAGTGTATGGGATCAGGTAAGTTGTCTATTTTTTTTTCTTTTTTGAGTATGCGTTACTGTATAAAGGAGGCTGCTACTGGGGGCACTGTATAGGGGGCTGCTAATGGGGGCACTGTATAGGTGGCTACTAATGGGGGCACTGTATAGGGGGGCTGCTACTGGGGGCACTGTATAGGGGGCTGCTACTGGGGCACTGTATAGGGGGCTGCTAACGGGGGCACTGCATAGAGGGCTGCTACTGGGGGTACTGTATAATGGGGCTGCTACTGGGGGCACTGTATAATGGGGCTGCTACTGGGGGCACTGTATAGGGGGCTGCTACTGGTGGCACTGTATAAAGGGGGCTGCTACTGGGGGTACTGTATAATGGGGCTGCTACTGGCGGCACTGTATAATTGAGCTGCTACTGGGGGCACTGTATAAAGGGGGCTGCTACTGGGGGCACTGTATAAAGGGGGCTGCTAATGGGGCACTGTATAAAGGGGGCTGCTAATGGGGGCACATATAGGGGGGTTGCTAATGGGGGCACGTATAGGGGGGCTGCTACTGGGGGCACTGCATAAAGGGGTCAGCCTGGGGGCACTGCATAAGGGACACTATTTAAGCCTGGGGGTACTGCATAAGGGGCCAGTCTGGGGGCACTACATAGGGGCACTACTTCAGCCTGGGGGCACTGCATAAGGGCAAAGCTAAACTACAGGGGGCAATGAATAAAGGGGAAAACTACAGGGGGAACTGTATAAAGGGCACAAATACTGGGGGCACTGCATAATGGGCACTTTTGACTGAGAGACAGTGGGGGAGCAGCCTGAGACCTGTCGGGCTGGATTGGTAAGGGAGATACCCCTTTTCCCGGCGCGCGCATAATTATGGAGGCCCCCACCCGGCTACTTTTTGATGCCACCCGGCTGGAAAAAATTTCTGGGGAGAACACTGCTAGTGATATGGAGGCATGATGAGTGCATGGGTGTGGTCTACACAGGGTGTGTGGCTATCTCCAGGGGGGGCATATCTGGCGCCTACCTTCAACCACTTTAAGGTGGAGCTATAACAAGAAAACGTGTTTTTTTTGTGAAATGGTGAGAAATGTATGGTCTCCCTTTCCTTGACTGCTAGAATAGTTTAGATGAGAATAGTTCAGAATAATGAAAAAAAAAATCCAAAATTGTTCACTGATTTTGGCATATTTCTATACGTTTTCATTCCACAGCCCTAGCCACTGCAGGAAATTAATAAATTAACTGCCTTCTTAGGTATTGCCTTTTTTTAAAAAGAAAATAATGACAATACTTGACCAGGGCAGTAAGGGTTAACTTTGACTGTGTATGTACCAAGGTAACAACCCAGCAAATTCAAGGTTGATACCTTGTTACAGACATGGTAAAAAAATTGGTGATGTGGTGGTCCATAAAGATATCTTTCCCGGTAAGTGGTGGAAAAGAATACATTTCTATCATGCAGGAAAGTGTGTGTGAAGTGTCTCGGATGCACAACGTGTGGCTATTTGGAGACAGGGGACATTTATGTACAACACCACTATGTCAAGAAATTCAAAATCAATTATACACATACCTGCAGTAGCAGTTATCTGGTCTATTTTATTAGATGTCCTTGTGGATTCCTCTATATCGGTGTGTGTGTGCGCACGTGTGTGTGCGTGTATGTATATATATATATATATATATATATATTACAGATAGCATTACAGTGACCACCATATATTATAGAGGGCAATGCAGTGACCTCCATATAATACAGAGAGCGTCACAGTCTCCACCATATAATACGGAGAGCATTACAGTGGCCGACATATACTACAGAGAGCGTTGCAATGAGTGCCATATAATAAAGAACATCAGTGCCCGCCATATAATATAGTAAGCATCCAAGTGGTGGCCATACACTATAAAGACCATTGCAATGAGTGCCATATAATACAGAGAACTCCAACGACCACCAGAAAAATACAGAGGACATCATTGCCACATACTATGGCCCCTGAAATGGGCTAAATCAGATAGCAAGCAGCTGGCAGATCTATATTGATAATACAGCACAGACCCAAGCCCACTTATCTCCTCCATCCCACCTCCCATCACTCCCACCTCCCTCCATACCATGTGCACCACTGCTAGTGTGTCAACACACACACGCTGAGCTTTCTTCTGTGTTGCAGTGAAGCAGAGCCGAGGCAGGAGGCCAACACAGCTGTAGTATGTGGCCTGCGACACCGATGAAGGGTGATGATTATTGATCACCACCCTTCATTGATCCAGCTGCAGCAGCACCCTCTCTCTCTCTATGGGTATTTACATATATATATATAAAATTCAATGATCCGGCACTCTGTAATATTATGGTTACTTAGCTGGTTGCCCCCACAATGTCCAGATTCACAAACTACGTCAGGTGCGGCACTCCACGCAAAAATAAATAATCAGATTCAGCTTGAAGATGTCAACGTTTCAATGCTAATTCACAGCATTTGTTCTGATGAAAATGCTGTGAATTAGCATTGAAACATTGACACCTTCAAACCGAGTCTGATGTTATTCTTTTTTCTTTTTGCGTGGAGTGCCACATCTGACATAGTTTACAGTTTACATATACTGTGTGTGTATATATATATATATATATACACACACACACACACACACACACACACACACACACACACACACACACACACACACACACACACATAATTACATGTACTATATGTATATAGTATATATGCGTGTGTGTGTATATATATATATATATATATATATTATACTCACACATACACATATGTACTATGCATATGGAATCGGTATGAAATACCGCCGGACACATGGCCGGGTGTTCGATTCCTGGCAGCGGCGGCCCGACACTGACACAGATCCCGGCAGCGTGAGCCCAACAGCGCTGGAAATCCCAATTGTTGTAAGGTAAGTATAGACTAACCTAACCTAACCTCCCTAACCCTAACCCTCCTTAGGGGTACCTAACCCTAACCTCCCCCCCAAGTGCCTAACCCTAATCCCCCCTGTAAGTGCCTAATCCTACCCCCCCTTCCCCGCTGCCTAAACCTGTCCCCCGGGGGTGCCTAACCCTAAATCCCCCCCAGGTGCCCTAAACCTAACCCTTCCCCCCCGCGCAGCTGTCCGCTCGCGGCGCCCGGCATCCATTCGATCGGGATGCTGGGCACAGGTCTCCCGGCATCGATGAAATGAGCGGCGTCTACATCTAGACGCTGGGCATTTCACCCTCGCCGGGATATGACAGTCGGGAAGCCGGCTGTCGGTATAATGCTAAAAAGGGGGCGTGGCCATTGAAAAGGGGGCATGTCTATAGGACGCTTCACCTTTTTGTCACTATTGGGGGTGTGCCCGACACTTACGGACGCGCCGGGCAGCCCACCCAAGCGCTGCTGACAGGTAGAATAGATGTCGGGCGCATGCACCCAGCGACGATTCACTGGCGGTGACTGGGTCACCGCACATTTCCCCACCCGCGGGTCGCAGGCACCCGCAGGTTGTCTTAGCGGTGCGCTGCTCGGGCGCAGTGTTCCCGCTAAAACAGCCTAGCGGGAACACTATACATATGTACTACATACATATACTACATATATATATATCTGTATATCGAGAAAATCTTCTAAGAATAGAAGCAGGCGCCACTCGTCCGGACTTCACTCAAAAAGTATATTTATTGAGCCATGTAAGCCGACGTTTCAAGACCAGAACGACCTTGTCATCAGGGTGTGACAAGGTCGTTCTGGCCTTGAAACGTCGGCTTACATGGCTCAATAAATATACTTTTTGAGTGAAGTCCGGAGGAGTGCTGCCTGCTTCTATTCTTAGAAGATATGCTCGATATACTTCTTTTCTAGGAAGGTACCACGGCAATTAACTGTATATCTATCCGGAGTGCCCATCTACATGCAGTTATATATATATATATATATATATATATAACACAGTTAATATATATACAGTGTAATATATATGTACATACATACTGTGTGTATCTGTGTATATATATATATATATATATATATATATATACGGTATATATATATTAGGGGTGAGCGGGTTCGGATTCCTGAAATCCGAACCCCCCCGAGCCCCCCAATCCGAGTCCGATCCGAGTCAGGCTCGACTTTTCCCGCCTGACTCGGATCTGAAATCGAGACAAAACGTCATCATCCCGCCTTCCGAGTCTCGCGGGTTTTGGATCCTATATAAGGTACCCGCGTCGGCGCCATTTTCTCACTCGGCTGTGGACAGTGAAGAGGGAGGGTGGGAGTTAGGGCTATGTAGTGCAGTGTAGTGTAGTGCTGCTGTTGTCCACTACTTCAAAGTCCATAGGGGCTGGCTGTGTTGTGCTGTGCTGTGCTGCTGTTGTTAATAGGGGCTGTGTCCACTACTTCAAAGTCCATAGGGGCTGGCTGGACTGTGTTGTGCAGTCAGTTCTCCATAGGGGCTGTGTCCACTCCAAAGTCCTGTGCAGTGTCCCAGTCCTAAAGGGGTGCTGTATTGTTGTCCAGGGGGTGCTCTGTCCATCAGGGGTGCTCCCCCAAGTGCTAAAAAAATAATATATTTTCTGTGTTTGTGAATTGTGTGCGCAGTAGCCGCACGTGCATCAACAAAGTAGTGCCAAGCGTGCGCCTGTGTCATAAGTAAAGGGCCGGCTGGCTTGACCGTTAAAGGGTGCTGTAACCCCCAAAGTACACTCCAGTCCAAACCAAAAAAAAAATTATTTTCTGTGTTTGTGAATTGTGTGCGCAGTAGCCGCACGTGGATCAACAAAGTAGTGCCAAGCGTGCGCCTGTGTCATAAGTAAAGGGCCGGCTGGCTTGACCGTTAAAGGGTGCTGTAACCCCCGAAAGTACACTCCAGTCCAAACCAAAAAAAAAATTATTTTCTGTGTTTGTGAATTGTGTGCGCAGTAGCCGCACGTGCATCAACAAAGTAGTGCCAAGCGTGCGCCTGTGTCATAAGTAAAGGGCTGGCAGGCTTGACCGTTAAGGGTGCTGTAACCCCCGAAAGTACACTCCAGTCCAAACCAAAAAAATATATATTTTCTGTGTTTGTGAATTGTGTGCGCAGTAGCCGCACGTGCATCAACAAAGTAGTGCCAAGCGAGCGCCTGTGTCATAAGTAAAGGGCCGGCTGGCTTGACCGTTAAAGGGTGCTGTAACCCCCAAAGTGCACTCCAGTCCAAACCAAAAAAAAAAATATTTTCTGTGTTTGTGAATTGTGTGCGCAGTAGCCGCACGTGCATCAACAAAGTAGTGCCAAGCGTGCGCCTGTGTCATAAGTAAAGGGCCGGCTGGCTTGACCGTTAAGGGTGCTGTAACCCCCGAAAGTACACTCCAGTCCAAACCAAAAAAAAATAATTTTCTGTGTTTGTGAATTGTGTGCGCAGTAGCCGCACGTGGATCAACAAAGTAGTGCCAAGCGTGCGCCTGTGTCATAAGTAAAGGGCCGGCTGGCTTGACCGTTAAAGGGTGCTGTAACCCCCAAAGTACACTCCAGTCCAAACCAAAAAAAAAATTATTTTCTGTGTTTGTGAATTGTGTGCGCAGTAGCCGCACGTGCATCAACAAAGTAGTGCCAAGCGTGCGCCTGTGTCATAAGTAAAGGGCCAGCTGGCTTGACCATTAAAGGGTGCTGTAACCCCTGAAAGTACACTCCAGTCCAAACCAAAAAAAAAATTATTTTCTGTGTTTGTGAATTGTGTGCGCAGTAGCCGCACGTGCATCAACAAAGTAGTGCCAAGCGTGCGCCTGTGTCATAAGTAAAGGGCCGGCTGGCTTGACCGTTAAAGGGTGCTGTAACCCCCAAAGTACACTCCAGTCCAAACCAAAAAAAAAATTATTTTCTGTGTTTGTGAATTGTGTGCGCAGTAGCCGCACGTGCATCAACAAAGTAGTGCCAAGTGTGCGCCTGTGTCATAAGTAAAGGGCTGGCTGGCTTGACCATTAAAGGGTGCTGTAACCCCCGAAAGTACACTCCAGTCCAAACCAAAAAAAAAATTATTTTCTGTGTTTGTGAATTGTGTGCGCAGTAGCCGCACGTGCATCAACAAAGTAGTGCCAAGCGTGCGCCTGTGTCATAAGTAAAGGGCCGGCTGGCTTGACCGTTAAAGGGTGCTGTAACCCCCGAAAGTACACTCCAGTCCAAACCAAAAAAATAATAATTTTCTGTGTTTGTGAATTGTGTGCGCAGTAGCTGCACGTGCATCAACAAAGTAGTGCCAAGCGTGCGCCTGTGTCATAAGTAAAGGGCCAGCTGGCTTGACTGTTAAAGGGTTCTGTAACCCCCAAAGTACACTCCAAAACAAAAAAATATATATTTTCTGTGTTTGTGACTTGTGTGCACTGTGGCTGCACGTGCATCAACAAAGGAGCAGCGCCAAGCGTGCGCCTGTGTCCCATAAGTAAAGAGCCGGCTGGCTCATTTCTTAAAGGGTGGTGTAACCCACAAAGTGCACTACTCTCCAGCAAAAATAAAAAATATTTTCTGTGTTTGTGTGCGCTTTAGCCGCACGTATATATCAATATAACATAAATGGAGGACCAAACTTTCTCCGATAAAAATAAAATAGGGAAAGATCAAGAACCACTTCCTCCTAGTGCTGTTGCTGCTGCTGGGAGTTGTTCATCATCCCAGAGAGGAAGTAGGAACATCACTACTTTTACTAAACAATTGACCCTCCAACAGTCCCTAGCGATGAGGATGAAGTACGACAGCAGTCATCCTGAAGCAAAACGTATAACTGAGGCCTTGACTGCTATGTTGGTGTTAGACGTGCGTCCAGTATCCGCCATTAGTGCAGTGGGATTTAGACAATTGATGGAGGTAGTGTGTCCTCGGTTCCAAATCCCGTCTAGATTCCACCTGCATCCTCAAAGCAGCAGCGACAAGCGTGTGTCTGTCTGTTAAAGGGTGGTGACACCCTCAAAGTGTGCTACACAAACAATTAAAATATTGTTCTTTTTTTTCTGTCTTTGTGAAATGTGTGGGCTGTAGCCGTACCTGCATCCTCAAAGCAGCAGCGACAAGCGTGCGTCTGTCTGTTAAAGGGTGGTGACACCCTCAAAGTGTGCTACACAAACAATTAAAATATTGTTCTTTTTTTTTCTGTCTTTGTGAATTGTGTGGGCTGTAGCCGCACTTGCATCCTCAAAGCAGCAGCGACAAGCGTGTGTCTGTCTGTTAAAGGGTGTTGTAACTCTCAAAGTGCTCCAAAAAATATATATATTTTTTTTAATGTGTTTGTGACTTGTGTGCGATGTAGCCGCACTTGCATCCTCAAAGCAGCAGCGACAAGCGTGCGTCTGTCTGTTAAAGGGTGGTGACACCCTCAAAGTGTGCTACACAAACAATAAAAATATTCTTCTTTTTTCTGTCTTTGTGAATTGTGTGCGATGTAGCCGCACTTGCATCCTCAAAGCAGCAGCGACAAGCGTGCGTCTGTCTATTAAAGGGTGGTGACACCCTCAAAGTGTGCTACACAAACAATTAAAATATTGTTCTTTTTTTTTCGGTCTTTGTGAAATGTGTGGGCTGTAGCCGCACCTGCATCCTTAAAGCAGCAGCGACAAGCCTGCGTCTGTCTGTTAAAGGGCGGTGACACCCTCAAAGTGTGCTACACAAACAATAAAAATATTCTTCTTTTTTCTGTCTTTGTGAATTGTGTGGGCTGTAGCCGCACTTGCATCCTCAAAGCAGCAGCGACAAGCATGCGTCTGTCTGTTAAAGGGTGGTGTAACCCTCAAAGTGCGCTCCACAAACAATAAAAATATTCTTTTTTTTTTTGTCTTTGTGAATTGTGTGGGCTGTAGCCGCACTTGCATCCTCAAAGCAGCAGCGACAAGCGTGCGTCTGTCTGTTAAAGGATTACATCGGTGACAGCATCCAAGTAGGCATGTCAGACAGTCCGTACCTGTACTGGCAGGAAAAAGAAGCAATTTGAAGGTCCCTGTACAAACTGGCTCTATTTTACCTGAGTTGCCCCCCCTCCAGTGTGTACTCTGAAAGAGTGTTTAGTGCAGCCGGGAACCTTGTCAGCGAAAGGCGTAGGAGGTTGCTTCCACAAAATGTGGAGAAGATGATGTTCATAAAATGAATTATCAACTCTTCCAGGGAGACCAGCCTCCAGAACGTACAGAGGGACCTGTGGTTCCAGCAGGGACGAATTAATACTCTGTGAGGATGAGGATGTACACACTGAAGAGGGTGAGGAATCAGTGGATGAGGAGGATGAGGATGACATCTTGCCTCCGTAGAGCCAGTTTGTGCAGGGACAGATTAATTGCCAGCTTGTTTTGTGGGGGCCCAAACGAACCAATCATTTCAGCCACAGTTGTGTGGCAGACCCTGGCGCTGAAATGATTGGTTTGTTAAAGTGTGCATGTCCTGTTTATACAACATAAGGGTGGGTGGGAGGGCCCAAGGACAATTCCATCTTGCACCTCTTTTTTTTCTTTGCATTATGTACTGTTTGGGGCCTAGTTTTTCAAACTGCCATCCTGTCTGCCACTGCAGTTTCACGCCTAGATGGGTCGCGTGTTTGTGCCGCCCACTCGTGCCGCTTAGCATAGTCATCCAGCTACCTCGGTGCAACCTTTTGGACATAAAAACACTATTGTGAGGTGTGAGGTGTTCAGAATAGACTGGAAATGAGTGGAAATTAAGGTTATTGAGGTTAATAATAGCATAGGAGCAGAAAAACCTACAAATTCTGTGATTTTAGCTGTTTTTATGCTTTTTTTAAAAAAAATACAGATCCAAAACACAAAACCCAGAACCCAAAACACGGAAGGGTGGTTTTGGCAAAACCAATCCAGATCCAAAACACGAAGAAAGATCCAGATCCAAAACCAAAACACAAAACACGAAAAGTGGCCGGTGCACACCCCTAATATATATATTATATATAGTCTCCAAGTAGGTCCACACTCACGTTTGTAGTCCATAATGCGCTGGGGTGTCTACCAAAATAGGGCAAAAAAATGTCCTTTTGAAATAGAAAATAAATCCAGGGGTGCACTCACCAGTCTCCATATAAAGAGATGTTTAATATACATCTCAGTTTATATGATGACTGGTGAGTGCACCTCTGGATTTATTTTATATATATACACATACTGTGTGTGTATATATATATATATATATATATATATATATGTATACATACTCACACACACACATATGTGTATATATATATATATATACACATAT
Source organism: Taudactylus pleione (assembly GCA_031769625.1). Lineage (NCBI taxonomy): Eukaryota > Metazoa > Chordata > Amphibia > Anura > Myobatrachidae > Taudactylus > Taudactylus pleione. Next base: position 14,784,827 of record JAUIMM010000178.1, read on the forward strand.
ATATATTAAATATATATTGGGGGGGTGCACCGGCCACTTTTCGTGTTTTGTGTTTTGGTTTTGGATCTGGATTTTTCTTCGTGTTTTGGATCTGGACTGGTTTTGCCAAAACCACCCTTCTGTGTTTTGGGTTCTGGGTTTTGTGTTTTGGATCTGTATTTTTTTAAAAAAAGCATAAAAACAGCTAAAATCACAGAATTTGTTGGTTTTTCTGCTCCTATGCTATTATTAACCTCAATAACCTTAATTTCCACTCATTTCCAGTCTATTCAGAACACCTCACACCTCACAATAGTGTTTTTATGTCCAAAAGGTTGCACCGAGGTAGCTGGATGACTATGCTAAGCAACACGAGTGGGCGGCACAAACACGTGGTCCATCTAGGATTGACACTGCAGTGGCAGACAGGATGGCAGTTTGAAAAACTAGGCCCCAAACAGTACATAATGCAAAGAAAAAAAAGAGGTGCCAAATGGAATTGTCCTTGGGCCCTCCCACCCAACCTTATGTTGTATAAACAGGACATGCACACTTTAACAAACCAATCATTTCAGCGCCAGGGTCTGCCACACGACTGTGGCTGAAATGATTGGTTCGTTTGGGCCCCCACAAAACAAGCTGGCAATTAATCTGTCCCTGCACAAACTGGCTCTACGGAGGCAAGATGTCGTCCTCATCCTCCTCATCCACCGATTCCTCACCCTCTTCAGTGTTGTGTACATCCTCATCCTCACAGAGTATTAATTCATCCCCGCTGGAATCCACAACCACAGGTCCCTCTGTACGTTCTGGAGGCTGGTCTCCCTGGAAGAGTTGATAATTCATTTTATGAACATCATCTTCTCCACATTTTGTGGAAGCAACCTCCTACGCCTTTCGCTGACAAGGTTCCTGGCTGCACTAAACACTCTTTCGGAGTACACACTGGAGGGGGGGCAACACAGATAAAATAGAGGCAGTTTGTACAGGGGCCTCCAAATTGCCTCCTTTTCCTGCCAGTACAGGTACGGACTGTCTGACATGCCTACTTGGATGCTGTCATGGATGTAATCCTTTAACAGACAGATGCATGCTTGTCGTTGCTGCTTTGAGGATGCAGGTGCGGCTACAGCCCACACAATTCACAAAGACAGAAAAAAAAAGAAGAAATTTTTATTTTTGTGGAGCGCACTTTGGGGGTAACACCACCCTTTAACAGACAGACGCACACTTTTCGCTGCTGCTTTGAGGATGCAGGTACGGCTACAGCCCACACAATTCACAAAGAGAAAAAAAAAGAATTTTTTATTGTTTGTGGAGCGCACTTTGAGGGTTACAACACCCTTTAACAGACAGACGCATGCTTGTCGCTGCTGCTTTGAGGATGCAGGTGCTGCTACAGCCCACACAATTCACAAAGACAGAAAAAAAAAGAAGAATATTTTTATTGTTTGTGGAGCGCACTTTGAGGGTTACACCACCCTTTAACAGACAGACGCATGCTTGTCGCTGCTGCTTTGAGGATGCAGGTGTGGCTACTGCGCATACATTTCACACACAAACACAGAAAAAAGATTATTTTATTTTGTTGGAGCGCACTTTGGGGGTAACACCACCCTTTAACAGACAGACGCACGCTTGTCGCTGCTACTTTGAGGACAGTATCATATGCAGTGACAGTAGACTTGTCAGAAATTGTTGGCACGTCCTTCAGTCTGGACCAGATGTCCAAACCGGCCCTTGACTTATGACACAGGCGCATGCTTGGCACTGCCACTGTGTTGATGCACGTGCGGCTACATCGCACACAAGTCACAAACACAGAAATTTTTATTTTGGAGCACTTTGGGGGTTACACCACCCTTTAACAGACTTATGGGACACAGGCGCACGCTTGCTGCTGCTCCTTTGTTGATGCATATGCAGCTACAGTGCACACAATTCTCAAAGATAGAAAAAAAAAGAATAATTTTTTTATTGTTTGTGGAGCGCACTTTGAGGGTTACACCACCCTTTAACAGACAGATGCACGCTTGTCGCTGCTGCTTTGAGGATGCAGGTACGGCTACAGCCAACACAATTCACAAAGACAGAAAAAAAGAAGAATTCTTTTATTGTTTGTGGATCGCACTTTGAGGGTTACACCACCCTTTAACAGACAGACGCACGCTTGTCGCTGCTGCTTTGAGGATGCAGGTGGAACCTAGACGGGATTTGGAACCAGGGACACACTACCTCCATCAATTGTCTAAATCCCACTGCACTAATGGCAGATACCGGACGCACGTCTAACACCAACATAGCAGTCAAGGCCTCAGTTATAAATTTTGCTTCAGGATGACTGCTGTCATACTTCATCCTCCTCGCTAGGGACTGTTGGAGGGTCAATTGTTTAGTAAAAGTAGTGGTGTTCCTACTTCCTCTCTGGGATGATGGACAACTCCCAGTAGCAGCAACAGCACTAGGAGGAAGTGGTTCTTGATCTTTCCTTATTTTATTTTTACCGGAGAAAGTTTGGTCCTCCATTTATGTTATATTGATATATACGTGCGGCTAAGGTGCACACAAACACAGAAAATAGTTTTTTATTTTTGTTGGAGACTAGTGCACTTTGTGGGTTACACCACCCTTTAAGAAATGAGCCAGCCGGCTCTTTACTTATGGGACACAGGCGCATGCTTGGCACTGCTCCTTTGTTGATGCACGTGCAGCCACAGTGCACACAATTCACAAACACAGAAAATATTTTTTTATTTTGTTTGGAGTGCCCTTTGGGGGTTACAGCACCCTTTAACAGACAAGCCAGTCGGCCCTTTACTTATGACACAGGCGCACGCTTGGCACTACTTTGTTGATGCATGTGCGGCTACTGCACACACAATTCACAAACACAAAAAAATATTTTTTTAATTATGTTTGGAGTGCCCTTTGGGGGTTACAGCACCCTTTAACGGTCAAGCCAGCTGGCCCTTTACCTATGGGACACAGGCGCACGCTTGGCGCTACTCCTTTGTTGATGCACGTGCAGCCACAGTGCACACAATTCACAAACACAGAAAATATGTTTTTATTTTGTTTGGAGTGCCCTTTGGCGGTTACAGCACCCTTTACCAGACAAGCCAGTCGGCCCTTTACTTATGGGACACAGGCGCACGCTTGGCACTGCTCCTTTGTTGATGCACGTGCAACCACAGTGCACACAATTCACAAACACACAAAATATTTTTTTATTTTGTTTGGAGTGCCCTTTGGGGGTTACAGCACCCTTTAACGGTCAAGCCAGCCGGCCCTTTACTTATGACACAGGCGCACGCTTGGCACTACTTTGTTGATGCACGTGCGGCTACTGCGCACACACTTCACAAACACAGGAAAAAATATTTATTTTTTTGCACTTGGGGGGAGCACCCCTGATGGACAGAGCACCCCCTGGACAACACTACAGCACCCCTTTTGGACTGGGACACTGCACAGGACTTTGGAGTGGACACAGCCCCTATGGACAACTGACTGCACAACACAGTCCAGCCAGCCCCTATGGACTTTGGAGGAGTGGACACAGCCCCTGTGGACAACAGCAGCACAGCACAACACAGCCAGCCCCTATGGACTTTGGAGGAGTGGACACAGCCCCTATGGACAATAGCAGCACAGCGCAGCACAGCACAGCACAACACTACACTACACTACACAGCACAGCCAGCCCTAACTCCCACCCTCCCTCTTCACTGTCCACAGCCGAGTGAGAAAATGGCACCGACGCGGGTACCTTATATAGAATCCAAAACCCGCGAGACCCGGAAGGCGGGATGATGACGTTTTGCCTCGATTTCAGATCCGAGTCAGGCAGGAAAAGTCGAGCCTGACTCGGATCGGCCTCGGATCAGGGGGGGCTCGGGGGGGTTCGGATTTCAGAAATCCGAACCCGCTTACCCCTAAAATATATATTACAAATTTGAAATATGTGTACATATTGTAAATATAAACTATATATAATTAATAAACTTTCAAAACTAAACTTTTCCCACCCTGTATTATGTATAAAATGTATGTTACTACTATACACCAGCAGCCAGCAGGACTGACAAGCACCTCACCTCAGCACTGCTGCTGCCAGGCCACCTTCATGCGGAGCTGCTGGGCCTACCCTATCTTGGTGGACATAGCCGAGGCAAGATGGGCTGTTTCAGGGTGCGGTGATGGCGGACAGCACCTATCGTGACCTCACGTCAGTGGTGTAACTACTGCCCCCGCGGTGGCTTGGAGGCGCTGGGTAGCTTGGGGGCGATGGGGGCAGTAGTAGTAACTACGGAGGGTGCAGGGGGTGTGGTTGCACCCCCTGCACCCTCCATCTGCCGGGCACCCGCTGAGTGTGTTACCAGCGGGCGCCCGGCTCCTATTCAAACCCCCGGCGGCAGCCGGAGGACGGAGCTCCCTCCATCTTCTGGGTCCCTCAGGGCACTATGGGAGTGATGTAATGACATCACTCCCATAGTGCCGAGGAGCGGACGCTGGGGATGGAGCTCAGGAGTGAGCTCCGTCTTCCGGGTCCCGCAGAGCACTATGGGAGTGACGTAATGACGTCACTCCCATAGTGCCGAGGAGCAGACGCCGGGGTATGGATGGCAGCAGCACTGGAGCGGGGATAAAGGTAAGTGTTTGTGTTTTTTTCTTTTGTGTGTGTGTTTGTTTGTGTGTGCGCGGAGGGGGGGAGCAACTACAGGCGGCTAACTACAGGGGGCTAACTACAGGGGGCTAACTACTAGAAGGGGCACTACAGGGGGCTAACTACTAGAAGGGGCACTACAGGGGGCTCTGCATAATGGGCACTACTACAGGGGCACTACTTTAATGGTCACTACTACAGGGGGCCCTGCATAATGGGCACTACTACAGGGGGCATTGCATAAGGGGCACTACTACAGGGGGCATTGCATAATGGGCACTACTACAGGGGACATTGCAAAAGGGGCACTACTACAGGGGGCATTACATAAGGGGCACTACTACAGGGGGCATTACATAAGGGGCACTACTACAGGGGGCACTGCATAAGGGGCACTAATTTGATACACAGTTTACAGGTTATAAACTATGTTCCCAATAATCTGGTTCTACACGGACATAAAAACTGTGCAACCTGTCTTGAGCTGAGGTGATGGACTGGCAGGAGCAGAAAGGAGGGTTGGTGAAGCAGATCTGTCAGGGTGGGATGTAATGGGCATTACTGTTTGGCATAATGTGTATTTGGCATTACTGTGTGCACAATGTGCTATTAGGGGCATTACTGTGTGGCATAATGTGTAAGGGGCATTACTGTGTGGCATAATGTGTTGTATGTGGCATAATCTGTTGTATGTGGCATTACAGTGTGGCATAATGTGAAATAGGGGCATTACAGCATGGCATAAATTTGTTATAAGCGCTTTACTGTATGTCATTATGTGTTATATGTGGCATTATTGTGTGGGATGTATAAGGGGCATTGCTGTGTGGCATAATGTGTTGTAAGGGGCACTCCGGTGTGGCATAATGTGTTGTAAGGGGCATTCCGGTATGGCACACTGTGTTATAAGTGGCATTACTTAGTGTGTCATAATGTGTAAGGCACGTTGCTGTATCATGTAACCACACACCTTAAACGTAGTCTTTGGGTGTGTTTGATCTTTGGGTGGGGGGAGCAAAATTTATAGTTACGCCACTGCGTGCGGCGGAGTCGGTATCACTGCCAAGTCACAGCTGACACTGTGCGTTAGCGGCACTGGGAGGGCTAGTGAAGCCCTCCATGCGCCAGCGCCACCATCACATTTATGCTTTTGAGCTGCGGCCAAGGGAGTGCGGAGGTGGGTGCGCGAACGGGGGGTGAAGCCTCAGACGGCCACTCGCAGGTCGAAGGAAAACATAATCCTATATACAGCAGCATACTCAGCAGCTGCTTCTGTGGGCCTATTATGATGGTGGGCCTGGAGCTGTAGCTCCATCAGCCCCATTATTAATCCGGCCCTGGTCAGATAGCAGCCAACAAGTGTATCCAGGTACTATTGATCAGAGCTATGCTTTTTATACTACTGTTTATACATTTTATGAAGCATAATGCACCATATTAAATTTATTTGAATCTATACGTAACAAATTGGATGTGACACTAAGCTAAACAGATGGTTCCATGCTACTAAGGGGAAGAACCTTCATACAAATGATCAGGTCAGGTATTTCAAGTAAGAGAATTACCTAAGGGGATTTCAAGGTAACAAAATTAATCTAACATTGTTCAAACTTTGTCTTTTAAAAAACATATGTTGTATTTAACGTCTTAAACTATTGTGTCGATTTCTAATTTTCTTTCATATGGTGTCCTCTCTACAACAGCTTATATTAAAGGGACGTAACCATATATTATATATTTATTTCACTTTGAAATGTATATATCATAGGGTAACAGCGACAATTGTTGTGACATTTTCTTTGTGCTATAAGCTATTATGAGAGCATCTGTTTTTGTCAGGTAATGCAGTACTAGAACTAAACTCTATAGCCAAGCCAATCTTTTTCATAGCTAATGATATTCAGTCTTAAAAGGCAAGGGTTAAATGTTGTAATTGTTGCACAGGTTGTGTTATGAAATGTACATGTTGGGGAGGACAAATTACATTACATACAGCTATTTATTAATGTTGGTTTTATCACTTATGCTGGGCATACACTATACAATTATCTGTCCAATCTGGCTGGTTGGAATGAAAATCTGGTAATGTATGGGAGCAAATGACAATCGAAGATTTGTTCACAAACACTGGAAAACAGACAAAAATGGACATTCAGCCAAAAAGGTTAAATAAAACAAATTTAACCAATTTGAACAATTGTTTTTGTCTGTTTTCCAGTGTCATTTGCTCCCATACATTACCAGATTTTCATTCCAACCAGCCAGATTAGACAGATATCTGACAGATAATTGTATAGTGTATGCCCAGCATTAGTAATATGACTGTATTATCCAGAGTCCTCAATGTTCCTATTGACTATTCTCTGGTTGTGACCTGTCAACCTATAATAGGCCTGGGACCTGATTTATTACAGATTGCTTTTGCGATTACACATGCAGACGGCCAATTGTACTGCGTAGTATGTGTGCTTGATCGCAGAGACCATGCAGAGGCATCGCAGAGTGATTGACAGGAAGTGAGCGTTTGGGGTGTTGATAGGGAGGTGTTCGGCGAAATGCAGGCTTGTCAGTGCGTTTGGACGCCGTTACAGGGGCATGCATAAATTAACAACTGTGATGGCATCCGCAGCTTGAGCTCTCACTGCCTACAGGAAGGTTAGCAATTTCTGAGTAAGGTCTGACCTTGTGTAATTATGCGTGAGACTCTGGTGTTACTTGCTGGTACCGATGTTTTCGCAGACTTGCAAAGTATTACGGATGTGAGAAAGGGGAAGTGGGAGTCTTTATGTTGTGACAGCATTGCGATTGCAAACATTAGCATACTTTTGCAGTGGGCTTGTGCGCGTAATCGCAGCTGCACTCGCAATAGCGATCCATAATGAATCAGACTCCTGATTCAGACATGTATGTAATCCCAATGGTTTACATAATATCCAATTATTGTGGGTCTGTGCATGCGCAGAACGGGTCCTTCATGAATGCTCGCAGTCCCCCCCTTAGCCGCAGCATGATGCTGTAGTGTTTAGGGGGCATAGCGGTGGCGAGTGGCAAGGACTGATGAGTATGTTATTGAGAGTCTCCATGCTTTATATACATTTTACTTTAGCCATTGGTATACCATGTACAGAAGCTTATGAGGAACACTTAGAGCCTCCATGGTTTATAAAGACTCAGTATTGACTCATGTTCATAAACTTCAACTATTGCTGTATCAGATGATACTATTTGGACACTTATTCAACAGCTGCTACTTGTATCGGTGTATTAGATTATTTAGATTATACTATTTGGCTGTACTTACTTATTTCCAGAGACTGAAATAGTACAATCATTCACTGTGTACTTCTAAACATTTTATCATTATTTGGTTTGGTGCAATACCTTATTTATTTTACCTATATGTCTGGTGTGTAAACAAATATATTTTTTTTATCTAACACAAGTTGTTTATTACACTCACGGGAGTATTTACTCTACTTCATTTTATTATAATTAAATTTATATCTATTAACTGTTTACACATGTTCTTTATATACATTTAGCATCGCCACCTGTGTGTTTTGTTTTTCTCCATTGCTTGTATTGAGGATTGGCACACCTCTTTTCAGGTATGCAGCTGCTTGATATACATGCGTGTTTAATACCACTCACCTAGCGCCAGGACTATATTCTTATCTACAATGTATCCTTACATTAATTTGGGCTCTTCGAGTGAGTGATTAAATTCTGATATGAAACTGACCGGCCACTTCAGGAATAATAAACTACCTACACTAGGCTCTTTAATCTTTGTAACCTGCTGTTCGGTTGCAAGCACTATATGAATAGATGTTCTAGTTCGCACTGTATTATCTTGGGAGTTTGTGCTGCTGTGTAATACAATTTGGATAAAATAAAGTGACATCAGCATTGTTTGAGATCTTCAGAAAATGATTGTAACAAGACATCCCATTGTGCAGCTGATACATATGTATTTATAACAACACCTACAAATAGAACTGTTTAAATTAATGAAAGTTTAATTGTGTTACCCGAAAGATAGAGTGCTCCTAATGTGTCCATTTTCGGTATTGAAAAGATAAGCAAATAACTTAAAAGTGAGGTTGCTTTGAAGTAGCAATGCCTATAAAAGGAAATAAAAGTATTAGTGAGTTCTGGCTACTTAAACTGAGGTTTGTTTTTGCAGAAGTGGAATTCAGTTGTTCAGCTGTTTACAGAGTGATTCACACGTCTGTTTGCTGGTAATTCTGGGCTGGATCTTTTATCTGTAAAGTGGAAAAAAAAAGTATTCTAAATAAGTCAAAATGAATATACTGCAGCCAGAGTGTGGAATGGGAATATGCATAAACTAAGTCTCTGTTGTGGATTTGTGTCTTGGACTATATTTAGATTGCAAATAAGCACAAAAAATAAAATATTTATTTTAAACTCTACATAAACATATTTTTAAGTCTTTGAAAAAGATAAATAAGTGATTCTAATTAACACTGGTACAAAGCAGAAAATGTGCAGTAAGCTGTGGCACTCAGAAATAATAATAAATCATATTCCAATAGATAGATAGGATATATTTATTAAAAATATTTCATAGGCTGAATAACTCCCGGGAGTACATATAAGTAGCAACGTCACAATGTTTATATTAAAACATGAACTTGGGGAATAAATGTGCAATAAAGCCTTCACATATTAAAAAGGTTATACCGTTGTTTCTAAATATAATGATGTATTGTAACAGTAACAAATGAAGCACACTTTAAATAAAAACAAATCGTAATGTCTCTGATAGTAATCCAAGAGTGCAAGATTATATGGAAAATAGCCTTTTCCTAATCCTCCATGACGAATGCTGAACAACGTTTAAAAGACATAAATTTGCATGTGCTTATAAACTCAAAATATGTCTCTAATCCTCAGTCTGGTTAGGCTATGAATTTGGAGATAATAATTTCACAAATGAGAGAGAAGTTGTGACAGCCAATATCCTCATTTATACTCGCTGTTCATAAGCACCAGACCCACAGCGCTACAGCCGGCAACAAGCGAGAGCCCCGACAGGTAACTCGCACTGCTGCACAGACATGCCGAGTGGTCAGCTGGTTGTGAACGGTGAACAGGCAGGAAGCCGCAATAACTTCGGCGGTCATCTACTGTAAGGGTGAGTTACAGTGAGCTAGGCCAGACGGGCCATCCAGAGGAAAAGTTGATCAGCAATGTTAAAGATCCCCAGCAAACAGCTTTATCCGGTCACAGTAGAGTTGAATGAGCACAGTGCAGCATAATGCAAATGGAGATAGCAAATGCAGGCTCAACGCGTTTCCCCATGAACCACGGCTTTCTCAAGAAGCGGGTGCATTCTGATTGAGAGCTTTAGGTATCTTTTTATTCCCTCATCCTAATTAGAGTCACAGGTGTTAGGGATTGTTATGGAAAAGTGTCTCACCAGATAAGGCAGGAAAACTTGGTTTGTAGAGTAGCCTGTGAGGAGGGCAGGATAACTTGGTTAGATGAGTTGCCTGCCAGGAGGGCAGGATTTCTTGGCTAGATGAGTTGCCTGCTGGGAGGGCAGGATTACTTGGCTAGATGAGTTGCCTGCCAGGAGGGCAGGATTTCTTGGCTAGATGAGTTGCCTGCCAGGAGGGCAGGATTTCTTGGCTAGTTGAGTTGCCTGCCAGGAGGTCAGGATAACTTGGCTAGATGAGTTGCCTGCCAGGAGGGCAGGATTTCTTGGCTAGATGAGTTGCCTGCCAGGAGGGCAGGATTTCTTGGCTAGATGAGTTGCCTGCCCTCCTGGCAGGATAACTTGGCTAGATGAGTTGCCTGCCAGGAGGGCAGGATTTCTTGGCTAGGTGAGTTGCCTGCCAGGAGGGCAAGATTTCTTGGCTAGATGAGTTGCCTGCCAGGAGGGCAGGATAACACAGGCTGAAAATAGTTCAGGTGTAAATGCACAGTTTGATTACACACAGTAGGGCTGAGAAAACTGTAGCTGCTGATTGTTATACAGAGGAAGCACGGACCCAAAGGCTTGGGCCTGCATACACTGGGCACAGCATGTGGATGGTGAATAGTTCAAGTGTAAATGTACAGTTTGATTACACACAGTAGGGCTGAGAAAGCTGTAGCTGCTGATTATACAGAGGAAGCACGGACCCAAAGGCTTGGGCCTGCATACACTGAGCACAGCATGTGGATGGTGAAAACAGACAGCAAGCTAACAGCAATCAGAGCAGAGTGGAACAGCAGTCTTGAATAATTGAGCTACCTGCTGAAGCTTGGAAGGCAGCATGGATGGAGACGGAGAGTGGTAATTAGAAGCAGCGGCTGAAGTGTAGACAATCACGGAGGATAGCTGGAACAATCAGACTGAGCTGTAGGAGGAAACTCTATAACCAGCGAGGGGGAATGAATCTAGAAGCCACAAATAGGAGGAGCAGCCAATCAGCAGCATATGGAGTATGAGTCACTCTCTGCAGCATCCCCGGTGCTTGGTAATCAGCGGAACCAGATTCTGAGTCAGTGTAGGTCCTGAGCCGGTGGGAAACAAGCCGCTGCCACAGCTTGTGACAGGGATAACCATAATTACTCCAAGCTGTTTGAAAATCACTACACAGTATTTGATATATACAAAGATTCAATAATAATAACCTCAAAAGAAATCATAAAACACAGTCCTTAATAACACAAATAATAATAATAATAATAATAATAATAATAATAATAATAATAATAATAGTATAATAATAACTGTAATAGCATATATAACTACAAAATAATAAAAAACAAATAAATCAACCAACTTCAAAAGTCTAAATGACATGCTTCTAATTCTCAACAGATATATTGAGAGGGAGGAGGTAAAAAACCTTTTCCTTGGAGATCATTTCTGTGAGCATAAATCTTATTAATGACCTTTACATACAATCAGAAGATCAATATCTTCTACCATATATAAACAGAACATAGACATAAAGGGAAAGAGGCAGAAAGACACCATAATGGTATTGCTATTAAATAAATTTCAAGTCAATATTTTCATTGAGACCGTAAGGTTTAAGGGTTTGCATTTTGAGAATCCAAATGGTCTCTTGTCTGCACAGGGTGTTAACACCTGTAGGGGTGGGGATAGGTTTATCAATATGTTCCACTGCAATCGCTTTAGGTCCTTGGGGTTTTATCATGACACTCAAAGAAGTGTCGTGATACACTGTGATTGAGAACTCCTTTTAATACATTTCTCCTGTGCTCCAGGAATCTGATTTTTAGGGGGTGTGTAGTCCTCCCTTTATAGTAAAAATTGCAGGGGCAATATAAAAGATATGACATTTCAGAATGGCTCTAATATTCGGGGCTGCTACATTGTATCTGGAATTAAAACCCAATCCTGAATTTCTATTGTTCTTCTATTATTTAATGGTGATATTGTTTTCTTATCTTCTAGTAATTTAGATCTATCAGATGCATCTCTACTAGGGCTTGTGCCAGAATGTGTGATGGATAATCGCACTCTTTAAATGCATCCATTACTTTGGATGCCTGTTTCTCAAAAGTATCATGTGAGGAGCAATTCGTCCGTAATCGATATAGTTGGCTCTTGGGCACATTTGTGAGCCAGCTCTTCTTGTGATTACTAGAGAAAGGTATAAAACTGAGAGTATCCACTGGTTTCTTATAGATGGAGGAACAAATAACTCCCTCTATCACATCTAAAGATATATCTAAATAGTTAATATGTGTAGGGTTGTTAGTGCCAGTGAAGGACAATCCAAAATCATTGTGATTCAAATAATTAACAAAATTATTAACTGAAATAGTGTCCGCTTCCCAAATAAAAAACAGGTAGTCGATATAGCATCCATAGAGGACCAGGTTTTCAGGGAAGAGCCCGTTCCAGCTCCTCCTCTAGACGGCCCATATAGATGTGGGCAAAACCCGGTGCGAACCTGGTCCCCATCGCTGTACCAAGGATCTGTAAATAGCGTATATGATCAAAAACAAAATAATAACATGTTAAAATAAAAGTGAAAGAAGCCAAAATAAATTTGCGCTGTCCCTCTGCAACTCCTCCCTTGGCGAGGCATCTCCCTACCGTCTCAATGCCTTTTGCATGTGGGATGCTGGTATATAGTGCCTGCTTATTAACATGCATTTATATAATGCCTGTGTACACTGTAGTGCTTTACCATTGTACAGATGATTTTAACCAGTTTGTGATCCAAGAACAAATCTGAAATCTTCTGACAAATACAGGTGCACAGTAATTGGATCCATTTATTGTGCCATAGCGTGATTAGAGTGAGGGAAGAGCCTGATTAGCAGTACCAGAATACCTACAAGCTGTGGCTGATTGGCCATTAGTCAATTGGAGTTTTCACGGTAGGATGACGTCCACTATGAGATCATGGGCCAACCTAAGGCATTTTTGTAACTTTTCTTGTTTTCTTAGATATTTTGATATTAGGAACGGGATGTGGCCCTTGGTATCAGTGTGCTTCATTGTGGCCACCCACTGTCCAGGGACCAGCCACAAAATTGTATGTGTTGCATGAATTATCCCTGCGCTGATTGTTCTTCATGTGCCCTTTTCTTTAATTTATTCCCCTCCAGAAAACACAGATCACTCCTGTAACCCCCCAGGCTTCCTGCACTGTGACTGCCAACATTGCATAGAACCCGTTAAAGAGAAGGTAACTGAGATGCAGGGCGAGCACAGCACAGTGACAGCCAGAGGCAGAGGAGGCGGTATGCTCAGTGATGAGTGATGTGCATGAGAGTCTGCAGAACAGAAAAGTTTGTGTAAGATATATATAATATGTGGGGGCATTGATATAATGTGTGAGTTGTTAATCTCCTCATAGCAGGGCTGCAATCAGAAATCGTGGTGCCCGCTACTGACAAAATAGGCAGGGTCCCCTGGGGGATTGCACAGAGGTGGGCGGAGCTGTGTATAATGTGGGTGGAGTTACACTGGGGGGTGGAACATCAATTGGTGACTAAACCAGTTTAAATATTCTCAAATTTGCAGTCAGGAAGGAAGGATGGATATGGGGACACACGGCTGGGAAGCCTGGACTGGGAGGGCACAGAAAAGGCTGAACTGGGGGTGCTCAGGGCAGGGAAGGCTGGACCTTAATTGGGGAGCCACAGGGCAGGGAAAGCTGGCTGGACTAGAGAGGGCAGGTCAGGGAAGGCTAGGTGTACTAGGGGGAGGCACAAGGCAGGGAAGGCTGGACTGGGAAGGGGGAACAGGGCAGAAAATACTGGCTGGATTAGAGGGCAAAGGGCAGGGAAGGATGGCTGGTTTAGGGTGAGCACAGGGCAGGGAAGACTGTCTTGATTAGGGGGAGTACAGGGAAGGAAAGGCTGGCTGGACTGGGGGGGGGCACAGGGCAGAGGAGGCTGTCTGAACAAGGGAAGCACAGGGCAGGCGAAGGCTGGCTGGAGTAGGGGGTTAGGGTAGGGAAGGCCAGCCTTCGCCTGCCCTGTGCTTCCCTTGTCCAGACAGCCTTCTCTGCCCTGTGCCCCCCCCAGTCCAGCCAGCATACGGCAGAGACTCCAAGTCCTACTTTGGAGGGGCATACGGCAGAGACTCCGAGTCCTACCTTGTTTCTCAACGGGCCCAGGAGACAGCAGTGCAAATATAAAACGGCAGCCTGGGAGAGCACAGCGCTGCCGGCGGTATTTCAAATATGGCGTTGGCCGTGAGCCAATCACAGCTCGCATACCAGCAGCCAATCAGGAGCGGCCATAGCGGCCACTCCTGATTCGCTGCCAGTCCGCGAGCTGTAATTGCTCGCAGATGGTGCAATGTTTCAAATACCGTCGGCGGTGTGTTTTCTCACAGGCTGCTGAAGCCCGCTGCCTGATTCATATCTTCTGCTCTGCTGTCCCCGGGCCCCCGCTCTCTCTGGGCCCGGGACTCCAGGCCCCTGCCCTGCCTCATAGTATACTGCTTGCTGCTTTCTTCTACTCTAGATTCAATAGCATAAACTGGGAGCTTGATCTGAGCAGTACAGATGGTGGGAAGAAATGATGGGTCCTGGAAATTAATCAGACTGTGTTTAGGCTAATAAAGCATTATTTCCCTACTCTTGAGCTCACCTGGCTTTTAGAATTTATTGTGTTATAGAAATTCTTGCTCTGCCAGCCTGGTGGCTGATAAAACATCTGAGATCAGTGAAAGTGGTGCATATGTATGTACCTACTCATATGTTTTACTTTTTTTGTAACAAAGAACTAGACACTGTGGGGTAAATTTACTAAAGTGAGAGTTTTTAGAAGTGAAGATGTTGCCCATAACAACAATCAGATTCTAGCTATTATCTTCTAGAACGTGCTAGTTAAATGTTAAGTAGAATCTGATTGGTTACTATGGAAGACATCTCCACTTCTAAAAACTCACACCTTTGTAAATTTACCCCCGGGACCGTGTCACCCTCTACTGGGATATGTATAATGTCATAATTCATGCAAGTGCTACAGACACCTGCTATCATCTATTAGTACTCCATGCACCTGTATGTGTCAGACAGCCTCTCCTTAGCCACTTAACTGACAAATTATTTGTTTAAAAACTGCTCAGAAATTGTCAGTGTTTTTTATGAGTGAATTAGGTGGAAAGCATCTATTTCAACTTATCCAAAATGATTTCATTAAATTTTTTTTATTTTTTTTTAAATATTTTGTAAAAATAATAATTTTTTTTTAAACATTGGAACATCATCATTGGAACATCAGGAACATCGCGACTTTCATTTCCACAGTGGCTTCAGCCACCAGGTACACTCTAGTTGGTGAGAGGGAGCTCTTATACTTTTTCCCAGCGTCTGCTAAGCTCTGCAGCCGCTGGGTGGGGGTCCTGCTTTGCTGACTGATCAGCAGTGATCGACAGCCCGGCAGACACTGGGGGACGGTGCAGGCAAGCAGAGGGATCGGAAGATTCTCTTCCTGCAGCCACTCACATGGTTTATCTGACTGGTCGAATTATTGCGACCAGATCAGATAATGCACTGCCTGGTATGGTCGGAAAAATGTGACCATGCCAGGCAAGTGGTTAAGGGGAAGATGAAGGGTAAGGGATAATCACTGTAGACCTCTACATGTGGCAACATGCAGACTACGCCATTGATTGATATCTCCTGGAAGACTCTGCCTTGCCCTCCCGCAAACATGCATGAATAGATTTAGCCTAGACTGTACCACCCCATTAATCCTGTACTAAAACAACATAAAAAGCAGTATTGACACTTATAACAACTAACTCTCTAGTCAGTTACTGTGAATGTACTGTACAATAATATAAGTGATAGAACAACCAAATACAGTTAAAACAATCAGGTACAATCACTGTAGCATAGCCTACCTTAAATGGGATCTGACTAGGGGATCTCTAATTGCAGCCAGGAGTTTTACACGACTGTATTTTAACTACCCCTAAATTTGTAGGTAGCTGTTACTACAAACATCCTTGTATTAACAGTAAAATTGTGGCTATTTTGGTGAAAAACGGCATTGGGTGGCCTGTGGTTTATGGCCTCTCCAGGTCTGGAATCACTACTGGTGATTCACTGGAGCCTAGTATTCAGTGCAAAAAGTAAATGTGGGACAACCTCCTAATTGGCCTAGGCCTAAACATTCTATCATTGTAGTCTGCCTAATACCCACTGTACAATACAAATCTGGTTACATGGGTAGCGGCCTAACTAATACCAATGGGGTCCACCGTTCACACAGCCGTCTAATGGGAACTACTCAATGGGTGTATCCTAATGTCCTGATGGGACTAGGGGCTTAGTGTTTAATTTTGGGTACTTGCTGGCATGGAGGGAACTTGGGCCTAATGCTCAATTTAGTGATATAGTGGACTTGCAGTAGTTAGTCCTGCTGTCTAACTCTAATGGGCATTGGAGAGAGACTTGGGCCTACTACATTATATTGCATCTAATTTTTTTTTCTTTCTCCAGTCCTTGGGAGGTCTTTTACTGCTTCTTCTCAACCTTTGAACTGCCTTAGCTCCTCTCGCAATACTTCATAAAGATGCGGGGTGATGACACAGCTTGCTGCGGCAAAATATGATTGGTCAGTTCATGGTGAGCATTGGCTGATTTTGAATCTTCCCAAGACAACAAGAAACTTATCGGACCAGCTTCCTTCAGAACCAGGGACCTCCATATGCTTGTACAGCTCTTCCTTTCCTCTGCTAGAATGTCTATCATGTCACAATGTCGTTATCCTTGTGTAAGTAGTTTTATTGTCTTATGCTGTGCGCTACTTCATTTCCTCTCACAGAATATCAATGAGCCAATGTATCAGTTTATTGTTTGTGCATAATAATTTTGGGCAGTTTGAGAGGCCATTTAATTAAAAATTACAACCTTCTGACCATGTGTCATATCCAGAAAGCTGTAATTTTGAACGAAATGGCCTCTCATAGTGTTGGGAATAACAAAGATGTTACTTATGTTTTATTTGGTTCTGATCACCAGTTCTGACCTTGTAGTTATCGTTATGCATGTGTTTATGAATGCTGGTTATCTTAATGTTAATAATAACCTAATATACTTCAAGTGAACTTGTGTTTAAAAGATTATTATGATTACTAATGATTATTAATGATTAATATGGCTAGAACCCCATAAAGTGATAGGGATAATACATTTATATAAAGTGAAATTATATAAACAAAATAGTAATAAACAAAATCCACCAGGTCAGTATGCCGCTCTATAGCTCCACTGAGCGAGGCAGAGCTATTGCATCCCAACATTTCTTTTTGTAACAGTGGGGGAGATTTATCAAAGTTTGGAGTGAGATAAAGTGGAGACAGATAAAGGGCCTGATTCAGGCCCGGTCGCTACCAAGCATTCGCTCATTGCTGGCGATGTTTGCAAATGTGTGAATGCATCGCAGTGTGCGTGCGCAAACTAGTCCGTGCGATTGGGAAGCGCTCGCTTCCCAGCAAAGACAGGCCAGTGAAATGAGTGACAGGAGAGGCTGTTTGTGGGGTAGTAACAGGGTCAGGCCAGTAGTAACGGGGAAGCGGATGTGCGAACGCAGGCTTGCCTGAGAGTTTCAACGCCGTTTCAGAGGCGTGCATAATTAATACTAGAAAAATTAGGGTATGTGCGCTCTAATCAACAGAGCTAGGTAATATGAGTAGGAGCAGCTAAATGGTCGGTTCACCACTCAACTCAAAAATCAACACATAAATAAGCAAGCATAAAGCTTAGACCAACAAGCGCTCACAAACAATCAACTGTATGTCGCTGTACACATTACAAACTTATGCATGTCACGGTTCTCCACATCAATCAATGAGAAACCATTAGTAAAATGAATGGGATATATAAAATGACGATAACTGATCATTCAAGAGCATAAAATTACATTTTCATTTTAAATACAGTTCAGACAAAACAGCACAGATGTACACTGATTAAAATAAATAAATGAAATGGACTGAACAAACTTAAAATGTGCAGTATCGACAATGAGTAAACAATAAAATGAGAATCACCTAAAATAAATACATCTAGCGTATTCCACTAACTCAGTGAAACTGATCATGGTATGACATTCTATATGCAATATAGTACCAATAAATCTAGATACAATAGACAGACACTTATATGTGACACATAAGGAAGGGAAAGGAAAGTGGACAAGTGAGGATGATACAGTTGTATGTGTATCAACAGAGGGGGTGTTTAGGTATTCTAATCGATTGGCAAATGATTGTTAATATTAGTGATAGCCGAGTCTTGTGGTAAAAAGATGATCGACCATATTACTTAAAAGTAGGTGCTGTAGTGGTACTTAGTTCTTGATGTACCAGATATTAAGTGTTCCAATCGATTGGCAAATAGTTGTTAAAGTCAAAAATAGCAGAGTCTTATATTAAAAAAGATGGTTGACCATATAGCTTAAAAATAAAACACTGTGGTGGTACATTATTCTTGATGCACCATGTGTTGGCCGTGTCCTGTATACATCAGGCTAGGATGAATAATATAGTATAATATGCAAATCAATATCAGTCTTGAGAGGCACTTAAATCTGGATGGCCTGGTCTGTGGGGTAGGGATAGGGGTGACCCTGGCTCTGCAGTAGCCAAGGCCCGCACAATCTGCTTCACTGCTGTCCGGATATATGCTAGAGGTTCTCCGGCAGGAGCGCAACTTGTCAGCCTGTGGCAAAACGAGCGGGGCAACTCACCAACACCCGCCCCGGGATGGTGGACCCGCCGACGGTGAGGTGAGCGCCCTTGCACGCTATGTCCCCCGTGTACATGAGGGCTATCAGGCGCGCCTGACACCGCCACGGCCGAGGGTGCAAGACTCAGTAACAGCAGGGGAGGTGGACGCCGGTCGCCAGAGATGGAGGGGGGATGTACTTACCGGCTGAACGATAGTTGGCGCCACTGGCAGGGATCCTCAACAGCTAACTCCGGCAGCTCGTGGCAGTATGCGTGCGTGGTAAAATAGTTCCTTGATCCCGGAGTCCACAGGGGTTGATGTGAATTGGGCGGTCAGTGTGCGTGTCTCCAACACATTTCGGCCAATAATGGCGGCCTTTTTCAAGGATGTTGGTCAGTCATATTCTATCTGTATTTGTATAGTTGAAAGCCACTCCTCCGCTCACCTGATTGGAGGGAACTAATAACCGCGCTTCCGGGTAGTGGTTGTCATGGAGGCATGGAAAACATATTGATTAAAAGCAGTACGTGCAGTGAACCACAGTGAAGGGACACAAAACAGTGATTTTAAAAAATAGATCAGAGAATCGGAGGGAAATGGACCCTTGTAGATATCAAAATCCCAAGGAGTCCCCTATTATTCAAAGCTATAATTAAGACAGATATTGTAGAAACATTTTCTACTGATGACAATGACCCTAATGTTAATAGTGCAAAGAGGTGTACTGTGCTTGCCTGGAAACCCAGGATCTCAATATATATAAAGTTATAGAAATATAATACAGACCCCATAAAGCCTTTCTGTATGATAAAGTGCAGGGGTACTCTTTGTGTGTAGTTAATTCACATACATGTTATGTTATATATATATAGTCCCCTTGTAAATAATGGACTTCTATCAGTGTATTAAATACTCGGTGGGAAGTATTAGCTATATTAGGATGTCGGATTAGGATCTAACTGTGGAAATGTTACCTAGCAGAAAAATATAGTTAGAAAGGAAGTGGCCTAATGTAAGCCCCATATGAATTCATAGAATGGTCTGGATCTCTAGATCCACATTAAGTCCTAGGGGGGATATGTCTTAAGTTCAATTATCCATTTAATCTCTTCTCTACTTAATTTCTTGTTGTAATCTCCTCCTCTCCAGCTAGGTTTTACTAATTTAATACCTATGAATTGTAGCTTGGAGGCATCCCTAAGCTGCTGGGTTTTAAAATGCAATGACACGCTGTGATCTTCAAATCCTTTCAAGATGTTCCTTCTATGTTCCCCTATTCTTTGTTTTAGGCTTCTCGTGGTCTTCCCAATATATTGTTTGCCACACGGACAGGTAAGAAGATATATCACACCCCTGGTGTCACAAGTGATCATATCTTGAATCTTGTTAGTGATACCTGTACTGTTCGACTTGAAGGTTAGAGTAGGTTTCGTATTCTGATAATTAGATGTTCTACAATTCAGGCACCTACCACAGTGGAAAAAGCCTTTATTCTTCCCCATAGAAATTGAGGTTTGAGTAAAGCTTGATGGTGGTTGGTGATTATGGACCAGTTTCTGCCTGAAATCTGGTGCTTTTTTGAAAATAACTCTGGGTTTGTTTGGTAAAATCTGTGCCAATGTTTTGTCTTTTGTAAGGATATTCCAATGCTTACGTAAAGTATGCTTAATCAAATTGGATGATAAATTATATTCAGTGATAAAACATAAATTGAACATGTCTTTGTGATCGACCTTGTCAGTATTGTAATTAAGAAGTTTATCTCTATCTCCATCCAAAACTGTCTGAAATGCTTCTTGCACTAGAGTCTTATTGTCATTTTTCTGAAGAAATTGCTTCTTTAATTCATTACCTTGGGAAATGTAGTCTTGTGTGTTGCTGCAATTGCGTCTCAGCCTGGTGAATTGGCCTTTCGGTATATTCGTGAGCGATGGTGGATAGTGTTCACTGCTGGTCAAAATAAAACTATTGACATCAACCATCTTCCTATATGTTTTGGTCTCCAGCTTCTGATCTTTAATTAATATTTCCAGATCCAAAAAGTTTACCTTTTCTTTACTGTAATCAGCTGTAAAAATAAGGTTGTACGTGTTGGTGTTGAGATGTTTCAAAAAACCAATTAGTGAATCTTCAGATCCTTCCCAAATGAAGATGATGTCATCTATATAGCGTCTCCATAGTACCAAGTTCGCTCCCGTCGCTTCGTTGTTCCAAATAGACTCCGCCTCCCAAACACTCATAAAGAGGTTAGTGTAACTGGGAGTGAACTTGGTACCCATCGTTGTGCCTTGTTGCTGTAACATGAAACGACCCCCGAACCAGAAATAGTTGTGATTTAAAATGAACTTGATTCCCTCTAGTATAAAAATGATTTGTTCTGTTTTTAGAGTACTGTCCTTCTTCAGGATGTATTCCAAATTCTTCAACCCATCATGGTGGTCAATACAGGTATATAATGCAGTGACGTCACAAGTAACCAGCCATCTTTCTTTGTTCCAGCTGATTTTCTTGAGTTCATTCAAAGTATGTGTGGTATCTTTCAAATGTGATTGCTGTAATTTGACCAGTGGCTGCAGAAAGGAGTCAATGTAATGTGATAAGTTGGAACTGATAGAATTAATCCCGGATACAATTGGCCTACCTGGTGGATTGGTGGGGTGTTTGTGTATCTTCGGTAATATATACAACACTGGTATGACAGGGTGGGTGTTATAGATAAAATCCTTCTCATTCTTAGTATGATACCTTTTTCATGGCCGTCTTTCAAGAGTGTGAGCAACCTTGCATTGTAGCTTTTTGTGGGGTCTGAAGGAAGTGCTCGATAGGTAGACTGATCTCCCAATAGTCTTTCGACTTCTTCATTGTAATCAGTTGTATTCTGGATTACGATACCTCCCCCCTTGTCTGCTGGCTTAATGGTGATCTCTTTGTTGTCCTTAAGTTCTCGTAGGGCCTCCTTTTCTTGTTTGGTAATATTCATATGTTTCTTCTTGTTCCATATAGAAAAACCATGTTCCAGGTCGTCCAATACTAATCTCTCAAAGGTCCCAATAAATTCCCCTCTCATGTGCCTCGGTTAGAATGTAGATGGTGGACGTAAATTATTGTGTTGGTAGTCATCTTGAATTCGATTTGATTGTATAGCTTCTCTCTCCCCTGGTTGGTGTACGAAATATTTTTTGAGGGTCAGTTTCCTTGTAAACTTATGCACGTCAATATACGTGTTAAATATATTGGGTGGATTTGTTGGTGCGAACTTCAATCCTTTACTGAGCAGTTTGATATGTTTATCAGTAATTGGAAAATTGCTTAAGTTGAAGATACCTTCTTCTTCTGCATTTGAACCTTTTTCTTCCTGATTTTGTTCGGGTTGTTCTTGTTGTGTTCTGCCTTCCCCTCCTCTAAATCCTCTCCTTGTTCTTCTATTTTTCTTTTCCTTCGTTTTGGAGTTTCTTTTTCTAAGATATGGATTTCTCTTTGAGGCTTTTGTAGGTGGCATTTCTTCTCTGATGGGGTGAGGCAGGCTGTTAGACCTGCCTCCAATGCTAAAAAATTCTCCCCCCATACAGTAGAATTGGGATTTGGTGTTGATTGGAGTGATCCTGAGGCCAGGTTATTGGTATTATCCAACATGGAGCAGTTATGGGTCCATAGTCTTACAGATTCACATAGTTCTTGTGTGAAGGTGTCCAGCCATGTGGTGTTAGAATTTGACTGTTGGTTTTCTGGAGGTTCCCTTTGTATTTCATAATTTAATCTCTCCCTTAACACTGTAGTATCCTGTTCACTTCTTGGCTTGTAAATGGTTGCTGACTCCTCCTTATCTTCTTCTGACATGCGAACTTCCTTTTCTCCATGTGTATATGTCACAGCCTGTCCTTTTTCTTTTCCCATCACATTGATCTTATCCTTGTTCAGTAAGCTCATATACTGTTGGTAGGTGATATATAGTTTTTGGTAAACCGGTGTTTCAACGGCTAAGTTCTTAATATTCCCAGGAGTGTCATATTTGGTCTTCTTTTGTGATCTTGTTGGTTTCCTTCCTTTGAATGAACTCAAGAAAATCAGCTGGAACAAAGAAAGATGGCTGGTTACTTGTGACGTCACTGCATTATATACCTGTATTGACCACCATGATGGGTTGAAGAATTTGGAATACATCCTGAAGAAGGACAGTACTCTAAAAACAGAACAAATCATTTTTATACTAGAGGGAATCAAGTTCATTTTAAATCACAACTATTTCTGGTTCGGGGGTCGTTTCATGTTACAGCAACAAGGCACAACGATGGGTACCAAGTTCACTCCCAGTTACACTAACCTCTTTATGAGTGTTTGGGAGGCGGAGTCTATTTGGAACAACGAAGCGACGGGAGCGAACTTGGTACTATGGAGATGCTATATAGATGTCATCATCTTCATTTGGGAAGGATCTGAAGATTCACTAATTGGTTTTTTGAAACATCTCAACACCAACACGTACAACCTTATTTTTACAGCTGATTACAGTAAAGAAAAGGTAAACTTTTTGGATCTGGAAATATTAATTAAAGATCAGAAGCTGGAGACCAAAACATATAGGAAGATGGTTGATGTCAATAGTTTTATTTTGTACAGCAGTGAACACTATCCACCATGGCTCACGAATATACTGAAAGGCCAATTCACCAGGCTGAGATGCAATTGCAGCAACACACAAGACTGTATGGTCGGAAAAATGTGACCATGCCAGGCAAGTGGTTAAGGGGAAGATGAAGGGTAAGGGATAATCACTGTAGACCTCTACATGTGGCAACATGCAGACTACGCCATTGATTGATATCTCCTGGAAGACTCTGCCTTGCCCTCCCGCAAACATGCATGAATAGATTTAGCCTAGACTGTACCACCCCATTAATCCTGTACTAAAACAACATAAAAAGCAGTATTGACACTTATAACAACTAACTCTCTAGTCAGTTACTGTGAATGTACTGTACAATAATATAAGTGATAGAACAACCAAATACAGTTAAAACAATCAGGTACAATCACTGTAGCATAGCCTACCTTAAATGGGATCTGACTAGGGGATCTCTAATTGCAGCCAGGAGTTTTACACGACTGTATTTTAACTACCCCTAAATTTGTAGGTAGCTGTTACTACAAACATCCTTGTATTAACAGTAAAATTGTGGCTATTTTGGTGAAAAACGGCATTGGGTGGCCTGTGGTTTATGGCCTCTCCAGGTCTGGAATCACTACTGGTGATTCACTGGAGCCTAGTATTCAGTGCAAAAAGTAAATGTGGGACAACCTCCTAATTGGCCTAGGCCTAAACATTCTATCATTGTAGTCTGCCTAATACCCACTGTACAATACAAATCTGGTTACATGGGTAGCGGCCTAACTAATACCAATGGGGTCCACCGTTCACACAGCCGTCTAATGGGAACTACTCAATGGGTGTATCCTAATGTCCTGATGGGACTAGGGGCTTAGTGTTTAATTTTGGGTACTTGCTGGCATGGAGGGAACTTGGGCCTAATGCTCAATTTAGTGATATAGTGGACTTGCAGTAGTTAGTCCTGCTGTCTAACTCTAATGGGCATTGGAGAGAGACTTGGGCCTACTACATTATATTGCATCTAATTTTTTTTTCTTTCTCCAGTCCTTGGGAGGTCTTTTACTGCTTCTTCTCAACCTTTGAACTGCCTTAGCTCCTCTCGCAATACTTCATAAAGATGCGGGGTGATGACACAGCTTGCTGCGGCAAAATATGATTGGTCAGTTCATGGTGAGCATTGGCTGATTTTGAATCTTCCCAAGACAACAAGAAACTTATCGGACCAGCTTCCTTCAGAACCAGGGACCTCCATATGCTTGTACAGCTCTTCCTTTCCTCTGCTAGAATGTCTATCATGTCACAATGTCGTTATCCTTGTGTAAGTAGTTTTATTGTCTTATGCTGTGCGCTACTTCATTTCCTCTCACAGAATATCAATGAGCCAATGTATCAGTTTATTGTTTGTGCATAATAATTTTGGGCAGTTTGAGAGGCCATTTAATTAAAAATTACAACCTTCTGACCATGTGTCATATCCAGAAAGCTGTAATTTTGAACGAAATGGCCTCTCATAGTGTTGGGAATAACAAAGATGTTACTTATGTTTTATTTGGTTCTGATCACCAGTTCTGACCTTGTAGTTATCGTTATGCATGTGTTTATGAATGCTGGTTATCTTAATGTTAATAATAACCTAATATACTTCAAGTGAACTTGTGTTTAAAAGATTATTATGATTACTAATGATTATTAATGATTAATATGGCTAGAACCCCATAAAGTGATAGGGATAATACATTTATATAAAGTGAAATTATATAAACAAAATAGTAATAAACAAAATCCACCAGGTCAGTATGCCGCTCTATAGCTCCACTGAGCGAGGCAGAGCTATTGCATCCCAACATTTCTTTTTGTAACAGTGGGGGAGATTTATCAAAGTTTGGAGTGAGATAAAGTGGAGACAGATAAAGGGCCTGATTCAGGCCCGGTCGCTACCAAGCATTCGCTCATTGCTGGCGATGTTTGCAAATGTGTGAATGCATCGCAGTGTGCGTGCGCAAACTAGTCCGTGCGATTGGGAAGCGCTCGCTTCCCAGCAAAGACAGGCCAGTGAAATGAGTGACAGGAGAGGCTGTTTGTGGGGTAGTAACAGGGTCAGGCCAGTAGTAACGGGGAAGCGGATGTGCGAACGCAGGCTTGCCTGAGAGTTTCAACGCCGTTTCAGAGGCGTGCATAATTAATACTAGAAAAATTAGGGTATGTGCGCTCTAATCAACAGAGCTAGGTAATATGAGTAGGAGCAGCTAAATGGTCGGTTCACCACTCAACTCAAAAATCAACACATAAATAAGCAAGCATAAAGCTTAGACCAACAAGCGCTCACAAACAATCAACTGTATGTCGCTGTACACATTACAAACTTATGCATGTCACGGTTCTCCACATCAATCAATGAGAAACCATTAGTAAAATGAATGGGATATATAAAATGACGATAACTGATCATTCAAGAGCATAAAATTACATTTTAATTTTAAATACAGTTCAGACAAAACAGCACAGATGTACACTGATTAAAATAAATAAATGAAATGGACTGAACAAACTTAAAATGTGCAGTATCGACAATGAGTAAACAATAAAATGAGAATCACCTAAAATAAATACATCTAGCGTATTCCACTAACTCAGTGAAACTGATCATGGTATGACATTCTATATGCAATATAGTACCAATAAATCTAGATACAATAGACAGACACTTATATGTGACACATAAGGAAGGGAAAGGAAAGTGGACAAGTGAGGATGATACAGTTGTATGTGTATCAACAGAGGGGGTGTTTAGGTATTCTAATCGATTGGCAAATGATTGTTAATATTAGTGATAGCCGAGTCTTGTGGTAAAAAGATGATCGACCATATTACTTAAAAGTAGGTGCTGTAGTGGTACTTAGTTCTTGATGTACCAGATATTAAGTGTTCCAATCGATTGGCAAATAGTTGTTAAAGTCAAAAATAGCAGAGTCTTATATTAAAAAAGATGGTTGACCATATAGCTTAAAAATAAAACACTGTGGTGGTACATTATTCTTGATGCACCATGTGTTGGCCGTGTCCTGTATACATCAGGCTAGGATGAATAATATAGTATAATATGCAAATCAATATCAGTCTTGAGAGGCACTTAAATCTGGATGGCCTGGTCTGTGGGGTAGGGATAGGGGTGACCCTGGCTCTGCAGTAGCCAAGGCCCGCACAATCTGCTTCACTGCTGTCCGGATATATGCTAGAGGTTCTCCGGCAGGAGCGCAACTTGTCAGCCTGTGGCAAAACGAGCGGGGCAACTCACCAACACCCGCCCCGGGATGGTGGACCCGCCGACGGTGAGGTGAGCGCCCTTGCACGCTATGTCCCCCGTGTACATGAGGGCTATCAGGCGCGCCTGACACCGCCACGGCCGAGGGTGCAAGACTCAGTAACAGCAGGGGAGGTGGACGCCGGTCGCCAGAGATGGAGGGGGGATGTACTTACCGGCTGAATGATAGTTGGCGCCACTGGCAGGGATCCTCAACAGCTAACTCCGGCAGCTCGTGGCAGTATGCGTGCGTGGTAAAATAGTTCCTTGATCCCGGAGTCCACAGGGGTTGATGTGAATTGGGCGGTCAGTGTGCGTGTCTCCAACACATTTCGGCCAATAATGGCGGCCTTTTTCAAGGATGTTGGTCAGTCATATTCTATCTGTATTTGTATAGTTGAAAGCCACTCCTCCGCTCACCTGATTGGAGGGAACTAATAACCGCGCTTCCGGGTAGTGGTTGTCATGGAGGCATGGAAAACATATTGATTAAAAGCAGTACGTGCAGTGAACCACAGTGAAGGGACACAAAACAGTGATTTTAAAAAATAGATCAGAGAATCGGAGGGAAATGGACCCTTGTAGATATCAAAATCCCAAGGAGTCCCCTATTATTCAAAGCTATAATTAAGACAGATATTGTAGAAACATTTTCTACTGATGACAATGACCCTAATGTTAATAGTGCAAAGAGGTGTACTGTGCTTGCCTGGAAACCCAGGATCTCAATATATATAAAGTTATAGAAATATAATACAGACCCCATAAAGCCTTTCTGTATGATAAAGTGCAGGGGTACTCTTTGTGTGTAGTTAATTCACATACATGTTATGTTATATATATATAGTCCCCTTGTAAATAATGGACTTCTATCAGTGTATTAAATACTCGGTGGGAAGTATTAGCTATATTAGGATGTCGGATTAGGATCTAACTGTGGAAATGTTACCTAGCAGAAAAATATAGTTAGAAAGGAAGTGGCCTAATGTAAGCCCCATATGAATTCATAGAATGGTCTGGATCTCTAGATCCACATTAAGTCCTAGGGGGGATATGTCTTAAGTTCAATTATCCATTTAATCTCTTCTCTACTTAATTTCTTGTTGTAATCTCCTCCTCTCCAGCTAGGTTTTACTAATTTAATACCTATGAATTGTAGCTTGGAGGCATCCCTAAGCTGCTGGGTTTTAAAATGCAATGACACGCTGTGATCTTCAAATCCTTTCAAGATGTTCCTTCTATGTTCCCCTATTCTTTGTTTTAGGCTTCTCGTGGTCTTCCCAATATATTGTTTGCCACACGGACAGGTAAGAAGATATATCACACCCCTGGTGTCACAAGTGATCATATCTTGAATCTTGTTAGTGATACCTGTACTGTTCGACTTGAAGGTTAGAGTAGGTTTCGTATTCTGATAATTAGATGTTCTACAATTCAGGCACCTACCACAGTGGAAAAAGCCTTTATTCTTCCCCATAGAAATTGAGGTTTGAGTAAAGCTTGATGGTGGTTGGTGATTATGGACCAGTTTCTGCCTGAAATCTGGTGCTTTTTTGAAAATAACTCTGGGTTTGTTTGGTAAAATCTGTGCCAATGTTTTGTCTTTTGTAAGGATATTCCAATGCTTACGTAAAGTATGCTTAATCAAATTGGATGATAAATTATATTCAGTGATAAAACATAAATTGAACATGTCTTTGTGATCGACCTTGTCAGTATTGTAATTAAGAAGTTTATCTCTATCTCCATCCAAAACTGTCTGAAATGCTTCTTGCACTAGAGTCTTATTGTCATTTTTCTGAAGAAATTGCTTCTTTAATTCATTACCTTGGGAAATGTAGTCTTGTGTGTTGCTG
The DNA here is from genome assembly GCA_031769625.1 of Taudactylus pleione. Lineage (NCBI taxonomy): Eukaryota > Metazoa > Chordata > Amphibia > Anura > Myobatrachidae > Taudactylus > Taudactylus pleione. Next base: position 14,813,427 of record JAUIMM010000178.1, read on the forward strand.
CAATTGCGTCTCAGCCTGGTGAATTGGCCTTTCGGTATATTCGTGAGCGATGGTGGATAGTGTTCACTGCTGGTCAAAATAAAACTATTGACATCAACCATCTTCCTATATGTTTTGGTCTCCAGCTTCTGATCTTTAATTAATATTTCCAGATCCAAAAAGTTTACCTTTTCTTTACTGTAATCAGCTGTAAAAATAAGGTTGTACGTGTTGGTGTTAAGATGTTTCAAAAAACCAATTAGTGAATCTTCAGATCCTTCCCAAATGAAGATGATGTCATCTATATAGCGTCTCCATAGTACCAAGTTCGCTCCCGTCGCTTCATTGTTCCAAATAGACTCCGCCTCCCAAACACTCATAAAGAGGTTAGTGTAACTGGGAGTGAACTTGGTACCCATCGTTGTGCCTTGTTGCTGTAACATGAAACGACCCCCGAACCAGAAATAGTTGTGATTTAAAATGAACTTGATTCCCTCTAGTATAAAAATGATTTGTTCTGTTTTTAGAGTACTGTCCTTCTTCAGGATGTATTCCAAATTCTTCAACCCATCATGGTGGTCAATACAGGTATATAATGCAGTGACGTCACAAGTAACCAGCCATCTTTCTTTGTTCCAGCTGATTTTCTTGAGTTCATTCAAAGTATGTGTGGTATCTTTCAAATGTGATTGCTGTAATTTGACCAGTGGCTGCAGAAAGGAGTCCATGTAATGTGATAAGTTGGAACTGATAGAATTAATCCCGGATACAATTGGCCTACCTGGTGGATTGGTGGGGTGTTTGTGTATCTTCGGTAATATATACAACACTGGTATGACAGGGTGGGTGTTATAGATAAAATCCTTCTCATTCTTAGTATGATACCTTTTTCATGGCCGTCTTTCAAGAGTGTGAGCAACCTTGCATTGTAGCTTTTTGTGGGGTCTGAAGGAAGTGCTCGATAGGTAGACTGATCTCCCAATAGTCTTTCGACTTCTTCATTGTAATCAGTTGTATTCTGGATTACGATACCTCCCCCCTTGTCTGCTGGCTTAATGGTGATCTCTTTGTTGTCCTTAAGTTCTCGTAGGGCCTCCTTTTCTTGTTTGGTAATATTCATATGTTTCTTCTTGTTCCATATAGAAAAACCATGTTCCAGGTCGTCCAATACTAATCTCTCAAAGGTCCCAATAAATTCCCCTCTCATGTGCCTCGGTTAGAATGTAGATGGTGGACGTAAATTATTGTGTTGGTAGTCATCTTGAATTCGATTTGATTGTATAGCTTCTCTCTCCCCTGGTTGGTGTACGAAATATTTTTTGAGGGTCAGTTTCCTTGTAAACTTATGCACGTCAATATACGTGTTAAATATATTGGGTGGATTTGGTGGTGCGAACTTCAATCCTTTACTGAGCAGTTTGATATGTTTATCAGTAATTGGAAAATTGCTTAAGTTGAAGATACCTTCTTCTTCTGCATTTGAACCTTTTTCTTCCTGATTTTGTTCGGGTTGTTCTTGTTGTGTTCTGCCTTCCCCTCCTCTAAATCCTCTCCTTGTTCTTCTATTTTTCTTTTCCTTCGTTTTGGAGTTTCTTTTTCTAAGATATGGATTTCTCTTTGAGGCTTTTGTAGGTGGCATTTCTTCTCTGATGGGGTGAGGCAGGCTGTTAGACCTGCCTCCAATGCTAAAAAATTCTCCCCCCATACAGTAGAATTGGGATTTGGTGTTGATTGGAGTGATCCTGAGGCCAGGTTATTGGTATTATCCAACATGGAGCAGTTATGGGTCCATAGTCTTACAGATTCACATAGTTCTTGTGTGAAGGTGTCCAGCCATGTGGTGTTAGAATTTGACTGTTGGTTTTCTGGAGGTTCCCTTTGTATTTCATAATTTAATCTCTCCCTTAACACTGTAGTATCCTGTTCACTTCTTGGCTTGTAAATGGTTGCTGACTCCTCCTTATCTTCTTCTGACATGCGAACTTCCTTTTCTCCATGTGTATATGTCACAGCCTGTCCTTTTTCTTTTCCCATCACATTGATCTTATCCTTGTTCAGTAAGCTCATATACTGTTGGTAGGTGATATATAGTTTTTGGTAAACCGGTGTTTCAACGGCTAAGTTCTTAATATTCCCAGGAGTGTCATATTTGGTCTTCTTTTGTGATCTTGTTGGTTTCCTTCCTTTGAATGAACTCAAGAAAATCAGCTGGAACAAAGAAAGATGGCTGGTTACTTGTGACGTCACTGCATTATATACCTGTATTGACCACCATGATGGGTTGAAGAATTTGGAATACATCCTGAAGAAGGACAGTACTCTAAAAACAGAACAAATCATTTTTATACTAGAGGGAATCAAGTTCATTTTAAATCACAACTATTTCTGGTTCGGGGGTCGTTTCATGTTACAGCAACAAGGCACAACGATGGGTACCAAGTTCACTCCCAGTTACACTAACCTCTTTATGAGTGTTTGGGAGGCGGAGTCTATTTGGAACAACGAAGCGACGGGAGCGAACTTGGTACTATGGAGATGCTATATAGATGTCATCATCTTCATTTGGGAAGGATCTGAAGATTCACTAATTGGTTTTTTGAAACATCTCAACACCAACACGTACAACCTTATTTTTACAGCTGATTACAGTAAAGAAAAGGTAAACTTTTTGGATCTGGAAATATTAATTAAAGATCAGAAGCTGGAGACCAAAACATATAGGAAGATGGTTGATGTCAATAGTTTTATTTTGTACAGCAGTGAACACTATCCACCATGGCTCACGAATATACTGAAAGGCCAATTCACCAGGCTGAGATGCAATTGCAGCAACACACAAGACTACATTTCCCAAGGTAATGAATTAAAGAAGCAATTTCTTCAGAAAAATGACAATAAGACTCTAGTGCAAGAAGCATTTCAGACAGTTTTGGATGGAAATAGAGATAAACTTCTTAATTACAATACTGACAAGGTCGATCACAAAGACATGTTCAATTTATGTTTTATCACTGAATATAATTCTTCATCCAATTTGATTAAGCATACTTTACGTAAACATTGGAATATCCTTACAAAAGACAAAACATTGGCACAGATTTTACCAAACAAACCCAGAGTTATTTTCAAAAAAGCACCAGATTTCAGGCAGAAACTGGTCCATAATCACCAACCACCATCAAGCTTTACTCAAACCTCAATTTCTATGGGGAAGAATAAAGGCTTTTTCCACTGTGGTAGGTGCCTGAATTGTAGAACATCTAATTATCAGAATACGAAACCCACTCTAACCTTCAAGTCGAACAGTACAGGTATCACTAACAAGATTCAAGATATGATCACTTGTGACACCAGGGGTGTGATATATCTTCTTACCTGTCCGTGTGGCAAACAATATATTGGGAAGACCACGAGAAGCCTAAAACAAAGAATAGGGGAACATAGAAGGAACATCTTGAAAGGATTTGAAGATCACAGCGTGTCATTGCATTTTAAAACATAGCACCTTAGGGATGCCTCCAAACTACAATTCATAGGTATTAAATTAGTAAAACCTAGCTGGAGAGGAGGAGATTACAACAAGAAATTAAGTAGAGAAGAGATTAAATGGATAATTGAACTAAAGACCTTATCCCCCCTAGGACTTAATGTGGATCTAGAGATCCAGACCATTCTATGAATTCATATGGGGCTTACATTAGGCCACTTCCTTTCTAACTATATTTTTCTGCTAGGTAACATCACCACAGTTAGATCCTAATCCGACATCCTAATATAGCTAATACTTCCCACCGAGTATTTAATACACTGATAGAAGTCCATTATTTACAAGGGGACTATATATATATATAACATAACATGTATGTGAATTAACTACACACAAAGAGTACCCCTGCACTTTATCATACAGAAAGGCTTTATGGGGCCTGTATTATATTTCTATAACTTTATATATATTGAGATCCTGGGTTTCCAGGCAAGCACAGTACACCTCTGTGCACTATTAACATTAGGGTCATTGTCATCAGTAGAAAATGTTTGTACAATATCTGTCTTAATTATAGCTTTGAATAATAGGGGACTCCTTGGGCTTTTGATGTCTACAAGGGTCCATTTCCCTCCGATTCTCTGATCTACTTTTTAAAATCACTGTTTTGTGTCCCTTCACTGTGGTTCACTGCACGTACTGCTTTTAATCAATATGTTTTCCATGCCTCCATGACAACCACTACCAGGAGGCGCGGTTATTAGTTCCCTCCAATCAGGTGAGCGGAGGAGTTGCTTTCAACTATACAAATACAGATAGAATATGACTGACCAACATCCTTGAAAAAGGCCGCCATTATCGGCCAAAACGCGTTGGTAACACGCACACTGACCGCCCAATTCAGATCAACCCCTGTGGACTCCGGGATCAAGGAACTATTTTACCACGCACGCATACTGCCACGAGCTGCCGGAGTCTGCTGTTGAGGATCCCTGCCAGTGGCGCCAACTATCGTTCAGCCGGTAAGCACATCCCCCCTCCATCTCTGGCGACCGGCGTCCACCTCCCCTGCTTTTACTGAGTCTTGCACCCTCGGCCGTGGCGGTGTCAGGCGCGCCTGATAGCCCTCATGTACACGGGGGGACATAGCTTGCAAGGGCGCTCACCTCACCGTCGGCGGGTCCACCATCCCGGGGCGGGTGTTGGTGAGTTGCCCCCGCTCGTTTTGCCACAGGCTGACAAGTTGCGCTCCTGCCGGAGAACCTCTAGCATATATCCGGACAGCAGTGAAGCAGATTGTGCGGGCCTTGGCTACTGCAGAGCCAGGGTCACCCCTATCCCTACCCCACAGACCAGGCCATCCAGATTTAAGTGCCTCTCAAGACTGATATTGATTTGCATATTATACTATATTATTCATCCTAGCCTGATGTATACAGGACACGGCCAACACATGGTGCATCAAGAATAATGTACCACCACAGCTTTTTATTTTTAAGCTATATGGTCAACCATCTTTTTTAATATAAGACTCTGGCAAATAGTTGTTAAAGTCAAAAATAGCAATCGATTGGAACACTGAATATCTGGTACATCAAGAACTACGTACCACTACAGCACCTACTTTTAAGTTATATGGTCGATCATCTTTTTACCACAAGACTCGGCTATCACTAATATTAACAATCATTTGCCAATCGATTAGAATACCTAAACACCCCCTCTGTTGATACACATACAACTGTATCATCCTCACTTGTCCACTTTCCTTTCCCTTCCTTATGTGTCACATACAAGTGTCTGTCCATTGTATCTATATTTATTGGTATATTGCATATAGAATGTCATACCATGATCAGTTTCACTGAGTTAGTGGAATACGCTAGATGTATTTATTTTAGGTGATTCTCATTTTATTGTTTACTCATTGTCGATACTGCACATTTTAAGCTTGTTCAGTCCATTTCATTTATTTATTTTAATCAGTGTACATCTGTGCTGTTTTGTCTGAACTGTAATTTTATGCTCTTGAATGATCAGTTATCGTCATTTTATATATCCCATTCATTTTACTAATGGTTTCTCATTGATTGATGTGGAGAACCGTGACATGCATAAGTTTGTATTGTGTATGCGACATACAGTTGATTGTTTGTGAGCGCTTGTTGGCCTAAGCTTTATGCTTGCTTATTTATGTGCATAATAGGCAGCATCATAGTACATGTCACCTGGCTGGTTTATACACTGAACTGCTCGCAGTGCTTGCGGTAGGGTAAAGGCAACCAGAAGTGCTGCGAATGCTCCCGATGGTACCCGATGTACCGATGGTTGCATACACTCCCTGGAGATGACGTGCGCAAGTGGGCGTCTTAAGACAGGCTAGTGGGCGTCTGCATACACAAAGTGATCGCACGCCAATACATAGCGGGTGTGCTTATGCCTTGCTGTGCGATCGCATGCCTTGCTGGGTGTGTGCAGAATTTGCATACGTTGGGAGTGAGCGTACGCATCTAGCGACTGGGTCTGAATCAGGTCCAAAGTACCAACCAATCAGCTCTTGTCATTTTTCTAAGACAACATGTAAAATAATAGCTAGGAGCTGTCTGGTTGCTATGAGAAACACCCCCGCTCTTCATTTGTAGCAGCTTTAGTAAATCTATCCCCTTTAAATAATTTTATGTGTAATTATATCTGTGTTAACTCACCAAATACATAGTTACGTGTTTATATTTCACTGTGAATACTTGCTAACCAACCATATTGCGTTTGTGATGCAGGGTAAGGCACAAGAGTATAGATATATCAATTATGTGTTGTATTTGTCCCACTACTCCCTATTGCAGATATGAAAGTTAATTATTAAAGTGTATTTTTTAAGGAGGTGCTCCAAAGAATAGTGTACAACAGAAGAAAAATGTCTCAGGAGAGACTAGTATTCTTATATTGGGGCACACATTCTATGCAGTGAGACATACAACTACGGCCCTGTACAACATAACTTTTGTTAGTATTGTTTCTATCAGAGCATTTTCCAAACCATTTCCACAGTCCTCATATGTTGTTGCTGTGCTAGGCTTATCTCATTTGTAACATGAGTTGCATAGAGATTATTTTGGCATAACATAGAGTTTTTTTTGTCTCTGACAGAGGGTGTCTCAGCTTTTGTACCATCTGTCAATCAATGTTGCCTTTAGACCATCTTGTATTGGAATCCTTCTGACACTTGACACTCCGGTGTTTTTTATTACTCAGTTGTGTTAATGTTCTAAGTGTCAGATGTAGGTCAGAAGATGTAAGTTTCTTCTACTCCTATTGCACGAGTGTACAAGTTTAAGGAATGGATGTGTTTAATTTCAGCTCAATGTGGTGAATGGTACCTTATTGTATTGGAGAGGAGTGCGCTCTTGCACTTTCTCCTCTGCCATACACTTCATATACTAGGACCCAGAGTCAGCCTGAGGCGTTGTCTCTGACCTGTGTACTGCGCATGTGCAACCTGCTCTGTTTGCTATATTGAGTGCTCTAGTACGATGCAACCACAGAATACTTAGCTCCTCTCAGGGTGAGACCTATTACCGCTATTACCACCACTGTTTAACCTGCATTACTACTGTGAGTGTATTACTGCTGTTATCAATAAACCTGCAAGCCTGGTTAATGACCTAATGTGTGGACTAACCTCCATTTCACATTCCATTGGTACCTATTGCAACCACAAAAGTTCTACACCAATAGGTATGGGCTCAGGCACCCCAGTACCCTGCGTGTGAAGTGTAAAATGAAGGCCTGCATTTGGATAAGCACATAAAATCCATAGTGCAGCTGCAAGCATGACCTTCAACTAACTAAGAGGTTCTGAGAAATATGCCATGTGGAAGTTTGCTATGGTAATGCAGCTGTAGCAAGAAAATCTGTGGAAAATAACAAATGATCCAGATGACAGTCCAAATCCTGATGAAGTGCTGCCTGTAGGGCAGCACTTATATTCCACAACTCATGGGAAAGTGTCAGCATGACATGTGGATAGCCCTGCAAGTAGCTTATGAAAATAAATCTCATGATGAGAATAAACCTGAGATGTACACTGTACGGTTCCAAGCTGAGTGCATGCAGATACAAGAATAAGTACATTGACAAGATGCTGTTCCTATCTCAGCAATTGACATCTGTGGGAGTCCAGGTGGATGATGAAAAAGTCATAATGGTGATGCTGCAGTATCTAATGCCTGAATTCGATTTTTTAGTAGTGGTTTTAGAATCCTGTGTGTTTTAAGCTATCAGATCATGAGGGCTAAACTGCTGCAATTCCAGGAACATATGCTAGTTGAGTCAAATGTTGAGAGTTCTGCTTTATTCCCTAAGGACAATAAGCCCAAAAGGCCTAAATACAAGTGTTTCATATGTCACAAAGTAGGAAGCCTCTGAATGAAGACTGAAAGATTCAAGTGGTGCTCAGAAGAAGTGTGACAAAGGATTGAGTCAGCTTTAAATTCCACAAAATCACAGGAAGAATTGCTGGTACATAGACTCAGGAGCCATGAGGTATTTCATTTGCAACCAGGAATGGTTTACATTGTTAAGCACGTGTGTTCCTATAACAGTCAGAGGGATTGGAGATAAGGTCCTTACAGCCTCAGAAGTAAGGAAAATCACTGTGCCCCTTTGAAAAAAGGAGAAACCATAGTCACAGAGATCCAGGATGTGTTATTTGTACTAGATCTGGGGACAAACTTCATTGCAATAAGTGTCCTAGAAGAAAAAGTTTTCAATGTCAAATTTGCAGGGGGCAACAGTAACTTGGTGCCAGCAACTATACATTCTAGACACAGAATAGTGCTATGCAAAGATGGCTTCTGAGACAAGACAGTTTATGGAGCTGTGGCACAGGCGGCTATGCCACCTGGGGTATGATAATGTTCAAAAACTCATTGACGGAGTGGTAACGAGAATAGCCATGAGCAATACTGAGAAACTGGTGTGCGAAAGCTGTATAATGGGTAAGCAAACCATCTTTCCCTTCATAAAGTCCGCAACCAGAGCTGAAGCACCACTAGCATTAGTGCATACAGATGTGTGGCCAGATGGAGGTGAAATCAATATGTGGATACTAATATTTCCTGACATTCATCAATGATTTCAGGGGAATGACACATGTTTACTTCATCAAAGACAAACTGAAGTTTAATGCAATACTGCAGAGTACAAAAGTATGGTGCACACTCAAACCAGCCAGAAATTCAAAATCTTGAGATCTGACAAAGGCAGAGAATATGAACAAAGAAAAAATTAAGCTGTCTTCCTAAAGAAATATGGCATAGCCATATAGCTAACCATTGTAAACATGGCAGAAACAAATGTTGTCAGTGAGCATGCCAACCACACAATTGTAGAGAAAGTGCAGCCTGTGCTGAGTGACATGGGCCTAGAAAAGTGTTTATGTGGAGAAGCAGTGTCTACTGAAGTATACTTTGAAGAACTATGCACCCACAGTAGCTGTAAAAGGCAAAACACAGCTAGAGGCGGGATCTGGAAACAAGCCAAATGTCAATCATCTCAGAGTGTGCATTCCGAAAGAGAAGAGACAAAAGCTAGATCCTAAGTCAGTGGAGTTATTATGCTTGGATTGTGCCAAGAAAGTAAGAAATGCAGACTATGGGTTATAACAAACCAAAAGCTTATAAAATCCAGAGATGTGGTTTTCCGTGCAGTAACTCCACCAAACGTGAAGCTGGAACAAGGATCGCAGCACAATCTTCTTATGCTAGATATACCAATAACTGGAAGAGTGTCTGGATTAGAGATGCCTTTGTGGATACCCAATCACAGAGCAGAAGTTCTGTGAGAATTTTTAAAGGAAAACCCACTAGGAGATATTATGAGGAGTTTGAACCACAAAATATCCAAAAAGCAAAGTCAAGCAAAGACTGGGAAGAATGGAAGTCAGAAATAGATAAAGAAATGGCATCATTAAATGACACTAATACATTCACTTCACTGCAAGACAGGTAAGGACAAGTGGGTCTTTTGTAGAAAGTTAAATGCAGACAGAATAATTGCCCATTACAAAGCTCTTCTTGTGGCAATAGGATATACACAGGATTGACCAGGGTAAAATCTTCTCACCTTTGGCAAAGCACAGTACACTGCATTTAGACATTGCAATATCTTCCATGTATGATTTTTTGTTGTACAAGCTAGACTTTTTGGAAATGTTCCAAGAAGAAAAAGTCTGTTTGTTGAAAAAGGCTTTATATGGTCTGAACAAAGTGGTCGTTGTTGGTACATTAATTTAGATGCTGTAATAAAGGATTTGGACTTTGTACGTTCAGAGACTGATTAATATCTATACCACAAAACAATAGAACATAAACTGTTAATTGTAGTCGTATATGTGGATGATCTGTTGTTAGCAGGTCAGGAGAAACACATATCCAGTGTCAAGCATCTGCTGGCGCAGTAAATCAATTTAATAATCTTGCAAAACTTGACTGAAGGAACTCTCACAGTTGATATACAAATTTATATTGAAGCAGTACTTAACAAGTATGCAATATTAGATATAAAACCAATCAGTACTCCCATTGCCCATTGACAAAGGCACACAAAAGCTGTGTCAGCAACAAGCAGAGATAGAGGATACAAAAAAGGTTCCTTATCAGAGTGCTCTTGGAAGTTTAATGTATGCAAGTATTGGAACTCAACCAGACTTTACATATGTCATAAGCCAAGTGAGCCAGTTTGCCATTAATCCTGGGAAATAACAATGTACTACAGTTAAAACAATCCTAAAATATCTAAAGTGTTCAACTCCCTTGAAGCTAGAATTTTCAAAGTATGGGATTCTAAACTGAAGTCTTTCCGTGATACTGACTGGGGATTAGATGAGGATGACTGTTGTTTTAACAAAAGATATCTGTTTGTACTTACAGGCACAGCTGTCGGCTGCATGAGCAAAAAGAAACCCATTGTTCACCTATCCACCACTGAGTACTTGGCACTTGCAGAAACTACCAAGGAAGCCTTATACTTAAAAGAGACATAATGTAAATTAAACCCTGAGTCAGGATTAGACTATCAATGTCAGAAGCGGGTTGGGCTATGGACAGGGTGCCATGTGCCTCCCCGGCCACACCGTCACCTAGTGTTTCTGCAGTAGAAGCCATGGTGGTTCAAGCGGCTGCAATCCTACAGTCGGCATTTGAGGCCGCATCATCTCATACTACACATCTATGTTACTTTATGTCCTACAGGGCTGGCATAAATTAGCTTTCTGCGCAGATATTCTACTATAATCACAGAATGACATACAATGTATACTTTGGAAACAGATTTGCGACTGTTGCCACCAGTATGAACAAGACAAAAGCCCTCACCTACTATGACAAGTAACTACATTTTTCACTGGCAACCCACAAATAATATACCTAGACTCCTACCTAATCAGACACTATGATCTATTGTTCTGAATGTGCTAATTTCCATCCATGGTTGTTGCCATTAAATTCTTTGCGGTGGCCAGTAGACTTTCCGCCACGGGATCACTTGGTCCACCATCATGATTTGTTTTCCGAAGTCTTCTCTGGAAACTGATGCTGCTGCGACCTTGTGAACTGGAGATGCTGGTGTTAGCTGATTCATTTGGAATAGTTGGAGATGTCTGCGTAGGTTGGATGGTTGGGTTTGTATCTTGATTCCCTGTGTTAGTGCTTGTACTTGGTTCATCAATGTTGCTTTGTTGTAAACCTGCAGAATCCTCCATCTGAATGTGAGAGTGGTAAAAAGTTAAAATGTAAAATAATGTTAAGTTTCACTTTTGGATTTTAATTAAACTACTCTTTTTTTTTGCTAGTTCCCATCTACACCAGAAGATTGGATGGATATTGGTCAGAAATTTGAAGAACGCTGGAATTTCCCAAATTGTGGAGGAGCGATAGATGGGAAACATGTTAGAATTATCCCACCTGCCATCTCTGGTTCCTATTATTTTATTTATAAAGGTTTTTTTAGTGTGATTTTAATGGCTATTGTAGATGCTAATTATCAATTTCTGTATCTGGATATTGGTAAAAATGGGCGAGTGTCTGATGGTGGAGTTATTGAACAGACTACCTTTCATTGCAGACTCACCAATGATACACTTCATTTGCCTTCTGTGGAGCAAACAAAGTGTGGCCTGAATTTCGTATTTGTGGCAGATGATGCCTTTGCACTAAATAGTCATGTTCTGAAACCTTTCCCACAGAGAGGGCTTTCACAGGACAAAATAATTTTCAACTACCGTCTCTCTAGAGCAAGACGTGTAGTTGAAAATGCTTTTGGCAAGTTGAGCAACAGGTTCCGGATATTTCATTCTGCCATTAATCTCCAGCCTGAGAAAATAGACACAGTGGTTATGGCATGTTGTTTTTTGCATAATTTTTTACAAACTAAATCAGGTCGATTTTTCAGACACTGTGGATTACACAGATGAAGCAGCAAGATGGACGCCACTTGAATCTGCACCACCCAAAAATGCTTGTGAGCTGGCCAAACTCACAAGGGATAATTACCTAACATATTTCAATGGTGTGGGTGGTGTTGCTTGGCAAAATAATATCTTGCAGTGATTTTTAACTACTGTAAATTCTGAATGATGCGTTTAAGGGGCAAGTTAACATTACGCATGTGTGTTGTGTTTTTTTGAAAATTAAACATTTTTTACACTGCTAGGTCATTTGTTAATTAATTACATCATTAATGATTCTGTCTCCTGTTTTTGTAATAATAGTGTGGCATGTGTTTGTTTTTTTTGTGTAATAAATGTTGGAAATGTACAAAAATTGTGTTGGTTAAATCAATTGTGTTTTAGGTATATATTTTTTGAAAGAATTTTTTACCAAAATCCTAAACACATTTCTTTGACTGTTTGTCGAAAGTTTTGTAGTTAGGTTTGAAAGGGACACATATAAACTCAATAAGGTAACCCTGTGCTGTAACACACTGGTTCACAAATTGGGTGGCGTGGCAACCTGGGGTGCCTCAGGCAGGGGTGTATCTAGGGATCCGAGCGCCCCTGGCAATGTAATGGACTGGCGCCCCCCTCCTCCCATAATTTCAAGCAGTGCCCCCAGTAGTATTCCCCCCTATGCATTGCCCCCAGTAGCGGCGACCCTCCCCATACAGTGCCCCCAGTAGAAGTCCCCCCTATGCAGACCCCAGTAGTAATCCCCGCTATGCATTGCCCCCAGTAGTAGTCTCCCTATGCATTGCCCCCAGTAGTAATCCCCCCTATGCTGCATTGCCCCCAGTAGCGGCCACCCCCTTTACAGCGCCCCCAGTAGCGGCCACCCTCTTTACAGTGACCCCAGTAGCAGCAGTAGCAGCCACACCCTTTTCAGTGCCCCCAGTAGCAGCCACCCCCTTTACAGTGACCCCAGTAGCAGCCACCCCCTTTACAGTGCCCCAAGTAGTGGCCACCCCCCCTCCCTCCCTCTGCAGTGCCAGAAAAAAAACATACAGAAACAAAAAAACAAACAAAAACACAACTTACCTGATCCCGGCTCCTGCCGACTACCGCCGCTGTCCGCGCCTCCTGGCCCGCTCTGCAGTATGGGAAAGATGTCATGATGTCTCTCCCATCACTCGCTGTGGGGGGGAGCCGGAAGCCGGATCTCATGATTGAGCTCCAGCCGGCTCCCTCTGTGGCCACAGCAGCCAATGAGAGTCTGTCTGACTCTCATTGGCTGGCTGCTATAACAAACACACAGCCACTTCTGGCAGCTGTGTGTTTGTTACTGTGTAGGGCAGACCGCTGTCACTGCGGTCTGCCCTACAATTGCAGGGGCCCGGGAGGATGAGCGGTGGCTGCACCGCCACTAGTTCCGGCCTGATCCACCCCTTGGCTGCTGGTGGCACTGCCGGACGGCGCCCCCCCTTTGGCTGGCGCCCCTGGCGAGTGCCATCCGGGCCAATGGGTAGATACGCCCCTGGCCTCAGGGCACTTCCAAGGTTGCCTTAGGTTCATGGTCAAGTCCCAAACAACTTAAAAAAAAAAAAAAGTGTTAGAGGCAGAACCAGAACTAACAGCTGCCAAATAAAAAACATGTGGAACAAATAAAGTGCAGCCCTGTCAACCACTACATAACTGAACCTAAGGTTGACATATAAGCACAATTTACTGCATTTAGTTTTTGCAATTTTTAACAATCCAAAAATTTTAGCCATGGGGTGCCATGGATTTAAAGCTGATACTCTAGGGTGCCATGATTGGGCAAAGTTTGGAAAGCATTGCTACAACAACATTATTTAGAGTACACTTAACATGTTGTCGTGGCCACTGCGGAATGAGACGCTGATGCTTCATCATCCTCTTCATCCAGGGTATGAAATGACTCCTTTGGCAGCTCTTGATCCAAAGTGAATATCAAAAGGTTATAATACCACAGTCGTCAGTGGATGCGCCAGATCTATGTGAATCCAACCATTTATTGTGTACCTTCTTGAACACGGTGCGTAAATTAGCTATTTTGTTTTTGACCCATGTCAGATTGGCATTAGGTATTTTGGACTTGGCAACCTCAATGAGGGCATTATATGCCAATGCCCTTTTTTCCCGGTTCATATAACAGTCATCCTTGCACTTCCATAGGCAAGGATGTGCACGATATACAGCTATAAATTCTGTTATTAATTTTTTTGAAATTTCAGCAGCCATGATCTCTGTTAAAAAAATAAATTTTTTTAGCTGTTGTACAACACTTGCACTGTAAATAGTTTGCATGACTTAATAACTCTGGCCCTGAGTTAGAGCCGGTCGCTCTGACAGAGCGCTCGCTCTGAATCAGGGACGTTTTTTTTTTTTTTTCGAATCAGCCTCTTGGCCGCTCGCATAGCTGTGGGTGACCACCCACAGCTATTGCGAGCGGCCATGATGATGGTCGCAATGGTCAAGACCATCGCGACCATCGGGCTTGTGACGAGACCCTTGTGTTAGGGTCTCGTGGCCGCAAGCCCCAGAGAGATTTCAGCTCTAACAGAGCCGGAATCTCTTCATTGACATCACTGGTGATTTATGAACAACCATCATCTGCAGATCACTCGATCTGAAGATACAGTCAGGTGCATAAATATTGGGACATTGGCAGAATTTTCATATTTTGGCCTCTATTCACCACCGCAATGGCTTTGAAATGAAACAAACAAGATGTGATTTAACTGCAGACTTTCAGATTTAATTTGAGGGTAATTACATCCAAATCAGATGAACGGTGTAGGAATTACAACGGTTTCTATATGTGCCTCCCACTTTTTAAGGGGCCAAAAGTAATGGGGCAAACTAAACAATCCTAAATCAAACTTTCACTTTTTAATACTTTGTTGCAAATCCTTGGCAGGCAATTACAGCCTGAAGTCTGGAACGCATAGACCTCACCAGACGCTGGGTTTCATCCCTGGTGATGCTCTGCCAGGCCTCTACTGCAAATGTCTTCAGTTCCTGCTTGTTCTTGGGGCATTTTCCCTTCAGTTTTGTCTTTATCAAGTGAAATGTATGCTCAATCATATTCAGGTCAGGGGATTGACTTGGCCATTGCATAAAATTCCACTTTTTAGCCTTAAAAAACTCTTTGGTTGCTTTTGCAGTATGCTTCGGGTCATTGTCCATCTGCACTGTGAAGCGCCGTCCAATGAGTTCTGAAGCATTTGACTGAATATGAGCATATAATATTGCCCGAAACACTTCAGAATTCATTTTGCTGCTTTTGTCAGCAGTCACATCATCAATAAATACAAGGGAACCAGTTCCATTGGCAGCCATACATGCCCACGCCATGACACTACCACCACCATGCTTCACTGATGAGTTGGTATGTTTTGGAACATGAGCAGTTCCTTACCTTCTCCATACTCTTCTCTTCCCATCACTCTGGTACAAGTTGATCTTTGTCTCATCTGTCCATAGGATGTTGTTGCAGAACTGTAATGGCTTTTTTAGATGTTGTTTGGCAAACTCTAATCTGGTGTTCCTGTTTTTGTGGCTCACCAATGGTTTACATCTTGTGGTGAACCCTCTATATTCACTCTTGTGAAGTCTTCTCTTGATTGTTGACTTTGACACATATACACCTACCTCCTGGAGAGTGTTCTTGATTTGGCCAACTGTTGTGTAGGGGTTTTTCTTCGCCAGGGAACTAATTCCTCTGTCATCCACCACAGTTGTTTTCCGTGGTCTTCCGGGTCTTTTGGTGTTGCTGAGCTCTCCGGTGCGTTCTTTCTTTTTAAGAATGTTCCAAACAGTTGATTTAGCCACACCTAATGTTTTTGCTATCCCTCTGATGGGTTTGTTTTGATTTTTCAGCCTAAAGATGGCTTGCTTTACTAATAGTGACAGCTCTTTGGATCTCATATTGAGAGTCGACAGCAACTGATTCCAAATGCAAATGTCACAACTAGAATCAACTCCAGACCTTATACCTGCTTAATTGATAATGAAATAACGAGCGAATAGCCCACACCTGTTCATGAAATAGCTTTTGAGTTGATAGTCCCATTACTTTTGGCTCCTTAAAAAGTGGGAGGCACATATAGAAACCGTTGTAATTCCTACACCGTTCACCTGATTTGGATGTAATTACCCTCAAATTAAATCTGAAAGTCTGCAGTTAAAGCACATCTTGTTTGTTTCATCTCAAAGCCATTGTGGTGGTAAATAGAGGCCAAAATATGAAAATTCTGTCAATGTCCCAATATTTATGCACCTGACTGTATATCTGTAACGCCAGGTACACACTAGATGATATGTCGTCTGATGTTGGCGGATCGGATAACATATCGGGAATATCGTCTAATGTGTACCTTCTATGTCGCTGACGATGCATGCTCCCACACATCATCAACAACATTGGCTGACGGACCTGCATGCTGGTCCGACAGGTGTCATAGTCAGCGAGGAACATGCTGCCAAATGGCACCCACTGCTGCAACTTTGCTCTTGACATCGGCAAGTGTGTGTGCACTTGTTGATGCAAGGATCCCAGCTGGGTCCCGTTGCATGATTGGTCGGCTGGGTACGCATCGTTAAAAGTGTAACCAGCTTTAGAAATAAGGTAATATAACACATTTGTTACAGCACTACATTTTTAACCTTATTATTTTAGAAGGTAATAAAACACATTAGGGGAGATGTATTATAGCGGCACTTAACGTTCCGCTATATAGCTTCATGCTTCGGCTCTTTGCCAAGGTAAAGCAGGAAGCACTAACGATGAGATGTAAGAACATCTCATCTGCCAAAGCGGGGGAGCGTTAACTCTCCCCTCCGGCGAACCTAGCCTGAGGACATAGCGCATCAGCCTAGTGCTGTGTCTCGTCCTGGCCGGCTCTACTGTGCATGCGCGGGATCTTTCAAGAATTGCAAGATCCCGCATGCAGGGACAGCACTGTCCCTGCTGTGGGGTTAGGTCATCGCCAGGCTGTAGCTGGCGATAGCGACAGGAACGGTCAGGTGAACTGACCGTTCATCCATGCCCCTGCCAATCGGCGATGCTACCTTGTAGATAGCAGCACCGATAATGACAGGGGTGCACAGCGCCCCTGTCATTTACTGCGCAGCCCCCCGATCATACATCGGGGAGAAGCGGTATTACCGCACATAACGTGCGCTGATCACGCTTCAGCGCTTCTTACATCTCTAGCACTATTTGTTACAACACTAAACTCTGCACATTGAATATTAAAAATAAGATAATAAAGCACATTTTTTGGTAACAAATAGGTAGATGTATTATAGTGGCACTTAACGTGCCGCTATAACGCTTCCCGCTTCGCCTCTTTACCGAGGCGAAGCAGGAAGCTCTACTGATTAGATGTAAGAACATCTCATCGGCCGGAGAGGGGGAGCATTAACTCCCCCCTCCGGCGCTACCCGTTAAGAGACAGCAGCGCATCAGCCTAGTGCTGATGCGCTGTGTCTCTGTCCGGCCGGCTCCATTGAGCATGCGTGGGATCTCGCAAGTATCGCGAGATCTCCGCCTGGAGCCGGCAGCCGCCGCAGCAGGGACAGCGCTGTCCCTGCTGTGGGGGTAGGCTAGCGCCAAGCTGTAACTGTCGATAACGACAGCTACTGCTGGCCGAACGGTCATGCGGTATGACCGTTCGTAGATGGCCCAGGCTATCGGCGCTGCTATCTTGTAGATAGCAGCGCCGATAATGACAGGGGCGCCCCTGTCATTTACCGCCAAGACCCCCGATCATACATCGGGGAGAAGCGGTATCAGCGCACATAACGTGCGCTGATACCACTTCTGGGTTTTATACATCTCCCCCATTGTGCTATATTAGCTAATTTCTTAAGTCATAATGTGTAAATATTAGTGATGTAAAAAATAAGTGGTTATGTGTTTAAATATGTTACATACTAATAAAATGTGCATGCTCAAAATTTACTTAAAAAATGTGACAGCTACAAGCCCTACTTATCCCTATTATTAGCGCTGTTTCCATTTATAGAACAGCGCTGTATTACCAAACTGCTCACTGCCTAGACTTCAACTAACCTATCACGCCGGAAGTGTACAGCGGCTACCCGGAAGTTCGTCGGCTCAGCGCGCAGCTCTGCAGTCGCTGGGGATAGGAAGGTGAGTCCATGCACATGCAGAAAACTGGAGGAAAAGTAGGTCGCTCGGGCAGTGACCGCATACACTGCCCGATGCGGCTGACTACAAACTTGCAAATATCAGTCCGACATGCTGGTCGATTCGGCATGCTGGACCGATCGATATTTTGATCTTGGTCGCCCCCACACACAGTACAATTATCGGGGCGATCCGCGGATATCGGCAGGATCGCTCCGATAACTGTATAGTGTATGGCCAGCATAACTGATACAATAAAACTAAATCTGAGAGATTGGAACTCTCATTACATTTATTGCCTGAAAAGAGTTGCTATAGTAAAAAATAATGTTATTGCAGAGAAAACTATATTTAAAGCTCCGCCAGCTTGAATTTCATGAATTATTCTAAGGAGCTCACGATGCATATCTAGATTAGTCTGGTAGGGAACCTACAGTAGGGTCCCATAAAGAGACATATATTGGCTTCCTAGGTAATGGGTGCTTGGCTTCCCCTAGATACATAATTATTGATTGGCTGCCAATATGACACAAGCACTCCTATGCTGCGCTAATGCCCAAACCAACGCATGAGTAGATATAGACGCAGATTTATTAGGCCTGCTAACAATTGCATCACCCTATGCTCTATCAACATGGACATTTTGTATATGTGCAAATAATATCATAGACATACAAAAAGAAGGAATCCCACTGTGTCAGGATCATAAAACATTCAGGAAATAGAATAAGGATAATATTGATTTCCTCCCAGACTTTATACCTTTTTGCTCGTTTCCAGAATTTTATGAAATATGTAATCACTTTAGACTTTTGCCAAGCAGTTTTTACCAATATTTAGAAAATTGACACCTATAAAATGCCAAGATCAAAATACAATCCCCTTTCCATCCTTCTGAATGTGGTCTTACTCTCCTGCTCACCCCCCTAGTCTTTATCTGCTCTCACTTATCAATACTAACCATTCGCGGTTTTAGGTTTAGGGCTCCCGGGGGGGACTTAGGGTTAGGCACCCCCCCGGGAGGGTTAGGGTTAGGCTAGGGGGAGGGAGGGTTAGGGTTAGGCACCCCCGGGGGGGACTTAGGGTTAGGCACCCCCCCGGGGCACTTAGGTTTAGGCAGCGGGGAAGGGGGTGGTTAGGGTTAGGCACTTAGAGGGGGGATTAGGGTTAGGCACTTGGGGGGGAAGTTAGGGTTAGGCACCCCTAAGGAGGGTTAGGGTTAGGGGGGTTAGGTTAGTGGATACTTACCTATCCACGATCGGGATTTCCAGCGCTGTCGGGCTTCCGCTGCGTCGCACTCTGCTTCTGTCGGGCTGCCGCTGACGGGAATCGAACCGCCGGCCATGCGGCTGACGGTATTTCATACCAATTCCAGTCCTAGAGGTCCTCAGCATTAAAGGGGTTCAAATTTCAGAAAATATTATTTACATATTTTCCAAAAATCTCCCACAGTATTTTTACATTTGTATACAAACAAAAATTCTACCTGAAAATATAAAACTTTAGCAGAAAACTATAACTAATAAGTAATTGCCAGTGAGATGCTATTTACCAAAGGAGAGAAAGACAGTGGATTGGGTCTAGAAGCTGTCACCCTGCCAGGTGGGAACACAAGCAATACAATCTGCAGTATATTTTTGCAACTGTATGAAGCTGTGTGACAGGTATTTTCTTATACAATATAGATACATTCTGTGCTAGACAAGCATTTCTGGAGCACATATTATAAATAGCACACCTTGGAGATTATTGTGTAATATTTTAATGATTGTTTTTTTTTAAGAAAAACTTATTTTCCACTTTTTTAGGTTCTATAATTTAACTGGAGATCAAAATTATTAAATGGTATTACCATATAGCACACATCAATTTAGTACACTGTACATTAAATACATTTCAAATTACTGATTAAAAGTATAGTTATATAGTACCCAGCATTTGAATACAAACTTCTGTTTGATTTCAGTGTATTATTATTATTTTTTTAAATTAATATGTGATTTAGACAAATATTGAGGATTGTATTCAGCATATAGAACAAGGGCCTGTGCTCTGCAGTGCTCAGAGCCTGCTGGAAGACAGTTGCTCCTGCAGTTTCCCTTTTATTGTTACTGCATACCAGTGACGTGCGGTGAGGTCATGGGCTGGGGAGGCACACATGGAGATGAGTCTGAGTGCTGGGTGTTTGTCTTAAACCAGGCGCACACGGAGGGGGGGTTTCTGAATACTCAGAAATCCCCCCTGATCGCCAATCACTAATTGTAGTGACGACCACAGTGAGTGCGGTCAGCACTACATAAAATAAACACTGGTGTGTTTATTTTAGCAGCCAAAGAGAGTTAGACAGACTCTCATTGGCTTCTGCGTCCACGGAGGGAGCCGGCTGGAGCTTACTCATGAGCTCCGCCTTCCGTCTTCCACCGCAGCAGGTGATGGGAGAGACGTCATGACGTCTCGCCCATAGTGCAGACTGCAGAGCGGGCCAGGAGGAGCAGACAGCGGTAGTCGCAGCAGGAGCGGGAATTCAGGTAAGTGTTATTTTTTTTTGTTTTTTTTCTGTGTGTGTATATGTAAGGGGCACTGGCACTGCATAAGGGGGGCACTGTATAGGGGGGATGGCCACTACAAGGGGCACTGTATAGAGGGCCGCTACTGGGGGCACTGAAAAGGGGGACTATTACTTGGGACCAGGGCTGGATTAAGGTCTGTGGGGGCCCCTGGGCAACATACTTGTGGGGGTCCCTATAAGTAAATAAAAAGTACACACACATTATATATAAACATTTAAACACATACGTCCTATTGGTGTCCACCTTAAAAAATAAAAATCTATACAGTTTTGTTGTATGTACTAAATAAAAAATACACCTTATCTATATGTTAGTTTCTGTGCAACGGGGAACCTCTGCTGAAATCGATCCTCGCTGGACAGACAGTGTCTTCATATGGTATGCAATATTCATGCAGGAGGTCACATAGTCCAGAAGATGCCTATAATTGTATAGATATATACCAAATGTCATTATCATACAATGGAGGTTCAACCAGACTCCTACTCCCTGGGTCACCTCCTGCCCCATGGTCTCTCAAGCCACCTGCCCAGTCTCTACAGCCTTATCCCTCTCTGAGCCTTGTAGCATCATCCCCCTGCTTCTCTCCAACACCATACATCCTGTGACTCTCAACTGCCTCCTCTATTGTCTTCCCAGCCTCACACCCTGCATCCTTCCAGCTCCACCATCTTACCATGTCTCCCTCCAGCACCACCATCCTGCCATGTCTCCCTCCAGCGCCACCATCCTGTCATGTCTCCCTCCAGCGCCACCATCCTGCCCATCTCCCTACAGTGCCACCATCCTTCCCTTCCCCTCCAGCACCACCATCCTGCCCTTCTCCCTCCAGCGCCACCATCCTGCCCTTCTCCCTCCAGCACCACCATCCTGCCCATCTCCCTCCAGCATCACCATCCTGCCCTTCAGCCTACAGTGCCACCATCCTGCCCTAAGCCTACAGTGCCATCCTGCCCTACTCCCTCCAGCACCACCATCCTGCCCATATCCCTCCAGCATCACCATTCCGCCCTAAGCCTACAGTGCCCACCATCTGGCCCTTCAGCCTACAATGCCACCATCCTGCCCTAAGCCTACAGTGCCACCATCCGAACCTTCAGCCTACAGTGCCCACCATCTTGCCCTTCTCCCTCCAGCACAACCCCACTCCTTACCTTCTGTCTTCTGGGCTGACAGGTGCTCCATATGGCTTCTCATCCCTTCAGCTTTTGTTGGTTCCCGCACAAGAGTAGAAGGAGAAGGCAGGCTGACAGGAGGTAGCGCCACCCCCATCATTTAGAGGTAACTAATGCTGTGACATGTCCTACGTCAGCCTGTATACTCAGGCCCTGATTCAGAGCCGGACGCTCTGACAGAGCGCTCGCTCTGAATCAGGGCCATCCCTCTTACTTTTTGGAGCGGCCTCCTGGTGACAACTCACAGCTATAGCGAGCGGCCAAAATGATGGTCGCGATGGTCAAGACCATCACGACCATCGGGCTTGCGACGAGACCCTTGTCGTAGGGTCTCATCTGCCGCAAGCCCTGGAGTACTTTTGGCTCTATCAGAGCCAAAAGCACTCCCACTGACATCACTAGTGATGTCAGTGGGGCCGGCCCCAGATGGTAGGCGTTCCCATGGGAATGTCTCAGTCTGGGCAGCCACGCCCCCAGCATGCCCACCAAAGGGGGCGTGCTGTCAATCACCATCGACAGCACGCCCCCTTTGGTGCGAGACCCATAACGACGGCTTGGCCGTTGTTATTCGGGTCTCACGCATGCGCGCGACGGAGCCGCCTCCGTCATGCACATGCGCACTTGGGCAACATCGACCCGCTTGCGGGCGCTCAGGGCTCGCGAGCGGGTCTGAATCAGGCCCTGAGTGCGGTAACTGACTGAGCTGAACTCTCTGTAATGTCAGCAGCAGCAGAGCAGCGGCAGTGGGCGGCATATGTTACAGTGCCCTTCCAGGTCAGGTCACACTGGGGTCTCTAACTCGCAACCATCAGAGGTTGTGGAAGGGTGCGGGGCGGGTTCAAACTCTCATTCATTAGTCCAGCGCTGTGTTTGCTCAAAGAGCCACCGCAGGTACAGCAAATGCAATAAATAAATAAAATATCAGAAAATTATGGGGTCACATGCCTGGGTGCTCCCCCCCCCCGAATCTGTCTATGGAAAAAGCTGACTAGCGAGGAGGATGGCTTATGGCAGTGTAGACAGCTAAATACTGTACTCCGGTTTTAGTTAGTAGTCTGGACGGAGACAGTAGGTGGGGGCCCCGGGACGACCGCCCCTGTCGCCCCGCCTATAATCTGGCCCTGCTTGGGACATTGTATAAGGGACACTACTGGGGGGACTACTACTGGGGGCACTGCAAAGGGGGGACTACTACTGGGGGCAATACATAAGGGGACTACTGGGGGTACTGCATAGGGGGGACTACTAGTGGGGGAACTATATAAGGGGCACTGCACAGGGGGGACTACTACTAGGGGAACTGCAAAGAGGGGACTACTACTGGGGGCACTATATAAGGGGACTACTGGGGGTACTGCATAGGGGGGACTACTAATGTGGGCACTACTGGGGGCACTGCAAAGGGGGGACTACTATTGGGGGCCATATATAAAGAGCACTGCAAAGGGGGGGACTAATACTGGGGGCACTATAAAAGGGACACTACAAAGGGAGGACTGCTACTGGGAGCACTGTATGAGGAGTACTACTGGGGCCAATGCATAAAAGGGACTACTACTGGGGGCACTGTATGAGGAGTACTACTGGGGCCAATGCATAAAAGAGACTACTACTGGGGGCACTGCAAAGGGGGGACCACTACTGGGGGGAAGGGGGTCTTAAATAAATCATGCTGGCTGTATTTATTTGCCTGCTACATTCATGTTTTTTAATAATAGAGGTGTGTGTGTGTCTGTCTGTGTGTGTCCATGTCTGTGTGTGTGTACCCCATCATAGTAGTGGTATATTTTACTATAGTGGTCCTAAATCCTGTGTAAGCTCTATCTATCTATCTATCTATCTATCTATCTATTTATCTATTTATTTGTGGCTAGATGTATTTTCATTGGTTCGGTAACCAAGGATTTGGAAAGCCCCCTTTCAAAATCCTGCATTTGGCACTGCACCCCCTACTCACTATAACTCTCCCCTCACTACACTAAGCTTCAGTGTCCATTGATTCCTCTACCTGCATCACTGTGTCTTCTCTTGCTGCAGCTGACTGAGCTCCATATCTAAACATTGCAGTGCACTTCCTGGTCACATGATACATCAATGGTGTCCATCATTGCTCAAGGCACACCCTCCATATTCAAAGGCATGCCTCTATTAGCTCCCTTTTTGTGCAGTTTACTGCCCATGGTGTGGCCCCGCTCCCAGCTCTGCAAGCAGTGTCTGACTATACAGAAGTAAGGCTGAGCTGTTGCTGCCTCATCTCTCATCTACCTGCAGCCCCAGGGAGCTCCACAAAGCTGGTGAGTGTTAACTATAAAAATTATTACAATAGACAAAGAAGATATTTATAAGTTATAAATATCTTTGTATTATTCCAATCCGTTTTATATCAAATCTCAGGAGTATACCCTGACTGCATGTCCCTGCTGCACACCACACTCCAATTTGAGTTCTTGTGTACTGATTTTGGCTGTGACTCCTGACTAGTGGAAATGCCATTGGGATACAGGAGCTGTGTTGGTGTTATTGTCTGCACAGTGAAGAAGAAGAAGAAGAAATGCTGAGAAGCACCAAATGTGGGAGGTGAAATGAGAGAGAGTCGCGGTACCAGAGAGGTTAGAGCAGAGCAAGCTGCTGCACTGCGGAGTGTATGTTTTGTTAATGAAAACAGCTATTGTGAGCTGGCTTAGGAAGAGACCCCCAACCTAAAGGAAATTATGAGAGAAACCCTCTTGAGTGGTTTGAGGAGGAATTTGTGTTTAGACATCCCGGGCAGTGATTTGTGAGAGTGGAAGGAGACTGCTGTGTAAGAGCTGGGTTGACAGAACTATGTAAAGAGCCAAGAGCACACTGATTCAGCTTATAGTGCTGAGATCTGTGAGCAGGAGAAGGCCAGAGACCAGTTGCGTTTCAGGAGGTGTTGCTGGGACTTGCAGTGTCACAGAAACCAGTCGCTCAAATTCTTATAAGTGCTGCATAATTCAAGAGCTATTTAGTTTGCGACTTGTGGGTCTACAACAGTTCCAGTGTCAACTGCATTACCCTGATGTGGAAGATACTAGAGACAGTTTTGCTCAACTATATCTGAGGGAGAGAATTGTATCCAGTTCCAGTCATCAGAGTTGGGGATATAACATCAGTTCACCTGTAATTGCTAGCAAACCTATTTTCTATTAAAGCCAGCTTGATGTGGTAGCAAGAGGCCTACCTCAATGCCTGTGTGCTGTT
Organism: Taudactylus pleione; assembly: GCA_031769625.1. Classification (NCBI taxonomy): domain Eukaryota; kingdom Metazoa; phylum Chordata; class Amphibia; order Anura; family Myobatrachidae; genus Taudactylus; species Taudactylus pleione. The sequence continues at coordinate 14,838,469 of JAUIMM010000178.1, forward strand.
GTAGCAGGAGCAACTTTATTAGTGGAAAAGACAACTGACATAGGCCCTCATTCAGAGGCGGTCGCAAGAAGCAAGCGCTCGCTCTGAATGAGGGCGGTACCACCCACAGCTTTAGCGACCGACCAGGTTGATGGTCGCGATGGTCAAGACCATCGCGACCATCGGGGCTTGATCTGATCGAGCAGGAATCTCCTTAAGGAACGCCACCGTTTGTGAAACCATCCCCCCCCGCCACGACTACAAAACGGGTCGAGCTGTCGATCAACATCGACAGCCGCCCCTTTTGTAGTGAGCTCCAGAGCAAGAGAATTTCTCTCTCTGGGGCTTGCACACGTGCAGTGCGGCCGCTGCGCATGCGCAGGGCCTAAACATCGACTTGGTTGCGAGCACTCAGTGCTTGTGACCGGGTCTGAATGAGGGCCATAGTGCTTAGTAGGGATGGTTTATGGCCGATGTTGAATGCTTTTGTCATCGATGGGGGAAAACCAGATGGTTTCTGTCCATCGACGTCTGAGCATAACCGAATGTTGTGTTTTTTTAACAAGGTGCTGGGACTCTGAACATAGCTCTGCCCCTGGCACCCGAGAAGCCCCACCCCCAGGTTCTGATTGGTCCACAGGACAGTCAGTCACAAAACAGGGATGACCATCGTTGGTGAAACCATTGATGGTCATCCATTGAATAGGTTGTAGCCATCGATGGCTACTTGCTATTTTGCCATCGATGGTAACACCACCGATGGCCATCCCTAGTGCTTAGACACTAAATGTGCCACATGATGTAGCAGCTTTACTCATTGGGTCTACTACCAAATATATCAATACCTCTAGATTGACAAAATGGGGACTGGCATTACTGATACCTCCCAACATCATCTGCAGTGTTGTAGTACACTTAATGCAGCTACATATTTTCCTACTGTCACAGAATTGTCACAGTGGGTGGGAGGAATAAGCTGTAACAAAACTATTATTATTATTATTATTATTATTATTACAGTTATTAATATAGTACCAGCATATTCCTTTGCTCTTTACAGTTCGCAACAAATGGCAATAAAACTAGACTGGGTAATAACAGACAGACAAATAAGTGAAGAAAGGATATGAAAGTGAAGAAAGAGAAAATATGTAAAGTTATGTGTGGACTGTATAGAGGGGATGTTATTGTGTAGCATAGCCTATGGGTGGTTCTGGAATTTAATAAGCTCACCTGAAAAGGTGAATTTTCCAGGAATACTTGAAGATTTGGAGACTAGAGGGAAGTCTTATTGTGTGTGGGAAGGTGTTCCATAGAGTGGGTGCAGCCCAGGAAAAGTCCTGTAAGCATAATTGGGAGAAGGTAATGTGTGTGGATGAGATATGCAGGTCAAAGGGGTCAAGCTGGGAGTTATTTTTAGATATGCGAAGAGATATATGTTGGTGTAGTTTGGTTAATAGCCTAATGTGTAAGTAAAAGTATTTTATATTGAATCCAATAGAATACAGGTAACCAGTGGAGGGACTGAAAGAGTGGAGTAGGAGATAATGAATGCTTAGCAAGGAAGACAGGCTCACAGTTGCATTCAGAATAGTTTATAGGGGTGAAAGTTTGTTTTGGGGAAAACGAGTAAGCAGACTATTGCAATAATCAATGCAGGAGATAATGAATGAATGTATGTATGTGTTTTCAGTTTCTTTTGTAAGGGATGGGCGTATTCTGGATATGTATGTAACATGATTTAGAAAAAGATTGAATGTGGGGAACAAAGTTCATAATTTAGAGTCAAGGATGACATCTAGGCAGTGAGCTCTGGGGTGTATTTATAATGGGTGCAGGGTGTGCGGTGCACACAGGGTCCTGGGGGCCCAAAGCACACACCCTGCATATGTAGTTTAAACTTACCTTGCTGCCGTCTTCAGAGTGCTGCTCTGCAGCACCGAGCCGGTGCTGCAGAGCAGCAAAAATCTCAGGGAAAATGGTGGCGGCCATGTTCCCTGAGACCTGCGCATGTTGAGAAAAGAGGTCTCCATGTATAAGGCACGGGCGCCACTTCCCTGGAGACTCGCGCGTGTGCAGTAGATTCCCACATTAAGCCAGAATCTACTGCACTCGGTGCGCTGTCAGAGAGGAGGGGTCCAAACAGAGGCTTCACATGGGCCCCCTCATCTCTTAAAATGCCCCTGAGTGAGCTTGTGGGGTAGGATTGATTGTCAAGATATCAACAGTGATGGAGATCTCACACTATAGTATGGGACTCCAAAGGAATAGTCATATACTTAATTAAAGCTATCCAGCTTGCTTAACGAAGAAGCAGTGGTGAAATGCCTAGCACACACCCAGCCATGATGATCCAGTGTCACTTGGAAATGAGAGGGCTAATGAAGTGGCAAAGCAGGCCAATATGTGAGTCAAATCAGAGGAAGATGTGGTCCCTGAAGTCAAAAATATTGTATCACTGCAAAGTTTTACACCTTGTAACCTATGAGAAATGAATGCAAGTGTATTAGTCTTTTTCATTGTGCGAAATCTCCTTGTGATGCCAGATGATGATGGCATCTGGGGAGATAGAAAAAAAACAGTGGCACCAAAATCACTATTACTTTGCCTGACATGGGCAGCCCATGGGCTCACTCGCATTGGGAAGGATGGTATGGTGAAAATGATCCATATGTACTGGTGTACTCCAATCTTCTCATCGTACACAAGTAAGAGAGCACTGTTCTGCCTTACCTGTCTATGAAAGAATCCAGGAAATACTGTCCCTACACCCATTACGCATTTCCCACCTACAGAAGGACCTTCCAGGAAATATAAATTGATTTTGTAGCAAATTATATATATATATATATATATATATATATATATATATAGATAGATATTGGTATGTTATCATGTATTTTCTGGTTGGCCAGAAGGATTCTCAGCTGTAGCATCTACTGATTTTTGACAGCAAAAATGATATCACAAAAATTTGTTTCCTTATATGGTATACCCCGCATAATAGAATCTGATCAGGGAACACATTTTAAAGGACAAGTATTTCAGGAAGTGTGCAGAATAATAGTCCAAGTTACACTGCCCCTACTGGCCCCAAGCTTCTGGAAAGATGAAGAGAACCAATGCCACCATTAAAAATAAATTGATAAAAGTCACAGAGGACACAAAGTTGAATTGTGTAGATGCTCTACCCATAGTCTTGCACAACATCCAGATCACTCCTAGGCCACCACTAAGTCTGTCAAATTTAATGATAGGTCCAGAAGAGAACATAATACCTAACATGATCTAACTACCAAAAATGTTCTTACCCTTAATATGCAATTTGGAATGATAAAGCAGAGCATAGTCTCCTAGCAGGCTACAAATAATGCTGAGACAAATTCATGATGTGAATCCTGGTGAGTTTCAATGGTATGTAATTTACTACATTCAGGTTACTTTGTAGATCGTTGGGACAGACCGTATCAGGTACTGACCACCTCCACGCAGTAAAGGTTGCTGAGTAGCCTACCTGGATACATGCTTCACACAGCAAGAGAGTAACCAAACTGGTACACATCAGCTCTCAAGCTAGAGGCACAAATGAAGCTAATCTCACCCAGGCTGTGTTGGAACTGTTCAAAGAACAAATAGCAAAGTGGCCTGGTATGGTAAGTTGGTAGTGGAGATAGGTGAGACTGGCCAAGCTGTCTTGCTTTACCCAAACCAGGTAAACAAAGAGCAATAAAAGGTCACTAAACCTTATAATTTTCATGATAATCCTGGCTACAGAAATCTGGATGACAGGGATACTAACATATTACATACTTGCCCGAATGATGAGAAATCTGGAACAGAATCAGGTTCCTGGTGTTGTGGTAAGCAAGGTAGCTATGTCCACCTATGGGTCCTTTGTAACTGATGACGTCTTTCAATCACCATGGTTCAAAGTGACGTGAGAAAGAAAAGAGATACATGGAATTACTATGATGAGTGCCAGGGGCTACCCCAGATTCCCCATTGTATTAGGACCACACTGTGTGCTCTTCAGGCACTGTGTTAAAAATTTTTTTACATGAAACACTGCTGTGTGCACTGTTAAAAAAAATCCATTAGGGTGCCATTAGAAGCGCTGTAAAGCACTGTGTTGTGTGTTATGGGACTGTGTTAAAAATAATTAAATTAAAAAAATTAGGATGCCATTACTGGGAGCACTGTGTGGCACTGTTGTTAGTTCAGGCACTGTGTTAAAAATATATTAAAATAAAAATGTTTTGTGTTCATGCACTGTGTTAAAAAATAATGTCATATGCCTTCCATTACTAGGAGTGCCATCAGGCACTGTTGTGTGTGTTCAGGTACTGTGTTAAAATATATTTAAATAAAACTGTTGTGTGTACTGGCACTGTGTTAAAAAATAACGTCATTAGCGTTCCATTACTAGAAGTGCTATGAAGCACTGTTTTGTGTGTTCAGGCACTGTGTTAAAAAATAACAACATTAGGGTGCCATTACTAGGCGTGCTGTGAAACACTGTGTTGTGTGTTCAAACACTGTGTTAAAAAATATAAAAATAAAACTGTTGTGTGTTTCTTTTCATTATGGGCTGTTTGGGGTCATTGGTGATGGTCTTTTACATAGACAAACATTGTTATTGGTTATTGCTCTAACACAATAATTTGTAACACATTTTTAACCAGAAATAATGTGATGCCCCACAAAATCTAAAAACAATGAACAGAATTATGGAGCATATTTAGCATTATTTGATAATATGAACAAGAAAATAAAAGGCAAAGTCTCAATTTTTATTTTGTTACTTTATCAATCAATGGATGTCAATCAATCATTTTCCTCTCTTCCACTACATATACACATACTCCACCTCCATTTCCCTGTACTGCACTCGGGCCTCTGAGCTAGTTCCCCACATAATCAAACTCACTGGTGCACCTCATAAATGTTATACAGGAATGTGTTACCTAATTAGGAAGGAGAATAGTGGTGGTGTGGAGGGGGGGGGGGTAAGATGGCCAGCTTCTCTTGTAACTCTTGTCAGGAATCCTTGGCTATTAACACTGTATTATTTTAAGGCATTTATTTTATTTTCTCAGTTAGTACAAAACAGCTCTCGCAAGGCCACGTCTCAATTAAATTTTTTAATGATTTAATCAATCGATCTATCAATTGATCATTCCTTTTTACCAGCATTCCAATACATACTCTACCTCCATTTCCCTCTACTGCCCTCGGGCCTCTGTCTGATCTAATTTGTGATTAATGAAAACATTCTTTCTATGGAGTAGTATAGTTTAGTAAACTGCCATCCTGTCTGCCACTGCTGTGTCGCAATATTTCATAGATGTGCTATATTCTTTTAAACTACAATGTGTTTGTGCTGCTTTGTTGCTTAGTTTAGCCAGCCATCCTTTGGCCAATATTTGTGAACAGTATTGTGAGCTGTGAGGTGGTCAAAACAGACTGCAAATTACTGAAAATTAATGTTACTGAGGTAAATAATGCTTTTGGAACAAAGGGGGTCATTCAGACCCACTCGCGAGCGGCAGTACGCTCGCAAGTGGGTCGATGTTCCCCACTGCGCATGCGCACGACGGAGGGAGCTCCGTCGTGCGCCTGCGCGAGACCCGGCGAGCGAAGGACTTTCCTTCGCTCGTAGTCTTGCATCAAAGGGGGCGTGCTGTCGATGTTGATTGACAGCACCCCCCTTTGGTGGGCGTGCCGGGGGCGTCGCTGCCAGACGGAGGCGTTCCTATGGGAACGCCTGACATCACTATGCGCAGTTGGGCAAACATCGCTCGGAGCGAATGAGCTGTGATGTCAGTGGGAGTGGTGATGTCAGTGGGAGTGATTTTGGGAGTCAGTGGGAGTGATTTTGGCTCTGATAGAGCCAAAATCACTCCTGGCCTTGCGGTTGAGAAACCCGACCACAGGTTGCTAATTTGAGTGACAGGATGAGGCGTTTGTGGGTGGTAACAGGGGAAGGTGCTTGAAAACGGGGAGTGGAGATCCGAACGCAGGCGTGCCAAACGGTCAAAACGGGCGTTTTAAGGGTGTGCATGATTAACTAATCAGCGTCATCGGCCACGTCACTTGGTTGTCTTTTAGCCTGAACTGCTCGCATGATTGCGGTAGGAAAATGCTACCACAAGAATAGCGAGCAGTTCATACGCCTTTCGATGTACTCGATTAATCTAATAAATAGCGGAGATGACGTATGATGCGAGCGGCCAGGGGGCGTCTTTACAAAATAGTGAGCGCATGTTTCGTTCGCTCTTTCAGACATAGAGGCGTCAACAGACCGCAAAGAGCGAGCACTTAATTTAAATATCCGGCCCCTTTTTCAGAACGACCGTCCGCAAATAGCGTCGGCTCTGAATCAGGCCCTGTGTTTGCTAAAAATGATCTGCAAATCACTGAAAAAGATCTATAATGTATGGGTGCACATTGCTAGATTTGGAAATCCTAAGATCGGGCAATTGTGGTTTTCAGATTGCTGATGTATGGATGCCTTACAGGCCTGATTCAGATTTGGAAATAGAGGGTCTGATTCAGCCGAGGACGGAGGTGCTATCACAGCTGCTTAAATGGTAACAGCTGCGATAGCTCTAATGTAATGCAGCAGGAAGTGTCATGCCTTCTGCATGTGTTGCTGAATGCAACATTGGATCATCTGCGAGACAATGCAGACCTGTACTGCACATGCTCAGTAATGATCCGGCACATGCGCACAAATAGGTTATTTATCTGGTATGGTGCCACTGTAGACAGCAATATGCTGAGCGCTCTATCATCACTTTAAACAGTTTGTTTTTGAACATATACACAACATACTGAAACAACTAATAAATTACATAGTGGACCTGATTCAGAAGCGCACGCAATTCACACGCAATGGCGAAGTTCATGTAGTTCAGCAAATATTTGCAACTGCATATGCGCAAAAATATTCAGAAAACCCTACGGTGCATGTGATACACAGTGTGTGCGCACAAAGGTGCTGTTGCGATCGCAACAGATGGTAACAGAAATGGGGCAGCAAAATGATGGGTGTTCCTGAGCAGTGGCTAGAAGTGAAAAAAAAAAAAAGCCAGTCTCATGGCCGTGTTATGGGAATGTCGCAGGTGTATTCCCAACAGCGGCAGTCACAGAGGCCATAGTCACATGTAGAAACTGCACATGCCATAGGATCGGTGCAAGTGGCAATGGTGTGAGCGATGGTGACATCTGCAGAATCACCGGTGGTATTACAGCGTGCAGACGCTGAATGTGGGCCTGTCAGTCCTTGTACACTCAGACTTCAAAAGCTTGAAAAAGTCCACGGATGTGGATAAAACATGTTGCTGCTCGCTAAACAGCTATTTTAAGTGTCCAGACATCTGCTACAGAATCGATATGATTTACTGCCGGACCCACGGCAGCCCGACAAGGATGAAAATCCCGATCGTCCCTAGGTAAGTATTCACTAACCTATTCTACCCCCTAACCCTAACCCTCCCTTAGGGGTGCCTAACCCTAACCCCCCCCAGTGCCTAACCCTAATACCCCCTATAAGTGCCTAAACCTAACCCCCCTTCCCCGCCACCTAAACCTAAGTCCCCCGGGGGTGGTGCCTAACCCTAAGTCTCCCCCGGGGGTGCCTAACCCTCGCTCCCCCAAGCCTAACCCTAACCTCCCGGGGGGGCTGCCTAACCCTAAGTCCCCCCCGGGAAGCCTAAACCTAAAACGCGGCTATCCGCACTCGTCATCCCTTTGATTGGGATACCAGGTGCCGGTCTCCCGGCGTCGGTAAAATGACAGGCGTCATTTAACCCTCACCGGGATTAAGCAGTCGGGAAGCCGGCTGTCGGGATTAGGTCCGCCGACTTCCCGACTGTATACCTCTGCTACAATAAGTATCTGCACTCAGCCTGTTGAGCGGCTCATGTGTTAATTAGCCGCACACATTTGGGGACCCCCCATTGATGCCGCTGGAGCTGGTGAGTCTAGCTATACTAACAAGCCGCTAACAGACCGCAGGTCTGGGCGGCCGGCTCCACGACAGCCAGGATAGCGCTGAAAGAACCTGCATACGTACTGCCTCAGAGGTAAAATCGACGTCTCTAAAACAACAACAATCAGCCGCAGATGGACCGAGCACCCAGATAGCCAAATAAGTGACTAGCGGCAATGGGTGCGATTCAATGTATCAAATTAAACCATAGCTTCTGGTTCAGAGGTTACTCACTTTATTTACTCTAAATCAGCGCACACATATACATATTGTATCTCACCTGAAATACAGGCAAAATAATAGAAAATTAAGCGGACTCTGTGGAGTACATAATTTGTTTATATAAAACTCTTTGTAGAGACTACTGGATATATTTTTACCTTTGGTGTCTATTCAACACAAATACTGCAGATTGTGGATTTTTTTTTATATGGGACACTGATCTAACAAATGTTATATATTATATAAAATATCTCTATTTCAGGATGCATCCATGAGAGCCTCATGATCACAGGTGATAACAGGCGCTAGAGAGACTTGGGTGTTCACATTCAGATTTATCTCAAATCAATTAAATAAAGTTGTAAAAAAGTATCCGTGCACCTGAAACACTACCACTAAAAAAAGAAATTCTGCACTTACAGAGCAGTGTATAAAGATCACCTTTTGCAACGTAATTTATAAATTTTTAGATATTATCAGATTATTACTATTATTTTTACTATATATTTCTACAAAATCTTTTTTTATTTTGGATTTCAACTTAATGATATTCAGTATTACTTTAATGATTGACTATATGATTGGTTTATTTCTATTTAAATACCTTTTAATTCCAATATGGAATACCTCCTCTAATGAAATCACTAGCTGTCCTGGCTAGGGGGCAATGAAACACATAGAGAATAAACAAGACAACAGAGTGGTTTACCTACTGTGCAGTGGCGTAACTAGGGTATTTGGAGCCCAGGGCAAATTTGAAAAGGGAGCCCCCCCCATTTGCGCGCGCCAAAGGCGCGCGAGGCAAAAAAATGGGCGTGGTCACTTAAAAATGGGGCATGTCAACATGACACACCCCTTTATTTTCAAACTGAACATTCCTATCCATATGCACCTTAACCCCAGTAGTACCCCCAGTATACAGTTGTGGTCCCTCTCATGCAGGCCCATAGTAGTGCCCCTTATACAGTATCCCCAGTAGTGGTCCCTCTTATACAGCCCCCAATTAGTTCCCCTTACTCAGTACCCCCAGTAGGGGCCCCCCCAAATGCAGTGCCCCACGTAGTGTTCCCCCTTATGCAGTGCCCCCAGTAGCAGTCCCCACAATGCAGTGCGCCTAGTAGCGGTATCCCGTTATGCAGTGCCCTTTTATATAGTGCCCCCAGCAGTAGTCCCCCCCATGCAGTTTTCCCAGTAGTGGTCCCCTTATGCAGGCACCCTGTAGTGATCCCCCCCATCTAGTGCCCCCTGTAGTGGTCCCCGCAGTGCCCCTAGCAGTAAGCCCCTTATATAGTGCCCCCAGCAGTAGTGTCCCCCCCTCCCATGCAGTGCTCCCAGTAGTGGTCCCCCTGATGCAGGCTCCCAGTAGTGACCCCCCCCCCCTATCCAGTGGTCCCTGTAGTGGCCCTTCCTATTATTGCCCCCATTAGTGGTCCCCCGAGTGCAGTGCCTCTAGTAATACTAGGCCCCTTTTAGAATGCCCCCAGTGGTAGTCCCCCCCCAAGTAGTAGTCCCCAGTAGAGTAGCCCCCCCCCCAGTAGAGGTCCTCCCAATGGCACCCCCAGTAGATGTCCCCCCCCCCCAGTAGATGTCCCCCCCAGTAGTAGCCAACCCCTCCCCCGTTGTGCAGATAGGTAAGGTTTAAAAATACATAAATATATATAAAAATATACTTACCTGATTCCACGCTGCTCCCGTCCGCGATGCTGATGCCGCTCCCGCCCTCCAGTCCGCCCGGGCTGGCGCGCTCAGCATTATGGGACTGACGTCATGACGTCAGTCCCATTACCCACTGCAGGAGCCGGACGGAAGTCCGGCTCTTGCAGTGGGTGCTGCAGCAGTCAATGAGAGTCTATCTGACTCTCATTGGCTGCTGTTTAACACACACATCGCCGCCAGCGCTGGCGGCGATGCGTGTGTTATGCACAGCCTGAGCCCGCCTCCTGGTGCTATTGGGCAAGTGCTCAGGGGGAGGGAACGGGCTCAGGCGTGCAGCACAGGACCGGCGCTGCGGGCGGGCCGGTACCGTGGCCGGCGGCGCCCCCCCGCGCCACCGGTCCAACGGCGCCCAGGGCACAAACCCCGCTCGCCCTGCCCTAGTTACGCCACTGCTACTGTGTTATTCATACAAATTCTTACAAATTACCTATATGATCCATCACATTTTAGATGCATTCTAATCATACTTGACCACAAGTGAACACTGCCTTGTATGCATAAGTGTAGGTGGACACTAGAAAGCAGAGTGGTCACCAGTGAGCCAAGGTTGTACCCAACACGGAGATCCCTGGGGAGGGGTACCATTAGATTCAGCTGCATCACCCATTTCGACTTCCATGCTTCAGTATGAGCTTGAAAGGGTTAAAGAGAATATCTGGGTTTTTTTTTAAATATATTTTATATATTGGGGTTTTTCAATAACAAATTAAATATTGTGTAAAGTTATTGGTGATCTGCAGTATGTATTTGATGTTATATGACCCTTAATTTGAATTTGATCTCTAATGCTCCCAACTTGTAACACCACTCCTTCTCAGTGGCGTCACAAGGGGAGTGCGGGCCGCACCCGGCTGTCACCCACCGAGGGGTGACACCAAGGTGCAGACTGACACTCCCCCACAGTGACAGGAGCCGAGTGCTGCACTGTAGTATTAAGTGCAGCACCCGGCTCCTGACACTGTGATGGAGCCGGCACTGCAACTCAAGCAGTGAGCATCCCCTGCACCCCCAGTAATATTAATAATGTGACCACGGGGGATCGGGTCGCGAGGCCACGCCCTGTCCCCCGTGGTCACGCCCCTAGTCCTCAAGGCCACGCCCTTCTCACGAGGCCATGCCCCCTTTTCGGGCCACGCGCGGCTACACCACGCTGAAAATGTCCCTCCCCGGACCGTGTGACACCGCGGGGAGGGACGCTACTGCTCCTTCTTCCTGGCTTTTTATAGTTTAGGTTAGCGGGAGCCTGTAGTAGGAGCAGAATTCTTTTGGAGATCACAATGAACTGTTTTTTTGTAATTTCCATGTTACGTTATGTTTATTGTGTTTCTAGTTTATTGATTAGCGCCTGACTCGTTATTTGATTTGCATTCTTCATTTAGATTATTAACTGTAGTTCTCACAGCCTAACATATGTCTATGAATTACCAGACTTGCCATTATAGAAAATTCCATGACATTTAACAATCTATTTCATATATATTTTTACTGCAATTTTTGCTAGAGTGACAGTTGCATCCTTATTGGATCTAACCACAACTAATTTACACCAATTGGTATCAATCGTATTTACACTACAGTGGGGTTACAAATCATTCAATCAGTGACTGTCCTTATATGACCTTTTTATTGCGTTCTTTATTTATTACATATTTCATTAATACATTCTTTATATTAATGTTCAATCTTTGCATACAGTATGTCTTTGTAAATTATTGTGTTTATATTTGCTTTTATTAAATATTGTTTATATTATATTTTTAGCATTATTTTGTATGTAGATTGTTGAAAGCAGTGTTGTTCCATTTTTTCTTTTTCAAATTTTGTTGTTTGGTCAGCTGTTGAACAGATGCTCAGGGCCATCGAGAGCTTAAATGGACCCGGGTACTCGTAAGGGAGCATGACCAAATCCGGGAGGCATGGCCATGCCCCTCTCCCTAAAAAGTAAGACACTACTATGCGCATCACCGCAAAGCAACGCCACGCTCTCAGCACAGGTGTTCGCCTCCAGTGGAGGGTGGGTGATCAGTGTGATCGCCCCCACCTGTAACACTGCTCTCTACCGTTGCCCTAATTCACATATTTACGCAATGCCAATAGTTACACAGTTGAGCGATTATCGGCCGACTGTGCATGTGCCTTTGCCGCAATGCGTCATGCCGATTTGTTTGCAATAAAATGTGACTACGGTTGTAGTGAGGATTTATTCACAAGCGAGTGACAGATGGGCCATTTTGTGGGAAGTAATAGGAAGTGGCGGCAAAAATGTGAGCGTATTGTGACCGAAGAGTGTATCGACCTACATCTGTGATCCCGTATACAGAAAATATGGCACCAGTGTCTCAGTGCCCATGGGCCTTCTGCACGACCGTAGAGTTACTCAGATGGTCAATTATCGAAGGATCTGCGTCCACCACTGCGCATTTGTAAGCACTTAATTTGATTTGCGAAGCCACCAGTGGACGTCTCAATACTTTTCCATGTGGCTGCATGCATTAGCATATTATCACACAGCAGCTGTGTACGGCATTGCAGCTAAAATAGCATTAGTGTACATATCTTAATCAGGTCCAGTGTCCATTGTGATGTTCCTATATGTGACTAGATAAAATTATACTGAAACTGGGTACTTAAATATTTAATGTGTAATAAATACAAGTATTACCTACAGATATAAAACATAAAATGAAAAGTTGGAATACATGCATTCGTGCTGGTCCCAGGACACTATGCAACTCCTGTATGGAATTTGGAATTTGCTTGTAAGGGCACCAGGACACTTTTCATCTCATTAATCCTCCCCAATGCCTGCTGTGTATTGCTGTTATATTTGAGATGGCCATCTGCAAATACTCAGTCTTATCTGAAGGGCTTCATACAATATGCATGTTTCTGCTGTAAGAAAAACAAAGCCTGAAAGGCTGGGACTGCATAGCAATTACCCTCATACAACAGTTGCATTGGTTTGTGGATTATGCTGTTGTTGTTTTTGTGTAAGTCACTATGGGTGCAGGGTGTGGAGTGTGCATGGACCTATGAGTCAAGGGGCAAGTCGTAACTTGAGGGTCCACAGTGCACCCACTGTTGTACTTGTATATTGTGGAAGCTCCCAGGGCTCTTGTCTAGCTGGCCAGCACTTAGTGTAGACGAAATCTGAATAGGGGTGAGGATAAATAAGATTGCTGTTTTTTTGCTGAATGTTGTAGGTATGACAACCTTGTTGCTGGGTAAGTTTCTGTGTTCAGCTGGTGTGATGAGCCAATGATATTGATGGAAGGAGGGGTTTGAATGCTAGTATATATTGGCCTGTTCGTTTCTAACCAGCCTTTTTTGCTGGATCTTCACAACCCACCATCCCACCCATTATGTTGTTGTGTCACACTAACCTTTTTTCTCAGCTTAGGGTAGATGCAGCAGACGGGAGTACGCTGCAGCTCAGTGGCTTTAAGTGGCGTCAGATAACTTTGTGGGGGCACTTACCCTCTATGCCCCTGGCGAATTTGTCCTTCTCCGTGCGGGGGGGGACCCGGGCACTTTTCTGTGGGTAAGCGCCTCGGATTGGCCCAGGAGGGAAATGAGACTCTCACATCGTTAGTGCGTCTAGAGGGGGGATGTTTTAGTCATCCCCCAAGTATTTTTTAGCGAGGTGAAAGCTAGAACTGGGCTTGCAGTGTCTCTTTGCCACCCTGGTTAGGTTGATTAATTCTAATTATAAATAAAAAGCTGTGACCTTTTAGCCAAGCTCTTGGTGTCCGTGTCTTTATTTGTAGTTAAGTTAAGTAAGCTAATAAAGGTGTATGGTGTAAAAGGAATAAACCTATGCAGATCTTATGCATTTTAAATGGACTTCTGCTGTTAGTGGAGGTCACTGCCTGCCTTGAGTGGCTCAGCTCTTTTGGGAAGGTGTGTGCAGCCTTGATGGTGAGCAGAGTACTCTACACACCAGCGGTTAAATTGTAGCCAATGACCACTCAGGTAACTTAACCAGGCTCTGTAGTTTATTTTGTAATAGTGGATGTACAGCTGTACTCACTGGTACAGATATCTGGTTCTGGATGGAGCGGAGCCTGTAGTGGAAAAGGCGTGCTGACAGATTACCAGCCAGCGACTGTCCTCTCAGTATGGATGGATATCAGTGCAGGAAGGGACATATTAATGCCCAAGGGGGGCCGTGTGCAGTGGACTACCTTATCTGAGCAACTCTTCTCCCCCCCACCAACCAGGCAACTTACCTTTCTCTGGCAAGTGCGTCCCACCACCACCGTGGTGCCATCTTTCAATTGATATTTGGGAACATGTTGCATGCACACAAGAGAGCACCAGAGTCTTTGCTATCACTGCGCAGCACCATTTTCCCGAAGATGTCGCTGGAAAGATGGATCCGCAGAGGAAGAGGAACTTCCCGCTTGCCAGAGCGAGGCAAGTATACTTTGGGTGCAGGGTGTGCGACTCAGGGCCACCGTGGACCCAGGAGTCCATGTGCATCGCAAGTAGTAAGTAGTAAGTATCACAGTCTATCCACTGTATTCTTGATATGGTTTTGTTCTGGCCTGCGGCGGAGATAACTAGATGTGTCTACTGTATAGAGCAGGGAAGAGTATCCCCATGAACAACTTTCTCACACAAGTGCAAGGGAGAGAGGAAGAAGCAAGCTCCCTGATTCACAGAGGGGACTTACTATGAAACTCCTCCAAACACCTCCCTGGTGTTCTAGTGCTAATTCAGTGCCCCTCCCCATATGTCCTTATGTACACTCACCATATGTGCCTGTGAGTTCCCTCACTCCATATGAGCATCTGCCCCACTTATAGGGGCATATTCTATTGGGTGCGAGGTTTAGCGAGGAAAAAACCTTGCGCCCAAATTTGGATTACTGCAGGTATGCGCACTCCCGAAACCTGCGGTATCCAATTAAAAAAAGTGGAACCCCGCGCCGCGTAAAAAAAAAAAAACGAATTGTGCACTTACCTGCCCGGGGGTCTCCGGGGGTTGCTGCGGCTCCCGGGGGCTCCCCTCTATCTTCTCACTGGAGAGGGGGCTGCTGGGAGGTGCCAGGGGCTGGTGGGAGTGGCAAGGGCTGCTGGGAGTTGTAGTTCACCTAGCGCCCATTCTGGGGGGAGGGGGCACACAGACATTGGGGGGGCACACAAACCGGATGTCACACACACACCCACTTATGCACACACACATTCACTCATACACACTTACAAACAGTAACAAACACTGACATACTCACCATGCTGCAGAAGACCCGGCTTCCAACGCTGGATGAAGAAGACAGCGTTGCAGAAGGTAAGTAATTTAGGACAAATTAAGCTAATTGGAAACTTCCAATTGCTTAATTAGTTCTCAGGGGGGGTACTGCCAGGGTGCCAGAGCAAGTCCCGCTGATTTTTCCTAAATTAACGATTTTAGGTGTTAAAAAAGAAGAAATCCGCACCTATTTGAATAGCAAAAAACCTGCACCTGCATGAAAAACCTCGTAGGTGCAGGTTTTTTTGCTATTCTCGCACCCAATTGAATATGCCCCATAGTGTGTGTGTGGAGGCTATCTCTGTCTTGCCTCCTGGTGACAGTGATGCAATTACACCCCTTGCAAAAAAAAAAAAAGAGAACCAGAAGTATGACTATTCAATACTAAGGGGCATATTTAATTGGGCGCGAGGTTTAGCGAGGAAAATAACTTGCGCCCCTGGCACCCAATTTAGGAATACTGTGGGTATACGCGCTCCCGATACCCATGGTATTCAATTAAAAAAGTAGTGGTCACTGGGTTTTCAGCTCTGTAAACCCCGCGCCGTGTAAAAAATTAAATTAAAAAATGTCTTCACTTACCTGCCAGGGGATCTCCGCAGCTCCCGGTGGCCTCCCTCTATCTTCTAACTGGAGAGGGGGCTGCTGGGAGTCTTGGGGGCTCCTGGGAGGCTCCAGGGGCTGGTGGGAGGGGCAAGGGCTGCTGGGAGGTGTAGTTCTCCCAGCGCCCATTCCGGGGGGGCCACACATACACCGCTCCATCCAGAACCAGATATCTGGTTCTGGTTACAACTGTATGGCCCCTATTTTTTGCAATCCACATTTAAAATCCGTTTGTAGTGTGATATTTTCAACTAAATTCACATTCCGAATTTTGGAAATATCACTTGGAGATACTAACATCCGCATGCAGGGACAGAGCTTGCCATAAAGCTCTGTCCCGAATGCGTCTGCGCATACGTCGCTGGTTAATCAACCCCCCATGATTGCAACTGCCCCCCATGCTCCCCCCCGAGCCACCCCCCAGTACACCAGTGAGCAGTACCTCTATTACAAAGAACCCTTGGTCTATTCTATTCAGGTTCCATTTAATATATCTACATTAAAAAGGTTGACAATGTCTAGATAGATACAATATGGCAGAGTCAATAGGTCAACAGGGACAAAAGGTTGACAGGGATAAAAAGTCGACATGAATGAAGATATCCAGGTACAAAAGGTCAACAAAAATGGTTGACACTTTTATTTTTTGTTTTTTAGGGTTAGGGTTAGGCTCTCGGAAGGATGGTTAAGGTTAGGCACTTACCCTGAAGGTTAGGGTTAGGCATTTAGTGGAGGGTTAGGCCCTAGGAGGGGAGGTTAGGGTTAGGCACCAAGGGGGGGGTTAGGGTGAAGACTAGGGTTAGAAAAAAAACAAAAAAACATGTCAACCATTTTTGTGTCAACCATTTTTTGTCAACCTTTTAACCCTTTCGACCTTTTGTATCTGTGTATCTTTATCCATATCAACCTTTTGTCCTTGTGGATCTATTGACTGTCTACCATATGGGGTCTATCTAGACATTGTTTGTCTTTTTCATGTAGATCTTTAATACCAAATCTGTTCTATTCTGCTGGGTACATAAGAGAATGGCCGATTGTCTCCGCATACTGGGCAATTGATTTGGTAAGCATACACACTTACCAATCAGCTGCCTGATATGTCTAGACAGACATCACAACTGAGCAGGCATTTCAATTTGCCCACCCTGTTGTGATGTCAGTGTCGGCGGATTCTGTACCCAGTGTACGGGTCAGTTGGTAAGTCGTCCGTACACATCGGCAGATGTGCATGATATATTGAATCTGCCTTGCTGCATGACCAACACAGTATATCTGTGAGCGATGTCATTCACAGATATATTGTGTGTTCACATGAGCCGACACACTTAACCATATATTGCTCGTTGGCTGTACGAACGATATATTGCATAGTGTGTACCCAGCATTAGACCACCCATTAGCGAGACTAGACAAAGGCACAGACATACAGCTTTTTATATATAGTTAATGCAACCAGATGCCTGAATTACCTCCCATTGGAAATGTCCGATCCTCCCTCTCTGTATTTTGTCCTCAGTAAAATACTCTATAACTCCCAAATGCGGTGCCTTTGTTATCATTACAATAGGCCTCCTGCCCAGGGTTCCTTTGTTAAGGGCTGTCAGACTTGTTGCACTAGTTTTCTAATGATATATCTTAGTGTCTGCTAGCACTTTCATAGTTTTCAGTTTTCTCTTATCTTGAGGATGTTAAACAAGCTCCAATTTGCGCTACTCTTCAAGCCACCTGAGATCCAAACTCAGGATTCTTCTCTCCCATATGTTTCTTAACCCATTCATCTTACTCCACCCCCCCTCTCTGAAAAAGATAAAAAATAAATAAATGATGCCCTTACATAACACAAACACCATTTCAGTTACATGGCACTCTCTGTAGCGAAAAAGTGGATTTGCGTCTGCATAGGAATAACTGCACATGATTGCGTCAGCAAACCCGTAACTTTGCCTTGTGTATATATATGTAATGTTATTCGTGTGTGGGAAATGACAAGCCTTTGAACATAGGTAGTAATGAAGGTCTCTTTTCCTGCTTCAGCCTTAATTATGTCAACTTGTATATAGCATATAAGAAGGATGTCCAGGGAAATTACCTGACAGCTGGCCAAATCCTTGATAGCCAGTCTGAAAGAGATCTGTGTTCTGTGTAGGGTCAGAGATCAAAGGCGGGGGTCTGGTTATAACCCCACAGGGGGTCAGGCTTACAGGCCAACGAGAGACAGACTGACCAGCAAGGTGTCAAATCTCTCTCCTAACCTCTGAGCTTCAAACAGCTAGTGAGTGAGCAGTTACCTAACCCCTGCTCAGGTGACCAAGAAACCCTGTGTTACAGTCACCTAAACAAAGGAAGGGTTAAACTATTCCAAGAGATGGGAGTGACCCAGAGCAGCCTGGGAAGGCAGGCATAAATATGTTATTCAACTATAGTTTGTTGTTCATTCTGAGAGGGCTATCATAAGGTACAGATGATCCGAAGTTCTTCATTGGGATTGCCTCGTCTCTGTACCACTTAAATAAATGGTGTGGTTCATTTCTCCAAATTTGTTATTTTCTTTTATTTCTTGGAACTTGCAAATAATTGTGTGAACCCTTTTATTTTAATATTATTATAATCTTGTAACTTTTTGTAACAAAGCTTTGAAGATATTCTTGAATTAAAACATTAATTCTAGTTCTGGAACTATGTTTTTATGACCCAATGCCTTATTTGGCCCATGTTACCTATTTTTACTAAGTTCCTCTGGTGGCAGCTATCAGGTTTATTTAACCACACGTGCTGAGTTAACTTGTAAAAGTCACGGGCGGTGACTCTCAGATTGGCGTATCTGGAGAGTTCGGCCGGCGGACCGTGACACTCTCAGTACCAGCATTGTTTCAGTATCTATTTACATGATCCTATTTTATTGTTATCTTGTGTTTTATTATGATACTGCTTTCTTTGGAGGTGGTCAGGGCAATTAGACAGTCAATGTCATAGCCCCTCTGGCACTAAAGGGCATTTTAAAAATAAGCAAATTAAATAATTATGAAAATAAACACAATTGCTAAAATATTGGCATTGGCACTTAAGGGATTAGGAATTTATCCATGATGCATTGCACCCCCATGCCCCTTTGTGCCATCCTATCTTTCATTCCTACGGTGGCAGACTCTGCTTCCATTGTCTATGCCAGTCTCTCTATTTGCCATTCCCTGTTCCTGTTTGTGTCAGTCTCTCTCCCCTTGCTAGTTCTGTGCAGTGTCTCTCTATTTGTATCACCTCTAACTCCAACTTTCTCTGTTTGTGTGTACACAGTACATGTGTTTCTGTCTCTTTGTGTTCGATTGTTTCTCACTTTCACCCACTTTGTGTGTGTGACTTTCATTTTGCATGTAGAATTCTATCTCGCCATCTGTCTCCATTGGCTGCCTTTGTGTGTCTCTTTTTGTTTGTGGGTGTCTGTGCTTACTTTGTCCCTCTTAGTGTGTATACCCCTTTACCCCATCAATCATGTATATATCCTCCCACTGTCTTCTACCATTTGTCCCATCACCCACTTTTCTTCTGCGCCCATCACAACCCACTTTTCCTCTTGTTCTGCAACTTCTTTTGCTTCCCCCTTCTTTTTCAACTTCTGCCGTCTTCACTCATTACCTTCCTCTTCTGATCCAAGGTAATGTAGGTAAATAAAGACTCAACTTTATCCAACACCACATAAATGAACCTGAGGATGACAGGTAAGCTATCAATGATTTATTAAAAATGATTGTTTGCAATCAGTTTTGATGCCTAAAACCTTGTGATTATAAACGGTCATGGAATATCACATAACGTATATGCTAAAGTAGGGGGTAGCATTATAAATTCACTAGTTTAAAAATAGATAATTTTGGCATTGTTACAATAATTGTCTGATAGTTTTTCACTGGTCACATTGTCCTTTTTTACCATTCATGTTAACACGTGTAGCTTGGGTGCACTGTACATGTATAAAAAAATTAATATGTAATTTATATTAAAGTACCCAACATTTAACTGAGGTTACATCACTTTAATTAGAACACATAAAATATGGAATCCATGCTATCCATCTCTCTCTCTCTCTCTCTCTCTCTCTCTCTCTCTCTCTCTCTCTCGCAGAATTAGTCATTCTCAATTTTCATAAGATAGTATAATATCTCTTTATTTGAAACAGAAAAAAAGTTTCAGATAGGAGAATAAAACTTTTTTTTAATTTTGCTAAGCTGGAGACTGGGTTTTCTTTAATACATGAAGAAAATTACTGTAGCATGTGAAAATATAAACTCATTTACAGAATTCTCACATACAAATATATTTATCTAAATACACACGTTTAATTTCCATTAAAGCTTCCTTAAAAATAAAAAAAGGATTATTAATTTTCATTTTAAAAGTACACAAGGGATTACAGCAAAGTCAGTTTCTATAATTTGTCACAAATGTTTTCAACACTGTCCTTGAGTCCTTGAGTCATGGAGACTATGTTGGAAATTCAGAAAGTAAAAAAATTGAATCTAATTTCTTTTTTGTGTTGTATTTCACCAGCATATAACCAAGTATAATGGTTAAATTAACAAGATCAAACATATTTCATACCCAACTTTGAAACAACAAAAATTCTGAAAATGTAATTGAAACAGGTTTCTAAATATTAAGATGCGTTTAAAGTTGTTGTACAATATTATGACCACCAAACCTACTTATCTCACTGATACTGTATAATTCAAGGCCCATCAGATTCTGAACTGGTTGAAGAACTGTTCTAGCCAACATCAGTGAACTGATCTCTCTCTTCTAGTCTATGTAGCTGCCTACTGGCTCTTTGCTGTTGTTCTTTTAGCTCAGTATAAGAACGTGAAAATGTGTGAAATATGGAGGTGACAGGAAATGCCATCAGCAAAATTCCACTCAGTATGCTGCTTAGTGCCACCACTTGTCCAGGAATGCTTCGAGGAACCATGTCACCATAGCCCACTGTTGTCATGGAAATGACTGCCCACCAATAACTCCCTGGGATACTGGTAAATTCCTGCTTGGCACCAAGCTCATTTTCTGCCAGATAAACAAGAGGAGAAAACAGGGCCATGGCAACGCACAGAAAAAGCAAGAGGAGTCCAAATTCTCTGGTGCACCTTCTGACTGTGAGCCCCAGCGTCTGCAGTCCTAGAGAGTGTCTTGCTAGCCTCATGACATACAAGATTCGCAAAGCCCGGAGTACACGAAGGACCAGGCCCACTTTCTCCAGGTATTTATTTCCTG
The DNA here is from genome assembly GCA_031769625.1 of Taudactylus pleione. NCBI lineage: Eukaryota > Metazoa > Chordata > Amphibia > Anura > Myobatrachidae > Taudactylus > Taudactylus pleione. Next base: position 14,859,488 of record JAUIMM010000178.1, read on the forward strand.
TTCCTCCAGTTTTCTCTCCCGAAAATGAATCCACTATTAATGTGATGTAGTAAGGCAAGATGGCCATCATGTCAATTATGTTGAGTGGCGTCCTTAAGAATACACACTTGCTCTCAGCTTGGATAAATCGCAGGATGAACTCCAAGGAAAACCACGCTACGCAAACGGTCTCTAATACAAACATATTGTAGCACTTCTGGGAACATTCTCCCTAAAAATGAAAATCAGACAGTTAGTATAGTAAAGGCCCAAACTATCACAAAGAAATATTGATATTATTATGTCATTACAGTCATAAATCAGCATTTTTCATCTTTTATACGTTTTCTTAAAAAGTCCACATACTGTACATTTATCTTGATACTTTTTAAAACATTTTGTTTGGCTTGAAACCCACCACACTTCGACAGAAGTTTTCACATGCAAGCCACAGAATTTACTTCCCTGTGGTTTGGAATATAAATACTCAAAGGGAACGAGGAAGGGGAGATTAAAAGGGTGAAAAGCCAAATTGCAGCCAATTTAGGTTAGAGCTTAGAAAAGCCATATGTGATTTAGGGCAAACTGTTTGCTAAAAGTGAATGGGAAGCATCTGGTTTTACCTTACATTATGTAAAATCACAGTGCCTCTCAGCATCGCCTAGACCTCTAGGAAGGGGTCCAAACAAACTATTGGGTGCTGCATATTGAGAAGCCAGGCCCAATGCTCAGTAACATTGAGTCCTTCCTGGAAACCTCAGCCAGTGGGTACAAGGAAAATAGTAAATGCTGTTAAACAGTTTAATAAAAAATAAAACATACTGCCCCCTTTAATAAAAAAAAATCTATAATAAAATAGTAATGCCCCATTAGTAAATTACTAGAGATGAGCGGGTCCGTTTCCCTGAGAACCAGACCCACCCGAATTTCGGGAATCCAGGGCGATCCGAGCGCATGTTTTAAGAAAAAATCCAGATCCAAAACCAAAACACGAAAACAAAACACAGAGGTGAGGTTTTGGCAAAACCAATCCAGATCCAAAACCAGGGTAGATCCAGATCCAAAACCAAAACCAAAACACGGGGGTTGGCGCACATCTCTATAAATGACACTAAGGAAAACACCCTTGCGCTGATGTAAAAAAATGAAGAGTGGCACGATCTGTTATATATCAATATATTTGTAAGCAGGGCCACTGCTTACCTATGCTGCATTATTCACTTTTGTCCATGTGAATAAAACGTGTGAAGTTTTCATCTAAACGTGAGTGCTGTTTTTTTTCTACACTAATCGCTATCGGCCCAATTGGTGTTAGAGTGTTTCTAAGATTTCTCTACGGACCTGGCACCCCCCTGCTGTCATTGTCATTAGAGTGCCATTTCTTAACTCTGTTTATATATATATATATATATATATATATATATATATATAAACAGCAATAGTCCGGCACTCTGAATCATAAAATTGTTACTTAGCTGGTTGCCCCCACTGTAGTAGAGAATATGTAGATCATAGCGTGCGGCACTCCATGCATCCATAAACAACCAAACAGGCAGCTTTCAGGTGTTAACGTTTCAATGCTTTATCGCATTTTCGTCAGAACAGTAACAACAGTGTACAAAATCTTACCTTAAATACCGTAAGCATAATCACCCAGTGAACCACTTGCAGGCTGGTCCGGGCGGGACTGCGCGCCCAGCCGCCAGCGTCTTGCTAATGACGTCATCACGTCATAGCGCAAACGTGATACAGCCATCACCATAGTAATTCTCAGTACATCGTTTATCAGATTGTTTGTCCTTGCGGTCTTTCCTATATAGGGAAGACTGAAAGGACATTTAAAGAACGCATGGCTGCTCATAGAAGTGCGATTAGGGCGGCGATCAATGGTGGTAAAAGTGATCAGCCCGTTGCCAGGCATTTTGCCTTGGCGAGACATGCTTTGTCAGCATTAAAATATCGCATGATTGATCATGTCCCTCCACTAGCCAGGGGGGGCAATAGAGCTAAAATATTAATGCAACGTGAAACACGGTGGATTCACCGACTTGGTACCATGGCCCCTAGAGGGCTAAATGAACAATTAGGGTTAGGTGTATTTCTATAGATTGTGATATCTTTTATGACAACTTATTTGTTTGCCGGCAAATATTTCAATGTATAGAGATTGAGAATGGATCACATGTTATGCATTAGATGTATGTGTGTCTGCAATTATTGTAATTGATTTTTTTGTATGCATAGCCTGAGTTATCCAGGCAGGCATAAGCTGTCAGCGTTCAGAGTATATGTTATTTATGTGCCGGTCGGCACAATAATGCTCATTAATGTGTACCAGCATATTTTGTTGCTTATTCTAACATTAAGGCAACCTGTAATATGTGTCATGTTTAATTGTGGCTGCATTATAGCAGCGTTGTTATGTTGTTACTATGGTGATGGTTGTATCACGTTTGCGCTATGACGTGATGACGTCATTAGCAAGACGCTGGCGGCTGGGCGCGCAGTCCCGCCCGGACCAGCCTGCAAGTGGTTCACTGGGTGATTATGCTTACGGTATTTAAGGTAAGATTTTGTACACTGTTGTTACTGTTCTGATGAAAATGCGATAAAGCATTCAAACGTTAACACCTGAAAGCTGCCTGTTTGGTCGTTTATGGATGCATGGAGTGCCGCACGCTATGATCTACATATATATATATATATATATATATATATATATAAAACACATAAGTTATCTCACATATAATTTAATTTGTTGACCGGTCAACAGAAATAACAAATTGAACATCACATATAGAGAAACTCCATAGATTCAATAAAAAGTATTAAACACATTAAATACTAAAAATGAATTCTTGACTTAGTTACAAGCTAATATTATAGTTGAAGGAGGTGAATGTATTAACTTGATGTTTCAATAGCAGATAAGTTCTATATACACACCCAACACTCCTCCTCGGGATATTCACACTACGTCTCTAAGGTTTCTCACCTTCAATGGGGGGCTTTTTCAAAGAGACTCTTTGAAAAAGCCCCCATTGAAGGTGCGAAACGCATCAGAGGTTTCTCTTTTTGGACTCCAGGATACAGTCTGTGTCATCTACCCGCTTGCCGCTTACTCCCAGAGCTCCGTAGCGACACTATCTTTTCGGATACATAACAGCCCATGAGGTCGAGGTTGAGATTGTACGGAATACCTACAACAAGGACACTACAGCCTGACAGGTACTGAATAAGAAGTCCTCTGTCGGAGACACTTTATCTCCCTCCCTCCATTGTCTCTCACAACCACCTTAGAGACAAAGTGTGAATCTCCCGAAGAGGAGTGTTGGCTGTGCATATGTTCAAGTATTTTGACTGTTACGGAGCTGCCACATGTTGATACAAATATTGTGTCTGGATAATATGGAGCCTATCTAACTGGCAACTACATGTCCATTGATTGCGGCAGGTGTCTACCAGATGAGTGATGTCATACGTACTTTCTCCTAAGAGGACATATTAATCATATTAAAGACTACATATTGGGTGTGGATACAAAACTTACCTGCTATTGAAACATCAAATTAATATATTCACCTGCTTCAACTATAATATTAGGTAGGAACTAGAACAAGAATTAATTATTAATATTTAATGTGTTTAATGTGTGTAATACTTTTTATTGAATCCGTGGAGTTTTGCTATATGTGATGTTCAATTTATTATTTCTGTTGACCGGTCAACAAATTAGATTAAATGTGAGATAATTTATGTGTTTATATATATATATATATATGTATATATATATATATATATATATATATTAGGGGTGAGCAGGTTCGGATTTCTGAAATCCGAACCCCCCCCGAGCCCCCCGATCCGAGGCAGATCCGAGTCAGGCTCGACTTTTCCCACCTGACTCGGATCTGAAATCGAGGCAAAACGTCATCATCCCGCCTTCCGGGTCTCGCGGGTTTTGGATCCTATATAAGGTACCCGCGTCTGCGCCATTTTCTCACTCGGCTGTGGACAGTGAAGAGGGAGGGAGGGTGGGAGTTAGGGCTGGCTGGGCTGTGTAGTGTAGTGTAGTGTAGTGCAGAGTAGTGTTGTGCTGTGCTGTGCTGCTGTTGTCCATAGGGGCTGTGTCCACTACTTCAAAGTCCATAGGGGCTGGCTGTGTTGTGCTGTGCTGCAGTTGTTAATAGGGGCTGTGTCCACTACTTCAAAGTCCATAGGGGCTGGCTGGACTGTGTTGTGCAGTCAGTTCTCCATAGGGGCTGTGTCCACTCCAAAGTCCTGTGCAGTGTCCCAGTCCTAAAGGGGTGCTGTAGTGTTGTCCAGGGGGTGCTCTGTCCATCAGGGGTGCTCCCCCCAAGTGCTAAAAAAATAATATTTTTTCTGTGTTTGTGAATTGTGTGCGCAGTAGCCGCACGTGCATCAACAAAGTAGTGCCAAGCGTGCGCCTGTGTCATAAGTAAAGGGCCGGCTGGCTTGACCGTTAAAGGGTGCTGTAACCCCCAAAGTACACTCCAGTCCAAACCAAAAAAAAAAATATTTTCTGTGTTTGTGAATTGTGTGCGCAGTAGCCGCACGTGCATCAACAAAGTAGTGCCAAGCGTGCGCCTGTGTCATAAGTAAAGGGCCGGCTGGCTTGACCGTTAAAGGGTGCTGTAACCCCCAAAGTACACTCCAAACCAAATAAAAAAATATTTTCTGTTTGTGAATTGTGTGCGCAGTAGCCGCACGTGCATCAACAAAGTAGTGCCAAGCGTGCGCCTGTGTCATAAGTAAAGGGCCGGCTGGCTTGACCGTTAAAGGTTGCTGTAACCCCCAAAGTACACTCCAGTCCAAACCAAATAAAAAAATATTTTCTGTGTTTGTGAATTGTGTGCGCAGTAGCCGCACGTGCATCAACAAAGTAGTGCCAAGCGTGCGCCTGTGTCATAAGTAAAGGGCCGGCTGGCTTGACCGTTAAAGGGTGCTGTAACCCCCAAAGTACACTCCAGTCCAAACCAAAAAAAAAAATATTTTCTGTGTTTGTGAATTGTGTGCGCAGTAGCCGCACGTGCATCAACAAAGTAGTGCCAAGCGTGCGCCTGTGTCATAAGTAAAGGGCCAGCTGGCTTGACCGTTAAAGGGTGCTGTAACCCCCAAAGTACACTCCAAACCAAATTAAAAAATATTTTCTGTGTTTGTGAATTGTGTGCGCAGTAGCCGCACGTGCATCAACAAAGTAGTGCCAAGCGTGCGCCTGTGTCATAAGTAAAGGGCCGGCTGGCTTGACCGTTAAAGGGTGCTGTAACCCCCAAAGTACACTCCAGTCCAAACCAAATAAAAAATGTTTTCTGTGTTTGTGAATTGTGTGCGCAGTAGCCGCACGTGCATCAACAAAGTAGTGCCAAGCGTGCGCCTGTGTCATAAGTAAAGGGCCGGCTGGCTTGACCGTTAAAGGGTGCTGTAATCCCCAAAGTACACTCCAAACCAAATAACAAAATATTTTCTGTGTTTGTGAATTGTGTGCGCAGTAGCCGCACGTGCATCAACAAAGTAGTGCCAAGCGTGCGCCAGTGTCATAAGTAAAGGGCCGGCTGGCTTGACCGTTAAAGGGTGCTGTAACCCCCAAAGTACACTCCAAACCAAATAACAAAATATTTTTTCTGTGTTTGTGAATTGTGTGCGCAGTAGCCGCACGTGCATCAACAAAGCAGTGCCAAGCGTGCGCCTGTGGCATAAGTAAAGGGCCGGCTGGCTTGACCGTTAAAGGGTGCTGTAACCCCCAAAGTACACTCCAAACCAAATAAAAAAATATTTTCTGTGTTTGTGAATTGTGTGCGCAGTAGCCGCACGTGCATCAACAAAGTAGTGCCAAGCGTGCGCCTGTGTCATAAGTAAAGGGCCGGCTAGCTTGACCGTTAAAGGGTGCTGTAACCCCCAAAGTACACTCCAAACCAAATAACAAAATATTTTTTCTGTGTTTGTGAATTGTGTGCGCAGTAGCTGCACGTGCATCAACAAAGTAGTGCCAAGCGTGTGCCTGTGTCATAAGTAAAGGGCCAGCTGGCTTGACCGTTAAAGGGTGCTGTAACCCCCAAAGTACACTCCAAACCAAATAAAAAAATATTTTCTGTGTTTGTGAATTGTGTGCGCAGTAGCCGCACGTGCATCAACAAAGTAGTGCCAAGCGTGCGCCTGTGTCATAAGTAAAGGGCCGGCTGGCTTGACCGTTAAAGGGTGCTGTAACCCCCAAAGTACACTCCAGTCCAAACCAAATAAAAAAATATTTTCTGTGTTTGTGAATTGTGTGCGCAGTAGCCGCACGTGCATCAACAAAGGAGCAGCGCCAAGCGTGCGCCTGTTTCCCATAAGTGAAGAGCCGGCTGGCTCATTTCTTAAAGGGTGGTGTAACCCACAAAGTACACTACTCTCCAGCAAAATTAAAAAAATATTTTCTGTGTTTAGCCGCACGTATATATATCAAATCGATATAACATAAATGGAGGACCAAACTTTCTCCGATAAAAATAAAATAGAGAAAGATCAAGAACCACTTCCTCCTAGTGCTGAAGCTGCTGCCACTAGTCATGACATAGACGATAACATGCCATCAACGTCGCCTGCCAAGGCCGATGCCCAATGTCATAGTAGAGGGCACATACAATCCCAAATGACAAAGTTCAGGAAAATGACCTTGAAAAAAACATTTAAATCATCTGAAGACAAACGTAAACTTGCCAATATGCCATTTACGACACGGAGTGGCAAGGAACGGCTAAGGTCGATCCCTATGTTCATGACTAGTGGTTCAGCTTCACATGACGATGGAAGCCCTCCTCCCACTAAAAATATCAAAAGAGTTAAGCTGGCAAAAGCACAGCGAAGAACTGTGCTTTCTATGAAGATATCACAAATCCCCAAGGAGAGTCCAAGTGTGGTGGTGGTTGCGATGCCTGACCTTCCCAGCACTGGGCGGGAAGAGGTGGCTCTTTCCACCATTTGCACGCCCCCTGCAAGTGCTGAAAGGAGCATCCACAGTCCACTTGCTGATATGCAAATTGAAGATGTCACTGTTGAAGTACAACAGGATGAGGATACTGGTGTAGCTGGCGCTGAGGAGGAAGTTGGCGAGGAGGATTCTGATGGTGATGTGGTTTGATTAAATCAGGCTCCGGGGGAGATAATTGTTGTCCGTGGGATGAAAAAGCCCATCACGGTCATGCCTGGGCAGAAGACCAAACATTCCACCTCTTTGGTCTGGCAATATTTCTATCCAAATCCGGACAACAACTGTCTTGCCATATGTACCATATGTAAAGGTGGAATAAGTAGGGGTAGGGACGTTAACCACCTAGGAACATCCTCCCTTATACGGCACCTGCAGCGTGTTCATAATAAGTTACTGTCAAGTTCAGAAACTTTGGCTAAGACCGTAAGCAGTCCAGGGACACCTAAATCCCGTTGTCCTGTTGTATCCAAGCGCCTGCAAACCACACCGTCAACTCCCTCCTCGTCAATTTCCTCCTTAGTCAGGATCAGAAGTAGTCCTGCAGGCCATGTCACTGGCATGACTGACTCTCCTATCCGGGATTCCTCCGGAGGATCCTGCATTGCTACGCCTCCTGCTGCCGCTGCTGCTGTTGCTGCTGCTGGGAGTCGTTCATCATCCCAGAGAGGAAGTAGGAACACCACTACTTTTACTAAACAATTGACTCTCCAACAGTCCTTAGCGAGGAGGATGAAGTACGACAGCAGTCATCCTGAAGCAAAATGTATAACTGAGGCCTTGACTGCTATGTTGGTGTTAGACGTGCATCCGGTATCCGCCATTAGTGCAGTGGGATTTAGACAATTGATGGAGGTAGTGTGTCCCCGGTTCCAAATCCCGTCTAGATTCCACTTCACTAGGCAGGCGATACCGAGACTGTACAGAAACGTCAGAAAAAGTGTCCTCAGTGTCCTGAAAAATGCCGTTGTACCCAATGTCCACTTAACCACGGACATGTGGACAAGTGGAACAGGGCAGACTAAGGACTATATGACTGTGACAGCCCACTGGGTAGATGTATCACCTTACGCAGCAACAGCAGCAGCGTCACCAGTAGCAGCATCTCAGAAACGCCAGCTCGTTCCAAGGCAGGCTACGCTGTGTATCACCGGTTTCAGTAAGAGGCACACCGCCGACAACCTCTTAGAGAAACTGAGGGAAATCATCGCCCAGTGGCTTACCCCACTTAGACTCTCCTGGGGATTTGTGATATCTGACAACGCCACCAATATTGTGCGGGCATTACATCTGGGCAAATTCCAGCACGTCTCATGTTTTGCTCACACAATAAACTTGGTGGTGCAGAATTTTCTGAAAAGCGAGAGGGGCGTGCAGGAGATGCTTTGGGTGGCCCGAAAAATTTCTGGCCACTTTCGCCATTCAGCGACTGCGTGCCAAAGACTGGAGCACCAGCAAACACTCTTGAACCTGCCCCGCCATCACCTGAAGCAAGAGGTTGTGACGCGGTGGAACTCAACCCTCTATATGCTTCAGAGGATGGTGGAGCAGCAAAAGGCCATACAAGCCTATACATCCACCTATGACATAGGCAAAGGAGGGGGTATGCACCTGACTCAAGCGCAGTGGAGAATGATTTCCGTGTTGTGCAAGGTTCTCCAGCCCTTTGAACTTGCCACACGTGAAGTCAGTTCAGACACTGCCAGCTTGAGTCAGGTCATTCCCCTCATCAGGCTTTTGCAGAAGCAGCTGGAGAAAGTGAAGGAGGAGCTAAGATTGAGCGATTCCGCTTGGCATGTGGGACTTGTGGATGAAGCCCTTCATTCGCTTTGCCAGGATTCCAGGGTGGTCAATCTGTTGAAATCAGACCACTACATTTTGGCCACCGTGCTCGATCCTAGGTTTAAAGCCGATGTGGTGTCTCTCTTTCCGGCCGACACAAGCCTGCAGAGGTGCAAAGACCTGCTGGTGAACACACTGTCAGCTGAAGCAGAACGTGACACGTCAACAGCTCCTTCTTCATTTTCTCCCGCAACTGGGGCTGCCAGGAAAAAACTTAGCTATCCTAAGCAACCCGCTGGCGGTGATGCAGGCCAGGTAGGACCAAGTTTGGACATCTGGTCCGGACTGAAGGACCTGGCAACAATTTCTGACATGTCTACTGTCACTGCATATGATACTGTCACCATTGACAGAATGGTGGAGGATTACATCGGTGACAGCATCCAAGGAGGCATGCCAGACAGTCCATACCTGTACTGGCAGGAAAAAGAGGCAGTTTGGAGGCCCCTGTACAAACTGGCTCTATTTTACCTGAGTTGCCCCCCCTCCAGTGTGTACTCCGAAAGAGTGTTTAGTGCAGCCGGGAACCTTGTCAGCGAAAGGCGTAGGAGGTTGCTTCCACAGAATGTGGAGAAGATGATGTTCATCAAAATGAATTATCAGCTCTTCCAGGGAGACCAGCCTCCAGAACGTACAGAGGGACCTGTGGTGGTGGATTCAAGTGGGGACGAGTTAATACTTTGTGAGGATGAGGATGTACACACTGAAGAGGGTGAGGAATCGGTGGATGAGGAGGATGAGGATGACATCTTGCCTCCGTAGTGCCAGTTTGTGCAGGGACACATTAATTGCCAGCTTGTTTTGTGGGGGCCCAAACGAACCAATCATTTCAGCCACAGTTGTGTGGCAGACCCTGGCGCTGAAATGATTGGTTTGTTAACGTGTGCATGTCCTGTTTATACAACATAAGGGTGGGTGGGAGGGCCCAAGGACAATTCCATCTTGCACCTCTTTTTTTTCTTTGCATTATGTACAATTTGGGGCCTAGTTTTTCAAACTGCCATCCTGTCTGCCACTGCAGTATCACGCCTAGATGGGTCACGTGTTTGTGCCGCCCACTCGTGTCGCTTAGCATAGTCATCCAGCTACCTCGGTGCAACCTTTTGGACATAAAAACACTATTGTGAGGTGTGAGGTGTTCAGAATAGACTGGAAATGAGTGGAAATTAAGGTTATTGAGGTTAATAATAGCATAGGAGCAGAAAAACCTACAAATTCTGTGATTTTAGCTGTTTTTATGCTTTTTTTCAAAAAAATACAGATCCAAAACACAAAACCCAGAACCCAAAACACGGAAGGGTGGTTTTGGCAAAACCAATCCAGATCCAAAACACGAAGAAAGATCCAGATCCAAAACCAAAACACAAAACACAAAAAGTGGCCGGTGCACACCCCATATATATATATATATATATATATATATATGTTTATTTATAGATATATAAAATTATTGGATATATAACAGATCGTCCCACTCTAATTCTTTTTACATCGGAGCAAGAGTGTTTTCTTTAGTGTTTCAAGTGTGACATCTATCTTTTAGGTGTACTTATATATATATATATATGTGCAACCACAAGCACATTGACTCTCTGCTGCTAAAGTGATAATTTCTGGATATTGTTTCTAATATGATTTAATATATCATTAGAGGTTTTCTTTGGTACTGTACCATTAGTAAATAAACCTCTAATGCCATATGTTATATGCAACAATGGAAGCAGGTCCAGATAAGAAGCTGCTATTTGTTTTTCAATGTGGACACTATTGTTTATCCACTAATGGGGGAAACAACATATTTATAATATTATGCCAGGCATCTCTAGATATAGGGGAGCTTATCATTTGGGACTCCCCAGAGGACTGTGCCTGATGCTGAGTAGCACTAAACAATTACAGAACAGGACTTGTTTTTCGAATTCTTAATTGAAGTATTGGTTTAACTAAAAAAAAAACATCATACATTTAATCTTTTGAAATCTTAACTTAAAAAAGTGAGATTGCGATGTCTAATGTGTAATTTTGCCTTTAGTAAATCATTGAATAAATAGCTTTCTCACTAAACCTGTTTAGTAAATTTCCCCCTACATGCACCCCCAATGGTAAGCCCTGTTTTTCAAAGCAGTGCAGTAATAATATTTCGATTTACACGAATGAGTTTACTGAAATGAGACTTACAGGGGTATTCAATATGGGAGCGAAAAGTCCGTGCTGGACTTTTCGCTCCACATCGGGGATTTTCCAGGGATAAAGTATCAGGTGCGCAGCCGCTTTATCCCCATATTCAATATAAAAGCTACGAAAACGGGAACCTGCAAAGTGGGATCTGCATAAAAAAACAAAATTTACCTGGAATAAATTGTAGGACCCCCCTAAAATTGTAAAAACATGGGGGATCACTATGGGTACCCCCGTTTTAGCCTGCAAATGAAAGTTGGGGATTAAAATAGCTGCAGCAGGTGTTTTTTTCCCGACATTGAAGAAGGGTTGCAGAAGAGCACTTAGGTTATTTTTTCTTTTTTTTAAGTGTTCCCATCAAATTTGGGGTACATGAAAATGGGTACTAGCATATTTTTATGTCCCTAAAGTAATTTTTTTAAAATTCTGCAACTATGCGCATGCCGCTAATAATCTATTCTAGAAAACATCTGCCGCATACTTGCAGAATAGCCCTGAACCTATTTCCCTATTGTTAAACATTTTTTTCCTTTTTTTTTTATTTCACCCCAATTTTTAAATTAATTTTTTCGGGTGTCCCTATTTTTTTTTTAAAACTTTTTTTGACACAGTTATTTTTAAAATGTCATTCCCAGGGGTGCAGGCAATTTTTTTTAAGCCTGCACTCCTAAACCCCAATTCTGCACTTTTTTTTGCCACCTATTCAGTGGTGAAAAGTGATCCCCGTTTTTTTTCAAAGACTTTTCGAACCTGCGAAAAGTCTTTGAAATTGAATACGGTGTGTAAAACCAAAACCTGCGAAATGACATCATCGCTCCATACTGAATACCCCTATAAGAAGGGGTGAGGATGTGAGTTTTAGGAGATGTGTGCTGGTGAATCGGAATACAGCCATTTCCACAAAATGGACTGCAGTATTAATTTATTATTACACTTTTATTATTATTAAACTTATAGGGTGCAGCAAGTGGTCTGCATCGCCGTACAGAGGGCAAAACAATAAGACAGCACAGGATAAAACAGTGTACATTACAGTAGAAAAGTAATAATTATCACTACATTTCTCAACACAGCCATTGATGCAAGGGGTGCATTGGAAATATTTAGCATAAGCTGAAACTTATAGCTATTATGGCTCTATTTACTACAATCCGCATACTGAATGCAGATTGTAGTGTGATATTATCGACTGTTTTCGCATTGCGAATTCAGGCAATATCACAGGGATTTACTACAAATCCCTTTCAGGGACAGAGCTTGCGATAAAGCTCTGTCCCTGTGAATCCCCTACGCACACTAGTCACGGTATTTTCGCAAAAAATACAGTGACAAAGTCGACCGGCCGCCGCTGATAACCCCCCCGGCGCTAAGCCCTGCCCCCCAGTGCTAAGCCCCGCCCTCCGTGATCGCGGACCCCCCACGACCCCCCCTCCCTTAATAGCACTTACCTGCATGATTCGGGCCTCCAGTGAAGTCCTCCATGCGTCCGGTCAGGTGATATCCCATACTGCACTTGGACCCGATCACCTGATGACCGGGCTGCAGTGCTCTATGGGAGACCAGCTAACCGGAGGGGAGACATCACCGGAGGCCCAATCACCGGTCCCTGGAGTCAGGTAAGTAAAAAAAAATGTTGACAATTTTTTTTCTTTTTTTTACAGTAATCAGCTTGCAGTCTGTTTAGACCACACAGCTGATTACTGGGACTGACTCCTGGCTCTGCTCTCCCCGTTAGAGCGGAGCAGGAGTCCGTTAACCGGGGAAGACCCTGGATAACGCCACCTCCAGGTGGCGTTATTATCACAGGGCCTCCCTAGGTATTTTTTTTTCACATTTTATTTTTAGTAACTCTGGTTGGATCACATTTCCCATTACAATTATGGGAAATGCGATCTGATTACTAAAAATAAGTGATACTTAGGGGTTGGAGTAGAATTTTACGAATTCTACTCCAATTGCCCTGTAATAACTATAGGTCAGGGGCAGAACTATGGGAGACAATGGAGGCACCTGCCACCGGGCACCAGCACTGAAGGGGCTCCTCCTTCATTGCCCACAATATATTCAACCCACATAGGGATGCAAATATGTACCCTGAGTTTACCATCACGGCCGCCAAATCCCCCACATCAGGTAGTTCTCCCCTCCATCAAGGGTATCGGGGGGGGGGGGCACCAAATTATAACTTGCCTCCGGGCATCTGGGATGAACTTGCGCCACTGCATAGGTGACACTAAAATAATGTTAAAAGGCTGTGAAAACACCCCTTCTCACTTTATTTTAGTAAAAATAATGTTACTAAATAGAGCCCTTAGTGTGGGTGCTGATAATGGATCTAGGTTGTCTGAAGAAACAAAAACAGAGTGTAGTCTGGGGGACAAAGAGCCCACGGAGGAGATGTAAAGTGTACTTGGAAATCAAGAAAAATAGGTAATGAGAACAGCAGGGTTGAGGGCCCTGCTCATGGAGATTACAGTCTAAAGTATTTCCTCAGCTCTCATCCTATGCATCTGTGCCATCTTGTACTTTAGTGGAGAAGCACGTTTTCAGATACACTCAGAACAATGTAAAATAGCAAAACCATAAAACTGCACAAATACAAAACTGAGCAGTATTTTAGAAGAAAAACTGAAAAAGGTATGTTATTGATATTGGTGGTATTACACTGGTAGGAGGTTATAGTTTAATGTTATATGCAATGATAAAGAATGATAATTTACATGGGCTATTTCGTAATAATGGTAAATAAGCTCCTCTGTATTTTTAGTGACCCCAAAGCATTGGCACCTAAGATGACCAATTTAAGTTGCCTAGTAGTAGCACTGGTGCAAAACCAAAGAATACTACATTCTGCATTGGGTGTTTATCATAAATTAGTTGTCGTTTGACTTTTTTTTTAACTTTATTTGTTGAATGTAGCTTAAATCTGGGGACATTGCAAAGCGCACACACACACATAGTAAAACTCATAGAATTCCATCTTGCCAACATTTTTTATTGAAGATCATGGTCAGGAGGTGCAGGGTATGTGATGAAGTGGTTTGAAGCATCACGGATCACTGCACAACAAAGAAAGTGACAGGGAATCCAGGATGATGAGCTACTCTGTCAGGAGTCCGGGAGTTTGGGAATAGGCAAGTTTTTTTATGCAAATGCTAATGCATCTTCATTTTAATTTTGACTTCGGACCAGATTCCGAGAGTTACACAATGCTGATATTTATGGAGATTGAGCGATTGTTAGCCATTGCGCATGCACAAAAACTGGCTGTGCATGCGCAGCTAATGATTTGCAAATACGATTACCCAGAGGATTCACTCATTAGATGAGTGACAGGTAAGCTACCTGTCACTCAGGTTTAGGGGCGGTGGTTATAAAACGTAGGTGTGTCTGACAGTTTAAATGCTGTTTCATGGTCTTGCATAAATTAGCCAGTGCCATCTCCTTCGGAGAATGAGAGCTCTCAGTGTGTCAGGAGAGACGCACAGTTTGAGACAGGTCAGACCTGACTTAGAGACTCCGTGGCTGCCCGATGTGCATCAATGATACCGATGTTTACACTGTTGCACATCATCGGACGGATATGAGAAGGCAGCGATGGGCGTCCCTATGCTCGGGTAAGCTTTTGCAGACATAAGCATATTTTCGCAATAGCGTTCCGCGAGATATTGCAGATCCGATTGCATTAGCGTAAATCTCGGAATCAGGCTCTTAGTCAATGTATTATGTTTCCTTACCATTATTATTTCTTAAATTAAATGTCCTCAAAATGTCAACTTACTTCTAAAATATACTTCAAGTTAAAGAACTGCAACCAGAGCTGAAGACTGTCACAGATGTCAGATTTAAGCATGATCGACCATTTCTGGTTCTGGGATCTCAGGTGAAACTGTGCGGCTGATGAGAGTCAGTAAGACAGAGAAGGCCTCAGGAATTTGCTGAAAGGTGTCATGTTTAATTTAAAGTATAGTTGGTACAGCATTTCAGAGAACTGCTGTACTACCCTACAGATAGATAATACATATATAGTGAAACCACGAGAATAATTTTCTAGCCGTGAGACGTATACTGTTTGCAAAAGACGTGTAGGTAGTATGATACTTGCAGATACTACCTGTGCTTTTTCTGCCAGGGTTATTACTTTATTTAATTGCTCTGATGCCTGGAGTTGAAGTATGCATAGATTTGGCCAGAACAATGCATTGCCAAATAACACACACAATTCTGCAGCAATCACATACATTTCAGGGTTATTCTGATATGACAAAAATATTGTGCCGAAAATTATGGGCCTGATTCAGAGCCGCTCGTAAGCGGCCGCTCGTTCGCTCCTCGCGATGTTTGCCCAACTGCGCATGCGTACGGATCGTTATACGCATGCGCGAACCAGTCAGTGCGGTCGAAATTCATGTGCTCGCAAAATTGCGAATGCCTGATAATTTGAGTGACAGAAAGAGGCGTATGTGGGCGGTAACAGGGGAAGGTGCTTGAAAACGGGGAGTGGAGATCCGAACGCAGGCGTGCTTAAAGGTCAAAATGGGCGTTTTATGGGTGTGCATAATTAAAACAGCAGCGTCATTGACCACGTCACTGGGTTATTTTATAGCCAGAACTGCTCGCAAAATTGTGGTAGCAAAAACAAACCACAAGAATACCGAGCAGTTCATAGCCTGGTCGATGTACTCGATTAATCTAATAAATAGCGGACATGACGTAGGATGCGAGCGGCCAGGGGGCGTATTTTTCCAAAAAACGACCGCAAGTTTTGTTCGCTCGTTCAGACCTAGAGGTGTGAACAGACCGCAAAGAGCGAACGGTTCATTTGAATAGCCACCCCTATTTTCTGGACGAGCGAGCGCTAATTGCGTCCGGCTCTGAATCAGGCCCTATGTATTTAGTCAAGCAGTGGATGTTATTGCTTAACAAAGCACAAATGTTATTTAAGCTCTAGCAAACAGACAGACATTCGAATACTTAAGCTGCATACACACACAACGATTGAGTTAATGAACGATTTTAGTAAACGATTTTCTACCTTGAAAAAAATGAACTAAAATTGTTTACTAAAGTTGTTCATTTACTATGTTCATTTAAATGTAATGAACGATTTTTATGAACTACAAATGATTTTTGCATATTAACTTAATGAAAATCGTTGAGTTGACAAGTCTGACTGAACTACAAACTACAAACTACAAATGTGAACGCGCATGAACAATAATCGTTCATCGTTTGACTCAGAAAGTAAACGATTTTTTCAAACGATTATCGTTAAACGATATCGTTTAACGATAATCGTTCCAAAAAATCGTTGTGTGTGTATGCACCTATAAACTTAAGCCAGAGCCTAAAATGATGTAAAAAAGACTCTGCTAATGGGTGTTTGGGGGGTGAAAGCCTAGTAGGGGTTCCTGGGGAGGAAGTCACCTAGAAGCTGAAGCTTTCTGCAGAATAGTAAACACAGACTTCAGCCCTCCTGAATATTAAAACTATCAACTTATGCAGAGCTAGCTAAAGTCAACAAAACACAATTTCGCGTTAACTTGTGCAGAAATTTGAACCCTGCAATTGATAATACTCTATCACACTTGCCAACTCTCCCTGATTGTCAGGGAGACTCCTTGAAATAGTAGCAATCTCCCTGTCTCCCTGAAGAGTCCAGCAATCTCCCTGATTGCACCTTACTCATATTATGAGTCCTCAGGACATTTCAAAAGGGATTCTGATGCTCAGGAAAAGATTACATAAGGCTTGACATAGTGTACATGTGACATCACTGGGAATTTGTTGAATTGGTTTGGGAACCCTGGAGCTAGCTGTATGTGCAGGAGTGTGAAAAAAGATGGATGGACTGAATATACTATTCCTCATGCAGACCACCCATATTAGCAGAGACTGATGCAACAGAATGATATGGAACAGATACTGAGGGTTATATTTTCTAAAATGTGGGTTTTTAGAAGATTATCTTCAAGAAGGTGCTTGATAAATGTTTAGTAGAATCTGATTGGTTGCTATGGGCAACATCTCCACTTCTAAAAACCTGCACTTTAGTAAATATACCCCTGAGACTAGCTGCAGGCTAGATAACCCATGCTAGTAGTAGTAGGAGTATATTGGTCAATCTGAAAGAGACTGCGATAAAAAAACTGGAGCCGGGTGCCGTAAGCACAACTGTAGTAGGTTGTTGGATCCCTTAATTATTGTGTTTCAAAAGAGAGTATTAATCAAGCAGTTGAATGAAAACTTGAATGTGGTGATAGATGAGAGGGAATATGTTGAAAATAGCAAAATTGAGGGGAACAATACCAAACTTGAGAAAAAAATGCACAGTATGGGAATCGCGCCAGGTGTATCACGCCATATGAAGCAGAATGGATAGTTGTATGAGGACACATCTGTACATGTAGAATATACACAGTAGGCATACAGTATGCAGGGTTAATACAAAATGATTATGGTAGTGGGACACTCATATGGCCAGTATTGGATCTAATGTATAAACAGTGGTGGTTATATAGCTAACTGTACAGAGTCTAATTATATACAGTCTCCATTATGGGAAACACACGGGATGCTTCTGTCTCTAATGGAGGTATGCAGTGGAAGATCCGCAGACAAGCAGCGTATGTACAGCAACACATTCTAGCCGGGAGGTCAGAGGTCTCCAACTGTCAGTGCATGGACTGTAAACAAAGAGGAGACAGCACATGAAGAGCTCTCCTCCCCAGCACATCCCCACTCAGGTTACAGCCCTGGTGTCATCTGGCCTAGAGCTAGTTGGAATAATTTTTGGATCTCCCTATGGCATACTTACCTACTTTGCTGGGCAGCTTTCCGGGAGCAGCAGGAGGGGACCTGCTGCTCTCCTCTTCGGGGGACGGTATTAGGCCACGCCCCCTTTACAGAAACCCCCGTGATTCGCGGGTCCGTGAGGAGGGGGCGGGGCTAAGTGACGCGATTTGCCTAATTTAGCCCTGCCCCTTCCCGACGGACCCGATAATTTCAGGTAAAATCTCCCCATCCTGCCCACTTCACTAGGAAGTGGGCGGGATGCGGGAGATATGCCTACTCTTCCGGGATCGCGGGGGGTTACCCGAAAAATTGGGAGCCTCCCGCGATTCCCGGGAGAGTAGGCATGTATGCCCTATGGTGCCACAAGCCCTGGCTGGTAAATCTTACAGTTGATTAAAAGAAAATTGGGGGGGGGGATTAAAGTAGTTTTTCCACTACCAGCCTAAGTGTGAAGGCCTAGGGTTGGTTATCAATTTTGGGGTGCACCTCATGCCATCTCTGTTTTTACAGTTTGTGAATTTTTTTATTTTTAATAAAAAACAGCATTCACAGATAGTAGGGATATGTCCAGAGCCTGTTACAAACACACCTACAGGAGGCAGGCCATATTTTTGGGTGAAATTGCAGCAAGTTCTAAACCCGCCAATAAGTAAATCTGGGATTTGTATAGTTTTCTGTTCTAGAGTGTGCTTTCTCCATGGGATTTCACACCATTATGCTTAGTAACTATGGCCCTCATTCAGAGCCGTACGCTCTGAGCAGAGCGCACGCTCTGAATGAGGGCCGTCCTCCATAACTATGGAACGTCCTCCTGGACGCTCGTATAGCTGTGGGTCACCACCCACAGCCTATACGAGCGTGCAGTTTGATGGCCGCGATGGTCGTGACCATCGCGACCATCGAAACTGCGAGCCGGAGCCTGCGGTTGAGGTTTTCAACCGCAAGGCCCGGAGTGATTTTGGCTCTATCAGAGCCAAAATCACTCCTACTGACATTACTAGTGATGTCAGTGGGCCGGCTTCTGACGGGAGGCGTTCCCGTGGGAACGCCCCCTTCAGGGAGGCACGCCCCCGGCACGCCCACCAAAGGGGGCGTGCTGTCAATCAACATCGACAGCACGCCCCCTTTGATCAGACACAACGAGCAAAGGACTTTCCTTCGCTCGTCGCGTCTGGCGCATGCGCACGACGGAGCTCCCTCCATCGTGCGCATGCTCAGTGCAGAACATCGACCCACTTGCGAGCGGACAGCCGCTCGCGAGTGGGTCTGAATCAGGCCCTATGCCCCTAATGGAGCATACACATGGTCAGATGTGTCAGATGAACGATTTGACCAACAATTTGAACGATTTTGCAAAAGATTTGAACTATGAACGATTTTTGACTGCATTAAAATGACTGAAATCGTCCAAAACTGACTGCAAACACATCAGATGTCATATATCGTTATCTGACCATCGGGAACGCACATCGTTCATCGTTCAGACATGTCAGATATGTCAGATTTTCCTTCAGATATGAACGATTGAACGATTTTTGAAATCGTTATTGCTCAGATCTGAAGAAAAATCTGACCGTGTGTATGCACCATCTGTGTACAAACATTGCAATAATCGAAAGAATTAGCTTGTTTTCACTTTAGGAATCATTCTTATGTTTTATCCTAATGAAACCCTGATGAAGAAAGTGATACAGATAAAAAAAAATCATTGACAATAAGGCCGTCCCGATTCTCCAACTTTTTGGCACCTCTCAAATTTGATAGGGGTGTATGTATGCCGGACTGCTAGCAGCTCTTTTGTATAAAGCAACTTCTAATTTAAGTCTAGTGATCCTTTAAATTTACTGTGTATGTATTGTAAAATGTATGAAGAATTACCTGCTACAGTACATTAGCTGGGGCATAGGGATGTGAACATTTTTCTTTAGTTTCTCTCAAATATTTAATCTATATGTAAATGCAAAAAAAAATACAAAAATATATATATATATATATTCATACTTATTTAATAGTTCTGTTTAATATTAGATTGCTGGATTTGTGCATAATGCAGAGTTATAAAAGTAATCAACAGTGACTATGGGGCCTATTCATCATCGAAGGCCGTATGGCCTCTGATGATGAAGTATCCAACTCGCAGCGGGGGAAACGTGACACCAGACCAATTCATCATTGCTCCGGTGAGGGGACAGTTTCTCCAAAAAGCAGTTTTCCCCGTGGTTAGTAATACAGCTACTTCTGTAGCTGCGTTACTCACCTGCTCCACATCATCCCAGCTACGCATGTGCGACCTCAGGTCATGTATGCACAAAGCTGCTGGGGAGGTAGTGAGGAGGCAGCAGTGGGATCATGTTCGGCCTAGGATCGGCCATTACTTACCTCAGCGCCGACTTCCCCTGACTTCTCGCGCGGTCAGACGTCTGGTGCAGCGGCGAGTGACGCGCTGAGGATTATGCCTAGGGTGCGCTTGTCTTCCAGTTGCTGCTCCGTGATTTGGTTACAGAGGTTGCCATCATGGGTGCCGCCATGACAGTATTCCTCACCTGACTACCCTCTGTCCAATGGTAGCATGATCTTTGTCAGCTGACGCTGTCTTCCAATGGACTGCTACCTTTGGGTATTTAATAGGCTCTGGACAACATGAAGTTGCCTGTACAACGTCATTACTACTAGTGTTCTTGTTGTTCTACTCTCATGTCTATCCTAACTTCCTCCTGTGCAGCGGTGTGTCTGAAACACCTTACCCGTGTACTTAGTACATCCTGCGAGTACAATCACAGCGACATCCTCATGTGCCAGCGGTGCATCTGAAACAC
This sequence comes from Taudactylus pleione, assembly GCA_031769625.1. Classification (NCBI taxonomy): domain Eukaryota; kingdom Metazoa; phylum Chordata; class Amphibia; order Anura; family Myobatrachidae; genus Taudactylus; species Taudactylus pleione. The sequence goes on from JAUIMM010000178.1 coordinate 14,880,083, forward strand.
CTTGCCCGTGTACTCAGTACATCCTGCGAGTACAATCACAGCGACATCCTCATGTGCCAGCGGTGCGTCTGAAACACCTTGCCTGTGTACTCTGTACATTCTGTGAGTACAATCACAGCGTCATCGTCCTGTGCCAGCGGTGCTTCTGAAACACCTTGCCCACGTGCTCAGTACATCCTACGAGTACAATCACAGCGTCATCCTCCTGTGCCAGTGGTGCACCTGAACACCTAGCCCATGTAATCAGTACATTCTTCAAGTGCAACTACCGTGTATACCTCCTGTGCCAGTACATCCTCATACAGTGACCTCGCTAGTGTTTCTTTCTGAATTACAAACCTCCTGGGCCTCATTGGTGTTCTAATCTCCATTCCCCATGTGTATAGGATACCTGATCAAAGGGCCGTGACCTGCTTGCTGGGTGCAGCTTAAACCCATATCCAGCTTGGAGGGGTCACTGGTGAACATCTGCCAGCAGGTTAGACTCCGACCCTTTGATCGGGTCTCGCCAACATCCGATACTTGTGGATGAGGAGGTCATACATCCAGGCCCCTCGCCTCCGATTCCTTCTACAACCCCCGGGCCTCAGCTTTCAGCTCCTTAGTAGGAGATCCTCCTGAGTCATTCCTGACAGATCCATAGGAAGGAGCGTGGGATCAGAGAACAAGCGCCGTCTGAAGATGGTGCTTGTTCTCGGAAGCAAACTCTGAAAACTTTCTACTGTCTACCATTTCCGCATGGTTACTGGGCCATTTATTGTATGATGAATGGGCCCCTATATTACTTTAATTTATTTGGAAACATTGTCCAGAAAATTTATATTTTAGGAAAAGGACTGTGTAATTGTTGTGTTGATTTTGCTTTAATATAACTGTAACAATTTCACTGTAATCAAAATGTATGTAAATGTAAAAAACTTTTAAAATATGAGTTAACAAAAAAAATTGCCTACACTTTATATACATATTATATATTTACATTTATGTGACTTACATTATCACTAGGAACTTTTATCATTTCATAGTACATCTTCTACAAGACCATAAGGTGAGTTAAGAAAATTCTATTACAACAAGGCCTGTTCTGCTTCATGCTTCCCAGAGACTACAAATCATACTCCTGGTAGGGTAGTATCAGTAAAGTAATTCTGCCTGAAATTACTGCTACCACTGTACTCAGGCCATGAAATTACAATTGTTCTTCACAGCAGGCTTTGACAAGTCCTGTAATTGTATAGCTGTTAACTTTCCTGTGGTGATCACAATTAAACAATACCAGCATAACAAATCTGACAAAAAAAATAATTAAAGCAATTTACCATAATAAAATAAACTCAAAACTGTGATGCATTAAATTAGTATGATTTTGAGAAGGCAAAAAACAGCATTTATGCATTTGGTTAGTGTTTTACGATAGATCTCTGGATGGCTGCACTTTCAGGAGAGAGAGAGGCATTTCATCAGCCGACCACAGGTTTCTGCACTACTCAGACTGATTATATAAGTGGAATTTTGTGGCTATTTAAGGATCTTAAAGTAGTGGATTAGTAAAATGTCACAAATCAAAGTCAAATATTCGGTAAAAAAAATTAATAATACACATTGTCAGGTTTGTTCCTTGTGTTAATATCACATGACTCTTATGTGTTGATCACTAGCGCATGTGCCAGGTTTATGTCATGTGTAATTATGTATAATTTATGCACCATAACTGCGTCAATAAAGCGTAGAGATGTGGCTTGATATTAGTAGTAAATGCATAAATCACATTAAATTATTTGGGCCTGAGTCACATGCAAAGCAGCAGCATCTGCGTCCTCTTTCTGTGCCTGAATAGCCGCCTGTATTCAGAGGTGCAGCATCTATCTGTACATTCACTCTTGTGAGCATCCTTTACCATTATCAGCGCACAATTGCATCAGCGCACATCTCTTTTTACAAGAGATATGGCTGAAATTGTTGAATCTCTGCATACACTCATCTCTGTATAGCCTGCGTTTCTATCTACACCAAGCACATGACACACCCACAACCAGGGCCTGATTAACAATGGGGCGGGTGGAGCTGCAGCTCCAGGCCTCCAAAGAAATAGGCCTGCAGGATAAACTGCAGTGCAGTGTTCACAAGATGAAAAAAAATTTCTGTCACCACCAAAAACCCTCACCGTGAGTCCGACCACCCAAAGCTTCACCCATTCATTCTCTCCAATCGACTAAAGCCCTGCCTCCCCAGCGGCCATCCGTTGCCCCGCCTCCATTCAGCCCGAGACTCCGCCTCCATTCAGCCCGAGGCTCCGCCCCCAGTCACACTAATCCCCGCCCCATGGGTTCCCCAAAGCTGTGTCACCCGAAGCTCCACCGCCTGGGTCATCTGAAGCCCCCAGCCCATACATTGACCCCTTTCAGCTGGGCACTGAAATCATAAGAAAAGTTAGCACTGCAGGTAGAATGCAGAGGATGAGCTGTCCAGCACAGGAGGGAAGTGGTCACTAGTCTGTGGGGAGTAACCAACATGCAAGACCAGAGTAACTTCCCACAGGTTAGTGTAATGTCTGGCCCCTGTGCATGTATGTATATACAGAGTATGTGTGTGTATATATACTATATACAGTACAGTGGTATATAATTATGCAAGTAGTTTAAATTTATTAGTGGTACTCTGTGAGTGCGTGGAAGGTGTACTCATGAAAAATGGGCTTTGTCACACATCAAGATGGGCGTAGCCACTCAAAACAGGGCTGTGTCCACATGATATTCCCCCATTTCTCATCATTCTGGGGCATGCTCAGCACTATGGGAGCTGCTCGGCTCACTTTGCACACAGCTAATGGCACTGTCAGTAAGATGGTAGAGGGTACCATGTACCGGTTCATTTCTTTATGGTCGGCCATACCGCCTTGTACCGCGTTACTTGCACCACTGCCTGTGGCAAATATAACAATTGAACATACAGTAGTACATCTGCTAGATTTTTGGTTGTGCAGAATAGTTGTGGGAACTAAGACACCAGAGCCATTTTTCTTGCGTACGTGATCGCAAACGTAGGATGTGTCGCTGCCACTCCCAATTAATGCCCCCAAATGCTCCCTGACTGTCAATCACACTGCGAGTAAAAATCTGCAAGCAACTATGGTAATATACCTTGATGCATGCGACTTAGACGCTAGTGCAGTTTACAATAATTGATCAACTGCGAAAATATCAGCATTGCGTATAACTCTGATTTAGGCCCATAGTGCCATTATAAAGGGATTGAAGGTAGGTGCTAGCTAAGCCCTCCAGGGAATTAGCCACATCCATGGTAAAGGACACAGGCCCTATGTAGACCACACCCACACCACACTGGTCACGTCTCCCCATCACTAGTCACACCGTTGCAGCGCTTTATAAATTAGTCAAAAGACCATTCATAAATTTCAGCTCCAGGACCCTGTGGACATTAATCTGGCACTGCCCAAAGCGCAATTATCATGCATGCAAATACCTTGTTGCTGCTCAATTACACCCATTTAATCGCGATCCAGCTGACTTCCTTGCAACTCTGAATAGCTCACAAATCTGCAGGTATGCATATCTATGCCTTAATCACCCATGAACACATGCACAGAGGGAAATTGTTATTATTATCCTTTAGTTATACGTTGCCACAAGGGTTCTGCAGCACCTTACAAAGTACATAGACAGTACAAAACATTGCAGAGCAAGGATGTGGTTTATAAACATTGCTGCAACAGTGGTTATAATAATCAAATAAGCAGCAGGGCGAAAGCACCAAGTGTTATGTGCCGCTGCAGGGAGTATGGAATAGATGATAGTATAAGTAAGGAAAGGAAAAGCACATGAGGGAAGAGGGCCCTGCTCATGAGAGCTTACGGTCTAAAGAGGCGGGGCAGTCATACAGGGATTACATGGATGCGAGAGACAGTGAGCAGGGGGCATGTAGCAGTAGGTTCGGATGTAAGCGCTGGATGGCTAAGATTAAGAAGTTTGTCTTGGGAGCCCCGAATCACACAAATGTAACTCAGAATCAGACCTTTTGTGTGCACTATAATAATGTAATGAAGTGTGATATATAATAGATAGAATAGTGAATAGGTATAATCAGCACCGCAGGATATTGAGAGAGTAGGATGTGTTATGTCGTATAGCTGATGAACATATTTTGTGTAAAGAATCTGCAGATATATGAATAGGACTCTATAAGAGGAGGGAGGTGGTATCACTAGCCGCCACACTGCTAATGCTGTGCAAAGCGAACGCCGGGCCATGGTTCGCTGAAACTCCGCCTACCTCCTGTCCATCATTCTGGGCTCGGCCCGGATTGGCTCCTGCGTCCATAACCTTCTCCTGTGTGCGCTGCTCCGGTGCCGGTGATAGTTTTTCACGTGTTTCTGTTCCTAGCGTGGTCTCCTGTATGCAGTCGAGTTCCTGTATCCTGCCGTTTGTGTCATCTAGGCAGCACGACCCGCATTCGTACTACCTGCCGCTCGTGTCATCTTGGCGGCACGGTCTGCATTCCTGCCCTCTGCCGTTTGTGTCATCCAGGTGGCATAGACTGCTCTCAGTGTCCAGAGTGCGCAACCCAGCGTCCAGCAGCTTGTGTCAACCCGGCGGCACAGGTCGCACACCGGAGTACGCAATCTTGTGTACTACCGCTTATGTCATCCCGGCTGCATTAGGCGCATCTCAGCGTCATCTTGCCAAGTCCTTCAGCCCTCAAGGCTGCTACTCTGCCTAGAGACTTATATTTTGTCCCAAAGGCCGCATCAAGCCAAGGTTTTCCAGCCCTCAAGGCTGCTACTCAGCCCAGAGGCTGCTATTGGCCCAAAGGCCGCATCTCATCTTACTGGCCCACATGCCACAGTCAGCCAGGGCTACTACCGGCCCAAAGGCCGCATTTTATCTTACTGGCCCTCAGGCCACAGCAGCCAAGTCACTTCCAGCCCTCAAGGCTGCTACTGGCCCAAAGGCCGCATCTCTTCTTACTGGCCCACAGGCCACAATCAGCCAGGGCTGCTACCGGCCCAAAGGTCGCATCCCATGCTACTGGCCAAGTCATTTCCAGCCCTCAAGGCTGCTGCATAGCCGCATCTAGCCAAGGTATACCAGCCCTCAAGGCTATTGCAGGACTAATACCCTATTGTCACACCTGAGCCTTAAAAGGTGGCAGACAAGGGTATACAAATAGAAGGATGAATTAAAAAGTTCTTTTGCCCATCATAGGCGTGCAATGTTCGAAAGAGGCGTAGTTTTGAAAAATGTTGTTGTGACCACACCCCGCAAAGCCACACCGCCTTGCATGTGCCGATCTTGGGGTCATTACTGCCCCCGTTCTTGGCACACAGTGAGCTTCCCCAGCACTCCTGCAGCTGCTGGGGCAACCCACAGTCTCTCCCCTACCTTTCTCCATGTCCTGGCTTCATGGTGACACTATTCGACAGGGTGACACCAAAATAGCAGAGCAGCTCTGCTATTTTGGTGTCATTCCCTCGGATGGTGTCACCCAGTGTGGATCGCAGCCTGGTGATGCCAGTGAGATTAGCCTAGTTGATGTAACTAATGCTTGGTACATACTGGCTGACATATCGGCCATTCAATTGAACTGCAAATTTTTTTTGTGCCCTTAGGCCAATGTGAACGACGTAGTTCACAGACATCATGTTGGCTGTGCAGCACTGCCAATGGCACATATATCTGCTGATATATCTGCTCATCATGCTGTGTGTACTGGCGTTTAGCTGACCGCACATACACTTGCTGTAGAGGCAGCCAGGGAGGGGGTTGCGCCGCGAACCCCGGCCATCCGGACCGCAGATGTGGTTGTTCAGTGTGTATGAACAACCATCATCTACAGATATATCTGTCACGTGTGTATCCACCATAAATGTGCTTTATTTATGTTAAAAATTATCAAATACTGTATAAACGGCTGGGGACATTACCCGGCATTTTGCGGCAGGGCGATTCAGCGTGAATTGCATCATCGGCTCCCCCACTGAGGGTGTGTGTATGGGATTCTGGGGGTAGAGACTTGCCTGCATTTCTCGGTGGCCGGGAGTACCATCCCATTTTCGGAAGCCTCCCGGCTGTTCCGGGTGAGTAGGCAAGTATGTTGTTATATATATTGGAAATTTTTTTTTCTAAAACTCATAATATAATATAAATTAAATCAATTAATCAAACAAATACATAAAATTGCTAAATAAAATAGAATGTACAACATCATGATATACCGTACAGCTTAACAATGCAGTCCATTTGCGTATTCTAAGACTGTCCTTCTGCTTGGGGCAGTCTCTGAGTAAGTACATTCCAATATATCAGAAATGCACAGATGAAGTTCAACCTGTCAGGAGCACTGATAGATATGCTGTGGGGCATCCTTATTACTGCACTAGTGATCTGGTTGTAGCGCACTGATATTCCCTGTACAGATTCTATGGGGTAAATTTTAATTGAAAAAATAATCAATCAACATTAATGTTGTGTTTCAGGGGCTACATCACACATTTACTAACATTTAAAAATCAATATAAAAAAATATATATTTTAGCAAATTGGGGGGTGGGGGCTTGATGAATCATAACATGAGTGGATGGTGATGATTTTATTAAGCTTCACCTCTCACAAAAAAATCCACTGAACTCAAATGTAAAGTGTTAGGAAGTGCATTAAAAGTATTTCCCTCACAAGAGTCATCTTTTTTAAATGATGTGTCCACTGAGAAGATATTCTCTTGTGATCATGCATTTTCACAAAAGAATATCCCCTACATTAAACAAATCTTTAAGAAGACCAAGGTGGAAATGTAATAGAGGCCGATTTTTGGTTCGCGTTTGGCGTGAGAATCTTCTGTACTTGCAGTATGTAATAGGCTGCAAGTTTCAAGGTGATGTTTAGACAGGAATGTGGTCAGAATCCCGACTGCTGGGATCCCGAAGGCAAGTACTGGGGTTATGGGGAGGGTTAGGGTTAGGCACTAGGGGGTGGGTTAGGTATAGGCTCTGCTGGGGCGGAGTTAGGCTTAGAGTTCTGGGAGGGGAGGTTAGGTTTAGGCTGCGGGGAGGGAGGGTTAAGGGCTAGGTTTGGAGTACTTAACTTTAGGTGTTGGCATTGCAACCGGGTCGGGATGCTGGCATTGGGATTCTGACCGCCAGGATCCCGAGTGCCAGCATCCTATACCTATCCCGTTTAGACATTATTTGCCCTATAAAAGTATCAGTTTTGCACTGATCTTACTAATAGGTTTTGTGAATGCAGAGACAGGTTAGACAGTGTGTTGGTTTGTTGCAGGATGGCTACTAGACAGAGGATGGAGGGACAGGAGAGCAGTGCGGAGGATACTGTAGTTTTTGATCCCCCAGAGGCTGTAGTGTGTGCCCAGGGCAAGACTAAAACTGGACGCAATGTGCGCTTCTCTTATGACAAAAACTGTGCACTGGTGCATGCAATTGAGCCAGTGGATGAGCGGCTGCTAGGGGCAGAAGTACACCGGACATCCCTGGGCCGTAAGAAGGATTTATGGCTGGATGTTTGGATGCAGTGAATGCAGTAAGTTTCTGCAAGAAGTGTGTTGATAACTGTAAGAAGCGCACTGATGCCAAGAGGGTTTTGAAAGCTGCGTGAAAGCAAGAAGACAGGGGGTGGCCCAGCAGTCCAAGTCAACCCCATCTCAAATCCTCCCAGGGACACATATTGAGGATACGGACTGTCCACACACCCAAACAGCAGCTAAGGATAAATAAATAATGTTTAATGTCTTGTAAACTAAGTCATTCTGAATGTATTGTATTCTTTTGTATCATTTTTGTCAAAAATTTCATAACTGTAGTGCACAATCTTAGGGAAACACCCTGATGTCTTTTTTATTTTTTAAAAATACAACTTTGTGTTTTTTTTGTGAAGGCAAAGGAATCAACAATTAAGGATGACTGTTTTTTCAAGGAAATTAAGTGTCTTTTGGTACAGATGTATCTACTTAAAACAAATAAAGGACATTTTAACCAATTTTTTTTCCTTCCTCAGCTGATGCACACTGGAAAAAGGAACTCACCAAAAGGCGACGCACCTAAGCTGCTAGTGATGATGATGCTGGAGAGTGGTAAAATAAATGTTTGGAAAAAAATGATCAATCAGCCCATGATTTAGCAGGCAATATGCAATATTGTCACGTAATAGTTCAGACATTGACAGCGTGACCTTTTTCTGAGCAGACATACTGTAATGTATAGATTTTGCAGTAACCTAAACCAAAAACTAAAAGAAAAACAAACAAAAAAAGGTTTAATGACTTGTACTTCCCTCTTAGTACATCTTCCCCTATAACATCCTGGACTACAGAAAGCAGAAAGAAGTCCAGATATGAGAGGTTCTATTGCTCAGATCTCCTACATCCTGGAATCAAAAAACACAAGATAGCCCTCATGTGATACAGTGGAATCGGTTCGATTCCTGGCAGCACCTGGCCGACAGATGAGCCGAGCCCGACAGCGGAAGCCCGAGAGCGCTGGAAATCCTGATCACCGCTAAGGTAAGTATATGCTAACCTAATCTAACCCCCTAACCCTCCTTAGGGGTGACTAACCCTAACCTCCCCCCCAAGTGCCTAACCTTAATCCCCCCTCTAAGTGCCTAACCCTAAACCTCCCCTTCCCTGCTGCCTAACCCTAAGTCCCCCCCGGGGGTGCCTAACCCTAACCCTCCCTCCCCGTAGCCTAACCCTAACCCTCCCGGGGGGGTGCCTAACCCTAAATCCCCCCCGGGTGCCCTAGACCTAACCCTCCCCCCGTGGCTGTCCGCTCGTGGACCCGGCATCCCTTCGATCGGGATGCCGGTCGCCGGGGAAATGTCAGGCGTCTACATCTAGACGCATGGCATTTCACCTTCGCCGGGATATGACAGTCGGGAAACCAGCTGCTGGTATTAAGGCAACCGGTTTCCCGATTGTATACCGATACAGTACGTTGTCTACTTTCAAAATGGTTTGCATTGTTGAGTCAGCATATTTTTGAAAGCCTGTAGAAGTCTGATTTTTGCTAGTTCTAAATGGTGTATTAGTGCTGAATCAAGACTCAATAGGGCTCAATCCAATTAGGTGGGAAGAGGGCGAATTGGTGTTGGAATGGCATTGAAATGCCGGCAACGGCACAGCAGTTTGACCTCTCGTGGTCCGATCTCATCCCGTATTCGCACATTTTTGCTCTATAGGGCTGCAAACAGAAATGTGCGAGTCTGGAGGTACCGCATGTGCGGCAGTTACTCGCGGTTGTCAGGAACTTGCACCTAATTGGATCAAGCCTATAAAGTATATCTTTATTGGCTTGATTGCCCATTTTGGGGCAATTTGATATGTGACCACTGCAAAAACTGCCAAAATAGGCTTAGTACAGGGGTTACACTAATACACCAACACTACACTTGCCAAAACTCAGAGCTTGCTGGTAGTGTCCTGTAAAAATTGAGGTAGACTTTATTTATAGGTTTGTCCTATATGCATTCCCCACAACACTGATATATTTTATATGATTGTGAGACACTTATGCAAAATGTGGCTGTGGTAAAATATATAACTTAATTTTAACATCATGTCGACATGCAACATGCCAACAATCAACATGTCGACATTGACAAAATGTTGACATGTTCTGCATGTCTATATTATGAACATATGAAAGTTAGGGTTAGACTGAGGCTAGAGTTAGGCTGCGGTTAGGGTAAAATAGTAATGTTGACATTCCCATTGTACACTTGCATAGAGTTGACATTATGAGTACTTGGCAAATCTCCCTGATTGTCAGGGAGACTCCCGGAAATAGTAGCAGTCTCCCTGACTCTCTGAAGAGTCTAGCAATCTCCCTGATTTCACCTTACCCTCATTATAAAGCTGTTATATATAAAAAAACAGAGATGTATACATTCAAATAGGATCATTAGTATAATTTCCCTCCATTGGTTATAAGGCACAATGGGCCTCATTCAGAGGCGGTCGTAGGATGCAAGCGGTCGTTCTGAAACAGGGCGGCCGCTTGCATCCTGAACGGCGGCCTCCATGTCGGTCGTTAGGCTGTGGGTTAACACCCACAGCTCTAACGACCGCTAAGGGTGATGGTCACGATGGTCAAGACCATCGCGACCATCTGGGCTAACAACGAGACCCTAAGGTAGGGTCTGGTCAACCTTAAGCCCCAGGGAGCTTCCTGCTCTGTTTGAGCAGGAAGCTCCCCACTGACATCACTGATGATGTCAGTGGGGCCGCCCCCAAATGGCAAGCGTTCCGTCAGGAACGCCTCCATTTGGCCGGGCACGCCCCCGGCCCGCCCAGCAAACGGAGCGAGCTGTCACTCAACATCGACAGCTCGCCCTGTCTGCTACGAGACTCCTAACGACGGATCACGCATGCACACTGGAGCAACATCGACCCGGTTGCGAGCTCTTAGAGCTAACGACCGGGTCTGAATATGCTCCAATGATACCTATGGCTACATGTGTTTTCTGGGAAGTATCAGTGTGTTTGCATCAACAAATAGATCTTACTAACTGCTTTGGGGCTCATTTACATTTGGATGTAAGTCAGTTTTATGACACGCCTCTCAGATGTAGCAATACACGCCCCTCAGATGTAGTAGTACACGCCACACTCATAGGTGTTACTTTCACAATCTCCCTGAAACGCTCATTCAAAAATAGGCATGTATGCATTATGTCATTGTGAACATCGCGAATGTTGACCAAATTTTGACATTGTGGCCATGTTGACGACCAGAATGTCGAAAATTTAGACCATGTCGACATTTTCAATGTCGACATGCTATACCACAATCATAATTTTGGCATGCTTAGGAACATAGGAAGGGGTAGTCTTTTTATTTTATAATGTTTGCCTTGCATCCTGCAACAACAGATCACTTTTAATAGTATTCTATTACTAGATGACATACAGTACCAGCTTGCAATACACCAAAACGATTAATGAGGAAGAGCTGGATGGTTCACCCATGTCCTAGCATGACCCTATACTGGAGGAAATCCTTCTGACATTAAAAAAACATTAATGAATTACGAAGGGAGCCTCAATGTGGAAAATCTTATCTCACAGAATATTACAGGCACAATATTAACTTTCCCCAATACATTAATGCAGACCAATTAGCCTTTATTAATCCATAGCTGTCATAATATTTAATATCCACAACAAACACTTAAATAAGCAGATAATATGCTACTAAATTGTTTCTTAAAACACAGAAAACGTCTCGGGAGCATAATAACAATGCCAGCTAATTATAACTACCTGCAGAAGATTGTATGAAGGAATCAACATCTTGTAATTTTGGAAGCACTAAAGAATTAATAGAAAAAAATAATAGAGAGACATGTATCACTATTTCATGATATGTAATATGTACTTTCTCAACTTGTTTCTGTTTTTGCAGTTAGATCATTTATTGGCTGGAATGTGTTATTAAACAGTCCATCTGGTTTTATAATCTCAATGCCCAACGCTCTGTTACTCTGTAGGGTCATTCCGCATCAAATCAACACAATTTCAGACTTTTTTTTACCTTACATTCTCTAATTTCAATTAAATTTGGTATAATAAGTCCTGCCATGTGTGTAAAGAAAACCCCCAAATCTTAGGCTAAGTACAGTACATTGGTTTTGAAGTTATAGGCCTTTAAAACGGCAAATTTTTAACGAAAAATTTGCTATTAACAGTTATTTAAATTGCTTTTGCAGCTCACATAATTGAGCTAGAGAGTTGAGCAAGGTCTAATTTTAAACCTATGTTTATGGGCTTTTCATGTTTCAATAAAAATAAAAAATTTTACATTTTCGGAGGTGTGGCTTGGTGGCCTAAGATAGTGGACGCTATCTCCAGAGCTCCACACCGGCTCTTTGCAAACTGAGCCTTCCATGTCGGCACAGTGGCCGAATCATCATCTATTACCTGCCTGGTGCTGTACTTAAAGTGTGGACAGCCTGTGGGGCACATTTATTGGACTTTGACTTCGTTGAGAGACCTCCCCTAGGAGACCTCCGCCGCTATCTCCCTGCTTCCAGCCCGCCCCTTCCCTGCCTGCATTACCTGACATGGCGCTCATGCTATCTAAACCTGGACGGTCCTGCAGTGCCGGTGGGACAGTTGACTTCCTCAACTGCGGCTGCACACTCGGATGCCGTAGGGGACCATTGTTGGATCCCCATCTCCTCTCTGCAGCAACTACAGCGGCCGGCGCCTGTTGCTGCCTACCGCCATGGACCGGGCTGCATTATCTCTGCGGAGCCTAAACAAGACAGCCGTTTACTCCCTCCTGACAGCCCTGCAGCCTCCTTGGTACCAGATGGTTTGTTGACCGAGGACCTCGCCACTACAGTCTGTTGGCTGCCTGATCCCATTGTCTCCTACTGCAGCACTGGACAGGAGTCTCAGGCTCCCTGGAAGGTACTGTTATTTTTCTTTGCCTGCCACACCTCGAGAGTGCCTGTGTCCCTGCTCCGGATTCCAAGCACCTCATTTATTGTAGTTGGCACACTTAACACCTTTGCAGCGCAAATATACATTCCCTTTCTGTGGGGAAGAGTCTACCATAGAGCCTAGCAGTAATATTGGCTGCCATATTTTACAACCTAATTGCTCCTCCTTTACATTTGTACCTGCGGTTACTGCCTTTTCTCTGTACTTGAGCTCCATCTGATGGCCACTCTCTACAACTACATGTCAACTGCAATTTCATACCTCTGTCAATAATACAGTTGCTACTAGAGACCGCCCTATACCCCATCTCTAGGCACTGTTTCTGATGTAGACTCAGAAGCTGAAGATTTAGTGGCCCCATCTACTAAAGCAGATATTGCCGCTATCCTTGCTGAGATGCAAAGCTTATGTCAGGCCATTCATGACGAGGTCCACAAAGCAATTTCCGGACTCCAGCCTGAGGTTACTGACCTATGTTCTCGTGTGGACGCTCTAGAGAGGAAGCAGTAGGAGATCATCCACTTTCAACAGATGTCTGAACAGGACAATATCCAACTAACTCAGGATTTTGTTTTACTTGCTGACAAGCAGGAAGATCTTGATAATAGGAGGCGTAGAAATAACATCAGGATCCGTAATATTCTCGAGTCAGTGGAGTCTGCTCATTTAGAAGATTATCTTTTACGCCTCTTCTGCACTCTTGCTCCCACCATTCCTGATGACATGCTCCTCCTTGAAAGAGCCCATCAGCCCTTGGACCTTGCTCTCAAGCATCTTACTCACCGAGAGAGGTAAATCGTCGGTTTCACTATTTCAAGGTGAAAGATCAGGTTTACTCGAAGGCCAGACGTTCTCCTGACGTTGCCTTTGATGGAACCAAGCTACTTATCTCTAGTGAAAAGGCATGAGATGAAGAACATTACCAAAAAGTTGCATGATCATAACATCCATTACTGTTTGAGCTTCCCCTTCAGTTTACAGGTGCGATCAGACGGCAAGTTTCTCACTGCAAGGTCTCCTGATGAGGCCTTATGTCTACTCTCACAATTGCATCTCCCAGCCTCCTGCTATAAATGTCCTTCCACAGTTGGCATGATGCCCTTACCTCAAAGATCCCCTGGTCCTCCAAAAAGTGATAAAAGTCTCTTAATTCAAAGTGCCCCGAGGAATGATTGGCACACGATTGGCGCCAGTCCAAAATCTGCTGCAGTGACCTGATTTATCTACTGTCCTCCCTTGTCACTCATCATTTTTTACCTGACAGGGAACCAGGTCCCTTTGTTGGACTTATTCCTCCTTAATGTTCTACTGTTTTTATTGCTGATCACGATCTCAGGTTAAATTCATGTTTGGCTATATTTTGCTAAGTAATATTTGATTAAGTATTAATGTTTTCTTCAAAGGTTCAATACCTGTTACTATGTTCTCAACAGTGTCCCACTATATTTACTACCCAATCTAGGTCTACAGGCCATTCCAATGACCCTACTACTTATGAAGTTGGTTATTCTCCTGACCAGATTCAGACGATGTACCCCTTGCCTTATTCCAGCTTTCTACCGTATATGGGTATTAGGGCTACCTATAAGTCTGTCACCTACTGTCCTGTTGATTTTGATATTGTTATTAGGGTATGTCAAATTCTATGATTTACTATATTTTATTTTGTAATATTCGAATAAGTAATATAGACGGTAAGCTTGCGAGCAGGGCCCCTCTTACCTTTATGTCTGTCTCTTACAACCCAGTCTTGTTCTATTAATGTTGTTTCAAATTGTAAAGCGCAACGGAATATGCTGCGCTATATAAGAACTGTTAATAAATAATAAATAATACTGTTTTTCACACTCATTCATCTACTGTTATCACACGTTTAACTGTGACTTAGCACACCTGGTCCCAGCCCTAGCTTTTACGGCCACCCCACTACCCTATCGTTTCTGAGTCCAGCCACCCCCCCTTCCCCCTTAATTGTTTTTTATTTCCTCATGCCTTACTTTTTCCTTAATGAGTGATACTCCATAAGGTTACACCATTCACACTTTCCTTAATACTATCACCGTTTGCCCCTTTTTACACATATACTGTCCCCCTTTATAGAGTTTGCATCTTTGTTCTCCCTTCCCTAATTCAATATGTCCCCCTTTTTTCCTTCTAAGTAACTTTTTGTCACCTAGCTGTATTGTCATGTTATTTTCATTGCTGTTAAGTCACTCCTGGAGCTTGTTTTCTTCTATTTCGTATTCCTTCTATTTAGTGCTCCCACTTTTTCTTGGCAACTCACCTCCACAAGGTTGCAATGACTGCCGTCAGACGCTTAGGCTTCCTCACCCTCTACTACCTTCCTTTCCTTCGCTCTTTCTCTCTCTTTTCCTGAGGCTGACATCCGGGTTCATTGCTATTCATCTGCTCTCCTTTGACCATTTTTTGCTCACCACAATCCATACTACTCCATGGCTAATAAACTCTTAATGTTTAATGTCAGAGGTCTGAACTGTCCGCAACATCGATCCACCCTGTTCCATACTCTCCACTGACTCCAAGGGGATATTATATTTCTACAGGAGACCCATTTTGCTGGCATTTACCATCCCGAACTTAAATCTAAATACTTCCCCTCAACCTACCATGCATGTGATCCTACCCCTAAAAAGAAAGGTGTCGCTATATTATTTTCTAGGCGCGTCACCTCTGTTCCTTCGTCAGTTGTTCAGGACCCAGAGGGGTGCTACCTTATCTTAGTTGGGGAATTAGATGGTATCCTTTTTACAATTGACAATGTTTTTGGCCCCAACTCCGCACAACCATGCTTCTTTCGCACAATAAGTTTGCTGTTGTTCCAACATAGAGGAGGTAGAGTGATTATGGCAGGTGACTTTAACACCCCCTAGATTCAAGCCTTGATATATCTAAACCTCCCCCACATTCGTCCGTAAGCTCTGTACACGCTAATTCAGATGCCTTGCATCTGTTTCTTTCTCAACACCTCCTATTTGACGCTAGGAGGGTAAAAGAGCCCACTACTAAAGACTTTACTTTTTACTCACCTGTTCACGATGTCCATACGAGGCTGGGTATGATTTTTCTAGGTGTTGACCCTGCACAATTAATTCTGGATATCAGCACGAGTCCCGAATAACGATGGCCAAGCCGTTGTTATGGGTCTCGCACCAAAGGGGCGTGCTGTCGATGGTGATTGACAACACGCCCCCTTTGGTGGGCGTGCCGCGGGCGTGGCTGCCCAGACGGAAGCGTTCCCATGGGAACGCCTACCGTCTGGGGCCGGCCCCACTGACATCACTAGTGATGTCAGTGGGAGTGCTTTTGGCTCTGATAGAGCCAAAAGCACTCCAGGGCTTGCGGCAGACGAGACCCTACCACAAGGGTCTTGTCGCAAGCCCGATGGTCGCGATGGTCTTGACCATCGCAACCATAATTTTGGCCGCTCGCTATAGCTGTGGGTGGTCACCCACAGCTATGCGCTGGCTGGTGCCGGACCTGATGCTCAGTCAGTTAAGCCAGCGCTGATCAGAGATGTGTCCCCAGCTGGACACATCTCCAAATGATGCTGCCGCTGCTCTCTTGGTGCTGGGATCCCATATTTGGTCCCAGCACTGACTGTCAATAAGGACACTATGGCATACTGCCATATATTGGCTCTCTTCGAGCCCTGCTCCCATCCCAATTGACTTGTCAGGAGGCGGAGTGAATTGCAGGGGGGAGGCTGCCAGCTGCTGTCACTTCAGTGTAGAGCTGGGCACCGTGCATCGCCCAGCGGAGAGATTGCAGTGGGCAGCCAGTTCTGCCCTCAGGGCTGTTGTGCTCTGTGCGGTGGCACCAGCCGCATCACCCTAGTTACGGCCCTGTCTCCTCTATTTATATCCAAACACTATATATGTGTCTGTATTTTATACAAGTTTTGGGCTGAGTGAGATTCATAGGTGCACTCTGAGAGCTGTCTATTGTTTGGCTTTGCTGATATTTACTTGAATTTTATATTATGTATGTATTTTGATCTCTAAAACATAGCTTTTAATAATTAGTAAATAAAAAAGGTTGGTGTACTGTATCCCTATTATATATCTTAATAAAAATATAAATATAAAGAAAGTTTAAAGAATTGAAGAAATGTGATTTAAAATTACACAATCTGCAGTCAGTATCTTTACATGTATCTTATTATCTCTGTATATAACCCTTGTGGGAGCTACATAATTTAACGTGTGTTTACATATGATTTATTTACTTTACTTCAATTATTTTCCTTTTCAAGTGATGCTTCCCACTATTATGTTGTTGTTTTTATTATAATGATAACTGTCTCAATAGCTAATGTTTTGGTAACTCTGTTACTCTCCTAATGAAATAGAGTCAATGTTGCCAATTATGTACATTTATTTGTGCTGCTCAGCTGGCTGCTCTATAAGGGAGAGGTAACCTGGGGCCTGATTCAGCAAGGATAGCAACTGCGATTACACACACAATCGGGCGATTGTTACATTGTGCACATGTGTGTGCAAACACTCCACTGTGATTGGTAAAGCGATCGGAGTTGCTACGCTGACCCATCACAGCGTGATTGACAGGAAGTACCGGTTGGGGGTGGTGACGGAGGGTGGTCAGCTAAACACAAGCGTGCCAGTGCATTTGGACGCCGTTGTAGGGACGTGCATAAATTATCTACTACGATGCCATACGCAGCTTATGTACTCACTGCTGGCAATGAGGCTAGCAATTCTTGAGTAAGGTCAGAGATTGTGCAAGTGTGCATGAGGCTGCGATGTTACTCGATGTTACTAATGGTTTTGCAGTCTTGCTAAGTATTACGGGTGTGTGTAAGGTAAGGTGGGCGTCCTTATGTTGTGCTGCGATGGCATCCCTGTATACAACCCTTGTGGGAATATATCCAAGGGCCTGATTCAGTACGGATCGCAACTACGATTTCATTAGTGATAATGCACGCAGTCTCGCTGCGAAGATATGCTAATCCTCTGCAATCGCTATGCCATCGCATCACAACAGAAGGACGCCCACCTTACCTTACATACATCTGTAATACTTAGCAAGACTGCAAAACCATCGGTAACATTGAGTAGAATCACAACCTCACGAACACTTGCACAAGCTCTG
Source organism: Taudactylus pleione (assembly GCA_031769625.1). Lineage (NCBI taxonomy): Eukaryota > Metazoa > Chordata > Amphibia > Anura > Myobatrachidae > Taudactylus > Taudactylus pleione. The sequence continues at coordinate 14,897,687 of JAUIMM010000178.1, forward strand.
ACCTTACTCAAGAATTGCTAACCTCATCGCACGCACTGAGTACACAAGCTGAGTATGGCATCGCAGTGGATAATTTATGCACGCCCCTAAGACGGCGTTCAAATGCACTGGCACGCTTGCATTTCGCCGACCACCCCCCTGTCACCATCCTCAAACGGTACTTCCTGTCAATCACTCTGCAATGAGTCTGCGTAGCCACTGTGATCGCAGTCCCGTTCTCAGTTGAGTGTTTGCACATGCATGCGCAGAACGCAACAATCGCCCAATTGCGTGTGTAATCGCAGTTGCAATCCTTGCTGAATCAGGCCCCAGGTTACCTCTCCCTTATAGAGCAGCCAGCTGCGTAGCACAAATAAATGTACATAACTGGCAACATTGACTCTATTTCATTAGGAGAATAACAGCGTTACCAAAACATTAGCTATTGAGACAGTCATCATTATAATAGAAACAACAACATAACAGTGGGAAGCATCACTTGAAAAGAAAAAGCATTGAAATAAAGTAAATAAACCATATGTAAACAGACGTTGAATTATGTAGCTCCCACAAGGGTTATATACAGAGATAAGATACACGTAAAGACACTGACTCGCACTGAGCGCACTACATCACGATGTCACGCACATGACATAATTACATTGTGCAGGAGGGGACGTGACCGACGCTGCCGGTAAGTGCAGTGCTGACCGGGTGTCCTGCATATACTGTGCCGCAGGTGCTGCAGCAGCAATCCTGGCTGCATGGTGCCATTCCAGGCACCCAGCTAGCCAAAAGCAAGGCCCAGAAGGGGGGAGGGGGCAAAGGTGCAACCCACAGAGCCTTGCGCTCTGTGCGACGGCACTGGTCGCCCATAGTTAGTTACGGCCCTGGTTGACATAATAGGTGATATTATTCTGTGCTAATGCTGAAGGCTATATATTCTTCACATACATATAGTACATAGAATTGACAAATTGTGGAAAATATTGCTGTCATGTGATTGATCTGTGATTAGTTTAGCTTTATATAACTCAGGTGGTTTAAGTTAATTGCAAAAAGAAAAAAAAATTGTAAGCATTCTACATTCTATTCTAATGTAATAATACCTCAAAAACAATTGATACTTTCGGTTAAGCATGTAAGTTATTTATAATTTTCATGATTAATAATTATTGATTCCAAAAGATGAAAGTGGCCTACCATGAGCTTTGATTAATGACTATACTAACCTGCTCTGTATTGGTTGTGGCTTTGCTTAGGTCTTATGATCCAAGAGAAAAAAACAAAATTACATTTCTGTAATGTCTGATGTGTGATTATTCATAGCCAGAATACTATACTGCAAACAATGCATTAGCATAACGTCTATGCATGCACTGGGCAGCGGATAAGTCACAAGACAAATGACTGCATATTGAATCTATTAACATAATGAATGAACCCTTCTAGTATTTGTGGTAGTGAGCTGTCCGCATCGATATATTCTTGATCTCCCTATGCTATACACATTTGCATATGCATCTGTATAATGATTGCAGTTTTTTCTCTGATACAGAGCAAAAGCTGTGTCATGCTCAGCTCCTTTCCTAATAAAGCTAGAGTAATATGTCATTTTCTTCATCTACCTGTGTCTTGCTTCAGAGCAGAATTGGTGCCTTGAAATACAGTATGTGTAGGAGTTTTATGTTTGGTTTCTATACTTTGCAAACACTGTAAACAATTTAATTTCTGCAGCACTGAGCTCTGGGAAATGTAATTTACATGGCAGTCTGAGTCAATGTTTGCTTAGTAAGCATTCACACTATGACCCTGGTAAGTGATACAACTGGAGCTCATCTACAGACTGATCTGCTCTTGTTAGAGCCTCTTATTGGCATCAGAAGGTTTTTTTTCATGTTTGTCCCAACAGAATTCAATCAGCCCTCTCCCACCATTTTAATATATTCAGCTGTACTGCTTCTTTAGCAAGTCACATGCTGTGTAAATCTGAGTAACAAACAATGCGACCGCCGATATAAGTAAATTCCAATTAATCATTTCTCCTGTACATTATGTGCAGTCATGTATACAGTACACACTACACGATGGGCACCACACTGTGCATCGCATCGTCCCATCTGACATGCAGCACAGCAGATGGGATGATGCGATGAATGACGTGGGCAAATGATGGATTGGGTGAGCACACTATGGGTCTCATTTATTAACATTTTTTATCATACGAGTGATAAAACTTACAACTGTCACCTTTTTGATAAATGACAGTTGGGAGCTGATTGGCGGGAGCACCAATTATCTTACGCAACAAGTTTAATCACTCGTTGTGTACAGTAAATTAGCCCCTATATTATGATCATGCAGTTTGGTCGAAACTATCAAAAACGCAGCATATATCGTAGAGTGTGTACCCACCTTTAGACTTGCTACTCAATGCTTATGAGTTCTAATAAGAGTGAACTGTAGTTCTCAGTATTTTGGTCAAGATGAAATGTAGTCCTCTGTGAGGGTGGAGTAATAACCCAATAATAACCAGCCAATAACCAGCCTACCTTAGCACTTACAGAATTAGGTCAGTAGCATGAAAGCCTGTGGTGCTATATGGACCCAAAGTGGTTATTGATATGGTCATAGTATGGCAAGAATAACTTACCCTCAGTTTAATTTGCCTTGTTCTACTGCAAAGGCAGATCATATTTTACTATTCCAGCTTACAGCTCAGGCCATAATTAATGGCATTTATCATTATTAATTTACTTCAATGTGGCCTTATATCTCCTATGGGGCTGGCATGAGGAGCCTTCCCCTTTTAGCGCCTGGTTGAACCTACGGAGATCTCTAAAGGTATGGGTGGACAGACTGATCAAATGAACATTTCAACTGTTGAAAGTAAATTCCCAGCCATTACTGACAGGAAAAAGGCAGTAAAAACTTGCACTTTACTGAATCTGTTCCACAATGTCAATGTGATCCTAATAGAAGGTGGAATTGAAAGTGACGGATATGTTACACCGTACATTTAGATTCCAAAAACTCTGTGATGGTAACTACTGTGGAGATCCACGGCTGGATCCCTTTGTATTCAAAATTGTTTTTAATGTAATTTATATATTTATTTTCACATTACATAAACATAAATAGTGTGTCAGTGGTTATCCGTTCTTTTTTTTTAAAATAGTCAATAAGATGTATTTTCAATGGATGCCAACCTTGATGACAAGAAAATAAGCCGTTCATAATTTACAGTTAGACACTATTATGACAAAGCCCAGTTTCAATTGAAAATGGCAGTGCTTTTACATGGTGACACTCATGGGTACTACTGAGTGCCCTTAACTGTTTTTCTAGAAACAGGACATTCGTCTTCTGTCATTGCTAGAATATTTAACACTGCTCCATGGAAGTTGCATAACCAGACGAGTCCATTCCAGTTATTCATTAGGTCAGGGAGACTCTAACCTGGCCACAGGACCATTAGTAGTTTAGGTGAGTACATAGTACCAGTACCTTTATGCATAGAACATAAAAGCACTGGCAATTGCAAGCTGTTAGGTGCCAGGTTTTTCTTTTTCATCATCAGATATGAAATTAACTGAAGGAAAAAGAAAACTGAAGAGAAAGTTTATCTGAGGTAGGACTTTTTGGTGTAAGGGGTGGAACAGTGCATCACAGGGCAACATAGCAAAATGTAGGTAAAGGGCTGGCATTGCCACTCTAGCCCCCTCACACTACTCTCAAATGATCAGATGAGACATGTAGCAAGCTTGTGCATGCTCAGAAAAGGCCTTTGGTCTGCTCTTTGAGAGTAGAGCTGGTGCCTCAGGGGAAATTGTATAGCTTTTACTAATTTACCAGGTCACTCAGGCCAGTGTCAGACTGGCTACTGTTGTGCGTTTGCCCAAACACCCTCTCAGAATGTGACAAAAATGACCCACAGGTTAGAGCTAGGCCCCTCTCACCTCTGGGTCCTATAGCAGCGAGAACACCTGGACCCCGTTAATCTCACCACTGTTAGTTATTTATAAATGCAGTTGCTCTGCCAGATCCGAACCCAGAAGTAATGCGATCATATAAGCAATTACTTTACCCTTTAGACTTTGCAGGGAGCCCATCTCCCTGCATGTAATTGTTACAATATTGCCCTGATTATTTCTTATTGTTCTGATTTGGGGCCATAAGAAATTATCCTTATTGTGGCATTTTTGAGAGGATTGATAAATATGCAGCTTGAAGTGTATATATAGATAGTAGACAAAAAATTGGAAACACCAGTAAAAAGTCTCTTTACAAGGCATTGGACCATCACATGTAGTATGCTCTCTAAAGGGGCACATCCACTAGGTGCCTAGTGAAGGACTGAATGATAACGATATCGTTATCATTCAGTCATTCATTAAACTGTGCAGTGCCTACACTAAACAATGTCATTCAGTGCAGCCACCCTCCCTCATCGCTGAACATGGTCAATCTGTCATTATCGGCAGATTGACCGGCATGTTCAGGTGATGATTGATGTCGGAAATGACTAGCGGGAGTTGGCATCGCTGGTCGTTTCCGACATTTTAGTGCCAGATTCATGCACAATTAATGGACGACTGAACGATAACGATATCGTTATCGTTCAGTCGTCCATTAATATCTGCTAGTGGCTGTGTGCCTTAACATTGAGGCTAAAGGCTAGCTCTGCAATGGGTGGCTTTTGCAAGCTGCCATTCTAAGCAGTTTTGGTCATGAAGTTTAGAACGGAAATAATATTAAATGCAAATCATGCCTGGGTTGGCATTTAGTACCATTGATACAGTTTGGTGTCATAACTGCAGAAAATCGGAGGCTTGCAACAGTTTCTGCTTAGTAAATCTAGCCTTAAGGGTGCAGCACCATCCTTACATAATAAAATCACTCAACTGATACTGGCGTGGAAATGCTGTATCAGGCTACGTTCCAGAACATTCCATAAGCACTCAACTGGATTAAGGTCTGGTGACTGGCTATGAGATAGACAACATCAGTGTTATGCTCATCAATTTCACTTGCAGTTTCATCAGCTTTTCTGGCTTTTGCCAACTTCAACACTTCCCTTTCCCTTTTTTAAGTGTGTCACTGTGTTTTACTGCCTAATTATCACATACAAACATAAGCATGGTACTTGCTATTTTGTTCTCATCACAACATGAAGCGTCACTCCTAATATACACACTTCAACTACTGTGAGTTTCTGCAGAGTTTGTGCAGTCTGAGATTCCTTTCATGTGTATCAAAGTGCTGACTTAACAATATGTGCCTGGAACCCATCCACTAATAAAACTGCAGAGTGTTACAGTATACAGGGAACCTGTGGAGAAATATAAAATGTAAACGTGTAAGCAGAGACACTGCATCCTGGATCTTTGGTTAGTTTAATCCAAACACCCAGACACAATAGTCAGAAGGGGTTGATACTGGGCTGACACAGTGGCGCAATGAACAGCACTGAGGACAGGTCATGGGTTTGATTCCAACCAGGGTCTTATTTGTGTGGAGTTTGTATGTCCCCCACCTTCATGTTTGTGTGGGTTTGCTTCAGTTACCCTGGTTTCCACCCACAATTCAAAAACATACTGGTGGGTCAAATGGCTGAAGGCAAAAAATAACACTGAAGTGTATTTGAGTGCATGTGTTAGGGAATATAGATTGTAAACTCCACTTGGGCAGGGACTGTTGTGTGTGATTAAATACTGTGTTCTCTGGAAAGTATTGCTATGTAAGTGGCTGTTAATAATACATTATACTGACCATCTTCATTAACATATCAATGCACATATGGACCAAAAGCTTGATTCTTGTTACACAGGGTTTCCTACCCAGACCCTCAGATAGCAATACAAAATCACATTACCATGGATGGTGGCCACTTCCGGTCACACCCAAATCTCAACAGATGTAATATAGCAAACTCACACACACAGCTCATTCTTAACATCTACCACATGAGGGGTCTATTCATTATGTTAATTATTGGGGTCTGATAATTAACATTTCTTCTCGCCGCGAGCGCCACAGCAATTCATCATTGCTCCGGCGTGGAGACAGCTGATCCAAAAATCTCCACTGAACTTTTCAGTGTTCCTTTCAGGGTAGTGACACAAGTGCGCGTGCGTGACCTACAGCTTACGCATGCACACAAGAGCCCCGATGTCCGGCAGAAGGAGCCGGACAGGGATGTAGGGATCCGAAAGGATCTCTCTTCACAATATGGACCTCCTTCCCATAGGGAAGGAACGGCTTGCTTGCAGTGAGCGGGAGCAAACACCATCTAAAAATGGTGAATGCTCCCACAGTCAAGCTCTGACCCTACTAGTGTATGGGGACAGTGGGCCATTCCCCATAGGAAGGTAAATAGGAGATATCTGTGATATCTCCTATTTTAGCTTCCTGATGAATGGCCCGAAAACGTAATTTCTACAATTGCAGGTGAACATGTTCATTTTCACTTGCTTTTGTAGAAATTAAGTGATGATGAATAGACCCCTGGGGTGTATCTATAATGGGTGTAGGGTGTGCGGGGAACACGGGCCCCTTGGTCTAGGGGGGCCCCGCACCGCACACTCTGCACCCATAGTATTACTTACCTTTCTGGAGTCCCACGTTGGCGAGGGGGTCCAGCGCTGTAAAAGACGATTAAATGGCCACGGCAGCCAATTTCCTGTTTGTGCAGTACAGGGAAAATGGCCACTGCGGCCATTTTCCCGGTGACCTGTGCATACATTATAGACTCAGGGCACACTCTAGTGCCCAGAGTCTATAACTCCAGTGCTGGCCGTGCACAGCTCCTTGTCGGAGACTGCGGCGAGGAGGGCGGAGAGGAGGGGGCCCATGTCAGAGACTGCACACGGGCCCCCTCCTCTCTAGAAACACCCCTGATAGACCCCCATGGACTGAGAAAGAAACCTCTCACCTCTTTTTCTCAACATCATGGATGTAAGATTGAGGGGCCTATTTATGATGTTAATTATTGGAGTCCGAACTTTACCTTCTCGCTGAATGGCCTGATAATTTAATTATTACAATTGCAGGTGAAAATGTTCATTTACATCTGCTTTTCTAAAAATTAAGTGATGATGAATAGGCCCCTGAGGGACGCAAGTGCAATGCTGAATGCAGATTCCCAATTATTGGGAATCTGCACGTGCACAGGATCCATTCTGCGAGTGTACAGGACCCATTCTGCAAGTGTGCAGTAATCGCACGCAGACCCTTTTGTGCAGAGGCATTTAAGGGGCGGTCCGGGGTCCGCCAGCATTCCCGGAAATGGGGTGTGCCCGTCCCATTTTCTGGGAGTGGCAAGGCCAGGGACTGCGTTGACTGATGCAGTTTCCTAGCCTTGCAAGCCGGCCAGCCTGAGTAAGCCGAGGCGATGGTGATCCCAGCCTGTGACCTCGGTGTCGTACGCCTCCTGCTGCAGTTGGATATTGGCAAGGACGGAATTGCAAAGCTGCCTGCGTGCAGCTTTGCGATTCCGTCCGATGCTGAATCACCCCCTAAGTACATATATGTGGATATTCTTTCCCGCTATCTCTTTCTTTCTCATGCTCACTATCAGCTCATGTCTATTTTTATGCTTGTCCAAATTCTCCAGTCCATTCCAGTAGTACCTCTTGTTGTAGTAGTATGCATCTCAGTAACTCCGCAATGTTCCTGTGATCGCTGGGAGTTTGTACGCCATCTGCATCCCACTCATTCAAGTGTCAGCTCTTGTCCACAGTGCATCATTCTCCCTGCCTCACTCCTTATTTAGTGTTCTATCTCCACCTTGCTCACTACCGATCTCACCCTGTGCTGACCTGGGAGGCAGCAACCTGTGGGCTTCTGGCAGTGAAGTTCATCCCACCTTGTGACAGATCTTAATGAAAACCGAGGAGTCCATTAGACACTATACCTCTAGGTGGATGTGTCAAATTGGGGTAGATCAGCCCAGGCTCCACCAAATGCCTGTGAGCTTCATAATGTGTCTGTACGTTGGGCTTGGTTATATATTGTATAATATATCCGTTGCATTCATACAAACAATACTGGATTTTGAGACACTTATTTTTATTCATATTTTCTATACGTGGGTGTCTGGAATAGATATTTTTGCAAACTCTTTCTAATGCTTAGGTTCCCATTTTTATGGCCAGAGTGTGAAAAAGGGCGCATTTAAGATAGACAAAATGTTTTTCCAATGGCCAAACCTTATTGTACCAGATGCCTTTCCCCCACCTGCCCATATACTGGGATCGCCTATCATTAGACCCCTGCCGGGATTAGACAGTCGGGAAGCCGGCGGTCAGCATTTCGACCATCGGCTTCCTGACTGCATCCCCTTATACTGAAGACATTGCACAAAATCAAAGCAGGTACCCCAGTTAAGTTGTGTTTATCCTTTCTGGCCATCTAGGGTATGGTTCCCAATAATCAGCCAGTTGTGCAAATGGACCATAACTACTCTGGGATTTTGCTAAGCCTACATCCAGATCACTCTGGATCTCTGGGGCAAGTTATCATAGTGCATGAGCATAGCGACACTGTTGGAGTACTAAAAGAATCAAGGTTGTCTTTTGCACAGTAACCCTCATCAATGCCTCATTGAGTCCTTGCACAGGGACCAAATATTTTGCTTTGATTAGAGAATTTGGAGTACTATCATACTTGATACTGTCCCACTAATAGGTGATGCTTTGTAGTTATTTATTACTTGCCATAAATCCTTTCAGCCTACCAGTTCCTCTATGATAAGGGGATGGATAGCTACAACTATAAAATGCTCTGGCTTTAACATTTTCACAATGTAAGACACATTCTGCCACCACTAATGCAGCAGCAAAAGGTATATCCCTACAATCCATAATGTGCGCTGTTCATTGATCCTTTTAGGCTACGTTTAACAAGCATTATTGGAGACTTAGGGGCCTAGTCAAGATGTTAAATATCGAGGTGCAAACGGACCCCTATAATTAACACACTGTCTCGCCGTGGACGCCGTTGCAATTCATCATTGCTCCGACGCTGAAACAGCTGGTGCACAAGAGCCCCGATGTCCGGCGGAAGGAGCCGGACAGGGGCGGAGGGATCCAAAAGGATTCCTCTTCATGACCCGGAACTCCTTCCCATAGGGAAGTAGCGGGTAGCGATAGCAAACACCATCTGAAGATGGCGAATGCTATCGCAATCAACCTCTGAATAAATAATATTTTCGGAGCTTGATGAATTCTGTCCCCATACTAGTGTATGGGAACATCGGGCCATTTCGCAAGAAGAAGGTAAGTAGGAGATATTTGTGATATCTCCTGCTTTACCTTCTTGATGAATGGCTCGAACACTTAACTTTTACAATTGCAGGTGAAAATGTGCATTTTCACCTGCTTTTGTAAAAATTAAGTGATGATGAATATGCCCCTAACTGATTTGCAAAGACCACGTTTCTCAGAAACAGTAGTTTGCAGGAATATACAACCTGCAAACTTTACTTGCTCTCGGGAAAAGGATGCCCATCTAGCACCAGCACCCATCCTACCCACCCTGAACAATACTAGTTCTATTGTACTCTCTATTCAGAGTTGCTTCAAATAATTAATGCCTTTATTCTTCACTTCTGGGTGCGCCAAGTTGAGCATAAGAAGTTGCGTACATCAACACCTAAATATATCAAATTAAATTTCTCTGTCTTACCATCTGAGTGTCCAAGCAATGGTTAAGTTGATATATATTCTTTCAGTTTTTGGACCAGTAGTTGTGCCTAGTTTGTGGAAGGTTTTTTTAGGCTATGTTTTTTTCTCATTACTTAATTGCATTGTTCCAAACTATGGCCCTCATTCAGACCCACTCGCAAGCGGGCGCACGTACGTTAGGCGTACGTACAAAATTATTTAAATTCTATGGCTCGCTCGTATTTTCGTTCGCATCTAAAATTCCTCCCTTAACTCAGGCGAACCCTCCTCTAACTAACGAGCGTGCGAAATACCGAGCGTACATCCCCGAAATGGCTTGAAGGGAACGCACGCACAAGTGAAACCGGAAGTGGCCTTGTCAGATGTCGATTACCTGCTCCTTTATTCTGCCTACCTCCCTCAATCGTATCATGCCAATCAATGTATCAATTAGCTTAATTGTTTGTTTTTTTTCAACACAATGCAAGAAACTTTACTCTTGTCCGTGTTTGTGTTTACCCGCAGAATACGTACGGGTGGAACATTCGCTTTTATTGTTCAAAAAACATGTGAACCACAATTAAACAATTGTTCTATTGCTGTGGATCCCCGCATATTTCCCGGGGTTCATTTCTTTATTTAAATTTGCAAACGCATGTCACTGCATCAAGCCTATCATAACTCTCCAGAGATTTCTGGCCCTGTTGAACACATGACTCATACACTAACCAATAAAATTGCTCCTGTTAATTTACAAAATACATTAGCCAATCAGAAATTTTTTGCACACTTTATCAAAAATGTTTTGTATGAAAAACTCCATTGCCATCATGAGAGCCTCCGCATTCACCAGGCGCGAGCTGCTGGTGCTTATGGAGGTGATGGATTGCCGTATCACCAGCCAGCCTCCACCCATCACCAACCGGCAGAAGCGCTCCGCGTATGCGGAGGCACGGTCCCGCCTGCGGTCCTTAGGTTCACGCCGCAACATCGGGCAGCTGGAGCGCAGGTGGTCAGACCTGCAACGGCGAATGCCCCGCTTGCTGGCATGCTTTCGCATGCAGATACTGGAAAGTAAGTGTTATGTATTGTGGTTTTCATGTTTGTGTTTGTGGGGCAAACTGCGTGTGCATGTTTTCCTGTCTGTCCTATTTATTATTTGTCCTCATATCTGCGTGTGCATGTTTTCCCTCTATTTCTGTTTTTTTCATTCTACTCCTATTTGCATGTTTTTTGTTGGTTGTTTTTTTTTTTTTATTTGGGCCCCGGATTTGGCCAGAAACTAACCTCAATTTGTTTGACATATTTTAGGTGGACAGCCAAGACTACGCCGTCACCGTCCGGCCAGACGGCGTTCCCGGCCACTATCCCCAACCCCCAGCCAACACTCCACCCCAAATATTTCCCCTATACCCCACTCCTCCCCAGCCTTCCCAGACCCTCTCTCGGAACTGTCGGGCCTCATTCCCCTCCGTCCCACTTCCCCCTCTCCTCCACCCACCCCCTCCCCGGAGTCCGTCATTACCCCTCCCCGTTCTTTGGGGAATAAAGGCTCCTCCGAGGAAGAACATGGAGGGACTTCCGGAGCTCCCGTTTTGGCTCCCGGTATGTTTTTCTTTCGCATTTTTTTTAAGCACAAACTGTTTGTATGTAATCATGTGTCGTGCCTTTATTCGTGATTTTTGGGGTTACTTTTGGTGATTTAGCAGTTTGCCTTTACCTCTTCCTGCTGGTTTCAACATACACATATCACACCTGTGGGAATTTGTACATAGGCCTTGTATTTTTGGCAGCACCCCCTTTTTGTTTTGGTTTCTTTTTTTTAGGTTTAGGAGTGATTTAGTTGTGTTTTTTTTTTTTAATGTGGCTTCCCTATTGTTTTATTAATCCACACACTTTTCTCACCCACAGAGGAACAGAGGCGTCGGCAAGAGGTGGTCGAATGTGTTGGCCAGATGCGCCAACATGTCATTGGCGTTCTTGTGGGCCTTGACCGGCTGTCTGGCATCCTTCGCCAGTAGTTTTTTTTGTTTTTTTTCGTTTTATAAATAAATTGTTGATTTCGAATATATGTTGTGGCTCATTCTTTTTTTCCCAAACCACAAAAAATTTCCCTGACATAAGTTGACTGTTCCTGCAAGGATTTCCCTTTTTTAAAAGTTAGATTGTGTTTTGTATTTGTATGTAAAACAGCCACAAGAAACACAGAACAGTAACAATGTCATTTCCCTTTTTGGGTGTAGTGTCAATTAGATATTTCTACATTTTACAGGTTCCTAGTTGGTTTGCAAGCTGCTTAGGCCAATCTTCCAAATCCAAAGGTTTGGACAGGCTTCCTTTTGGTGTGGGTTGGGAACCTGAAAACATATTTCAGTTTACATCAACTGGTGTCAGTACTGGATTACCCCTTAGTCAAATGTAAGGTGTGTTAACCTGGTTACACTTGCTGTTAACGTCCAAAAAAAGGAAGACCATTTCACTCTCCAAACATTTATTCACAACATAAATGAGAAATCAAAGTGGTCACTCCCTCAAAAAAAAACACAGTGATAAACTCAAATACAACACATACAAATAAAATATTTAAATTAAAAAAACAATCAAGAACTGGTTGACGAAGGACCATGCCAACATGATTCCACAAACATGGCGTTGCGATATATGGGTTCCAGAATATATGCCCCAAATCACCAGATCCAGGTTTGGTAAGGGTAGCAGGAAGTAGTGAGCGTTGGAGTGCCAAAGATTATGTGAACAAACAGAAGATGTTGAAAAAAAATCAAATAAATTAGATGTTCGCAAACAAACACAAACACATTAGGTATAAACACTGTAGTTTTGGTCAAACTTACCTAAAAAATCTGGCCACCACATCATCGCGTATGGCCCCCCCACATACTGACCTCCGACCAACCTCGGGGGGGCCATCCTCAGGTAAGGCATCCTCTGGCTGCATTGGGACACCACTCCTTATGGCGATGTTGTGAAATATCCCACACAGGACCACAATTTTCGACACCATATCCGGCAAATACATGAGCTCGCCACCAGAGCGGTGGAGGCATCTGAATCGGCCTTTTAAAAGGCTGATACAGCGCTCCACCACTTGCCTGGTGGCTGTAAGTGCAGAATTATACTCACTTTGTGGGCCTGGTGTGGGAGCCAAATAAGGAGTGAGCAGCCAGGACATGCAAGGGTATCCACTGTCTCCTGTGAAAAATAAGAGACAACATCAGGAACACTGTGTATCAAGCTTAACATTGTTATGTACTAAAGGTCTCCACTTACCCAGAAGCCACGCATCACCAGCTTGTAGGTTGGTTAGTTTCTGCCATATCCCTGATTGCCGGATGACGAAGGAGTCATGTGCACTTCCTGGTAATTTAGCATTCAGGGACAGGATCTGGAGGGAGGCATCACATACCACCATTACATTCAGGGAGTGATAGTGTTTCCTGTTTCTAAATATTGGCTCCAGCCGTGCTGGAGGCTGAAGTGGTATGTGAGTACCATCCACAACCCCTATGATGTGTGGGAAGCCAGCTATTTGGTAAAAATTGGCCTTGGCCACACTAAGGGCACCCATATCCAAAGGCATTTGAATAAAATGATGGAGGTGCTTGAAAAGCGCCTCCATCACTGCCCTCAGGATCCGGGAAAAGGAGGATTGGGAGATGCCCGCCACTATTCCCACCGTTGTTTGAAACGATCCTGAGGCACAGAAATGTAACAACGCCATAAATTGCGTCAGTGGTGGTATTGCTGTTGGACTGTCAATTTGCCGCTCAAGATCACTTTCTATTAATGAGAGAGTGTCTATGATGATTTTGGGAGGTAGACGGTAGCGTCTTAAAACCTCATCATCGGGCATTCCAAAAAGGGTGACACGTGTTCAAAATATCTGGGGCCTTGCATGCCTACGATGCCTACGCCTGGGATGAGATTGAGGTTGGTCGGCTTCCGGGCCCATGGCCAGAACAATCCGCCCCAGATCAACCTGAAATTCAAAGATTTCAAAGTAAGGCTTTTGAGCCACCCCAAAACTATATTAAAACAACTTAGCTTGATGATACCATCCATTGCTGCTTACATGCCGGGGTATTGTCATGATACGTCCAAACTGAAAATAAACACCAAAATTACTTGACACATTTCACTCTGTGCATTTTTGTTTATAAATTTTGTGCTAGACCAAAGTTAAAATATGCCAAACACCCATTTAGCAAAACCGCAAAGCTACATTTAACACAGTACATCAAAATGGGACGTAATGTTGGCTCAAAAAGCGAAAGATAAACCACCAAAAATTTAGAATGATTATTAAGCTGTTTAAAATGCGCTAATTAGTTCGCTACTACAAGTCACAAGAGTAACTACTAAAAATGCGCTAATTAGTTCGCTAATACAAGTCACAAGAGTAACTACTAAAAATGCGCTAATTAGTTCGCTAATACAAGTCACAAGAGTAACTACTAAAAATGCGCTAATTAGTTCGCTAATACAAGTCACAAGAGTAACTACTAAAAATGCGCTAATTAGTTCGCTAATACAAGATAAAAAATGGACTTACCAAGAGCAAATATCTAAGATTCAAAATCAAAAGGTCTTTGGGGTCGAAAATAAACAAAATCTAAAATAGAAGAAATTATGGATCCAAAAATTACAAAATATACGAAACACAATGAAACAACAATTGAACAAAAGTTAGACTTCCCAAAACTTACCCAATCAAGAAACGAGGTCCCAAAAATATAAACCAACAAAGATAACGGAAAAAATAAACGCAAATCTAAACAACAAACGAATCTCCAACCGCCAACTCCTTTCTACGCAATCAATAAACTCCAGCCAAGATAACCTCCAACAATCCAAAAACGCCACCTCGACTTGAGACACACCAAGCCATAAATAGTGTTTCGTTTCCCGCACAAATTAAGGATGGATCATAGGGCCGCACAATCAATGATGCGGCCGCAAAATAAGGACGCATGTATAAATACGTCACGAAAACACATTCAAATTCTGGTGTATTTCTTGTTTGGACCTCAGACATGGCGACAGACCAGGGAAAAAATGCCCAAGAGTCAGGCGGTAAGTCTTTCATGCATTTTCTATCAATGATTAATTTGAAACATAAGATTAGGCAAGTTGTGAATTTGTGAATTCTGTAAATGTACACAAATAGGTGAGGAGGATGACATGGAAGAGGCTGCTGGGCCCAGTATTCCGGCCAAAGCGGGCAAAAAAAAAGGCAGCCACATTTCACAAGAAAGGAGATGGAGGTTTTGATCCAGAAGTGTGTGGACATCCTGCCACAGGCAGACAGGAATATGAGTCTAAGCCAGAAGTGGAGAATGTGGGAAGAGGTAGCCGTTGCTGTCAATAGGGTGGGTGATTATGTCCGTCTAGCCCGGGATGTCAAACGGCGGTAAGTAAACCCTTGCCCCCCCTAAAAACAAACCCCATTTTAAACCAAAGGATAATGGCTTCCATTTTTCCCCACAGATAGGGCGACTTCAAATATCGCCTAAAGCAAAAACTCGCGGACAGGGCTAGGCATGCAAGGGGGACAGGTGGGGGTCCCACCCCTGTGTCATTGGAGTTGACGGATTTAGAAGAGCTGGCACAGGGGTGTGTGCAGCCTGTGGAGGTGTTTGGCGTGTCCAACATGGATATGGACATGCCAGACTTTGCGGCTCCTCATGTTGGCCCAGGTAAGTATTGTGATGTCACCAACTCTGAAATGCTATTGTGCCAATATGTAGACTCTAATGTGACTCTTTTCTCATTTTTCCAACAGAGACACAGGCGGATGAGTCTGCTCCAGAGGGAAGCCTTGGCCGCAGAATTTCTGCTGGCTCTGCAGGGGAGGAACCAGTACACCCGGCTGAGGACCCTGCAGAAGCCAGTCCAGGGCGTGCCCCCTCACAGGCAGTGGGCCTCCTCACAGAACTCAATTTCAAATCGGATTTCCATATGGAGATTCTGCAGAGGATGGACGCCAGTCTGATACGGGTGGCTGAGGCCCTGGAGCAAAATGCTGCGGCCAACGTGACCATTGGTCAGGCCCTGGCGGAAAATACCAGGGCCAACATCCGCATCGCCGATGCCCTGGAGCAGCTCGTTCACCGGCACATGGTGGAGCCGACCTCCCTTCCTGCCGGAACATCAGGATCCTCCACCTCTGGCACAACATCAGCCAATCCTCCAAATGTGCCTAGCCCTGTGCCTAGTCCAGAGGCCACAACATCTGCCTCTGGACAGGCCAGCCCGATGGCATCCCGGACCCGGTCTGGCGCCCACCCTCCCCCATCCAAACGGGCGAAAAAACGGTGACAGCAATGGCGACTTTTCCCACACTCCTTCTGTGCTTGGCTCATATTCCTTTCTGGTCAAAACTTCCCTCTCCTTTCTTGTGAAATGTTTTTAATTTATTTTTGTACGTTTATGTTAGCAGTTATTGATTATTTATTTTTGTTAAAAAGTATCTTTGCCAGAAAAAAAGAAAACAAAATATTATGCCAATTGGTTTGTGTTTAAACAATAAATTTATGATAAAAATCTGACATTGTATTGTGACATTATTGTACAAATGGGTTACATTTAATCCTGGCCCTAAAGGCAAAAACTGACACAAAAAACCATTTCATTTTTTTACCAAAAAGGCCTCTTGAAGGAACGTTTAAAAAATCACATAACGATGCAAATTCCACAGTAAAAAAAAAAAGGGGAGCTAATTAAAACATGATGACATTATTGTCACAATAGGCCATAAACAACAAATTGAGGCCAAAAAAACCCCCCAAAAATGTACGCCAATTGATTGTGTAATCCTGACATTAGCAGGTATGATTTCCACCTGCGTACGGTTTTGTGCTATCCCAATAAACTGCTTTCCAAACACATACCAAGCCGGTTTTCAATACAACACTAATTGCTTTTGTGTCCACCCGCGATTAATCGCTGCAACATCATGGAGTCCCGGGACGGAGGAGAAGGCCATCGCCAATGTGGTCGAGTAATCCAGACCCTAAACTGTGCGAGCATTTTGAAGGGAAAGAGGATGTTCCAGTGACGTATGTGACGGTCCGAACACATTTGACGTTCGCATCTGCTAATGTATGTACGCCCCAAAAACGCCTTGCCACGCCTGCGTTTTTCCATCTCCACCCCCGTCAACACCCAAAAACCTCCTGTTCTGTCAATCACATTTGACATGTCACTTCCTGTACGCTATTTTAGGAACGAGAGAAAAAAAGCTCGCAATCTGCCGTACGCACATGCGCAGTGTAACACCGACGCATGCGCGGTTAGTCAACATCGGAATGCAACGTGCGTACTGTTGGTAACGTGCGGCTCTGAATGAGGGCCTATGTTATCGTTAACAGTTAAGTGAACAGTTCAACTTATGAAGAGTCATGTCAGTGTCTTCCTTTCCTTTTATTTCAAGTACTATGTTTTCATTTATTATTCAAGCCTAGGTTTGGAATTGCCATCAGTAAGCTTTCTAAAAATATGCCTGAGGGGCGGGCTTGAGCTATCACATGACCATCAGCTCAGAGAGCAGATGTTCGGCCCTGCTCCCCACTGTAGATACAAGCTAGGCAAAATTTTTGACTTTACTTTGTTCCAATGATAAATGGGAGGCTTGCTCATCCATCCCACCAGCTGTTGCTAGGTGGCAATTCTATTGTCTAGAACAAAGAAAGTTTGCAGATCATAGGTTCCTGCAAACTACTGGTTTTTTTTGTATTGACAAGGAGAATTTTGTACTACTTCTGTGCCCATATAATTGATTGGGAAGCTCATTTTCGGTAGGAGACTCCCATTGATAAGAATAAAATTAGGAAACAAATACAGAAAGGAAAACACAGAAAATGGGAAAAAAAACAGAAAGAGAGGAATAGAAAGACCAAATATACAGGAGGAGAAAAAACAAACAGAGAAGAAAAAAAAACAAAAAGTAATGCTGGCCATACACGCTTCAATTATCGGGGCGATCCGCCTGATATTGGCAGATCGCCCCGATAATTGTAGCGTGTGTGGGGGGGTGACCGAGGGTTAAATATTGCTCGGTCAGGCATGCCGGATTGTCCAGCATGCCCGTCCGATGCGATATTTCCGGTTAAACTGTCGGCCGCATCGGGCAGTGTATGCCCAGCCGCGGCCGGCAGACAGACATTTCCTGAGTTCCTTCCTACGGAAGGAACAGGGAAATGTCTCTTCCCACGGGGGCGGAGCGCAGATGTCTGCCGAATACACTGTGAGAGAAATCTCACAGTGTATGCCGGCGACATCTGCGGCTGGCAGCCGGCCAGATAAAATGTCTGTCGGTCTGACAGAAAAGAACCAAAATAATCAAAATATAAAGAAAGAGAGAAAGAGAGAGGGAGGTGGGAAATTACCTTCATGTAAGCTAGATATGTACATGTTTAGGAGAAGATGTATCAAACCATCGAGAAAGATAAAGTGTAGACGTTGCTGTCATTTTATAGACTGTTCTAGAATGAGAGTTAGGTTGGGTACACAGTACATGATATCTTTAACGATTTGGCCGATTCTGACACATCGGAACGAAAAATCGTTAAAAAGGTGTAGTGTGTATGTACTACACCGTGTAGTGTGCACTCCCATGGGGTCATCAGCCTCATCACCTGATCATGTGTGCAGCATGTAAAATCAGGTGATGCGGCCGACAATCCCATGCAGCGCTATGCAGGCATATTGGCATAT
This sequence comes from Taudactylus pleione, assembly GCA_031769625.1. Taxonomy (NCBI): domain Eukaryota; kingdom Metazoa; phylum Chordata; class Amphibia; order Anura; family Myobatrachidae; genus Taudactylus; species Taudactylus pleione. The sequence continues at coordinate 14,916,064 of JAUIMM010000178.1, forward strand.
TGGGCACCAAAACGCACAGTGTGTATGATCCGCCAGATATATTTGCCCATCGGCGTTGGGATCGTCTGCGACATCGCTGGGTACACACATCGTTTAGTGTGTACCCAGCTTTAGAAGCTGATTGGTTGCTAGAGGCAACTTCTCCTTTATCTTTTTCTCTCTCAAAGGTTTGTTACATTTCCTCAGTGTATTAATATATTTATGTTGCATTGTTAAATAAAGCATTTCATGCTGAGAATATTTTAAAATATATCTTAGTTAAAAATTTTGTTATTAATAACATAGACATAGACAATCACCAACATTTCCTTACACCTCTATGGAAACAGTGGCCTAGCATTTCACTGCTAGCTAAGACCATCTCAGGATGGCGTTAAATATACCAGGCAATGGGAAAAGCAAAGCCGGAAAGGCTCATACACTATGCTCATACACAGGGCTTAACGTGGTCCTAGAGAAGTGGTGGGACTGAACATTACGGCCCAGCAACGACCAATCCATAAAAAGCAATTTTAGGGATAAAACTTTTTGCTGGAGAAAAGGGTTGTTATTGATAGGGAAAGAGATTATCTTTGCATTGTTATATCTATTAATGAGGTTATTACTAGTGATGGGAGCCAGTAGATCACAGCTTTACTAGTAAAACATTTTTAACCTTTGTTGCAGTTAGGATTGCTATCTCTTTCAGGCTGTTTAACTGGGTTTCACTGGGTTTTCCCAGGGCCGTCAAGATCCGACACGGGCCCCATTACTGATGAGGGGGCGTGGCCTAATCACGGGAGGCCTGGCCATGCTCGCTTAGGAAAAAATAGAATAACATTTGTAGCACCCCTCAGCCCAGGGCAAATCCAAGGGGGGTGGCGTGATCAGAGTGATTGCTCCCCCCACAGGCAGAGGAAAGGAGACTGCTGCTCAGTGGCAGCAGCAGTCTCCCTGGTCTCCTACTGTAGCCCAGCACACCGCAGCAAGTGCTGGACTGCTGACAGGTAAGAGGGAGGGGGGGTGGCATCGGACCCGGACCCCTCCAACAAGCCCGGGCCCGGGTAATTAGTACCTGCCCCCTGCCCCTCTCGGCACCCCTGGTGAATACTTCCCAGAGGCCCAATTGCAGAATCAGGAGCAGCTTACAGGAAGTCTGTCCCTCCTGGCCAGAGTTTCCACTTACAGGATGTTTTCCAGTTTATAGGAAACTCTAACCATGATCATAACATGATAAGGAATAGTGTTACAGGGAAATTTGATACTGCTCGGAACAAAATGTCTCTTTTAAAATGACTTTTACAGCATTGTTTTCTCTTTTAACGCTTACTTTTGTTACTGCAGCATTTTAAGTGCAGATTGTAACGGGGAATTCTGACTAAAAAGAAAAAACAGATAGAGACCAAGAAATCTGGAGATTTGTTAGTGGAAAGGCTGCTTCTGGTGCTGTCTTTATACATAAACTCCTACTTTCCCGCCCTTGCTCCAGGCCTCTATGCTCTCTCTTCTCTGTTCACTTTCAGCAAACTGCCCTCCTTTCCTTTGCTTGCGTCTCAGCCACTTATTTCCCTTTCCGGCTCTTCTTCCTTACAGCTAGTACAATTTCAGGGTTGCACATCAGCCATTTTGGACTTTCTCTTGTGCTAGACATACATTGTGCCTGATTCCGAGTCAGGATTTTATGTTGTTATACCTTATTCTATATCTCTTCAAGTGAGATGGTTGGGAGGTATACCTTTAATGACCAAGAGGAAGTATAGGCTTGCTTAACTACTAACCCATATGTAAACACCATTCCCCTAAAAATGAAATAACAAATCACGGCATAAAATTATTGTTCATAATAACATGTATTGTACATTGACTAGCCATATACAACTCGCTGTCTCTGCATGATGTGCAATAAAAAAGCAGAAATCTTTTCCTTCATATACAAAATCTTACTGCATAGCTAACACTTTGGAGCTACTCAAAGCAGAGCGCCAAAACGTCTCACCTCTCACATGGCAATCAGTCACCTTACACATGTAGCTATCTGCCCCACAATTTGGCAGTCCTGAACACAGCCACCGATTCCCAACCAAAGTGTCACCAGCACACCTCGAGTACCTCTGCTGGTAACTGTACCATACACGGATCTCCTGTCCTGATATTTGCTGCATATACACTACAGGTAGCACTCTTTCTATGCCTTCAGTCGGTGATCTACACTGCCGGCTCCAGGCTTGTGCACAGCTGTTCTGATGGGCAAATCTTGCTGCAGCTTCATCAGTACTCTAGAGTTGGTGAGTTATACTGCATAATTACTGTGTATCATCACTGCAGCCAATGGTTTCACACTGTATTTGGCAGTGACACCTGGATAGCGGTGATACAACAGGATTGGTACCCCTTCATCATCGTACGGGAAAAATCAGATTGGTCTTGCCTCTTGTCCATGAGGCCAGACCCCTTTTTCAGGCGTGCCTATTATGTTTATAAAATGATATTCAATAACCTATAGTGTGCTAAAGCAGCAACCAGATCAAGTGCCCTTAAGGGTATCCCTGCACCCTAAATGTAACAACAACAACAACAACAACAAAAAAAGCAACTTGGGCAATGTTACCCACTGGCACTGATACAATACAATAATAGAAAATACAGTAGAAGAATAAAGTCACATTCCTGATACCGAAAGATGTGGTGGATAAGTCTCTCCTATGTTTTTTCAGTCTCAGAACGAGAGTAATGTAATGTCTCCCCCTCCGTATACGAAGCCGCAGAAATAGCTATGTCCTCCTCTATTCCAAAATACTTGTCATACATCCGCAGCTTAAATGGAAGGTGTAGATCTCAAAGAAAGTTGGAGAGAGGCAAACATAGTGTAATCTCTTTTTAATGAAAACAAAACTCCAAAACAGACTAATCACCAATCCATAACTTACATAGAAAATATCGTGGAGCCCAAAAGTGGTAAAACACGGACAATTACCAGAGGTGCTTTCAGAACTGCGTAAAGCTAGTTCTAAAAGCATAATGCATATGATCCATGGAGTCCCAGGATTTTCCTGGATCGGCGGTGTCTCCTCAGTGCAATGTATCAATCCAGCATACCACAGAAGGAACCTCCGCACAAGCCAACACGTTTCCACCCTCTCCTTTGGGTCTTTATCGCGACTAAGCAAACAGAACCTATTTGAAAAATGAGGGTGGGATGGGGACACCAATGCTCTTTCTGGCCCAAGGCACCAAAAAGTCTATTTACAGCTCTGACTCCAGGACTTTTTCTTCCATATTACATAAACCAAGCACCATTTCTAGGGAATGGCAGCTCGGTGCCTGTACAGAGAACAAGACCGAGTGGTGTGCCACCCATGGTGAATTACAAGCTTCCCTCTGCTGCCTTCTCAACAGAGCATACATAGAGGGAAGCAGCAGCATATTGTAGACAGATAAAAGAGTCATTCAAAACATCTTGTCTGATTGTCCCTGCTCGCCATGGAAACAGAAGTTGCGTGTCGCCATAGTGCTTCTTAAAATTTACTGCTGCTTCTCTCCATGTGCTTTCTATTTAGAACACACTAAAGAGAAGAAATAAAAAAATCTTCCTAGTAAACAAGCCCTAAGTGGTGTGACATAAGAGCTTTGCACATAGCAGAAAAAGAGCTAGGGATGAACACAGGAGAGCCTGGTCTCTAAAGCTCTACATAGTATCCAAACAGTTTTTCAGCTGATGCATAATCGCTCATGTGACAGGTGTGGAAAGAGTAACATTTCCCAATAACTTCCATGAAAACACTTTTTGCCTGAGTTTTTGTTTATTCCGCTACCCTTATGTGTTGTTTGCATCTTTTTAACAGCTGCAAAAGCTGGAAATCTGCTGTGTGATGCCCTATAGGCAAAGGCCATATATTTTAGCAGGAAAGCTTGTTTTAAAAAAGTCCTAAAGGCGACAAGCTGTGGAAAGAGCAGGTGTGTAATAACACCTTTAGAATCACTATTAAATGAACTTCAAAAACCTTGATGTCAATTTTATAGGGGTGGTGTAGAAATACAAAAGTGTTATTACATGTTGGAGAGTTAAAAAACACACTGGGGAACATGAATCGCATCTAATACCTGGTGATCAATGTTCCTTGACAATACCCTGCATTTGCTGAGAATAGGTCATATAAGAAATTATTAGCAATTACAGTTAAAAAGATATTCTAACATGAGTGAGTGCTCTACTCCAACTACTGAGTTTTCTTTGAATGGTAAATGCTCAGAAATTTTTTAATTGGATGCTATTGTTTGTAAAACCTTGCCCTTAAGTAGTCACTGACTACTAGAAATACATGAATTCCCTTATTAATATACTGTACAAAAGTGGTTCTCAAACTCTGGGCATGATTCAGCAAGGAACGCAATTGCTAATACGTATGCAATCGGTTGATGTTTGTGCTCTGCGAATGCGTATGTATCGCAGTGTGCGTGCGCAAACTAGCAGTTGTGATGGGAACTGCGACTGCAGAAGTTAGGCAGACCCAGAGCACAGTGATTGACAGGAAGCGCAGTTTGTGGGTGGTGACGGGGCGAACGTAGGCGTGCCAGTGCGTTGCAACGCTGTTGAAGGGGCGTGCATAAATTATCCACTGCATGGCCATAAGCAGCCAAAGCACTGATAGCGTGCGTGGTAGTTAGCAATTTCTGAGTAAGGTCAGGGCTTGTGCAAGTGTGCATATGGGTCCGATGTTACCGATTGTTTCGCTATGTTCCCCTAGTATACGGATGTCAGGATGCGATCTCAATGTGAATGCAATCATTTAAATAGCACTGCTGATATTAGTAACTGCAGTGTGTGCGTATAGGCAGAATTGTGATCCGTAGTGAATCAGGCCCTCTGTCCTCAGGACCCACCATTCTGCCTTTGTCACAAGTCACTCCCACAGGTTCATACCTGCTGCTGTGCCTGGTACAGGTGTTGTTTACAGGGAAAGGGAAGCTGGTGGCCCAGTGCTTTGTTAATGCTAGACATGCTCCAACGTTATGTGGCAAGCCTTGTATAGTATGATCCCTTCCAGGGGTGTCGGTATGATTTTATGTTGGATGGGCAACATAAAATTGTTCTGCCCCCCTCATCCCCTCGTCTCCTTCTTCCCTCTCCCTCCCCTCCCTTCCGCCCTCTCTCTTACAACGGATTGTAGTGGGCAGCGGACGCGGACAGTCAGGGGATGTGCATGGCCCTTCTCTAAGCTGTCCTTATTGAACTCTGTGGCCCTTCATAGGAGCTCGATAAGGGCAGCTCTAGAGAAGGGCCATGCTGAGCAACCAGTTGCTAAACACTTTTTAGAGGTCAGACATAGTTTGGCCTCACTAAAATACCGAATTATTGACCATGTGCCCCCTTTAATTAGAGGAGGAGATAGATCTAATCGACTCCTCCAGGTAGAATCTCGGTCAATCTATAAATTAGACACACTTGCTCCAATAGGGTTAAATGAGCAATTGGGCAATCAATGTTTTTTATAAAAAAAAAGTGGTCACGCATTAGGTTTATATATCTATATGCTGTTATATTGCATTTACCCTTATGTGCATTTATACACAATTTGTATTATAAACATCAATACATGCAATAACTTATATTTGATCCATGTACTTTTAGATAATGTTTTGCTGGCACTAGCCTTAGCATTGTCTTTCCATTAGCTGTGAAGATACAAATTGTATCCTGGCGTCCATAGTAGATGCCCGACACCAGGACAGTACCCTAACTAGGGGTGCGTGACCGGAGCCACTGCACAGAGCGGAGGACTCTGTGGGCGACACTGTCACTGCCGCATGCCACTTGCTTCTGACTAGCAGGATGCCTGGAATGGCACCCTGTAGCCAGAATAGTTGCGGAAGTGCCACCCATACTTTCCGTTGGACGCTACAAGCAGGCACCCTGCACTTCCGGGTGCTGGCGTCCCTGCCCCGTATGCATTATATATCATGATGTCATGCACAAAGGGATTGGGACCAGCACAGGGCGCTGTTAAGCCCTGTTATGGCCAAGCTCCTTATAAAAATATGAATAATGCCTTTGCGCCTTCCAAGCAATGGAGCACACTGACAAATACAAATAGCAAAGTTTGGCGGCATTATAGGTCTTCATAAGCTTATCTTTAACGAGCTTGTGAATTCGTTTAGAGCTAATGAGTTTTCCTTCCATTAAACAAGAAAAAAAAAAAAAGCACCAGCACTCACATTTAGTTGAGGTGTTTATTCAAATAGACATCAGAAAAAATCATGCAGAGTTCAGGTAATGGCGGCAGGAGCCCAATTTCCATTTCAACTGATCTGAGTCAGTCTTCCTCAGGGGCTTAGTACACTGAGCTCTGAAGTCAGTATATCAGTGATGTGTGGGCAGGTTAGCAGAGCCTTTCCTGTCATTCTTAGGCATACTCCAAAGTTTTGTCTAGAAAAATTATAAGAAAAAATGAAAGAAAATATTATAAATATCTTCTTTGTATTATTCTAATAATTTTTATAGTCAAAACTCTGGAGTAAAAAGTGTATGGCAGGTGAGGCACTGCCTTCCCTCACCTTTTCCGCACACCCCTGATTAAAACACACCAAGGGGTAAATTTATCAAAGGTCGATTTGGCTGGTTAGGATGGTTATTGCTTAGTGCGAGGGTCGCATTTTTCGTGTATTTATTTTACCCACACCCATGGATGTGCCTACTTTGGACCGAAGAGGACAGAACCACGCATAGGAAACGGTGAGTATGTTTTTTTTTCCCACAGGTACCCTATGGATTTTCTACTGGAGAAGGGGACCGATGCTACAGGGATGCATAGGTGAGTATGTGTACATGTGTGTGTATGTGTGTGTACATGTGTGAGTGCATGTATGTTTATTAAACTTATACGGTGTACGGTGTGTGTGTGTTTCTATCAACATTTCTTTACAGGTGAACTACCTTAATGCCCCGCATGCTGGTACTTGTGGTTCTCCAAGTACCAGCATGCGAGGGAGGCTTGCTGGGACCTGCAGTTCTACTGTAAAGACAATTTTTTTTTTCTGCTATTTTTACACTACATTAACACAATCAACCCGCCACCCATCGCTCAGGGGTGGTGGGGATAGCCCCGGGCTACCAGCCTAGACTAGGGGTGCCATGGAGAGGGAGACCCCTTTATTGAAGGCGTCTCCATCTATCCAGTGATCCCTGGCCTGGGCTGACTAGCGGTCAGGGCTGATGCTGCTGCTGGGGGGCCCAGTGATAGGGCTCCCCTGGCTGTGGCATCAGTCACCCGCTAGAAAGGGTCCAGGGCTGGTTCTGTGAATTACAGGGAGACCCTACGTAAATTTTGGCCTGTAATTCCAGAACCAGGACTGGTTCCCATAGCCCAGTGCTGGTTGAACTAAGTACAGGGAGACCCTACGCGATTTTTCCCTGTACTTAGTTAACCAGGACTGGTTTTGAAAAGTCCGGTGCTGGTTGTGTTTTGGGGGGGTACCTCATGTAATTTTTTTTATTTTATATTTAACTCTATTTGCTTTTTCCAGTCAGATACATGCAGGCACTGATACATGCACTGATGTCTGCATGTATCTGTGTGACAACGAACTGCTCATGCTGAAAGTGAAAGCATGAAGCAGTTCAATGCAGTCGGGGATTTGCAGTTCGGTTTGAAGTGTGATTTGCCATTCGATTTATACATGAACATGTGAGATTTGAGGTGAGCTAAATCACACTTCAAATCGACCATCAAATCGACCTTTTGATAAATTTACCCCAAATTTCCAGCACCATATACTGCTGCACCTTTGTCTAACGCCCACATGAACCCTCGGGTTCATATATGTATCTGTAAATCTGGCTCTGATACTAGTCGATGCCTCCCCAGCCATTTACCTCACCGCACGTCACTGCAGTATATATATATATATATATATATCACAAAGAGGCTCCAAAATCAATCAAACCAATTCCATGCTGTCACTCTCCTGCCGAGCCCACTATGCGCTTGCTGGTTGCTGGGTGTAAGGTGTGTGGGCAGGGCCAACATTGTAAACAAACAGCCCGAGTGTAAAGACCTGGCTGAGCAGTCAGTGTGTTTACTGCAGCATGCTGTGACAAAGCAGTCGCTGACATAGGAATAGAAACACTGCACCACCAATGTGTACAAAAAAAAAGTAATAATCATGGCAATCCACCTACACTTTGTAGACAAAAGTTATTGGATACCCCCATGCAAGCGACATGCATACCATTGCACACGAGTTCCAAATGGCCAGTGATGTGGTGATTTCAACAAGAACACTTCATAGGGATACCCATGCACTTGCAGTTCTATGGAAACAGCAAATGTTTTTATCAGGACGACAATGCCATCTGTCATGTTTCCAGGGCGACGCTGTACTGGTATACAGAAAATTCAGCTGGGCGACGCTGGCCAGCTCAGAGACCAGATCTGAACCCCATTGAGAACCTCTGGGACAAATTGGAGCAACGGGTGCATTCTAGGCCAACTCAACCTTCTTCATTATCACAGTTGGTCACTGTACTTAAGGCAGAATGGCAAAACATACCGCCTGCTGTTGTCCACGAACTTATGGACAGTTTGCCAAGAGGGTTGTCTGCAGTAATCACTGCACGGGGTGGGCTTACAAAGTACAGACATCAAAATCTTGTTGATCTATTTGCTGTCAGTGTCCAATCACTTTTGTCTAAGTAGTGTAGATCAGTGATTCCCAACCTCAGTCCTCAAGGCACACTAACAGTCCTGGTTTTAGTGATGGCCATGGCTGAATCCCCGCGGCAGGAGCGGGGATTCAGGTAAGTTGTGTGGGTTTTTTTATGTGTGTAAGGGGCACGGGCACTGCCACTGCATGGGGGGGTGCTACTGGAGGCATTATATAGGGGTAGTGGCCGCTACTAGGGGCACTGTATGGGGGAGCGCTACTGGGGGCACTGTATAGAGGGGGTGGCTGCTACTGGGGCACTGTATAGGGTGGACTACTACTGGGGGCAATGCATAGGGGAGACTACTACTGGGGGTACTGCAACCTCTTCTGGGGGTACTACATACATAGGGGGATCACTACTGGGGGCAGTGATAGGGGGGCCCAAAGCATATTCTTGCACCCGGGCCCCACCACTCTCTAGTTCCGCCACTGGGGAAGGGGGTGGGCAGTACTAATTTGCGGACCCAGGCTTGTTGGAAGAACCCGGGTATGCCGCCCCCCTCTCTTACCTGTCAGCACATGGCTGCAGTGGGGCTAGAGAGGCTGCTGCTGCCACTGAGCAGCAGTCTTCTTTGCCTATGCAGGGTTTGGGGAAGCAATTACACTGGTCATGCCCCATTCCCTATGATTTGCCTCTGGCTGAGGGGCTCACAGTTTCGCTGCAAAAATTTTTTTCTCCCTATGGGGGCATGGTCACTACCACATTTTTGCCACGACCCCAAACATTACCGGGCCCCTTATCAGCTCTCTACGGGCCTGGTTCCACTGAAAAAGTGTTAACCGATTATCCAGATAAGGTGTGCATTTATCCTTTGCCAGGTGAAGCTGTAATTTAATCACTCAGTTACTTTGGTGATAATTTATTAATTGGGGTGATAATTGATTTTGTGAAGCAGTCTTATCTCCACACATTGATAAATGGTCCTGTTAGATTTAAATAATAACGTTATGTCCACACAATCAGAATGGTGCTTGACTGAGCCTACTTCCTTTTTACCAGGAAACCAAGGCTTTCAGGCCATTTAGATAATGAGCTGTAGTTAGTAGACAGAGGCTTTGTGAAAACCTATTATATAGCTGTCATTTGTATTGGTTTTATGTTTACAGTGGATCTTACGGTACTTATCTGAGCCCTAACCGCAGATGATCTTAAAACTAAAGATTTAGCAGTCAGAAAATGTCTGTTTACTTCACTGAGGGCGTAAAATGTTTTTATACTTTTTTTTCCAATTATACTTGCAGTAATTAGAGTCACATTGACTTAATTATGTAATTTGCACATTGTAAAGTGAGAGACAGAGAGTGTGAGGTGGGGGTACAGTAAGTGCTGGGTTTTTTTTATATATACACTTTTTGCATTATGAAAGTAATTGCTTGGTAGAGAGGCAAGACAAAGATGAACAGTAATTTTAGCATTGAAAACACTTCAACCGCTCAAAGAAAGAAAGGATTGGTAATATCTTGCCCTTCCATTGAATGCAGTAATCTATGCTGTAGGACGGTCTTCTTGCATAGAGCCAAATATACAGTAAGCTGCATTCCGCATCCCAGGTTACATAGCACTCTAATGTACTGTATCTCTCTTTCTTTAGGCGTTGGCTGTGCAGCTTCACTTTGTGCATGTGTTACTGCAGATGTTTGGAAATTAAAAATTGTTTTAGAAGCAACCACCTGTGTTTTTCCAGATAAACACTGTACTAGGCAGACAGAAAAAAACACATTTTCAGCTTAAACACAGTGGCAGCTTCAATCAATTATGAGAAGTATTCCTTCTACCAAACAGCCCTTCACAACATGACTTACAGCATAAAAGGCATCATCAAACGATAGCAGAAGCACCAGTCTCTTGTATAAAAGAGTGACTGTCACAGTTCTACAGGAAATTATGGATTCAGAGGTGTCAGTCAGTATTTGCACTACCAATGTCAAGGGTAGAGGTCCCAGAAGTAGCAATTGTTTAAAAGGCAAAGTAAACCTGGTATACAACAGGTATAACACAGTACTTACAGTGCATCCGGAAAGTATTCACAACGTGTCAGTTTTTCCACATTTTGTTATGTTACAGCCTTATTCCAAAATGGAATAAATTAATTTTTCTCCTCAAAATTCTGCACACAATACCCCATAATTACAACGTGTAAAAAGTTTTTTTTAAGATTTTTGCAAATTTAATAAAAAAAAAACCTAAGAAATCACATGTACATAAGTATTCATAGCCTTTGCTCAATACTTTGTTGATGCACTTTTGGCAGCAATTACAGTCTCAAGTCTTTTTGAATATGATGCCACAAGCTTGGCACACCTATCTTTGGGCAGTTTCGCCCATTCCTCTTTGCAGCACCTCTCAAGCTCCAACAGGTTGGATGGGAAACGTCGGTGCACAGCCATTTTCAGATCTCTCCAGAGATGTTCAATTGGATTCAAGTCTGGGCTCTGGCTGATCCACTGAAGGACATTCATAGAGTTGTCCTGAAGCCACTCCTTTGATATCTTGGCTGTATGCTTAGGGTCATTGTCCTGCTGAAAGATGAACCGTCACCCCAGTCTGAAGTCAAGAGCGCTCTGGAGCAGGTTTTTGTCCAAGATGTCTCTGTACATTGCTGCATTCATCTTTCCCTTACCCTAACTAGTCTCCCAGTTCCTGCCGCTGAAAAACAACCCCACAGCATGATGCTGCCACCACCATGCTTCACTGTAGGGATTGTATTGGCCTGGTGATGAGCGGTGCCTGGTTTCCTCCAATCAGAATGCCTGGCATTCACGCCAAAGAGTTCAATCTTTGTCTCTCATGGTCTGAGAGTCCTTCAGGTGCATTTTGGCAAACTCCAGGCGGGCTGCCCTGTGCTTTTTTACTAAGGAGTGGCTTCCGTCTGGCCACTCTCCATACAGGCCTGATTGGTGGATTGCTGCAGAGATGGGTGTCCTTCTGGAAGGTTCTTGTCTCTCCACAGAGGAATGCTGTAGCTTTATCAGAGTGACCATGGGGTTCATGGTCACCTTCCTGACTAGGGCCCTTCCACCCCGATCGCTCAGTTTAGACAGCCAGCCAACTCTAGGAAGAGTCCTGGTGGTTCCAAACTTCTTCCAATTATGGATGACAGAGGCCACTGTACTCATTGGGACCTTCAAAGCAGCAGATATTTTTCTGTACCCTTCCCCAGAATCAATCCTGTCCCGGAGGTCTACAGACAATTCCTTGGACTTCATGCTTGGTTTGTGCTCTGACATGTACGGTCAAGTGTGGTACCTTATATAAACAGGTGTATGTCTTTCAAAATCATGTCCAATCAACTGAATTTACCACAGGTGGACTCTAATTAAGCTGTAGGAACATCTCAAGGATGATCGGTGGATATAGGATGCACCTGAGCTCAATTTTGAGCTTCATGGCAAAGGCCGTGAATACTTATGTACATGTGATTTCTTAGTGTTTTTTTTATAAAATTTGCAAAAATCTCAAAAAGACTTTTTACACATTGTCATTATGGGGTATTGTATGTTGAATTTTGAGGACAACAATGAATGTATTCCATTTTGAAATAAGGCTGTAACATAACAAAATGTGGAAAAAGTGACGCACTGTGAATACTTTCCGGATGCACTGTATATGTATTCAGATTGTGTGCACATATTCATCCATACCTTCCCTTGCACCCAAAAACAAGAAGCATAAACAAGCAAGGATTATACACTCAAGCAAATTATATAAAATATATGTACATACATACATACACATTGTATACCAACCTGCAGTAGGAGGAACAGGGGACAGAATAGGGAGAGATGGTAGGAAAAGGGGGAAGCACAGGGGGAGATGCAGGGAAGGGGGAATAATATGGAGAATACTGGAGGAAAGAGGGAAGAACAAGGGGAGATGGACTACAAGGGACAGAACAGAGAGAGATGGTAGGAAAAGGGGGAAGTACAAGGGGAGATGGAAGGAAAGAGGGAAGTACAGGTGGAGATGCTAGGAAAGGGGGAAGTACAGGGGGAGATGGAAGGAAAGGGAGAAGTACATCGGGAGATGGAAGGAAAGGGGGAAGTACAAGGGGGAGATGGTAGGAAAGGGGGAAGTACGGGTGGAGATGGAAGGAAAGGGGGAAGTACAGGGGGAGATGGAAGGAAAGGGGGAAGTACAGGGGAGATGGTAGGAAAGGGGGAAGTACGGGGGGGGAGATGGAAGAAAAGTGGGAAGTACGGGGGGAGATGGAAGGAAAGTGGGAAGTACGGGGGGAGATGGAAGGAAAGGGGGAAGTACAAGGGGGAGATGGAAGGAAAGGGGGAAGTACAGGGGGAGATGCAAGGAAGGGGGAATAATATGGAGAATACTGGAGGAAAGGGGGAAGAACAAGGGGAGATGGACTACAAGGGACAGAACAGAGAGAGATGGTAGGAAAAGGGGGAAGTACAAGGGGAGATGGAAGGAAAGAGGGAAATACAGGGGGAGATGGTAGGAAAAGGGGAAGTACAGGGGGAGATGGAAGGAAAGGGAGAAGTACAGGGGGAGATGGAAGGAAAGGGGGAAGTACAAGGGGGAGATGGTAGGAAAGGGGGAAGTACGGGGGGAGATGGAAGGAAAGGGGAAAGTACAGGGGGAGATGGAAGGAAAGGGGGAAGTACAGGGGGAGATGGAAGGAAAGTGGGAAGTACGGGGGGAGATGGAAGGAAAGGGGGAAGTACAGGGGGAGATGCAAGGAAGGGGGAATAATATGGAGAATACTGGAGGAAAGGGGGAAGAACAAGGGGAGATGGACTACAGGGAACAGAACAGAGAGAGATCGTAGGAAAAGGGGGAAGTACAGGGGGAGATGGAAGGAAAGAGGGAAGTACGGGGGGAGATGGAAGGAAAGGGTGAAGTACAGGGGGAGATGGAAGGAAAGGGGGAAGTACAGGGGGAGATGTCAGGAAAGGGGGAAGTACGGTGGGAGATGGAAGGAAAGGGGGAAGTACGGGGGGAGATGGAAGAAAAGTGGGAAGTACGGGGGGAGATGGAAGGAAAGGGGGAAGTACGGGGGAGATGGAAAGAAAGGGGGAAGTACAGGGGGAGATGGTAGGAAAGGGGGAAGTATGGGGGGAGATGGAAAGAAAGGGGGAAGTACAGGGGGAGATGGTAGAAAAGTGGGAAGTACGGGGGGAGATGGAAGGAAAGGGGGAAGTACGGGGGAGATGGAAAGAAAGGGGGAAGTATGGGGGGAGATGGAAGGAAGGGGGGAAGTACTGGGGGAGATGGAAGGAAAGGGGGAAGTACAGTGGGAGATGGGAGGAAAGGGGGAATAATATGAAGAAGATGGAGGAAAGGGGGAAGAACATGGGGAGATGGACAACAAGGGGTAGAGCAGGGGGATATGAGGGATGAATATGGGGGAGACAAGAGGAACGGGTAAAGAGAGTATGGGAAAATAAAGGAAATAAATATCTGCACAATAGCTAGCGGTCCAGAGAATAATGGGCCCAAAATACCTTATTATTTATTTTTCATGAAATGAGGGAGCCCGTGTGCAGTGGCCCCCCACACTGAGCAGTGGGGGCCCACCATACCTATTCTGGCAGCCATGATAACTTTCAACTTTCCGGTGCTCATGTAATTGGAAGGAAGACGCATGCACAGAATAGAACAAAGACTCTAGTACAGTGCCAGAATCTTTGGGGGTCATTCAGACCCGCTCGCGAGGGAAGTTCGCTCGCAAGCGGGTCGATGTTTGGTGAATGCGCATGCGCACGACGGAGGGAGCTCCGACGAGAAATACGTCGCTCGGGGTCTCGCGCCAAAGGGGGCGTGCTGTCGATGGTGAGTGACAGCACGCCCCCTTTGGTGGGCGTTCCGGGGGCGTTCTGATAGAGCCAAAATCACTCCTGGGCTTGCGGAAGCGAGACCCTACCGCAGGGTCTCGTCGCAAGTCTGATGGTCGCGATGGTCTTTGACCATCGTGACCATCATCATGGACGCTCGCATAAGCTGTGGGTGGTAACCCACAGCTATGCGAGCGTCCATGAGGCCGCTCCAAAAACAGGTAGGAGGGCCCTGATTCAGAGCGAGCACTCTGGTCAGAGCGTTCAGCTCTGAATCAAGCCCTTTGTTCTCTGTTATCTTGTTGCTCTTTTCAATTATATGATTGCTGGGAAAATGGTTGTTCAAGTATAGGGGTAAAAGTGGCACATGGATATCAGCGAATCTTTTCTGGGCACATGGGCCTATGTATACCGCACATCCCTGCACCCATTATAGATACACCACTGTCGTATAGTTTATGATGTTGTTGATGATGACTTTCGCCAGGGGCAGAACTATGGGAGACAATGGAAGCACCTGCCGCCGGGCTCCAGCTCTGAAGGGGCACCTCCTCCATTGTCCACAACATATTTACCCCACTTAGGGCTGTAACTATGTACCTGGACTGTACCATCACGGCCGCCCAATGCATGGCATTCCTTACCGGCACCTGAGAAGCCACCATACACTAGTGGAGAGCTCCATGTCAGACCATCAGCTGCTGCCTTCGTCTATCTACAGTATAGCCTGTCAGCATGCGAATTGCTACATTATAGTGTCGGCGGCTGTGACGGGGGGGGCACCAAATTATAACTTGCCGTCTGGGATGAACTTACGCCACTGACTTTCGCATCTATGGTGCAGCCTCATCAAGATATGCGTAAAGTATAAAGTACCTTGATGTAATTGATACACACTATTTTGAGTAGCACATCTTAAGTTCTATTAAACCCAAATACACAGGTAAGTATGCAATTTTTCTGCATTTATTTTGTGTGTACCTTTGTGTTCAACTGCAAATGATAACTAATATGCATAGGGTCTGAATAAGAGGTGGATGGTGCTGCATCTGCTGTTGTGTCTTTCTGCGGACTCACAGCGTCTATAATATAGAAATGCTAGTTTTAACCTAGCCCTGAATGTACAAGCCCTGAAACGTCCACTTTTAGCATCTCTGCATGCTGTGACTGCTCCGGTGATTCTTGACACTCCACCATCATGTGCACCTTTGACACTTGCACCAGCCCTATGGCAGATCCAGCGTCTCCATCTGAACATGGCCTCTGTGTAAGCTGACGTGCTTCTGAGAATGCAGCCGCTTTCATTCACCTGTCCGCGTCACTCCCATAACAACATATATTTTATTGCGTTCACTTCAAGCTACCTCCAAGTCACTACCCAGTAAAGCCCAATACTCAGCTGCCCCATTTTTGATACCATCTCTCCCAAAAGCAATAGAACTGTTGTACGTACACTTTGCGTAACACGTGCTGTAGGGGGTTTCAAGGCCTTTTTGCGCACATGTAGTTGCAAGTAAGTGATCAACTATGTGAACATCGGCACAGTGGCGTCCCTTCCCGCGGTGACACCTGGTGTGCGGAGGGATGCCAGGCGGGCGGCGCTACCGGGCTCTGCCGAAAAGGAGCGTGACCTTGGGAAGGGGCATGATCTCGGGGAAGGGGCGTGGCCTCGTGAACCGAACCCTGGCCCGTGATCATCAATGGAGTGGTGAGGGGTGCCGGAGGTGTGGGCGGCAGTGCCGGCTCCCTCACTGTGACAGGAGCCGAGTGCTGCACTTAATGCTACAGTGCAGCACCCGGCTCCTGTCACTGAGGGGTAGCCAGCACCTTGGTGTCACTCCTCGGCGGGTGACACCCAGGTGCGGCCTGCACCTCCCTTGTGACGCCACTGCATCGGCATTACACTTGAATTCCGTGCACCTCTGAAACTGGCCCATAGTGTGACAAGTAATGAAAATAAGCTATTACAATTTGAATACATCCATCGCTCTGATTTTCACACTATAGACCCATAAGTCTGACATTATGAGCCTGATTCAGAGATGGACGCTAATGATATCGCAGCTGCAATTACATACACAACTGCACCTGCGGAAATATGCTAATGTTAGCAAAGATCACCCGAGCATAAAGACGCCCACTGCTGCCTTTTAACCTTCGTCCAACGACGCATACCTGTGTAAATATTGGTAACATTGACGCACACCGGCGGCCATCTTGGCCTTGCAACAGGTTTGACCTGCCGCAGCCTTCAGACACGCAGAGCTGCATATACACTCGCAGTGGCTCATTTATGCACGCCCATGTAACAGTGTTCAAATGGACAGGCACACCTGTGTTTTTCTGACCACTTCCCTGTTACCACCCCTAAACACTGACAACCTGTCACTCACTCTGTGATGGATTCCTATGTGCGTCCGTCATCGCAGTGTGATCGCTCTGCATGCACAGTGCGGCTTATACGCATATTCACTTACCGTTGTGATATTTCTGCCTACTCCAATTCCCCATTCCCCCTCTCTGACCATCACCTCCTCTCTTTTAACCTATAACTCTCTCCTTCCCCTCCTCTACCTCCGAAAAGCCACCATTACTAAGCGTAACATAGAAGCTATCGACACTGCTTTCTTTTCTTCCCTACTTGACTCACTTCTCTCCCCTATCCTCTCTTTCTCCTGCGCTGAACAAGCTGCTTCCCTATACAATGCCTCCCTTACTTCTGCTCTTGACTCTGTTGCTTCGGTGATCACTACTCACCCTCGCAAATCCACACCTCAACCCTGGCATTCCAAATGCACCAGATACCTGCAAAAATGTTCACAAATCACCGAGCGACAGTGAAGATCACGCTCTCAGGCAGATTTTCTCCATTTCAAATTCATGCTGTCATCCTACAGTGCTGCTCATTCCCTCTCTAAACAGTCATATTTCAAGAATCTCATCTCCTCCCTGTCCTCAAATCCCCAGCGTCTCTTTTCCACCTTCAACTCCCTCCTCTGCCCTCCCCTCCTCGTCTCCACTCCTTGCTCTCTGCCACTGACTTTGCTACCTATTTCACATCTAAAATTGATTCAATACGTCAGGACATCATATCCAACCAGTCCCCCAGCTCTCCACCTCCTCCTTTCCCTGATCACCCATCCCCATCCATTTTACCGACTCTGACATCCTTCTCCCCTGTGACTGGAGAGGAAGTTAAGGCCCTTATCCAGTCCTCCCCCCCTTCCACCTCTCCCCTCAACCCTATCCCCTCCCACCTCCTCTGCTACCTCTCTCCTTCTGCCTGCTCCCATCTTGCCCACCTCCTTAATCTCTCCCTCTCTTCTGGCACTGTTCCTTTTGCATTCAAGCATGCCCTTGTCTCCCCCATTCTTAAAAAACCTAACCTTGATCCCAACATTCTCTCTAACTACCGACTAATCTCTCTCCTCCCTTTGCCTCCAAACTCCTTGAAACTATTGTTTACAACTGCCTCACCACATTACTTTCCTCCCACTCCCTCCTTGACCCTTTTCAGTCTGGCTTCCGTTCTCTCCACTCCACTGAAACTGCCCTCACAAAAGTCAGCAATGACCTCCTTGCTGCCAAATCCAAGGGCCACTACTCCCTGCTCATTCTCCTTGACCTCTCTGCTGCTTTTGACACTGTGGACCACCCTCTCCTGCTGCATATCCTTCACTCCCTTGGTCTACGTGACACTGCTCTCTACTGGCTGTCCTCCTACCTCTCTGACTGTTCCTTCTCTGTTTCCTCTCATGGCGACTCCTCCCCCCCACAGCCTCTTACAGTAGGTGTTCCCCAAGGTTCTGTTCTTGGACCTCTCCTATTCTCTCTCTATACGTCTTCTCTAGGTAAACTCATCAGCTCTTTTGACCTCCATTATCATAATAAGTCTAAGACTGAGCTGATAGTCTTCCCAACCTCCCACATAACATCATGTCCCACTATTTCTATATTAATAGATGGCATAACTATCTCATCTAGTCCCAAAGTGCGTTGTCTTGGAGTCATCCTGGACTCTTCCCTCTCCTTCAAACCACACATTCAGAACCTCTCGCAGTCCTGTCGTTTCCATCTCAAGAATATTTCCAAGGTCAGACCCTTTCTCACCCAGGATGCTACCAAAACCCTTATACATTCACTGGTCATGTCCAGATTGGACTACTGTAACTTTCTCCCAGCTGGCCTCCCCAAATCCCATCTCTCTCCTCTCCAGTCTGTGCTCAGTGCTGCTGCTTGGCTCATCTTCCTCTCCAAATGCTCTACCTCTGCCTTTCTTCTTTTGCAAGCCCTCCACTGGCTCCCATTCCATTTCAGAACCCAACTCAAGGCTCTCACACTCACTTACAAAGCCCTCACCCTTTCCTCTCCCATTTACATCTCTGATTTCTTCTCCCTTCACTCTTCTGTCCGCCCTCTTTGTTCACTTAATACACGCTGCATTTCATGCCAATTGATTACTTCCTCCCGCTCCCGCCTCCAAGATTTTGCCCGTGCTGCTCCTCACCTTTGGAACTCCCTCCCTCTCCCCATCAGACTCTGCACCTCTCTACAATCTTTCAAATGAGTTCTTAAGACCCACTACTTCATTAAAGCCTTCCAGCTCTCATCCTAACTTGCTGCTACATCTTCCTTTCTCCCCGCCTACCCCATTCTGTGTCACTCCTGTTTGTCTTCCCCTCCCTTAAAGAATGTAAGCTCTTTTGAGCAGGGCCCTCTACCCTCTTGTGCGTCTCCCTACTGTAATTTAATTTATCTCTTACTCCCCACTAGGGCAACTAACACTTGGCTGCTTATGCGGGCGTAAAGGTCGCTAATATAGCAATGTTTATCCATGTCCTGTATTGTATTGTATTGAAAGTCAATGGTTACTTATTTGTCTATATACTTTGTAAGGCGCTGCGGAACACTTGTGGCGCCATAAAAATAAATGATAATAATAATACGTAATGGCAAACAATCGCTCAATCTGCTTACGTAAATGTCATTGCATCTGTCCCTGAATCAGGCGCTATATGCATTACCAGCTCTAGAGTGGAGGGACTTCAGAGATTAATGACCTCTAGGATGAGTGATTGAGGAACTGAAGAGGTTGTTTATTAGTTTACCAAAAGTAATGCTGGCCAATTTGTTCTGTGAAATGAAAGACACTGTGTAATCTTGTTTCAAAGTTAGTGTTTTACTGGTGATATTTATCACTAATCACAGTTGTCAGTGGTAGAGAGTAGTGGGGAAGGAGACAACAACACACAAAAAAGAATTAAATAAATAAAACAAATTGTCTCTCTGAAGGTGCATACACACACAACGATTTTTTGAACGATTATCAATAAACAATATAGTTTATCGTTCAATCGTTGAAAAAATCGTTCACTTTCTGAGTTAAAATGATTAACGATTATTGTTCATGCGCGTTCATGTTTGTAGTTCAGTCAGACTGACCAACTCAACGATTTTCAAGGGAATATGCAAAAATCGTTTGTAGTTCAAAAAAATCGTTCATTACATTTAAATGAACATAGTAAATGAACAACTTTAGTAAACGATTTTAGTTAATTTTTTCAAGGGAGAAAATCGTTTACTAAAATTGTTCATTAACTAAATCGTTGTGTGTGTATGCAGCTATACTGTAAGGTAATCAACAAGATAAAATTATGGTGGCCATAGCTCTCAGAACATCTTGTTATACTGTAAGCATGCCTATATACCGTATCTGTATATATTGACAGATATGTTATTTGTTATTCTTTTGTGATCATAAACACAGTGGTCTTAATAGTTTTGGCAATACACTTCAAATGATTTTATAGATTAGATTTACTTAAAGTAGCACACCTGAATAACACTGATTTCTTTTTTGTTTTGGGAGAGTCTACTGCTCTCTTTAATGTATAAATGCAAACTCAGGAAGATCTGTCTGTACTGAAGGCCTGATTCATTGAGGATCGCAACTGCAACAGCGTACGCAGTTGGCCGATTGTTGTGTACTGTACATGCATATGCATTCCAGTGTGCGTGCACGAAGACACCTCAGCAATCGCACTACACGTACAGCCATCGCAGAGTGATTGACAGGCAGTGAGCGTTTGAGGGTGGTCTCACCTGCGGTGCCTGTCCGTTTGAACTAGGGGTGAGCGGGTTCGGATTTCTGAAATCCGAACCCCCCCCGAGCCCCCCCGATCCGAGGCCGATCCGAGTCAGGCTCGACTTTTCCCGCCTGACTCGGATCTGAAATCGAGGCAAAACGTCATCATCCCGCCTTCCGGGTCTCGCGGGTTTTGGATCCTATATAAGGTACCCGCTTCGGCGCCATTTTCTCACTCGGCTGTGGACAGTGAAGAGGGAGGGTGGGAGTTAGGGATGGCTGGGCTGTGTAGTGTAGTGTAGTGTAGTGCAGAGTAGTGTTGTGCTGTGCTGTGCTGCGCTGTGCTGCTGTTGTCCATAGGGGCTGTGTCCACTACTTCAAAGTCCATAGGGGCTGGCTGTGTTGTGCTGTGCTGCTGTTGTTAATAGGGGCTGTGTCCACTACTTCAAAGTCCATAGGGGCTGGCTGGACTGTGTTGTGCAGTCAGTTGTCCATAGGGGCTGTGTCCACTCCAAAGTCCTGTGCAGTGTCCCAGTCCTAAAGGGGTGCTGTAGTGTTGTCCAGGGGGTGCTCTGTCCATCAGGGGTGCTCCCCCCAAGTGCTAAAAAAAATATTTTTTTTCTGTGTTTGTGAATTGAGTGCGCAGTAGCCGCACATGCATCAACAAAGTAGTGCCAAGCGTGCGCCTGTGTCATAAGTAAAGGGGCGGCTGGCTTGACCGTTAAAGGGTGCTGTAACCCTCAAAGTACACTCCAGTCCAAACCAAATAAAAAAATATTTTCTGTGTTTGTGAATTGTGTGCGCAGTAGCCGCACGTGCATCAACAAAGTAGTGCCAAGCGTGCGCCTGTGTCATAAGTAAAGGGCCGGCTGGCTTGACCGTTAAAGGGTGCTGTAACCCCCAAAGTACACTCCAGTCCAAACCAAATAAAAAAATATTTTCTGTGTTTGTGAATTGTGTGCGCAGTAGCCGCACGTGCATCAACAAAGTAGTGCCAAGCGTGCGCCTGTGTCATAAGTAAAGGGCCGGCTGGCTTGACCGTTAAAGGGTGCTGTAAACCCCCAAAGTACACTCCAAACCAAATAAAAAAATATTTTCTGTGTTTGTGAATTGTGTGCACTGTGGCTGCACGTGCATCAACAAAGGAGCAGCACCAAGAGTGTGCCTGTGTCCCATAAGTAAAGAGCCGGCTGGCTCATTTCTTAAAGGGTGGTGCAACCCACAAAGTGCACTACTCTCCAGCAAAAATAAAAAAATATTTTCTGTGTTTGTGTGCGCCTTAGCCGCACGTATATATCAATATAACATAAATGGAGGACCAAACTTTCTCCGATAAAAATAAAATAGGGAAAGATCAAGAACCACTTCCTCCTAGTGCTGTTGCTGCTGCTGGGAGTTGTTCATCATCCCAGAGAGGAAGTACGAACACCACTACTTTTACTAAACAATTGACCCTCCAACAGTCCCTAGCGATGAGGATGAAGTACGACAGCAGTCATCCTGAAGCAAAACGTATAACTGAGGCCTTGACTGCTATGTTGGTGTTAGACATGCATCCGGTATCCGCCATTAGTGCAGTGGGATTTAGACAATTGATGGAGGTAGTGTGTTCCGGTTCCAAATCCCGTCTAGATTCCACCTGCATCCTCAAAGCAGCAGCGACAAGCGTGCGCCTGTGTCATAAGTCAAGGGCCGGTTTGGACATCTGGTCCAGACTGAAGGATGTGCCAACAATTTCTGACAAGTCTACTGTCACTGCATATGATACTGTCCTCAAAGCGTGCGCTCCACAAACAATAAAAAATTCTTCTTTTTTTTTCTGTCTTTGTGTAATGTGTGGGCTGTAGCCGCACCTGCATCCTTAAAGCAGAAGCAACAAGCGTGCGTCTGTCTGTTAAAGGGTGGTGACACCCTCAAAGTGTGCTCCACAAACAATAAAAATATTCTTCTTTTTTTTCTGTCTTTGTGAAATGTGTGGGCTGCAGCCGCACCTGCATCCTTAAAGCAGCAGCGACAAGCGTGCGTCTGTCTGTTAAAGGATGGTGTAACCCTCAAAGTGCGCTCCACAAACAATAAAAAAATTCTTCTTTTTTTTCTGTCTTTGTGAATTGTGTGGGCTGTAGCCGCACTTGCATCCTCAAAGCAGCAGCGACAAGCGTGCGTCTGTCTGTTAAAGGGTGGTGTAACCCTCAAAGTGCGCTCCACAAACAATAAAAATATTCTTTTTTTTTCTGTCTTTGTGAAATGTGTGGGCTGTAGCCGCACCTGCATCCTTAAAGCAGCAGCGACAAGCGTGCGTCTGTCTGTTAAAGGATTACATCGGTGACAACATCCATGTAGGCATGTCAGACAGTCCGTACCTGTACTGGCAGGAAAAAGAAGCAATTTGGAGGTCCCTGTACAAACTGGCTCTATTTTACCTGAGTTGCGCCCCCTCCAGTGTGTACTCCAAAAGAGTGTTTAGTGCAGCCGGGAACCTTGTCAGCGAAAGGCGTAGGAGGTTGCTTCCACAAAATGTGGAGAAGATGATGTTCATAAAATGAATTATCAACTCTTCCAGGGAGACCAGCTTCCTGAACGTACAGAGGGACCTGTGGTTGTGGATTCCAGTGGGGACGAATTAATACTCTGTGAGGATGAGGATGTACACAACACTGAAGAGGGTGAGGAATCGGTGGATGAGGAGGATGAGGATGACATCTTGCCTCCGTAGAGCCAGTTTGTGCAGGGACAGATTAATTGCCAGCTTGTTTTGTGGGGGCCCAAACGAACCAATCATTTCAGCCACAGTCGTGTGGCAGACCCTGGCGCTGAAATGTTTGGTTTGTTAAAGTGTGCATGTCCTGCTTATACAACATAAGGGTGGGTGGGAGGGCCCAAGGACAATTCCATCTTGCTCCTCTTTTTTTTCTTTGAATTATGTACTGTTTGGGGCCTAGTTTTTCAAACTGCCATCCTGTCTGCCACTGCAGTGTCACTCCTAGATGGACCACGTGTTTGTGCCGCCCACTCGTATCTCTTAGCATAGTCATCCAGCTACCTCGGTGCAACCTTTTGGATATAAAAACACTATTGTGAGGTGTGAGGTGTTAAGAATAGACTGGAAATGAGTGGAAATTAAGGTTATTGAGGTTAATAATAGCATAGGAGCAGAAAAACACACAAATTCTGTGATTTTAGCTGTTTTTATGCTTTTTTTAAAAAAAAATACAGATCCAAAACACAAAACCCAGAACCCAAAACACGGAAGGGTGGTTTTGGCAAAACCAATCCAGATCCAAAACACGAAGAAAGATCCAGATCCAAAACCAAAACACGAAAAGTGGCCGGTGCACACCCCTAGTTTGAACACTGTTGCATTGGCGTGCATAAATTACTGCGTGCAATGATGTTAGCAATTTCTATGTAGGGTCAGGGCTGCTGTAATTCTGCGAGGATCCGATGGTACTTGATGTTATCGATGTTTATGGAGGCTTGCAAGGTATTACTGATGTGAGATAGCGGTAGTAAGATGTAGTGGGTGTCTCTATGCTGGCAGTGCGATATGATTGAGATAGCAATCATTAGCATATTTTTGCAGCAGACCTGTGTGCGATTACAGAGCTGCGATCACAATAGCGATCCTTAATGAATCAGACCCTGAGTACACGTATTGTTACAGAGCCTGGGGACTTGACGTTGGCATGTGAGCTTACCCAGTATAGCTATATTGTACACAAATCTCCTATTACAATATGTGTATGCTGACACATATTTATTTATATATTATTTGTTGCAGAGCGCTGTTATTGCATAAACAGTGGTATAAATTGTTGTGCCACCCCAACACATGGCATCAGCCGCTATCGTGATGGAGAGGTAGTCAAATTATTATATATGCTGCTCTTACATGTCAGTGTTACCTGCGATCTCACCCTCAGACCCCCCCAAGTCACAGCATGAATGACATGCTGCAGCTTTTGGGGGTGGCTGCGGGGGTATGGTCACCATTCCCGGTAACGGGGGCACTTCTCCCCGCATTCCAGGAGGGACGAGGCCAGGGTCTACATCGGTGGATGCAGATATCCTGGCCTCGCAGCAGTCAGGATCCCCAGACTGCGGAAAGCTTCCAAAGGAGCAACCATCGTGACCAGCGGTGATGCTGATACCTGATGCAGCATGTGCAGTAGAAATATTGCTAGGAGAATGCCCACTGCTCCATTTTCCCGGGGACCTGCGAATGCACAGTAGACTCGGTTCCCCTCCTCTCTTAATACGTCCCTTCTGGGATGTTTCTCATTTGTAGTTTATGGCCTCAGAACAAAGAAACAAATGTTATGAGGCAGCAAAAAGTATATATAGCAGTGACAATAACTAGCAATAACATAAATGCAGGGAGCCAGGGATGATCCAATTTTTCTTACCACCCCAGGCAAACCTCCAGACTACAACTTCCACCAATACACACTTCAGAGCTCCTCACACACTTGTCTATTGTAAAGTAAATATAATAAGTCATATTATGCCTGGTGCAGAATTCTGTTCAGGCTGCTCTATTGTCCAGGTGCACATGCAGGCCAGTGTGGTTCCCTTCCGCACATGTCTGGTGCAGCTTTTCCGAGTCACACATGCACACTTTGGGGGTCATTCAGACCCACTCGCGAGCGGCAGTCCGCTCGCAAGTGGGTCGATGTTCCCCACTGCGCATGCGCACGACGGAGGGAGCTCCGTCGTGCACATGCGCGAGACCCGGTGAGTGAAGGACTTTCCATCGCTCCGGGTCTCGCACCAAAGGGGGCGTGCTGTCGATGTTGATTGACTATGGGAATGCCTACCGTCTGAAGCCGGCCTCACTGACAACACTAGTGATGTCAGTGGGAGTGATTTTGGCTCTGATAGAGCCAAAATCACTCCAGGGCTTGCGGCTGAGAAACCCGACCATAGGGTTTCACTCGCAAGTCCGATGGTCAAGACCATCGCGACCATCTTGTTGGACGCTCATATATGCTGTGGGTGGTGACCCACAGCTATACGAGCGTCCAGGAGGACGCTCCATTTTAATGGAGGTGGGCCCTGGTTCAGAGCGAGCGCTCTGGTCAGAGCGTCCGGCTCTGAATCAGGGCCTTTATCCTCTCACAGATTGCAGTTGCTAATGCTGGGTATGCACTATACAATTATCTGTCAGATATCTGTCCAATCTGGCTGGTTGGAATGAAAACCTGGTAATGTATGGGAGCAAATGACAGTTGATTATATGGTTTTAAACACTGGAAAACTGACAAAAAACAATTGTTCAAATTGGTTAAATTCATGTGTTTTAACCAATTTGTCTGACGATTTTTGTCTGTTTTCCAGTGTTTGTGAGCAAATGATGTATGTCATTTGCTCCCATACTTTACCAGGTTGTCATTCGAACCAGCCAGATTGGACAGATATCTGACAGATAATTGTATAGTGTATGCCCAGCATTAGATATGCTAATGTCTTCCAAAGTATAGCCGGGCATAGGGGCACCCACTGCTGCTTTCTCATATCCATCCAATGACGAGCAACAATATAAACATCGGTACTATCGATGCACATCGGTCAATCGCGCAGCATGTAAGTTAAGTCTGACCTGCCGCAAACACTGGAGCTCTCCTGACGTGCACAAAGCTCTCATGCTGTGAAGGAGATGGCAATGGCTACATTGTGTACACCCACGAAATGGCGTTTAAACGGTCACACACGCCTGCAATTTTCTAACCACCCCCCCATTAACTCCTCCAAACACTGACTATCTGTCACTCACTATGCGAGTTGTTCCTATCAGCGGCATCAATTAGTTTGCTGGCACCCGGTGTGGCTGGTAGGACAGTGGGGACTCCTCCTTGTGCGCCTTTGGTGCACACAAGGTGCGTGACCTCGCTCCATGAAGCCACGCCCCCTTGTGTGTGCTGATCTTGGGGGAGCTTCATCCGAAAAAATATCGGCTTTGCGTAAATCTCTGAATCAGGCCCAAAGACATTTGAAGTGAGAGAAAATCTATAGTATACAGTATAAGGCAGTGTTTCCCAAACTCATTCCACAGGGAGTACTAATGGGATGTACAACAAGAAGAAGAGCAAATGAAAATGTCATAGGATGGTGCACTAAATACGTAATTTAAAATATAACTTTTATTAAATAAATAGTAAAATACTGTTATCCTTAGATCGTGACACACAAAAAGCGAAAATAAATTAAAATATAGATAGATAGTGACAGAAAAAATAGAAAGTATGTGATTTAAGATATAGTTCTGAATAGAACTTAAAAAGCAGCGCTCCTACATATTCATACAATAATCAGTCTCGTTAATGATATTCGTGGTGTATATTCTGTTTAATATATAGATATAGTGTTCCCACACTTTCAAACAACACCATACAAGAATAATAGTCTCTGCTGTTAGTGTTTATTCCATGTGTAATATTCTGGTAGTTAATGTGTTTCACGTTTTTGATCGTTATCCCATATAATCTTCAATAGGGTTACTGTGGAGATATCATATTGTGTTCCTGACACATATCATTAATCACCTCTGTTCTTTTATACATTCAAATGGTATTGGGTATCCTATTAGTAATTTTTTGGAGGCATTAACACTATTAAAGTCACTTGAATAAACGTGTATTGTTGTTATTTTTATTATACATGTGATACACATATAATCCTCATATTAAAGTGCATATGATAAATTCTCTGATGTCCCTCTTTCTTTATATTCATTCAGTTGTTCAACTGACCAGAAAGTTCCTAGGACAACTATGCAGATAATTCAGCTGTTTAGTGTAACATATACCACCAGGAGTAAGGTTATATCATTCTCACCTATAGTGTAACTGACCACTCACAATGGAGCTGGTAAACACTGTCATAGGGGATCTATCTGCTTCCCTAGTATACACAGTTGGTTTTAATAGGCAGTGTTTAACAAAACAAACATATTAGCATATCCCCATAGTAATTTTTTGGAGATACTAATACCATTAAGGTTACTGGAATAAAGGTGTATTGTTAGCGTTCTTATTATACATGTGATACACATATAATCCTCATATTGAGGTATATATAATAATGAGTTCTATCTTATCCCTCTTTCTTTATGTTCATTCAGTTGTTCAACTAGCCAGAATACTCCTGGGAGCAGTATGCAAATAATCCAGTTTATTGGTGTCACATGCACCACTGGAGATTAAGCTGTATTGTTCTCATAGACAGTGTAACTAACCACTCGCAAGGGAGCTGGTGAACACTGTCGTGAGGAATCAATCTGCTTTCCTAATACACACAATAGTTCTAACAAGCAGCATTAGACATAACGGACATATTTAACATATCAATTGACAAGTAGGCAGCGCCGCATGACCGACGTGGCGTTTCACAATAGAGCTTTATCAAGGTAAGCCGAGCAGACTTACAGACCTCCCTTAAATACCCCCATATTTGCTATAGCACCAATCAGGTGTCCAATACACTTGCGTCTACCAATCGTTAGTGAGCCCCGCTCTGCTAGCTCCGCCTCACCTCCTGGATTGACAGCATGCTCAAATTCCCTGAACTGATGACATCATTGCCAGGAATCTTAATGGATCACTGATATAGGGATACATCCTCAGTCAAGAGTAATCAAACTCTGGTTTTACATCTGTTTATTGGATTTTATAATAGATAAAGTCCTATAGGGTATAACGTTATCTTGTAGAATTATAACACATATATGTATAATCGGGAATCTCTCCTATTAATATATAGTAAGA
This sequence comes from Taudactylus pleione, assembly GCA_031769625.1. Lineage (NCBI taxonomy): Eukaryota > Metazoa > Chordata > Amphibia > Anura > Myobatrachidae > Taudactylus > Taudactylus pleione. The sequence continues at coordinate 14,944,381 of JAUIMM010000178.1, forward strand.
TGAGGTAAGAACTATTTATTCTGTAAATCATGCGATCATTATTGTAATTATAGGGCCTTTTCAGGATACTTACAAATGACTATTAACCAGAAATAGTTATCATGCTAATGTCTAATTAAAAAAGATGTTAATGTTTGACAATATAAATTAGATTGTGTATTATATCCCAACAGTAGTGTTTCAATATGATGCAATATATATTAATAATTATGGTTCATAAACAAAACCATTAATCATACACAAAATATATATATACATGTGATTTTATAGTGTGTATATAAATTAAATTATCATATCCACAAAATTATTATTATAAAAGTGTGATTGGTGAGAGATAATAAATCTGTGAAAAAACTAATATAGAACAGGACACAAATAAATAAATATATTAAAGATAAGGCATTTATATTGTGCATTAAATCATGAATAAATCATAAAGTTATATAAATATGTGTGAATATTGTTAAATAAATAACATTGAAAAACAATATTAAAGAAAATCCACCATAAAGAAAATAGTGGTCAGGTATCCGTTGATCTATATATGAATCATATGTATAATAATACTGTATATATGAAGTGTGATAAACATGAGAAAGATGGATACTAAGAACCATCTAAATTGATAATATATTAATAAAATAAAAATAGTGAGGAATAATAAATTCATATATGAAATCTATTCTTATTGTGTGAATCATAAAGCGTGATAATAATGTGAAATTAAGAAAAAGATTTTTTGTTTTAAAAAAAAAAGTGAAAAATATGTGAAAATGTGACATACATGTAATAGTTCATACAGGTGTACATATGTGCCTACACATATATATATGCATACACATATATACATGTATAGTTCCATAAATGCAAACAATAAGGTGACGTGAATATAATTAAACGTGTGCTAGAAACAGTATTATTTAATCACAATTGAGAATATTAATTCATAAAATAATTGTAATAGCACATATGAATTGTCCTCTATAATTCCGTTATTCAACAAAATAATGTAAAAAGTCATTCTAAGAATGGTTGTTGATACTGGAGAATAATTATTATTATCCCAAAAAGGACACATAACTATTTTCTTCGTTTAGACCTTTTGGTGTCATCGTGTCCATGAGGAAGATAAATTTGGTCTCTTGTTGTAGGAGTTCACGATCAACATCACCGCCTCTGATATTCAAACTTATCCTCTTCATCCCAAAGGCTGTTAAACCCTTAGGATTACTTCCATGATATTTGAAAAAGTGTCTAGCTACTGGTGTCAGGGATTTAAACATCTGTCTGTCCCGTTCAATGTTTCTTATACTCCCAATATGTTCTAAGAGTCTTTTCTTAAGTGGTCTTTTAGTTTTCCCAATGTAGTTCTTACCACATGGGCACTGTAAATTATAAATAATTCCTGTCGAGTCACAGTCAATGTGTTCCTTAATATACCAAATTTTGTTGTACCTATCTTGGAAGCTGTTAGTAGTGATCATGATTGAACAGGCTTTACAGTTTCCACATTTTCTTGACCCTTTTCTCAAAAGTAATTGTTTCTTTGGGGATTCCAGATGACTATGAACCAAAATATCTTTAAGGTTTCTAGATCGTCGCCAACTCATCTGAATCCTATCTCCAATAATTTTTGCTAAATCTGGGTCAGTGTGTAATACAAGTAGATGTTTATGTAAAATCCCTTGGATATTTTTCCATTCCTGACAAAAGGTCCCAATAAATCTTACACGTTTTTGTTCTTTTTCTTTTTGTTTCGGAGTTAGGAGTTGTTCTCTAGTATACATCTTAATATCCTTGTATGCCTTTCTGACTGTTTTCCCACTGTATCTTCGAGCTTTCAGTCTAGCACCTAATTCTTGTGATCGTGCTTGAAAGGTGTGTTCTTCAGAACAATTCCGTTTTATGCGTAGAAATTCCCCTTTCGGTAACCCTCTCAACACAGGGGGGAAATGTGAGCTCTTATTATGTAGAATGCTGTTTGTAGAGGTTTTTTTACGGAATAGATCTGAGGAGATGTGTCCATCCTTTTCAATTGTGAGTGAGACATCAAGGAAGTTGATTTTCTCCTTGCTTGCTTCAAAGGTAAGTTTCAAATTGAGTTTATTAGAGTTGAGTTGAGATAGGAATTTTTCAAAGAGCTGTATGTCACCTTCCCAAATTACCAAGAGATCAACAATGTATCTCAACCATAATAGAATATGATTGGTATAAAAATTGTTTTGGTCGTTAAAGACATATTCCCTCTCCCACCACCCCAGGTAGAGGTTAGCATATGTGGGGGCACATGTGGTCCCCATTGCAGTTCCACGTACCTGGAGATAGAAGTTGTTATTGCACACAAAATAGTTTTTAGTAAGAACAAATCGTAAAAGTGAGATAAGGAAGGTGTTAAATTCACTGTTACAATCCATACTTAAAAAGTACTCTACCGCTTTAATCCCATACTCATGGTTAACGCTTGTGTAGAGACTCTCTACATCACAAGTAATAAGCCAGGTATCTGTATCCAAGAATATGTCCTGGATTTTACTTAGTACATCAGGAGTATCTCTTACATAAGATGGTAATTGTAGGACATGTTTCCTAAGATGGTGATCCAGATATTTACTCGCATTTTCGGTCAGACAGCCCATTCCGGAGACAATAGGTCTACCGGGTGGGTTAATCTCATCTTTATGGATCTTAGGAAGTAGATACAGAGTGGAGATTTTGGGATTCTCTGTTTGAAGAAAATCATAATCTCTTTTGGTTATAATTCCACTTTCTTTGGCTTCTCCAATGATGATTTTATATGATTCCAGAAAGTCTCTAGTGGGATTGAAAGTCATTCTTTTGTAACAGGATTTGTCTTCTAATTGTCGGTTGAGTTCTTTTAGATATTTCTCCCGGGACCATAGAACGATATTTCCCCCTTTATATGAGGGTTGGATAATCGTGTCACTCCATTCTTGCATCTCTTGCAAACATTTTCTCTCTACTCTATTCAAATTGTTTTCATAGTCTTTGATTTTGGTTTTGTTGTTATACAGGTGATCCAAATCCTTGCTCACTAATTCAACAAAAACCTTCACAGGTGGGCAAATAGAGGCATCTGGTATGAAAGAGGATTTTTTCTTCAAAGGATTAGGTGGAACAGCCAGGGATTCATATACAGTTGAAGCTGATTGTTGTTGTAAAGATTCATTCTCTAATTCTTCCAGAATAGAGATAATCTGCAAGTCTTCTTGCGAAAGGGCTTTAATATTAGATTCCATATGGTTCCCTTTAATCATAAAGAATTTCTTCAGCAGTAATTTTCTAGCAAAAAGATTTACATCTTTTTCAAATTCCAACCTATTAAAAGATGCCGTTGGTGAGAAGGATAGTCCTTTATTAAGGATTTCAATTTGTGATGTTGTTAAAATTCTATCTGTTAAGTTGATAATCCTTAAAGTATCTACTCCTTCTATTTCCTGTAACGGCGATGATCCCGGGGTTCTTCCTCCCATTCTCAGAATCCTCTTTTTCTTTCCCCTTCTAACCTTCTTGAACCTGATCCTATATTGTCCCTGGTTTCTCTTGGAGTAATCCCTAAAAAATTCCTCTGTTGTTTATATGAAGGAAATTGTTCACTAGTAGATTCATTCTCAGAGGAATCTATATCCGAAGTGGTGTAATTGGACTTGCTTTCTGGAGTCCTTTTCCTTATATGACTCCATCTATACACCGTGTTTGACATAAAATCATTTTTATCTCTCTGTAATTTAGATTTCTTTCTATTAATGATTTCCTGTTCAATTTTTTCCACTTCCAGTTTATATTTATCATATACTTTTTGAAACCTATCTAGGTTCTCAAAGTTTTTTAGTTTATAGCTCAAAAGAGAAATTTCTTGGGAATATTTGTTCAGAAGTATTTCATCATGCTTGACCAGAATGTTTATTAAGTTTAATGAACAAGATGTGAGGGTCTTTTCCCACTCTACTTTCAATGCATCAGAGGCGAGTTCAAAGGATGGGAACACCCGTGGTCTCAAACCTCTTGGTGTAATTGATTGTTTAATATAACTTTCAAAAGTGATCTTGTTCCAAAATGTTTTGGACTGTTTAATTAATAATTGTTTTAATTGACATAAATCATTTGTCCAATTTCCCTGTACAGTGTCGATATCACCTATATCACTATTGAACAGTACATCTACATCTTTTCTCAACTTGGTTTGTCTATCTTGAAGTTCTCGACTTAAACTAAAACTGGGGTCATTTGTTTCTGTTGTACTAGGATTAAGCATCATTATGTGCTTATGTTGGGAGGTCTGATCAATTCGGCTTCAAAAAATAATCAGAATATATCACAGGTAATTATAGATCATCTAAAATCCAAAAAACACTTCCGTGTATAATTTATCCGTGCTTACTGAGAAGGAAAGAAGGGTAGGTAGAAAACCCCACCCAAAAATGATGAATAGATACTGGTATTCCAGTCGCACAGGATATATATGTCTTCAAAATACAGAGACAATAATTGACCCCTTTTAATAAGTAATGTTGTCAAGGGGGTGCTACCATAGACACATAATTGAAATTACAACAAGAAGAAGAGCAAATGAAAATGTCATAGGATGGTGCACTAAATACGTAATTTAAAATATAACTTTTATTAAATAAATAGTAAAATACTGTTATCCTCAGATCGTGACACACAAAAAGCGAAAATAAATTAAAATATAGATAGTGACAGAAAAAATAGAAAGTATGTGTTTTAAGATATAGTTCTGAATAGAACTTAAAAAGCAGCGCTCCTACATATTCATACAATAATCAGTCTCGTTAATGATATTCGTGGTGTATATTCTGTTTAATATATAGATATAGTGTTCCCACACTTTCAAACAACACCATACAAGAATAATAGTCTCTGCTGTTAGTGTTTATTCCATGTGTAATGTTCTGGTAGTTAATGTGTTTCACATTTTTGATCGTTATCCCATATAATCTTCAATAGGGTTACTGTGGAGATATCATATTGTGTTCCTGACACATATCATTAATCACCTCTGTTCTTTTATACATTCAAATGGTATTGGGTATCCTCTTAGTAATTTTTTGGAGGCATTAACACTATTAAAGTCACTTGAATAAACGTGTATTGTTGTTATTTTTATTATACATGTGATACACATATAATCCTCATATTAAAGTGCATATGATAAATTCTCTGATGTCCCTCTTTCTTTATATTCATTCAGTTGTTCAACTGACCAGAAAGTTCCTAGGACAACTATGCAGATAATTCAGCTGTTTAGTGTAACATATACCACCAGGAGTAAGGTTATATCATTCTCACCTATAGTGTAACTGACCACTCACAATGGAGCTGGTAAACACTGTCATAGGGGATCTATCTGCTTCCCTAGTATACACAGTTGGTTCTAATAGGCAGTGTTTAACAAAACAAACATATTAGCATATCCCCATAGTAATTTTTTGGAGATACTAATACCATTAAGGTTACTGGAATAAAGGTGTATTGTTAGCGTTCTTATTATACATGTGATACACATATAATCCTCATATTGAGGTATATATAATAATGAGTTCTCTCTTATCCCTCTTTCTTTATGTTCATTCAGTTGTTCAACTAGCCAGAATACTCCTGGGAGCAGTATGCAAATAATCCAGTTTATTGGTGTCACATGCACCACTGGAGATTAAGCTGTATTGTTCTCATAGACAGTATAACTAACCACTCGCAAGGGAGCTGGTGAACACTGTCGTGAGGAATCTATCTGCTTTCCTAATACACACAATAGTTCTAACAAGCAGCATTAGACATAACGGACATATTTAACATATCAATTGACAAGTAGGCAGCGCCGCATGACCGACACGGCGTTTCGCTATAGAGCTTTATCAAGGTAAGCCGAGCAGACTTACAGACCTCCCTTAAATACCCCCATATTTGCTATAGCACCAATCAGGTGTCCAATACACTTGCGTCTACCAATCGTTAGTGAGCCCCGCTCTGCTAGCTCCGCCTCACCTCCTGGATTGACAGCATGCTCAAATTCCCTGAATTAATGACATCATTGCCAGGAATCTTAATGGATCACTGATATAGGGATACATCCTCAGTCAAGAGCTCCAGACTCAGTAATAATAGTCAAATGACTATTAACCAGAAATAGTTATCATGCTAATGTCTAATTAAAAAAGATGTTAATGATTCCTGTTCAATTTTTTCCACTTCCAGTTTATATTTATTATATACTTTTTGAAACCTATCTAGGTTCTCAAAGTTTTTTAGTTTATTGCTCAAAAGAGAAATTTCTTGGGAATATTTGTTCAGAAGTATTTCATCATGCTTGACCATCATGCTTAACAGCCTTTGGGATGAAGAGGATAAGTATGAATATCAGAGGCGGTGATGTTGATCGTGAACTCCTACAACAAGAGACCAAATTTATCTTCCTCATGGACACGATGACACCAAAAGGTCTAAATGAAGAAAATAGTTATGTGTCCTTTTTGGGATAATAATAATTATTCTCCAGTATCAACAACCATTCTTAGAATGACTTTTTACATTATTTTGTTGAATAACGGAATTATAGAGGACAATTCATATGTGCTATTACAATTATTTTATGAATTAATATTCTCAACTGTGATTAAATAATACTGTTTCTAGCACACGTTTAATTATATTCACATCACCTTATTGTTTGCATTTATGGAACTATACATGTATATATGTGTATGCATATATATATGTGTAGGCACATATGTACACCTGTATGAACTATTACATGTATGTCACATTTTCACATATTTTTCACTTTTTTTTTTAAAACAAAAAATCTTTTTCTTAATTTCACATTATTATCACGCTTTATGATTCACACAATAAGAATAGATTTCATATATGAATTTATTATTCCTCACTATTTTTATTTTATTAATATATTATCAATTTAGATGGTTCTTAGTATCCATCTTTCTCATGTTTATCACACTTCATATATACAGTATTATTATACATATGATTCATATATAGATCAACGGATACCTGACCACTATTTTCTTTATGGTGGATTTTCTTTAATATTGTTTTTCAATGTTATTTATTTAACAATATTCACACATATTTATATAACTTTATGATTTATTCATGATTTAATGCACAATATAAATGCCTTATCTTTAATATATTTATTTATTTGTGTCCTGTTCTATATTAGTTTTTTCACAGATTTATTATCTCTCACCAATCACACTTTTATAATAATAATTTTGTGGATATGATAATTTAATTTATATACACACTATTAAATCACATGTATATATATATTTTGTGTATGATTAATGGTTTTGTTTATGAACCATAATTATTAATATATATTGCATCATATTGAAACACTACTGTTGGGATATAATACACAATCTAATTTATATTGTCAAACATTAACATCTTTTTTAATTAGACATTAGCATGATAACTATTTCTGGTTAATAGTCATTTGACTATTATTACTGAGTCTGGAGCTCATCATCTTCTCTGTTTTTGATTAAGTATCCTGAAAAGGCCCTATAATTACAATAATGATCGCATGATTTACAGAATAAATAGTTCTTACCTCATCTTACTATATATTAATAGGAGAGATTTCCGATTATACATATATGTGTTATAATTCTACAAGATAACGTTATACCCTATAGGACTTTATCTATTATAAAATCCAATAAACAGATGTAAAACCGGAGTTTGATTACTCTTGACTGAGGATGTATCCCTATATCGGTGATCCATTAAGATTCCTGGCAATGATGTCATCAGTTCAGGGAATTTGAGCATGCTGTCAATCCAGGAGGTGAGGCGGAGCTAGCAGAGCGGGGCTCACTAACGATTGGTAGACGCAAGTGTATTGGACACCTGATTGGTGCTATAGCAAATATGGGGGTATTTAAGGGAGGTCTGTAAGTCTGCTCGGCTTACCTTGATAAAGCTCTATTGTGAAACGCCACGTCGGTCATGCGGCGCTGCCTACTTGTCAATTGATATGTTAAATATGTCCGTTATGTCTAATGCTGCTTGTTAGAACTATTGTGTGTATTAGGAAAGCAGATAGATTCCTCACGACAGTGTTCACCAGCTCCCTTGCGAGTGGTTAGTTACACTGTCTATGAGAACAATACAGCTTAATCTCCAGTGGTGCATGTGACACCAATAAACTGGATTATTTGCATACTGCTCCCCGGAGTATTCTGGCTAGTTGAACAACTGAATGAACATAAAGAAAGAGGGATAAGAGAGAACTCATTATTATATATACCTCAATATGAGGATTATATGTGTATCACATGTATAATAAGAACGCTAACAATACACCTTTATTCCAGTAACCTTAATGGTATTAGTATCTCCAAAAAATTACTATGGGGATATGCTAATATGTTTGTTTTGTTAAACACTGCCTATTAGAACCAACTGTGTATACTAGGGAAGCAGATAGATCCCCTATGACAGTGTTTACCAGCTCCATTGTGAGTGGTCAGTTACACTATAGGTGAGAATGATATAACCTTACTCCTGGTGGTATATGTTACACTAAACAGCTGAATTATCTGCATACCTGTCCTAGGAACTTTCTGGTCAGTTGAACAACTGAATGAATATAAAGAAAGAGGGACATCAGAGAATTTATCATATGCACTTTAATATGAGGATTATATGTGTATCACATGTATAATAAAAATAACAACAATACACGTTTATTCAAGTGACTTTAATAGTGTTAATGCCTCCAAAAAATTACTAAGAGGATACCCAATACCATTTGAATGTATAAAAGAACAGAGGTGATTAATGATATGTGTCAGGAACACAATATGATATCTCCACAGTAACCCTATTGAAGATTATATGGGATAACGATCAAAAACGTGAAACACATTAACTACCAGAACATTACACATGGAATAAACACTAACAGCAGAGACTATTATTCTTGTATGGTGTTGTTTGAAAGTGTGGGAACACTATATCTATATATTAAACAGAATATACACCACGAATATCATTCATCACATACTTTCTATTTTTTCTGTCACTATCTATCTATATTTTAATTTATTTTCGCTTTTTGTGTGTCACGATCTGAGGATAACAGTATTTTACTATTTATTTAATAAAAGTTATATTTTAAATTACGTATTTAGTGCACCATCCTATGACATTTTCATTTGCTCTTCTTCTTGTTGTAATTTCAATTATGTGTCTATGGTAGCACCCCCTTGACAACATTACTTATTAAAAGGGGTCAATTATTGTCTCCGTATTTTGAAGACATATATATCCTGTGCGACTGGAATACCAGTATCTATTCACTAATGGGATGTAGTCAGCTTACATCCACATGGGATCCCGAAAGTAACTATCTATTATCCGTGGTGGGTTAGGTTTAGGCACCACAGGGGGGTTAGGGTTATGGTGTGGGAGGGGGGAGGTTAGGCTGCAGACAGGGGGGGTTAGGGTTAGGCACCACCAGTGGGGGGGGTTAGGGGTAGGCACTAAGGGGGGAGGGTTAGGTTTAGGCACTAAGAGGTTAGGGTTAGGTTTAGGTCCTAACCAGGTAGGTTACAGGGCAGGGTACAGAGGGATAGGATGTAGGATGGGAGGGTTAGGGTAAGGGGGTGAAGAGGGGAGGGTTAGCATACTTGCCTAACCCCTGTCAAGATTCTGAGCATTGGCATTAGCTGTCTCTGTTTTGATGGACGGTATCCCGACTGCCAGTCTCTCATACCCAATCCGTACTAATATGGTTTCCATTTTACCTAGCTGGTGCACAGGTGTATTCATTACTGGCTGGCACATTTTAAAGGATCCACAGATGGAGCTAATTATTTAACTTGTGATCCTGTGAGGAGACCTGGAAAACTTGCACTGTAAGTGCTTCCTAAGGAATGAGTTTGGGAAACACTGGTATAAGGAGTACATAAAGCATATAAGGAACCCTTATCCACTTACATCAGAATATGATATTTAGTAGGATTAGATTTCAGTTCATAACAAGGTATCATTCATGCACTCATACTACATATAAAAGGTTTTCTCTCTGTATGGCTATCTTCTGTCTGATACACAGAGACCCATATACAATAACTAGTGGCAGTTGTAATGGTGGGGCTGCAGTGCAGTCCAAAACTAGCAGAGGGGAGTAGGGTAACTGAAGCCGCTAACTGTACCTGTAAATGCTTCTACATATTCCCCGTATTGTTTTGGGATCAGAGGTGTGTATCATAGCATACTTACCTACGCTCGGGGAAGTTGCGGGAGGCCCCCATCACCCCCGGAAGAGTATCTGGATCACCTGCATCCCGTCCACTTCCTAGTGAAGTGGTCAGGATTGGGAGATAATTGCTGGGAATCATGACATAATTGCTGTGAATCGCGGCTCCGCTTGGAGGGGTGGAACTAAATGACATGAAAATGTGTAATTTAGCCCCGCCACCTCATCTCGCTGCCACGATTCGCTGCAGCTTGTTGTGGCGGGGCCTACTGTCATAACACCCGCCCCGCCCCTTAAAGTGGCCAGCTGTGTCTGCTCTCCGGGTATCTCCCGGGGAGCAGATCATAAATGTTGGTAAGTATATATCACAGCCATGGGCAGACTAATCAGCTGTCTCCCTGATGTGTCTGCCCTCCCCCCAGACTCCTGTGTCAACCAGCTAATGGGAGTCTGTGGGGTGGGCAGATACATCAGGGAGGCCGCTGCTCGTGATATTACTGTTCCGTCGACTCCCGGGAATATGAAGAAACTTTTACAGGTACAGTTAGCAGCTTCAGTTACCCTGTTCCTCTGCAGCCCCATCATTACAACTGCCACTAGCTAACCAGACCAAGATGGGGGTGTTGGGCAATTAATAGTAGCGCTGGCCATCATGGAACATGTCACAAACCAGTCCATCCTTCACACACTGGAGTGCCAGTTGCACTTGTATAATAGTGATGCATATTCCCAATATTCATTTGGTGCATGTGCATTATGAGAAGGAGAATAGGAAAAAGGATCAGAGAAGCCACAGGACAGGCAGAAAATATTCTTAACACAAAAAATATTTATTCACAAAGACAATACTATTTCACGGGATGTAGTTGAAATACCGATGGCAGGGAAGCCGTCTGTCTAAATCCTGGTGTCTAAATCCCAACTCGGGACTACAGACAGGCATTGAAATCATGACGCCTGTCTAGATCCTGACGCCGGAATCTCGACAGACGGCTTCACAAACGAAGGTAAGCCGGCCCATCTAAGCTCTTAGCCGTACGGGGGGGGGGGGCAGATTAGGTTTAAGGTGCGGGAGAGATGGTTAGTGTTAGGCATCACCGGGGGGGAGGGCTAGAGTTAGGCACCCCCTGGGGAGGTTATTGTTAAGCACCACCAAGGGAGGGTTAGGGTTAATGGGGGGAGAGGGGTAGGGTTAGTATACTTACGTGCCCCTGTCGGGATCTCTCATGATCGGGCTTTCGGCGTCGGTATTTCACTTGGCACCTATTCAGCCATCGGGATATCATACCCAACCCCTATATCACCACCACTGTCCCAGCACATTAATATATTCCTGGTAATTTTACATAGATCACAATGCAATTTGCAGAGTAATTATCGCAAAAGAAGTCCCCAAAGTAATTTCCATATACTTTTAGACGTATAGTAAATTACTAGTACTATTAATAATCTAATAAGTATCCATTTTAAACAAATATTCATATGTAGATTGATAAGAGATAGATATAATACATGTGAATAGATTTATGTATACATTTATCACATAAAAAATGTACTATGTTTCTAAAACGTATATCTCTTGATAATTTTAATTTGTAGTGGCAGTCTGTCAAATATACCATCCGATCAAATATCAGATGTACCAGTGGTTCCTAAAGTTGTCAAATAATTCTTGTACTCAATGTTGATGTAATTTTTTTTAGGTTCATATACACTGGGATAAAGGGAAGTTCATAAGTTCATATGCACTCTGTCACATAAGATATAGTCTACATGACTTTAATTGATTTATATGAGTATGATTACTATCAAAGTCATAATGCCCAACAGATGTTTCATTGATAGTTATTTCCCTGTTCACCACTAAAAAGAAAGTATATTTTTAAATAATAGTAATGTTTATTTATATTTTAGGTGCAATATCATATTAACCACTTGCCTGGCATGGTCGCATCAGATGCGACTACACCAGGCTGGACTTTCCCTGACATGGTCGCCTCTGATAAGAAACCACACTGGGCGACAGTGGGAAAATAATCTTGCCGCCAATCTCAGAGGGGCCTCCCAGCCCCTCTGCACCTGCTGCTCCACCCCTCTGTGTCCCGATCACTGAGGCCAGCAGTGATTGGGCAGCCCGGCGGCACCCCCCTCCTGTGTATAGGAGCAGCCGCCGGGAAAGCCAGCACCACCCCCTTCCTGTGTATACCCCGGCGGCTCCGGAGAGCTGAGCTGCCTGGGAAGCCAGCACTGCCCTCCCCCTGTATATACCCGGTGGCTGCAGAGAGCACCTGCTGCCGGAGAAGCCTGCCTGCCTCACTCAGTAGGGGGCAAATCATCTGTCTCCCCTGACAAGGGTCCACTGCGCTCTGCAAGTGGGTGCGAGGGATGGTTAGGGGGTGGGAGGGGGTATGGGGAATATTAAGGAGGGGTAAAATAAAGACTCTGGAGGGGAGGGGAGTTAAAATAATAATAATTTAAAAAACAACTTACACTAGTGATGGGGAGGAGGGGGATGAAAAAACAGGGGCTGCAAAGTGATTTTATAATGGGGTCCTATGGACACGGGGCTGGTGTGAGACACCCTCTAGGAATATTTTTTTAATAAAATATTTAAATAGATTATTAAAAATACTTTGTATACTATATTACATAAAAAACCTGACAATTTCTGACCGGTTTTGGCGGTAAAAAAACATCAGTTAAGTGGTTATGAAGCAATTCAACTTGTGAAAGAGTAAGGGGCCCATTTATCAAAGTTAATTTGAGGTAAATTCCCCGAAAACACCTGTTTTCGGGGGTTTACCTCAAATACTAAGTATCTGCCGGATGTATGAAGGAGGGACCGCAGCAGCTATCCCCGATACCTGCTGCGATCCCTCCATTGCCGCCGGCAGCCGCCTCCCCCATAGGTGGGGAGTTTGACTGGGGCGGTACACCTGTCAAACCGTAACGCAGGTCTCCTAAGGCGAGCTCAGGGAGGACAGAAACCTCCCGTGGATCAGAAGGGCATAGGTTTCTATGGGGGATGCGATGCTGAAAAATGTATCAATATCGGGAATGCGAAGCATTCCCTATATTGGCCCCAGCAGCTAACGCCATCTGAAGATAGCGTTAGCCGCTGTAGTCTATGGGGACTTACCGCAAGTCAGCCAGATCCCTCCCATATCCCTCCGCCGGCAATAGGCCGCTCATGTGCAGTCCACGGGACTGCGCATGCGCAGCAGCCCCACATGCACTCTGGCCACATCATAGGGACCTTTCGGAGCCCATCTCCCTGCATGTGCCGGAACATACATTCAGCCGCTATGATCGCATTTTGCAATGCGATCATGGGCGGTACTGGATGCCCTGATCGCATTGCAAAATGTGATCATTAATAAATGGGCCCCCAAAAGAGAAGCTTCCTCTGATCTGTGAGCCTGATTCAGAAATGGATGATAATGCAATCGCAGCTGCGATTTTGTATGAAATGCAGCTGCAGAAATTAGCTAATGGTTGCAAAGATCATCACCTGAGCATAGGGACGCTCACTGCAGCCTTCTCATCTGCGTACAACATTGCCTACGTGCGTAAATATCGGTAACATCAACTTACATCAAGCAGCCATTTTGCCCTTGTGGAAGACTGACCAGCTGCAAACACTGCAGCTCTCTTGACACGCAGAGGACTTAATTTCTGCATGCCCATAAAACGGCATTCAAACTAAGCCTACGTTTTTCTGACTACCCCCCTTTACCCTCCCAAACGCTGACTAACTGTCATTCACTTTGCGAGTGGATCCCCTATGCAAACATAATCATGACGCAATCACGGTACGTGCGCATTGCAGCTTATACGCATGCGCACTGAAAGGAGGGAAATCTGCACAGAACCTTTAAGAGTCAATTAGTATGAACCAGCAATGTTATGTCATTCTATATTAATAAATCATAAGTAGTCGCTGGTGGTGCTCCCAAAGCCCAGAGTATAACATGAAACACCAAAATAAGAAAAAAGAACGGCTTGTCGCTGGGGCACTCTTAAATAGAATAATCAAATAATTAAAAAAAATAACTTTTAATAAACTTAGTTAAAAGTTGCAAAGGACCGCATGATACACCAAAAATTGCTATCACAAAATATATGAAATATCAAAGGTGATATCTTAACAATGGCGAAAATATTAAATAAATATAATAAAACTCCTAAGACTGTGCTGTAATACATATTGTACCAATGTAGTATGAGTCTAATGTAGGAGGAGGAATACACAGAAAAAGCCCTATTAATGTATGAACACATGATTTGCAAGTAAGCCAGACCGATGAACGTGTGTGAACAATAATATGTATATAAATGCTCTGCTGTGTTACCACTTAGTCCCAATCCACCTCTTAAGAACCTACAGTACCTGTTATTTCCAGGAGGTCTCCCATCCAAGTACTAGCCAGGCCCAATACTGTGTAGCTTCCAAGATCAGACGAGATTGGGCACGTCCAGTATGGTGTGGCTGTAGATACGTTTGTACTCAAGAAAGTGTGAATGCCCAGGTAAACACTAAACAGAGTAATTGTGGGACTCTCTTATTTGAGAGAAGTTCACTTTGTTAAGAATTACACAGTTCAAAGAAAGTATTTGCATAGGTGTACTTTATTTGTTCCGTGAGACATAATAGTATATACCAGTCAGATGATATCACGAATGTATCACAAGGTTTTGCATGTCTCAAAACATTATCAGAATGATTTTACATATGATTATAACACTATATGCCGGCAGGGGCGTAGAGAGCCACGCGGGGCCCCGGTAAAGAGGGTGCGTGGCCTAATTGCAGCAGGCGTGGCTACGCCCCCTTAAAAAAAATGTTAGGAGGGGGCGCTGTGAGCCCCTCAGCCCGGCGCAAAGCCAATGGGGGGCGCGATCACTGTGATCGCTACCCCCTTCAGGCATAGGAGATTGCTGTGGCTGCTGCTTAGCAGCCACAAGCAATCTCCCACTGCACGTTGGGCTGCTGCAGAGGGAGGGAGGGAGGAAGGAAGTGAGGGGGGGGGTGGTGCCAGACCCGGGCCCCCGCCGGGCCCCTCTGGAAGCCCGGGCCCGGGTAAACTGTACCCGCTCCCCCCCCTCTCGGCGCCCCTGTATGCAGGTAATAGATGTATGCACTCTCCCAACTCCAAGTGTGTTAATTATGTAAACTGTGCAGGGTTAAGATAGGATGGAATTTAAACACCACCAATGATCCATCATTATGCATCAAACACAACCCAATTAATCCTAATGGTTCTCATTGTTTAAATTTATGCATCCAAGACGTTTTAGTAGTGTAGATAAATCCCATGCAGCGTTGTATATCGGATCATTAAGGAATCATCCAAACATAAGGCAGAGCAATGGCTAAATCACCTTAAGGAAGTTACTCTCTAGACTAGTATAATTAGATAAAAGTAACAGATATAACTAAACGCTGCTAATTGCAACACTTTGTATAAGTAAACTGCAGATGCTATGCCGTCTTGGATGCATAAATTTAAACAATGAGAACCATTGGGATTAATTGGGTTGTGTTTGATGCATAATGATGGATCATTGGTGGTGTTTAAATTCCATAGCTATCTTAACCCTGCGCAGTTTATATAATTAACATACTTGGAGTTGGGAGAGTGCTTACATCTATTACCGACATATAGTGTTAAAATCATATGTAAAATCATTATGATATTGTTTTGAGACATGCAAAACCTTGTGATACATACGTGATATCATCTGACTGGTATATACTATTATGTCTCACGGAACAAATAAAGTACACCTATGCAAATACTTTCTTTGAACTGTGTAATTCTTAACAAAGTGAACTTCTCTCAAATGAGAGAGTCCCACAATTACTCTGTTTTGTGTTTACCTGGGCATTCACACTTTCTCGAGTACAAACGTATCTACAGCCACACCATACTGGACGTGCCCAATCTCGTCTGATCTTGGAAGCTACACAGTATTGGGCCTGGCTAGTACTTGGATGGGAGACCTCCTGGAAAAAACAGGTACTGTAGGTTCTTAAGAGGTGGATTGGGACTAAGTGGTAACACAGCAGAGCATTTATATACATATTATTGTTCTTACACGTTCATCGGTCTGGCTTACTTGCAAATCATATGTTCAAACATTAAAGGGGTTTTTCTGTGTATTCCTCCTCCTACATTAGACTCATACTACATTGGTACAATATGTATTACAGCACAGTCTTAGGAGTTTTATTATATTTATTTAATATTTTCGCCATTGTTAAGATATCATCTTTGATATTTCATATATTTTGTGATAGCAATTTTCGGTGTATCATGCGGTCCTTTGCAACTTTTAGCTAAGTTTATTAAAAGTTATTTTTTTTAAATATTTGATTATTCTGTTGAAGAGTGCCCCAGCGACAAGCCCTTCTTTCTTCTTTTTTTGGTGTTTCAAACATGCGCACTGGCAAACTATTGCTTGATCATCGTAAATATCGCCATTGTGTCCATCTCTGAATAAGGCCCTGTGTTCCTATTTTCTTCTGGTACATCAGCCCTTAAAACGATTTGTATACATTGTCTGATGATAGTTCGGTGGAAATGCCTTGTACTGCTGTCAACTGTGAATGAATATACTGTATATACACATATATATATATATACTGCAGGTATTTCCTTTAGGAACTGTATAGGTCCCCTGGTGAAAGAAGAAAGCGGCACTCCATGTTGAAAACCACGATATATATTGAAAAAGTTTACATGATACACCACAAAAAAGTCGACGTTTCAAGGTCTCCCAGGACCTTGTCTTCAGGACTAGTGTACTTTTTTTTGAAGTACACTAGTCCTGAAGACAAGGTCCTGGGAGACCTTGAAACGTCGACTTTTTTGTGGTGTATCATGTAAACTTTTTCAATATATATCGTGGTTTTCAACATGGAGTGCCGCTTTCTTCTTTCACCAGGGGACCTATACAGTTCCTAAAGGAAATACCTGCAGTATATGTTTTTTAAGAAGGCACCCAACTGAAAGGCATTGTTGTGGCTAGTGCCAAACCACACGGAGCATATATATATATATATATATATATATATATATATATATATTAAAGTAATGTAAAGCAATGATTTTAAGTCAGGTTGGGCATGTTAACTAATATTCTAGACACAAGGCACAATTTTGCTTCAAATGACTTATCCCTGTCCAGAAGAGCTAGTACTCTAGTATTTCCTGTACCCCAAATTTGTCCCCTAAAAGTTGCCTAAGCTATGTCCACAGCAACTTGTCTATGATTTTGAGGGGCTAACTTTTGCACAGTGACAATTACTTTTTCTCCATTGTTCCTCACCTAACTGTGGATGTTAGATATAATATTGGGTAACAGTGTGTACTGAATTTTATTTATATTTATATTAATTCTGTTTTGTATGAAGTTGAAATAAGGTGTGTTGACATCAAGGGCTCTATTCATCATGTTAATTATCGGGGTCCGAACGGAGTCCGATAGTTAATATTCCTACTCGACGCGAGCGCCGTAGCAATTCATCATTGCTCCAGCATGGAGACAGCTGATCTGAAAATCTCCCAGGAACTTTTTTCATGGCATCTTTTGGAGCAGTGTAAATACTGCACCTGCATGACCTACAGGTCACGTATGCGCACAAGAGCCCCGGCGTCCGATGGAAGGAGCCAGACAGGGGCGGAGGGATCTGAAAGGATCCCTCTTCGCAACCCGGGACTCCTTCCCATAGGATAGGAGCGGGTTGCGGGAGCGCTCGCCATCTGAAGATGGCGAATGCTCCCACGGTCAAGCTCAGAAAGTATTGTATTTTCGGAGCTTGATGAATTCTGTCCACATACTAATGTATGGGGACAGTGGGCCATTCCGGGAGAGAAAGATAAGCAGGAGATTACTTTTTTGATAAATGGCCCGAAAACTTAATTTCTACAGTTACAGGTAAAAATTTTAATTTCCTCCTACTTTTGTAGAAATTAGGTGATGAGATGAATAGAGCCCTAAACATCAATGTCTGAGGATGTTCCTTAAAATAGAAAGAAAATGTGTTTCCGAATGTATCATTCTTTATACTCTGCCAAACTTCACTAAACTGTACATCTTCACTATCAATATTTAATATGTAGTACTGAGAGCTGATTCCTGTCTTTAGCAGTTACATATACCAAAGAAATGTTGCTACTAATATAAAGCCCTATGGGGTCTATTTACGAAGCCTTGGATGGAGACAAAGTCGACAAAGATAAGGTGACAACCAGCAAGCTCCTAACTGTCATTTTTCAAACACAGTCTGTGACATGGCAGTTAGGAGCTGATTGGTTGGTACTTTTTCTCAGTTCACTTTTTCTCCATCCAAGGCTTAGTAAATAGAAACCTTCATCTTCTGAAATAAACAATAGATCTTTAGTAGGGCACTCTAAGCAGTTCAACTGTACTTCTCATTTATGCACGTAGAGCCTGATTCCAAACTTTACACAATGGTGATATTTACTCTGATGGAGTGATTGCCATTGAGCATTCCGCAGCGATTGTATATCCTGGGATCAGGCCTATAGAACACTGACGAGTAAAGAAGAGAAGTGTTAAGACAATGTATATGCAATTACATATAGAGCAAGGGTTAACCTGACGAGTCATGTGCTATGTAGTGAGTGTGCTGTGGCACTTTCAGGAGACATGTTGTAAGGAATTGTTGACATTTCAAATACATTTTTACATGCAGTTTTTTTGCCACCTGATAACTAGGTGTCCCTTTGATACTGTATAAAAGTCCTTAAAAAAAAAATAATTAAAACTGACAGTGTAACCCCTCCCAAAAATGAATAACCAGCAGCAGTGTGCTACCATAACAGCAGGTGGATAACTAGCATGGCTTGCCCCTGCAAAATAATGGCTGCATTGATATCATTACAGCAGGTTGGATCACAGCATGAGGTCGTCCTGTCAAAATATGAAGCCAGTCACACCGCCTGGTTAGAACGGGGAAAGGGGAAATGAGCCTGCAGAAACCATGCAGCCTTCCATAAACCTAGTCCCATGGCAGGGCTGAAACTGGGATTTCTGTCACCTGGGGCAGTAACTTGGCGCCACCCCCACCCAGTAAGCTTACACCAGGGTCCCCCTCTGCAGCACAGTAAGGTAACATTAGGGTCGCGTTCAGCAGCACAGTGAGGTGACATCAGGATCCCCCCCAGCAGCACAGTAAGCTGACATTGTGGTGCCCCCCAGCCGCACAGTAACATTAAGGAAAGTAACCTCAAAACCTGCTGTTGTCAGACACAGCAATTTCCTCCCTCTGCTGCTGCTGGTTACTGGCCCCGCTCACTCAACAGTTGCTCGGAAGTTGCAGCCAGCAAATAGACACTTCATATCTGTGAAACGCGAGGGGTAGGGCTTGGTGAAATGCACAACAAATAAACACAAGGAAGGCAGGAGGTGGGGGCAGAGAGAAGACATGTTGCATGAAAAGAGGGAGGGCTCAGGAGGAAGGCAGGGGGTGGGGACATAGGATAGGGCTCAAAAGGCAGCAGGTGGGGCTCAGGAGGAAGGCGTGGAAAGCAGAGGACAGGGATCTGAAGAAAGTCAGGGGGCGGTGCTCTGAAGGAAGGCAGAGAATGGGTACAGAGGACAGTGATTGGGTGAAAGTCAGGGGGCGGTGCTCTGAAGGAAGGCAGAGGATGGGTACAGAGGACAGTGATTGGGAGAAAGGCAGTGAGCGGTGCTCTAGTGGAATGCAGAATGCTTGGACAGAGGGAATACATGGGGCAGGGGGCAGAGTGGCTGGGTTCAGAAGGAAGCCAGTGGCAGTGGCTTGGGAGGAAGGCAGGGGGTGGAGACATACAGTACTGTGCAAAGGTTTTAGGCAGGTGTGGAAAAAATGCTGCAAAGTAACAATGCTTTCAGTTAACAAAATGCAAAGTGAATGAACAGAAGAGAAATCCAAATCAAATCAATGAAATTGGTCGCCAAGCATATAAAAAAAGTTTATTAATACTAGAAGAATGCTGGGCGAATATTCATAAATATGCGTAGAATATACATAAAATATATACGCCAATATGTATATAAAAATTTTCAATAAAAAATGCACATAAAATAAACAAATTTTGCTAATAGAATACACAATAAAACTCAAATAGGGAAAGTGCAAATGCAAGTATTTTTATGCTTTCAAACAATATATACTGTACATGTGCATCACAAAAATACAGTTCAATGCTGTTAATAGAGATTTTCTTGTGGTCCGTCCGCAATTTAGGAGGGTCACATTCTTAGCTGGTATAATAATGATAATACAGTGCTCCCTCATTCCTGCGTACTTAAATACATTTTTCCATACACAAAGAAGGGATCCCTTATGGTATTTGAAAGCTCTTCTATTGTCATAGTCTAATGATCAGTTACCCGTTTCTGCATGGTGGTAGTGATCAAGAGTGGCATCTCGCTCTTGTATGGCTTACCTATAAGCAGTACTTCCACACTTGTCCTTCTGCTGCCTCAAGCATGTGCGGCTTGTCTCTTTCCTCTGTCGGATAAGTTCCCCAGTTCCCTGGTCCGGATCTCCTCGAGGTGCTTCCAGTGAATATGCGATGCAAGACACTGATGTGATGGGGGATCCCTGATGATTGATCAACGTCTGTAACTCCTGCCTGCTAACGCGTTTCACCCATAGGGCTTCATCAGAGAAGGTAGGAGTGTTGCATGGAGCTGGTTTAAATCCTTTTCCACCTCAGAAGCTCTGTTCTTAGGTTAATTGTTCTCTGTATTCAAATAGCTATTTACCTGTCACAGCTGCATGTATTTCTTCTTCTATTCAGACTGTTACGTAAATCACCTAAATTCACATGGCGATTGATATACTCCTATTCACAAAAGCTTCACTTGTTTATATGATTTGCTGTATATAGTAAATTACATAGGCACTCTACAACATTTGCAGTTCCGTAAACAAACAAATTCCTATGAAACTGCCATTATGCACTCTTTCTCCCTTCCCCTCCAAAAAAATCATTTAATCTACATAGCTTTGTTCCCCAGACTATTCTTGTGGCACTGCCGTATTTCACTTCTTCTCCCTCCCGTATATAGACAACTTACATATAAATCATATAGACCGGTTCCTCTCAGACTACATAAATTATATAAACTATCCAAAAAGTGGCATATTGCGTAATTATTACACTTTTGTTGCCCCTCTTGCTGTAAACATCAAAGTATCAATGCAACAATTTACTACAAAATAAGGAGGCATATATATTATTATAGGATAAACATATGAGGGGGATACAAACATGTGATATAAGGTTTATATAATCATATATAATATAATTATGAAATATATGATAATTATGAAATGTAATTATAAAATATCATTATGAAATATAATTATGGGGGGTGGCAAACCATATAAATTCCATTATATCATATTTGAGACTATTGGGTGGATAGAACCCTTCGGTCCCAAACTATAGATCCAAAGTTGAATATTTACAAAGTTAGATAATCTTATAAATAGATAAAAAAAGATATAAAAGATGGAAAGATAATTGAAATTAAAATCAGTAGGCATCAATTTAAAACATTACAAAAACATTTTTAGATAAAAAAAACCCAATCAAAGTCTAAGTTTTCAGGCAATAAATCTACTTAGCTTCTTCTTTAGAGATACTGTGTGGGCTATATAGTCACCTCCTCTACAATGCTTAGGTACAGTTTGTATACCCGTGCATCTGAGGAGGGAGGAGTTATGGACAAGAAAAAAATTATTTGACACACTAGTGCTTACTTTCCTAATGGTGCGGCCTATGTGTTGGAGGCTGCATAGGCATTCCA
The DNA here is from genome assembly GCA_031769625.1 of Taudactylus pleione. Taxonomy (NCBI): domain Eukaryota; kingdom Metazoa; phylum Chordata; class Amphibia; order Anura; family Myobatrachidae; genus Taudactylus; species Taudactylus pleione. The sequence goes on from JAUIMM010000178.1 coordinate 14,966,486, forward strand.
ACAGGTGTATCGCCCCTACTGTGTCACATGAGATATTGCTGGTAATGTTAAGATTCTTGTTTGAATTTGTGGATGTAAAGTTCGTAATAAGTTTGGTGCTGTCGCATCCTATGGTCCGACATGCTTTGCATCTTAGGCAATGTCTGATACTGGTATTTCTCTTCTTGGCTGCCCAGCTGTTCTTAGGGTGCTTGGTACTAAACTCCTCTTTATGGTGTCTGCCCTTCTGAAGATTAATCTCGGTTTCTTTGGCAAGATACTTTTCAATTTTTTATCCTTCGACAGGAGTGTCCAATGTTTAGTCACAATCTTCTTAATTTGATCAGCATTGTTGCTATATTGAGTGATGAACATAATGTTCTCTTCTTTTCCTTTTGTGTAGTCCACTTTTTTATCCTCTAGTAGTGTTTCCCTTCACAATTCTTTTACTTCATTAAATGCAGTTTCTACCATACCATTATCATAATTTCTATCTGTGAACCGTTCTTTAATTCCATTGTTTGGGTTCGATAGTCCTTCAAATTGGAACAATTTCTTCAGATTCTTCTAAACTGCCCTTCTGGGATGTTTTCCAGTCACTTTTTATGATGGTTACTAGTGGCTGGAATTAAGTTGTTAGCATCCACTTTCTTTATGTATGTCTTAGTTTGGATGTTTCCGTTTTCTACGAAAATCTCCAGATCTAGAAACTCTACTGTACTTTCACTGATGTTGGCTGTGTAATTTCAGATTTAGTGAGTTTTTGCTTAGATGTTCCATGAAGGTATTTAATTTTTCCATATCCCCTGACCAGATACATATCACGTTGTCTATGTATCTAGCTCATAAACACATATTCTCTTGAAATGGATTATTATTCCATATGATGTTGTTCTCCCATGCTGCTGCAAACAGATTTGCATACCCTGGTGTGAATTTCTTACCTATCGCAGTACCGCGAATCTGCCTGTAGTACGTGTTTTCAAACATGAAATAACTATGCTGAAATATGAAAAGCATAGAGTACACAAACAATATTACTTTTCACTTATTACTTTTACTTTTTTTTATATTAAATACATGTTTGGTGCCCAATTTCATATATTTCTTCTGATTGATTAGAACTAAGTGGGGGGGGGGATACCATTGAAAAGGGCAGCAGAACATCTACATTTTGTGTCTCAGTAAATATAGGGTAGCGCAGTCCAATTTTTTCCTAATAAATCAAATCAATATTTGGTGTGACCACCACTTCAAAACAGCATAAATTATTCTAGGTTCAGTTGCACACAGTAATACATGTCGGTAACTGCTCAATCACTTCAGTAATAACACTTAGGTTCATGTAAGGGAGGGGTTATTCCATACAAGAAACAGCAAAAAGTATTCCCCCAGCACTCAGAATGAAATCAGCAATAAGATTTGAAAAACTACATGGTGATAGATTGCATATATTTGCAAAAATATGGCTAAGCCTCCAGGCCACGTCACGGCTTCTCTGATTTTGGAGGTCCCTAATACTTGGTCAAAGTCTGGGGTGCAGAACCCAAAAAAGCCGGTGAAGGCCAGCCAACCCAAGGAAGCACCCTGCCGGTATTTCATACCCATTCTGTTTGGAGGAACTCAGCAGGGAGGTTGTCCCAAAAATATTAGAGAAGTAACCACAGATCTTCTGTGGATGTAGGCTTGCTCAAATCCTTCTGTCTCTTCATCCCAGACAGACTTGATGATGTTGAGAACAGGGCTCTGTGGGGGCCATATCATCACTTCCAGGACTCCTTGTTCTTCTTTACACTGAAGATAGTTCTTAATGACATTGGCTGTATGTTTGGAGTCGTTGTCCTGATGCAGAATAAATTCGGAGTCAATCAGACGCATTCCTGATGGTATTGCATGATGGATAAGTACCTGCCTGTATTTTTCAGCATTGAGATTATCATTAATCCTGACCAAATCCCAAAGCCATTTGCTGAAATTCAGCCCAAAACTTGCAAGGAACTCCCATGATGCTCCACTGTGTTTTGCAGACACTCATTATTGCACCGCTCTCCAGCCCTTTGACGAACAAACTATCATCTGTTACAGCCAAATATTTCAAATTTTGACTCATCAGTCCAGAGCACCTGCTGCCCTTTTTCTACACTCCAGTTCCTATGTTTTAATGCATAGTTGAGTCGCTTGGTCTTGTTTCCACGTCAAAGGTATGGCTTTTTGGTCACAATTTTTCCATGAAGACCACTTCTGGTCAGACTTCTCTGAACAGTAGATGGATATACCTGGGTCCCATTGCCTGTTTTGAGTTGTTTATTCACTTTGAATTTTGTTAATTGATAAAAATAAACTATTAACAATTCTATATTTGAAAGCATTCATACTTTACAGCATTTTTTCCACACCTGCCTAAAACTTTTACACAGTATTGTAGAATGGGGCTTGGGAAGAAGGAACTGACAAATGGTCAGTCTGGCCCTGTCTCCGACCATCTCCTTGGCAACCACTCAAATATGGCACCTGGGACACATGCCCCCCCTCACCTAGTTGTGGCCCTGCCCATAGTGAATACGACGCACGCTTATTATGGAACCCTTGGGTGTTTATTGGTTTTAAGTGAAGATAGAGTTAAACATTAAGAAATTGACTGAGAAAACAAGACTTGGGAGCCACTGTCTGCTTGGACATGAAGGTGATTTGATAACTAAAACTGCAAGCAGAGCTTGTTGAACTGAAAGCGCTAGCATGTTCTGGCAATGAGAACCAGACAAAACTTGTCATTCCATAGTGTAAAAAAAGGAATTAACTCTTGGGCACAGGTTGGTTAGATGAGTCAATGTTGAATACCAATGTTTTTGATATCGCAGACTCTCTATATTAGGACCAATAGTCCAAAAGTGGTAAAGGCATGAAATACATAATACTTTGGAAAATGAAATTACCATTAGTCTATGAGATGTTACCTGCTCATAATACCTTCATTTTGGAATAAATAAATAATATATACACCTCTGTCAGACCATTCACACCCCCTCTTCACCACTTTTGGACAAATGGGCGTAACATAGATAGACAGATATCAGGAACATTGGTATTCAACTCACACCCAAGAGTTAATTCACCTGGTCTCGTCTGCAGCTCCTGGCTCTCTGTGACTGTTGCAGTATCCATGACCTTTGTATGAGAAGATACCAAGTATTTAGTGCAGTGGTTCTCAAACTGGGTGCCCTGGTACCCTAGGGTTTCTCTGGACACTTGCAGGGGTGCCACGGGTTGATTGTCCAGAACCAAACAAAATTATTTATGGTCAATGTGATAGACAAAACTAGTGGTGTTGGCTACCAATTATAAAATATCTGGACAACTAGAAGCACAACCCTGTGTACCACCACATAACTGACCCTAAGGATGACATACACAGTTTACTTAATTTAATATTTTTGTCTTGAATTTCTTAATAAGAAACTTTTGCCCTAGGGGTGCCGTTTAAGAAATGCTGATACTCTAGGGCGCCGTGACTCAAGAAAGTTTGGGAACCACTGATTTAGTGTAATAATATATGATATGCAGTAAGAGCAAATCTTTTTTTTAATATAACATATTTTCTTAATTTAACAAGACTAGAGTTCTTTCAAATGTATGTGTTCTTCAGGATGAATATTTTTCAATTTGGTCAGGATTGTTTTGTTCTCTTCATTATATGCATTGATGTTATGTTTTCAGCATTGGTAATTAATAATGCTTATTTAAAGGCAACAATTAAAAATGTTCCATTACAAAAAGGCAACAAATCTGTCCTCTGGGTCCTGTAGTACTGGATTATCTAAGGATACCACAGCTTTTTCCACTAGAGCTGTAATTATTTTGGCACCTTTATTTGTAATAAACATGCACAGTACAGTATCTTATACAGTGGCAATTGTTTTCCAAGTAGTTCAATAAACTGTTTTTAGTTCATTTACACTTGGGAGCAAATTTGGCAACTGGGCACAATTCTGCACTTTGGTTGGAGACAATGTAAAATGCATGATAGTATCTTAAGTAGCACATATACAGATACCTGTATGTCCTTTTATACTGTGGCCTCAGTTGCGCCAAATAGCTCCTCACCTAGCGCCAGGTCCCAGGCAACTCAGCTGCGCCGAGCATCTTTTTTGCTCAATATATACATTTTATTTGCAGAAATGCAACAAGTGGAAACAACAAAACTGCATTGATAGCATACACAGACCACTGGGGCTTGTGACATTTGTGCATCTGTTTGCAACTGAGTCTGAGTCTAAGTAAATTGGCTGCAATGCGAGCAGCAGCGGCTTTTCCTCTTGAAAAGTTCCATGCTTCCTCTGTTTCTTTGCACGTGTGTTATACCAATTCTTGCGCAATTAAAGTCGCAGCCCAGCATTTCTGGTACACTCTAAGCGGCTTTTCGCTGCACCCACAATCTACTAACATGTAAACTTTAAAGAAAAATACTGTACGCTTCTCCTCTCGGAGTGTCCCAGTCGGGTGTCTCATGTCATATGGCATAAAGTTGCTGTATAGATTGAGCAACAATTTGGCAACAAACCCAAGCAGTGTTGTGTATACAATATGTGACATTTCTGTCAGTATAAGTAATATAGAATCATTTACATTGTTCTGCAGCTTAGAGCTCCTTGCACTGCCGGCCTACCTTCTCCTCCCCCTCCTCCTAGGCCACCTCCTACTCGTAAGCCACATCCTCCAGCTTTGCTGTCTGTACTGCCAACTTTCTTTTACATAATCAATGCACACCCTGTGTTGGTAATTAGTGTAGTCATTTGTGTCACATTTATTATTACATGCTAAATAATTTAATTATCAATTGATAATGTATAAAAATATATACATGTATAGCAAAATTAGATATATTCATAGATGATACACATCTGAAACATATATAAATCTGTTATTGTATATAATATTGAAGGGTGGCTAGGAAACCTCTGGTAATTTTGTGACTCATTATTAGAATGATGAGTTGCTGCTGTTGATGTAATGATGAGGACTCTGGTGATACAGTACATACCATCCAATAACTAATGTATTTGAAATACTATAGGCAGGAACTGTTGTGAGAAAAGATAAGGGTGAGTAAATTCAGCACAGAGGAGCTTCTGATCCTTGTCATACATTTTGACAAATATTTACTGTACCTACCATGCATCTAATTAGTTAAAGATAAAGGGTGAATTATATACAGTATGTGTTAGTGTTATCTGTAAGTCTAACTCGCCTTACATACATTTATATATAACATCACTATATGTTTGTATCTATTGTTTCTTACATTGCTATAATAAAAACATTTTTAAAAAAAGATAAAGGGTGACATCTGCTATGGGCAAAAATGAGGTCAAAATTCTGTTTTCAGGGGTTTGACTGCATTTCTCATGTGTGCCAAGCTTCAGCATGCAATACATTCCAAGACTAGGACACGTTGGTATTCTAATCGGATCCCTCCCACTGTTGCCTGCAGTGACAGGCGCCATTCTGTGCATGTGCAGAGAGACTTCTGGGTACTACACGTGGAAGTGACTCTATCGCATAGGACAGCTCTTATTGGGAGAGCTCTCCTTTGCAATTTTAATCGCATTTCTAGGTACATAGCGGCATAATTAATTAACGCCGCTATGCACTCGATAAGTGGCAGGATGTACTATATCATGGATCCGATACTTAGTACATCCCGCCCACAGTAGTCTAAAGAATCGTCAGAAGAAAATGATGTTACAATGTTCACAGCTCTGGCTCCAATCTTCAACTTCAGTGGTAATAGAGCCACCTAATTAGGCGACGTATTGTAAGGAAAATGAGGAATAGACTAGCAAGAGGTTTTCCAGACCTCCTTACATATACTGTGATGATTAGTTTATGTATGAAAAATGTTATTAAAAAAAACTTTAAAAAACATTTGCAATCTACAAATGTATTTACATAAGTTCCAGATGCATGCCATTAGTGACTATATGTTTAATGTATATAATAATAATAATAATAATAATAATAATAATAAAAAAAGGTAGTTAAATAAAAATAAGCCATACAGTACACTTAATGTATATATTTTAATACACAATACATCTACAGGGGGATAAAGTAATTTTTCAAAACTTAATACATATGCCATGTAAACAATGTAAATAAACATCAAGAAAGAGGAGAAGTAAGTGGGCATGGGTGCACGGTGGATGTGAAGAGCAGGAATAGGAGGTGGAGGTGGACATGGTAGAGGTTGATTGTCAGCTACAGGAGGAAGCAGCTGATATTCTTGAGATGGAGGACCAGCCTGTGGAATCCCAACAAGGTAAATATTATGTATTATAAATGCAAAATTATTTTTTCAATGTGGAAATATAACTGAGCTGCTCCCTTTGCTCCAAATTGTTAATCACCCACAAACTGTTCACTGAACCACTTCCAATAATCTACCATTTTGCAAGATATATGCTTATTCTTAATAAACCATAAAATAAAGTAGAGCACTTGTGGAAAATCATTGTATCTTGCATGCCATAGGCCCTCGGGGACAGACTTGTTGCATTTTGCGGGATGTAGTTAATATGCCAGTGGACGGGATGCCGGCTGTTGATATACCGTCGCCGGAATCCCGCCGGCTGGCAAAATGCCTATGCCGCTATCCCAAATGGGATCAGGATACCAGCGTCGGCATGTTCAAATTCTTGCTAATGGTCTTGTAACTAGCCCCACATTAAGCCTCTCTATAATCATACTGACTTGTTTGAAACAGTCATATATATATATTCATTTTGAATTTTTTTCTTTTTTGGAAGGTCTCTGTCATGTTCCAGAACCTCACAGACAAAAGCATACTAATTTTTACAAAATATGTGACAGCAGGTGATCACCTAATATCATACCCAGGCGTAGTCCATTAACAAGCTGTATAAGGCTAAATGTACAGTATTTATTTTGATTGACTTAATACTTTTTGGATCAGTACCAATGAATATAAAGGCCACCATACATCTGTGTTGGATTAGGACAATTCCCTGTTTGTTAGATGATTGGGGCAAAAAAATCTGCAATGTATGGGGTACACCAATCGCTGATTCCAACCAAAAAGTTATTGGAAGCGGTAAATCAGGTTGTCCAACATGTTGGATTTCACCGACCAATCGAGGCTGTAGATTACTAGTGTATGGTAATGATCAGCCGATTTTCTGAATGTTACGAGTAGAAATTATGAAACTTTCAAGACCGACAGATCTGTCTTTCCTGAAAAAGATCTGCAAATCACTGATTGCTGGATTGGGGAACCTTTGATTGGGGAAAAAAAAATCACAGGATCTGTGAATCATTCTTTTTTAATTGCTGATGTATGGGCCCCTTTGCTTCAATATGTTGGGACTGAATAATTATTTCATGGAACTTTATTGCAGGAGTACACTACCAAAATGTATTTATTTAATAACATTTTCTTATATACCGCAGCATATTCTGTTGCACTTTACATTTGGAAACATTAATAGAACAAAACTGGGTAGTAACAGACAGACATAAAGGTAAGAAGCAAGCTTACAATCTATAAGAAAATAGGTGTTGATACACAAGGATAGATGATACATTGCAAATTAGTCCAGCCAGATTGCAGAGGTTCTTGGTGGGCTGTATGATCCAGTCACACAGGAAAGTTGGCCTAAGGTTGGGAGGATGTCAAAGTGAAGAAAGAGAAAATATGTGGTGATATGTGTATACTGTAAGAAGAAATGTAATTAGATAGGGAAGCTATGAAGGGTATGTGGGCGGTTCTGGAATCTGATAAGCTTGTCTGAAGAGGTGAGTTTTCAGGGAAGATTTGGAGACTAGCGGAAAGTCTTATTGTGCGTGGGAGGGATTCCACAGGGTGGATGCAGCCTGAAAAAAGTCCTGTAACCGTGCATAGGAACAAGTAGTGCTTGTGGATGAGAGACGCAGATCTTGTGCAGAGTGGAGAAGTCACCTTAATGTGGCCTAATTTCCATAGACCATGCCCCCTATATGGCATTATATGGGGGCGTGCATGTATGACACGCCCCCCATTTTATGGCATGCTAGGGGTGAGCCCAGCACTCTGTCAGCAGCTGGGCTGCCCCCAGCCCTCTCCCTGCACTGAATGGATGCTGAGCATATGCGCGCGGCATCCATTCAGCTTCATTGGCACCACCGCTTTCTGCTTAACAAAGCAGAGCTGCATGTCCCCAACCTCCTGACCACCTGCGGGACACTTTAGCTTGCGAGTGGAACAGTGGGACAGTGCTGGAAATAATGAAAATCTGGACATCTGGAGGACTGCACCCTCTATGGGGTGGCGCCCCTATTCAACCGCACTGGTCGAATGCCACAAGAGCTGGTCCTTAGTAGAGGAGTCAGCAGTGGCATAACTAGGGTGGGTCAAGCAGGGGACATGCCCTGGGTGCCGTGGCAAGCCCATCAGAGGGGGTGCCATGGCCAGTGAATCCTAGGCTGGCATCTCCTCTCGATCGAACCTTCATGCTTTGCAGTCAGACAGCTTACCAATGAGCCATCTACAGTTACGATGGAAGCCTGTGAATTCTACTTATATCAAGCTACTTTACATTCTCCTTTATTTAATATACAGTCATAGTTGGGAATCGAACCTCACATGCTTTGCAGTGAGACAGCTTGCCAATTGAGCTACCTGCTAGTACAGACAAAGCGTGTGAATTCTAACTATATAAATCTACTATTCATTCTTATTAATCTAAAATACAGTCATAGTTGGGATTTCAAAAAATTCAAAAGAGATTTACAGGATTACAACACAGATAAAGTGAGGAGTTACCATAGAAAACAATATGTAGCTAAATCATATGTGGGTAACAAAAAATATACAGATCAGGTTTCAAAATCTAATTCTCACTCTGAGTATAATGAACCACTGAAATACACAAGATGTAAACATCAACAACAGAATGATAAAATTCCCTTATCTACATGATATAATAGAGAATCAGATTGTGCCTCCCCTGGTTGGAGAGAAGTTAGACAGAGGAATACCAATCTAATTAATGCATTAGATTATCATTCTCCTCATCATCCTAATCATTTTTTAGGAAGGGAACAATTGGAAAAGAAAGATCGACCAAACAGAGATCAAAAACATTACCAGTCCCTAAATCGATATGAAACACTTGCATTCACTCCAAAAAGGAGACGAGAACTAGAAAAAAAGGAAGCAGGGGAGGAAAGAGAAAGAAAAAATTTAAAATGCCAGTAACAGCTAAGGGTGTTTATAATTTATAATTTTAACAGATACAGAGATCAAGCTATTGTCGAAGGGTTTAAATTTTGCACCCACATCTTCACCTAATTTGTTTGAATTGTTTGTGGAATTGAACAGATTCGTTAGAGGCCTTTGTAGAAAATTTTTTTTTGCTACCCTTGAAAGTTCGAAATAAAAACAGGCAAGAATACTATAGTATTAAATCATACTGATCAAGAGGGTTTAGACACCTTAAATAAACTACTTTAGGAAAATAATATTCTAGATCAGTGGTTCTCAAACTCGATCCTCAGGATCCGACACAGTTCATGTTTTCCAGGTCACCCAGCAGGTGCACAGGGGCACAAGTGTAATCATTACTCACTGACACATTTTAAAAGATCCACAGGTGGAGCAATTTATTTCACTTGTGATTCAGTGAGGAGACCTGAAAAACATGCACTGTTTGGGGTCCTGAGGACAAGGTTTGAGACTGTGCTCTAGATGAGCCACTTGTGTTAAGTAAAATCTTTGATATTAATAAAAGCCATTGACAAATTTTTAAGAAAAAAAAATAAATCAAAATTTTACCCCACAAATCATAAATCTAGTGCAATAGATACTTTCTATCAGACGACTCTAGAAAATTTTCATTCTCTATGTGAAAGTAAAATTCATCCAAGTTTATATAATATTACAAGTGCAGAAAAACAAGCGATTAAAATGCTTGCCATTAACCCCCCATTGTCATCAAGCCAGCTGACAAGGGAGGGGGTATAGTGGTACAGAATACTGAGGACTATATAGAAGAGGCAAAACATCAGTTAGAAGACCCAACTTTCTATAAGAAATTACCATTTAATCACAAAAATGTTAAGAGAATTAAAATCTCTATTACAGATAGCTCAAAATGAGGGTGTCATAAGCAAAGAGTAAACTGATTTCCTCTACCCCTCCACCCAATAACACCAGTTTACTATCACCTTCCCAAAATACACAAAACACTGCACAATCCCCCTGGGCATTCTATTATTTTGGGTATTGAGGGTCTTACTTATAATCTTTCATTTTACATTGATTATTATTTACAACCTCATGCTTCCTCTCTGAGATCCCACATCAAAGTTACAACTGAATATATCAAATTAGTAGAAGGTATTCAATGGGAAGAAGATTACATATTTGTCACCCGTGACGTTCAAGCGTTATACACCAACATTCCACATGGAAAAGGTGTAGAATCAGTAGATAGGAACCTGATTAAAGATAAAGGGATCTCAGAGGAAAAACAAATATGTATTTTGGATTCAATTATGTTTATTTTACAGCACCATTTTTTTTCTTTTTGATCACAGTCACTATTTACAGGTCGTTGGTATGGTGATGGGGACCAGACTCGCACAGACTTTTGCTAACATCTACATGGGCTGCCTCAAGCAGGACTTGATATAGGACGGCGCCTTCGCTGTGAATCTGGTCCTTTACTGCCGCTATATCGATGACCTGTTTTTTATTTGGAGAGGGGACCTCAGTTCTATCACTCAGTTTGTTGAATATATTAATAATAACACTTTTGGTTTGACTTTCACCTGCACTCACGATACTTCACATATTAATTATTTAGATATTATGTGGAAGTGGTATAGGGAAAGACAGCAAGCTACACCTATAAAAAATGGTTGATGTTTGCAAATGTATTCCTTATTCCAGTAATCATGATAAAAAATGGCACAGTAATGTTCCAAAGAGTCAACTACATCACATTAGAAGAAACTGTACGAACACTAATACATTCCAGACCCAAGCAGCACTTTTAGTAGATTATTTTAAAGAGTGCAATTATCCACAACCTATACTTGATCAAGCTGTTGAATATTCACTAGCTCTAAATAGGTCTGAAATATTGAATAAAAATAGAGGTACAGAAAAATAATCTAATATTAACAAGTGAAATAAGCAAACTGTAGGCTTGGCCTTTGTTTCAAGATTTAATGTGGCAGCTAGCAAAATAACAAATATAATTAAAAACAACTATAAACTGCTATTCACAAATCCAATTCTAAAGATAAGTTTGGATAAGAAACCTACTATTATCTTCAATCGAGCAAAAAAATCTAAGAAATTTCCTTGCAGTTTCCTTCCTTTCCCAGTTTTTTTAAAAATACATCACATAAGAATAAGCTTGATAACAGATGTAGATGTTAGGTCCCACTGTTGTTGGATTTTATAGATGCAATTGTAATAGATGCACTACATGCTCTTTTGTTCAAAACAATATAACAACTGTATACTCAGAAATATCCAATATTTAATTTTCTATTGAAACACATATAAACTGTAATTCTCAATACGTTATATGTTTATTGATATGCCCCTATGGGCTTTATTATATAGGACAGACAATACACACCTTAAATCCAGATTCATGGAGCACAGATGGAATATCATGAATGGATTCCTGAAACATAGCGTCCCTATACATTTTTCGGGATCTCATCATTGTGACCCAACAGGTTTAAAACCGGTTGGTTTAGAGGTGATTCCCAGGACCTGTAGGGGTGGAGATGCATGGATTCTGAAAATGCAATCCCTCAAACTGCAAGGTTTGAACGATAATATTGATTTGGAATTTATATAAAATCCCCTTCTGTAATTATGGACTTTTGAACCACATTATATTTATGTAGTTATTGGTATATGCACAATTTGATCTATGTATTTCACTGTTTTAATTATTCATATACCGAATATGTCTTTATGATTATACCACATATAAAGTTATTTTTTATTTACACAGCTATGTTCATTTATATATTATATTTTTTTCTTTTTCTTTCTCTCTTTTTTCTCTTTTATCCAGTCTGTATTATTTTTATCATTATTATACTATATTTGCGGTATTGAAGTATCATTATAGTGAAGAATTATATCCATATATATTGAGTTTTATTATGTCCATACAAATGATCTATGTGTGTAGCAGAATATTTTCTTTTATATACAGCATATGTGTATTTTGAGTTTTTAATTTGTGTATTTATATTATATAAAAGATTTATTATGAAATATTATATCTGTTAGTAATGTAATGTTTAGAGTGCTAGATGCTTGAATATACACTGCGCTGTTATTGAAAGTCAATTAATTAACATCAGGTGAGGAGGAGGTATTTAATCCCTCCTAGTACACAGAAAAGAGTCTCCACTTCTTGAAAAAGCTGCCCCGTGCAGAGAAACGCGTTGAAGTCTTCGGATTCCCTGCATACACCAGACGTTCTACTAAGCAGGCTACTATACAAGCCGATAGCCACTGCCAGCCGCTCTCTGAAGCTGTATCAGCACTGACAGATCATTGTAGTTTGGTCACAACAGCGCATATAACAGGAGGTGTTAGAACCGTATAATTACACCGGTGGAGGTCGCCATAAGGTGCCTGCATCACTGGTCCCGATGGGCTCTCGCTTCAGGACACCCTCCGCTGACTGTTTATCCAAGCCTCCTGATGGTAATTATATACGCCACTGCCGCTGCATAGCAAGCACTGACTGGAGTTTACTTTTAACCGTGTAGAGACTGACGAGAACTACACCGATAGTCTCCGCGCTAAATATACCCAATTGCTGCTATTGAATAGACTGAAATGTGATTCTGAGAGTTACAGCTACTGCTTATATCTATCAGAATCTTTATACAATGGTGACTATTATGTGGTAACAGTATTTCTCAAAAGAGACTTGACAACTATATGTGGCAACATTATCCCTAAAAAGAAATGATAGCTTCCTGTTTGTACAGTGAAATGGAATATGAGTTATCATATATATCTATAGATCCGGTGTTTACAAGTGTATCTACTAAATGCTATTTTATATTTGTATCATAATACTCCTGGGAGCATTTATTATGTGTATTCTGGTAATTGAACTTAGTACCTTCATGTTTTGCAGTCTGTCACCTTACCAATTGAGTCATCTGCTACCATAGTGAAACTACACATTCTTATTAACCTAAAATACAGTCAGGTAGCAGGTGGCAATGCCCATTTTTGACGCGAGTGCAGACAGTTGGGGGGGAGGCGCCATTATTCATTTTGCCGTGGGCGCTAAATACCCTAGTTACACCTCTGGGAGTCAGTCCATTGGGAGAGGAGGTTAGAGAGAGTAGTTTGGAGGCATGAGGAGATTGTGGATGATGGGTGATTAATAAAGCCCTGTCTGACCTTTCCCTGCTTTCTCAAAAATGAATATTCCTTGAATATACTGATAAAAAAAAGTTATGCAGACAGTAGTAATTGCATCACAAAAATAGGAAATTGATGTGTACAGGAAAATACAGAGCATCCCTGTTCATAAAAAAAGTTATATTGGAGTTTTGGAAAACTTTTTGCAAATTTTGTTAAAGCAGTTAAACACTAATGACATAAATATGCAGTACCTATTTACTTCATAATTCAAGTAAGAAAGTTTAAAGTCAAACATAGAGGATTATACCATAAAATATTATAGAAGTATACAATGAATTGTATAATCTTATTGTGTTACATAATAACATCGATTTGAAGTCACATCTGTTAGAAGCAGATAAAAAGCACTTTCTATACAAATGGTTATATGTACAGAGTGCCAGACAATGTCTTTCTTCTATTTCCATACACTCAATCATTCTTGGTTATTCTTTATAATTCCATTTTTTAAAAAGACTGCTCTTAAAAATATAAGAAAGGCAACATTACTTTAAAAATGTCACAAATTACATGGCCAGAAGAGCAGATATTTATAGAAATGTAAAATAACTCTAGCAATCAAGCTCTCTATATAATCCAAGTATTATTATTCATCTATAAAATCACAAAATGTCACGAAAAAAAAACAACTTTCTAAACGTGTGTAAAAAACATGTGTAAAATGTGCACAATTTACTAAATGTTCATGTAAATTGATGCTACTAATGAAAACTTGCTATATTTAAAGTTAAATGTACTCTTACAATATATTTAATTATATTATATTTTTCTTGATACATGCTGTAAAAGGCAATAAACTATCTTCTTACACTGGGTGATTTTTTTTTTTTTTTTTACATCTCCGTGTTGCTGCACTGCCAATCGTACAGTGCGTGTTAGATAAATGAGAGTATGCAGGACATGTGCGCTGTCATTTGGAAATTGCTATGCTCTCATACCAGCTTAATGTATTGGCAGCATGGTGAAGATGAATTTCAGGCCACCTCCAAAGATACAGAGGATAGAGTTTGTGCACATTGTAATGCCATCAGATATCTGGGGTCTGATTATTTATTACTACCGAGAATAGGGAGGTGGCTCTGCTAAGCTACCTCCACCCTTAAAGAAAAGTCTACATTCACCCTTGTTAAATCTTGATGTTTCCACTTTTCTGCTACTATATACTAAAAAGAGATATAAATCAATACCCCAAGGTAAACTTATTCTCGCAAACATACTTGACCTCACAGACCTGTACACTGTGGTATTGTATTTAGTTATTGGTGGTCATTTAGGAAAGGCAAAACAGCCATTTCCCAGAATAGGTATATACTGCTGTGTTCCTTGATTATGTAAATGTTTCCAGATTCCCACTTAGAGCAGCAGAAGTTTGTACAATCAGTACAAAATATGGAATAGGCTTATCAATTTGCTTCGTTTTTTGGAGCAGGGCAGAACTGAGATTTAGATTTGTGGAGTAAGATTATTGTAATGAGATAAACCAAGGGTAGCCTACCCTGGTCCTCGTGAGCTACCAACAGTGCATATTTTCCAGGTCTCCTCACAGAATCACCAGTGAAATAATTAGTTTCACCTGTGGATCTTTTCAAATGTGTTAGTGTGTAATGAATACACCTGTGCACCAGCTAGGTGATCTGGAAAATGTGAACTGTTGGTAGCTCTCGAGGATCGAGGTTGGCTACCCCTGAAATAAACTGTATATTTTAAGTAGAGATTAGCGGTTAGGTTTTGCTGAAACCAAAACTTTGGGGTTTCCGACTTGTCCAGACTCGGATCATTTTTGTGGTTCCAAGCAGAACAGAGTCCCGGCTCGGGTCTTCCCGCAAGTCAGATCTCGGATGACAAAAAAACGGATCTTGTGTGTTTTTGATTGTGATTTCAGGTGCTAAAATTTTTTAAATTGACTGGAAATTTCTGGAAATTAATGTTATTAATGTTAATAATATTATGGGAACAAAAACAGGTCCAAGTTACATCATTTTTTACTGTTTTAATCATTTGTTTATTAAGAAATCCAAAACCAAAAAGGAACCAAAACACTTAAGGGTCGTTTTTCCCAAACCATAACCTTTGAGAATAGCTTTGCCAAAACCAAAATACAGGTGTCTGCGTACATCTCTAATTTTAAGGGGTATGGTTGGGTGCTTGACCAATACCATTTCACAAAGGGACTTCAGTATTTGTACAAGTTAAGAGTTAGTGGAAATTGGGTGTGACTCTATAATATTAATACATAAAACATTTATATATACAGTACACTGTGAAATATATATTTTTTTAAATAATTACATTTAAAAGCTGCTAGTGTGGCCACCTTCCCACTAAATTGGCAAATAGCTCCAGTGCTAGGCAGCCTGGGCTAGTTTCCATTATAGCAGGTAATATGAATTCTGAATACAATATGGAAGCTGAATTGTCATGTTTTATTATAAAGTGAAAGGTTGCTTTAAAAGTTTTAATTGCACATTTTCATATATCTTGCAGAGAATCTATTATTTTGATTACACTGTTTAAATAAGAGGAACTGGACATTGGATTTTGGTATTTCAAAGTCTGTGGTTAAGAAGTTCCCTGGTAAATAAGGAAGCCAGCTGGTTAGGTTCAATTTTAATGATTATTTTGAAAATCTTAGAAGATGGAGTCATTATCACGAGATTTGGAAACCTTCCATTAGGGGAGTATATGTTATTTGTTAATCATTGATTGGCTTATATTTTTAGACCAATTTAGTATATAGCTTTGTGTTTTTGAAATGACATCAGCCAGAAATTCTGATATTGCTTGCTCTGTACCGCTGTACATAAATAAATCTTCAAAGAGACTTCATTGTGTGCTGGATATGATCCTAATCAGATGGAGGTTCCACCGAAATTATGAAAAGTCAGCCAATCACAACTGACCAGTGGAAGAAAACACTTGGTTTGCCAAGGGGAAACCCTGCTGGGAAAAGGGGGCATGCTGAATTTTCCCAGTAATACAGTACACCAGTTTTTCAAATGAGTACTAAAGAGATGACATCACAACTGATCATACACAATAGTATCAGAACAGTTTATACATATTTTATTTATATGCATCTATAGATCTTTTAAATCACTTGTATATTATATGCCTATCATTTATTTTCACTTACAGTCTATGCTGCGTTCCACTCAACTAGAGTGCTATTCTTTTTATCTCTGTCACATTATCCACTGATCTCCCACTTTTAATACCTTTCTGTAACATTTCTTAAGGTTATTAGCAAATGAGAGTTGTGTGTGTAAGCATGATGTACTTATATATTATATCTGCTCTTATAGGCTGCACATAACACACAGCATAAACATGGAGTTCCTTGAACAATAATACATATATTGTATCTGCTCTTATAGGCTGCACATTACACACAGCATACACAGCATTACACACAGCATAAACATGGAGTTCCTTGGAGTTCCAACACTGCATGTAAAATTCATAAAGTGGCTTCCAGGGACCGGAGACTGACCTGGTGACTGTGGTAGCTCAGATCTAGAAACTGAGATACACCTGAAATTACCAATTGTCTGGAGCCAGAAACTAGCACAGTAGGGTCACCAACTGCCCTGAGCAGAGAACTACCAACTGCCTAGATCTACAAACTGGCACCATGTCTGTCACTGTCAACTGCCCAGAGCCAGAAACAAGTGCTGTACCTGAAACTACTAAATACCTTCAGCCAGAAACTAGTACATGTATTTACTAACTGCTGGAACTGGTGTGCTGCCTGTGGTTATGAACTGCCTGAGCCAGGAACTAGCATGGTGCCTATATTGGTTCAAGTTCAGAACCTTTGACCCCGTGCGTTAGCATAACTAAACTGCTTCAGAACATCAATAAACTTGTTCAAAATATAAAGTAAGCTAATTTAAGAAGTAAACTGCTACTTCTTGCTGCAGTTGTGCCAATAAAACAGCTGCTGAGCCGAATAGAGCCTCCCATACAGTACCCACCACTGCTGCTGGAGAGGTTACATGTCTGCAGAGAACCTGGACCGCATACATGCTCCCATGGTAATGCTAACAGCCAGCAGTGCCACAGCCTCCCATACAGTACCCACCACTACCACTGGAGAGGAGACATGTCTGCAGAGAACCCGGATCGCAGACATGCTCCCATGGTAATGCTAACAGCCAGCAGTGCCACAGCCTCCCATACAGTACCCACCACTACCACTGGAGAGGAGACATGTCTGCAGAAAACCCAGACCACAGACATGCTCCCATGGTAATGCTAAAAGCCAGCAGTGCCACCACCTCCCATACAGTACCCACCACTGCTGCCACTGGAGAGGAGACATGTCTGCAGCATGTCTGCAGACATTACCATGGGAGCATGTCTGCAGAGAACCTGGACCGCATACATGCTCCCATGGTAATGCTAACAGCCAGCAGTGCCACAGCCTCCCATACAGTACCCACCACTGCTGCTGGAGAGGAGACATGTCTGCAGAGAACCTGGACCGCATACATGCTCCCATGGTAATGCTAACAGCCAGCAGTGCCACAGCCTCCCATACAGTACCCACCACTGCTGCTGGAGAGGAGACATGTCTGCTGAGAACCCGGACCCCAGGCATGCTCCCATGGTAATGCTAACAGCCAGCAGTGGCACAGCCTCCCATACAGTACCCACCACTGCTGCTGGAGAGGAGACATGTCTGCTGAGAACCCGGACCCCAGGCATGCTCCCATGGTAATGCTAACAGCCAGCAGTGGCACAGCCTCCCATACAGTACCCACCACTGCTGCTGGAGAGGAGACATGTCTGCAGAGAACCCGGACCGCAGACATGCTCCCATGGTAATGCTAACAGCCAGCAGTGCCACAGCCTCCCATACAGTACTCACCACTGCTGCTGGAGAGGAGAAATGTCTGCTGAGAACCCGGACCCCAGGCATGCTCCCATGGTAATGCTAACAGCCAGCAGTGGCACAGCCTCCCATACAGTACCCACCACTGCTGCTGGAGAGGAGACATGTCTGCTGAGAACCCGGACCCCAGGCATGCTCCCATGGTAATGCTAACAGCCAGCAGTGGCACAGCCTCCCACACAGTACCCACTGCTGTCACTGGAGAGGAGACATGTCTGCAGAGAACCCGGACCACAGACATGCTCCCATGGTGATGCTAACAGCCAGCAGTGCCACAGCCTCCCACACAGTACCCACTGCTGTCACTGGAGAGGTTACATGTCTGCAGAGAACCCGGACCACAGACATGCTCCCATGGTGATGCTAACAATTACCAACATATTGCTGAAAGCTGTACAATAATAAAGGGCCTAATGTATGTTGCCTATGCAAAAAGTGACAGAAAGAGCCCTGCCAAAACACACTCATACAGAATATAGTTTAGTTAATGCATCCTTATGAGTTGCACAATATCCGCAAGATGATCAGTTAACAGAACAAGCTTTTTTACTCCATTGCACAAAAGTGACATTAATTTGATGATTTTTTTTATAAGTCAGTGTAATGTTTTTCTTTATAGTAAGCAATTAGATTTAATTCATGCCACAAAAGAATAAATGTATCAATTATATTTTACATCTTGCAATTAATGAGCTACTGTACCTGAAACAAGACAGTTATTTTGCGAATCACATCCTGACATAATTGGGCTGACTCAGGCCGGGCTGCTCACATATTTCATACCTCCTAAAACACAACTAGTGGCAAAATATATTTTAGAGCTCCAGTAACAAATACACATTGGAAATGTAACTGATACTTCTCTCAGTCAACCACTAATTAGTGAGTGTAATACTAAGTTGCCAAACACCAATGCTAAACGTGTCACTTATTGTACTAATAACACAGAGGTTTAGTTACAAAATTAATGTAACTTCATTTTAATTAGTTCTTTAACTTAACATAATTCCTCTGCATTTCTAAGGCAGATTTCCCAGGCATGTAATTCAAAGCAGCTGTATGTGCTATGTGCTATATAAGAATTCAGTATTGATAACACTTACAGTAGGTGTATAAAGCTTCTCATACCTGGGAAGTTGTGCTCTTGCAAACAAGCCTGTGGCAGTCATATTTACTATCTGACACAGAATTTTCCCTGGACTTCACCCTTCATAACCCCCAAGTCATGTCACTCATATCATTCACAGCAGGGTGCAGCCCTGGATAAATCTGTCACATGAACCTTGCTTGTATTTGAGTATAATGCTGCATGTGCTACCCCTTATATTTATTTTTTAAATTGTAATGTCCAATGGGAGCTCACAGAAATTGAAGCACCGATGGCATTATATTATGTGCTGGATGATTGAAGGATGTGCTGTGCTGAAAATTAGTGACTACTTATGTACTCGTCATATGGGGTTATGCGCAGGATTATTGTTACCTACTATATATCATGTGCTGAGCAATTGGGAGGCTGAGCAATTGAGAATTTCTATTTATTAAGTATTTGATGTAATTTTATGTTTTATAAATTACGATGATGTTTTCTATGGTGAACAATTGGGAGATTTATATATTAGACAATTTTGGCTCTTTTTCACAATTGATCATGTTCCCATAGCCTGTTGTGGGGATTAGCGGTGTCTGCTTAACTTGTGAAGCATCGGAAAGCTTTGCTTTCCATTGCAAGGTAACATCATCTTGCTATGGCATTTCCTATTTCCGCAATGGGGAAAGTGTGAACCTAGAGCGACTTTACTAGAATCCCTTTGGGTCAAGTACCTATGAGCCTGCTAAGCAGCCAGGGCCACTGACATTTCAGGTGGTCCCAGGTGATGAGTGGGCATGACCACTGGTAAAGGCGTGGATATGCCATCTCATTCTGTACACTACTATGGTCTGCGCAACCACTAAGCATGATCGCCACTTTGAAAGGGGCATGGTTACGTCTCGCTGTATTTCCAAGCCCCTGCAGAGAACCTGGTCCAAGTAATCTGTACCCACTCTCCCCTCTTGGCTTCCCTGGTGGCTGTGCATATGTTCTGTTCACTGGAGACCTCGGATGCCCATGATGGGGAGAACTTACATTTATAGTTGCGGCACATTGTAACCCCAGTAACTGAGTGAATTATCTGGATCAGCGAAGATCAGTAAGTTAAATATCATAAATCACTTTTTTTTTAAACATTACATAAAATGTGTTCCAGTGCTTGGATACATGTAGAGCAAACAGCCTTACAATTACAAGCAGTATGCCCATCACTAATCATTTGGCTTTCAGTGTTAAGTGAAGGTAGTGTCTACTAATAAGCTGTTTTAGACTTTATTTTGCACTTCTGTATTGACAGGTTTTGACATGAGGTTCAGTCAGCTATCCAGCAAGGGACATCATTTAATTGGTAGCATGCTTTATGTCATTTGTCATCTCAGCATTTCCTCCTGAACTTTGCCCATCTTTGGCAAACACACAACATTTTGAAAAAATAAATATTTAAACAATGGAGCTTTTAATTCTATTGAATGGTGGCACATCTAATCTTGCAGTTTAAAATATGCACATAAATAAAGCCAGACTATAGTTGTTAGAAAAACTCTGTGTTTAACATATATGTCTGTTAAGATTTGATGGACTTTGTTTTTAAAGAGGAGATTTTATTTTATACAAAAACAGGATTATGAAGCATTAAAAAACTGCACCAAAGTTGATTAATACCAA
Source organism: Taudactylus pleione (assembly GCA_031769625.1). Taxonomy (NCBI): domain Eukaryota; kingdom Metazoa; phylum Chordata; class Amphibia; order Anura; family Myobatrachidae; genus Taudactylus; species Taudactylus pleione. The sequence continues at coordinate 14,987,594 of JAUIMM010000178.1, forward strand.
AGCATATATGGTTATACTAATCCTAAAAAGGTTATACTAAACCTAAAAGGTAATACTAAACATAAAAAGGTTCCTTAATTTGTTAAACAAAATGTGATCAACTTTGCACATAATAAAGAGAAGCCATAGGTTGCTGCAAGCATTGTACGGAATTTTTTATTTCAGAAAGGAGAAATGCAAATTTAAATACTGCATACCCCAAATGTTTTGTGTGGTCTAAAGACTATTATAAATTATTATTATTTTGTTTAATATATTTATTTATTTATTATTTATTACCAGTTACTTCTATAGTGCACACAGTCCCTGCCCCAATGGAGCTTACAGTCTATGGGCCTCATTTATTAACGAGTTTTATCACCAAAACGAGTGATAAATTTCACTGTGTATGATAAATGGTGCTCCAGCCAATCAGCTCCCAACTGTCAACTGTTAGAAAAATGACAGTTGGGAGCTGATTGGCTGGAGCACCATTTATCATACACAGTGAAATTTATCACTCGTTTTAGTGATCAAACTCGTTAATAAATGGGAGCCTAAATTCCCTACCACATGCTCACACACACACATACACTAGGGTTAATTTTGTTGGGGGCCAATTAACCTATACATATATTTTTGGAGAGTGGGAACAAATCGGGATACCTGGAGGAACCCACGCAAGCACGGGGAGAATATGCAAACTCCACACGGTAAGTGCCATAATGGGAATCAAACCCACGACCTCAGTGCTGTGAGGCAGTAATGCTAACCATTACACCGTCTGTGCTGCCCCAATATCATATATTGTTATTTCTGTAGTGATCATCAATATCACAGTTCACTTTATAATATTTTAGTTGTGCTATTATTTAGGTGCGGATAATTAAGACACAATAAAATAACAGAGCTTCAAACTTTATAACTTGCATAAGGAAATCTTTGCTGCATATCATAGTTTTGATACGTGTCAAATCAATCCATGATACTTCTTGATATGGCATGCCCTTGTGAATGTTTTTTATTTTAGGGGTGTGGGGAGGGTTTGTCTTGAGGATAAAGTTTTCTTTTATTAAAGCATGGAGAAACAAATCTCTTGTTTTTGTAAGTACATTTACAGTATACAGCATAAAAATACACATTATATAATGCTTTCCATACTTTATGTTTAATTAAATGAAGGGGTTATTTCTAAAATAGTAATATGAAACGTTGATGTGACAGTTAAACTCTTGCACAGTGCAGTTTCCAGTTTTAACCAGGTATCCAGGTGCACATCTAGTTTGTGTTGGCAACTCCAAAACAGGCATACACCTAAGTGCACAGAAAGCCCTTTGGGGTAAATGAAAGTTGCAGGCAGACGCAAGATTTTAGAGATTTTGCATCTAGATTCAAAGTGGCAATAATTGAAGGTTTTCCCTTTTAAATTATTGCCACGTTTAAATCTATTTTATAAATCGACAAAATCTTGCAGCTACCTGGAACATGAAGGATATGAATTTACTTCTTTATCTGGAATATGAAGCATCCTGCATAATGTATCCCATACCTGTACTTTATGTAACATTTATGGAGACAGAGAATAGACACAAATGTAGATTTTATTTTGTACATTTAATATATATAAATTTTATTTTCATCTAACCTGAGGACCCCCCATACCTCATCGCATTACCTAGCTTTCTTTAGGGTCCATTCAGTAAGCCTTGGAGGGAGATAAATGGGAGAGAGATAAACTACCAAACAATCAGCTCTTAACTGTCACATTACAGACTGTGTTTGAAAGACTACAGTTAGGAGCTGATTGGTTTGTACTTTATCTCTCTCTACTTTATCTCTCTCCAAGGCTTAGTGAATAGGCCACTTTATACAGTCAAGACACTTTATCCAGTTTTGTAACACTGGTAGACTCATTGTGACAGGTCTCCCCTGCAACTCCCTGTGCGTCCCTTCACTCAAGGGATACCCTGCTAATGTCAGTGTTGTGATGTCACACCATTTCTCTTTATTAATTAGGGTGCATAGGCTTTCCTACTAAGCTGTGCATACAGTTGCAATAATTTGGATGTTATAGTTCCTGACCACAGCAGTGAAATGGTTATTTACAGATGAGTTTGTGGCATGGGATCATGTGCTGCGAAACCTTCCTACTGCTGCCAATGCTCAGACTGTGGGTGGAAATAGTTTAACTCTTTTACTGAGGGACTCATTTGTAGCTTCTTGATGAGACACATATAGTTAGACAGTGAGGATGAAAAGACACAAGTACATCATGTTCAATCTATCGACAATATATTGTATTAATCCGCTCAAAGGTAAAACAAAACTCCTAGTGCGACAAATGCCTATTTAGTCACATGGCAGGAAAAACCCATTCCTGACCCCAAAGGTTGCAGTTGAATAAATTCTTTGGTGCCATAACCCTGATATTGTTAATTATTATTCAAGCTATAGAAACCGTTACTTGTAACATGTCCAAAACATTTCTAAATCCTGCTTTTTACATCCCAACCTAGTGTGCTGAGGAATCCTACAGATCTACCACTCTTACAGTCCAGAACTCTTGATATGATCATGGCGAACTTGTATTTCTTCCATTCCCTCACCCCCCCCCCCTCGAAGCCTAACTCTATCCTTCCCCTCCCTCAGCCTAACTGTAGTCCTCCTCACTTGTAGCTTAACCTTAACCCTCTTCTCCCGCAGCCTAACCCTAACCCCCTTCCTGTGGCCTAAACCAAACCCACATACTTACCATTAGAAGGTGTCGCATTCTGACCTGTTCAGATCCCGCCACCAGTATTGTGATAATAGGGATTCTGACTGTTGGGATGATGACTATATCCCCTTACTCTACATAAATTACAGTGTGGAAAATTGTAATCATCACATGAAACTTCAGCCTGATAACACTTAAAATTCTCTAATTTCATTCAATTAAACAGCTATGTTTAGTGTTATGTAAGGCATAAATTAATTGTGTCAGGAACATTGGGAAAGGTTTATTTTTAAAATGAGCTAAGTGTGCCTAAAAGTACACTTCTCTGACATAATGCAGCTGAGAATTACAAAATGTGTCCCATTAAAAGTTTAGCGGGAGAAACGATTCCAGGGAGCACCTCCAGCATGTAAAATTTATCTTATGATAAAATTATGATATAAGATATGATATATATGCTACCTATTGCTGGTTTTACTTATAGATGTGAAATATAACACTGGTTATTATTCCTGTGCGGGATATTCTGATTTCTTCGGGAGAAACGATCGCAAGGTCTGAAGTGGTGCTGGATTCAATTTTTGTGTAGAAAAAATGGCTGTGATCCATTTCCACAATTATTTCTATGTCCTCTCCACCTTATTACCTTATTTTACTAATTTCCATAAAGTAAAATAACATTTGCAAAACTAGATGCACTGTCCAGTTTCTTCTTTTGGCCAGGGCAACTTTCATCTGTTACCATATTGCTCTCTAAACCTGCACAAACTGCTTCCACATCCACATTCCTCATCCATATTTGACCATATATGTCTGTGATGAAACTCTATAATCTGAAAAAGACTTTTCATAACATTTTCTGACCACGACATGCCACTGTTTTAAAGTGGTGATTCCAGTTTATGCATATGGTCATAAGATAAGAATTTTATCTGCACCAATGGTTGCAGAATGATTCTTATGAATCTAGTTCAGACAATGTTTTTCTCTCTATAAAGTTGAGAAGGAGAGAACAACTTATAGCGACAAGGGGGTTCGTTTATTAATAATGGTTACTATATAGAAAGGAGTGAAAACCCCAGAGAACCAATTAGATTCAAATTGCCATTTTTCTAACTCAGTTTACAAAACAAATCCACTGTGGATGAGAACACTGTCACACTCACCCTATCTTCCTCTTCCCTGAAGTCTGGCATAGTGCTGATACACAGGCTGACTGCTGTGATGGCCACAAAAGACACTGACAAACAGGCAAAAATCTTCCCAGGAATCCCTGAGTGAGGGTTCTCCACCATGTCCCTGAGATGTTTCATACATTGGGCCACACGCCCACTGTCCTGCAAGGCACTTTGTGAATTCTCCTTGGAGGTGCTAAATTCACCCTCATACATCCTGGCCTCAGCTAATTCCTCTTCCTTCTGCTGCAGCTTTCTAAGGCAGCACCATTCCAGTTGTTCTTCTTCTATCCCCCAGTAGATAAGTTCTTCCTGGAAGGAAAGGGCGCACATCTCCCTCAGTATTCTCAGCTTCCCAGCTGCCATAAAAGTCATAATAGTCCTAAAGGCACTTGGGTTACGATCAAAGAAGAACTCATTACAGTTGATGTCATAGTCATCACAAACATCCATGATTTCATCATAATTATTACAATCTCTTAGTTTTCCTAACCGTGTCAATGGGCAGTCTTCCAGTGTTGTCCATGGGATCCGGTATTTTATGCCCCCTACATTGATGATTACATGTCTCATTCTGTCGTCCACTTGTCCTCTGTAACATCTTTCTTCACCTGGGCGGAGGAGCTTAGCTGTTTTGTAGAAAACTCCTTTCCTTGTCTGTACTTCACATAAGTTCTCCAAGTTTTTGAACCTAAATGAGGTGAAGTCAGACTCAGCTTTTCCTGCCAATAATGCCATTTCTTGATACATTGGCTTCCTTCATTGAACCAACCACTCTTTGTAAACAAAAAAAGGTAGATGCTCTAATTATCAAAGCAGCTGCCAATCTGAAAGAAAAGAAAACATGTTTAAAGGTATTGTGCAGTTTATGGACATTAAGTGCAGGAAAATAAATGTAATGCAATTAGCACATGGAATATTACTTTGTCTTGCATGGGCTAGCAAAAAAATGCTTCTGATGACAGTATATCTAGGTATGATCACAATTCTAGACTTTTTGCTTTATTTCCCCCCATACACCACAGTACAAATGAAAGGGATGGTGAATACTCAGCTGAAATTCTAATTTTGGAACCTCTTCATCATCTGAGCACTTTTGCTATTTGCTTGCTACACAGTGGATAACTTTATAATTGTTAGGGTATTTGTGATACCATGTAAGCATGAGGTATCACTTAACATCAGTAGAAGATGCAGCCCAGCTATTGGATGCAGAAAGCTGTGTCTGTACAAGACAAATAATCCATCCATGATGCAGCAGGAAACCGGAAACATGCACATCAGAAGAGAGTGGAAGGCCACATGAGAGAGACGCACTATAGAGTAGGAAGGAAATTATTGCGAGGAAAAGTGGCAAAAACGTTTTCCAAATTTGAGAGAGGAGCACACAGTTGATTTGGGGCCACACTAAAGATCCAGTGAGCGGAAATGCTTTATGGCAGTGTTTTTGTGCTACAGAGTATAGAGACTTTATAAAGCAGTGTCGACAATGATGCTTGAGGGCAGATGTACCAAGCTCTGGAAAGTGATAAATTGGAGAGTGATAAACTGTCAATCAATCAGCTCTTGTCATTTTTCAAACATAGCCTGTAACATGTCAGTTAGAAGCTGTTTGGCTGGTAGTTTATCACTTTCCAATTTATCACTTCCCAGAACTTAGTACATCAAAAAAATGATTCTGAACTGTCCTTGTTCCCCACATTCAATCTGTCTCAAAATCATGTTACATATATCTAAAAAACATATTGAAAATTCGACCATATCTCACACAAGACACTTAAAAAACTCTAATCCATGCACTCATTATTTCCTGCATCGACTTTTGCAATAGTCTCCTTACTGGTCTCCCCAAAAACAGGCTCTCGCCATTACAATTCATTATGAATGCAGCTGTGGGGCTGATCTTCCTCGCCAAACATTTATCGTCTGCTGTTCCGCTCTGTCAGTCCCTCCATCGGTTGCCGGTTTTCTACCGTATGCAATACAAAATACTTTTACTTACACATAAGGCTATTAACCAAACCACATGCACATACATCTCTTCACTCATCTCAAAATATCTCCCAACCCGACTTCTCCACTCAAGATCTGCATCTCTCATCCCCACAAATTACTTACTCCCATTCACGGTTACAGGACTTTTTTTGGGCTGCACCTACTCTATGGAATGCCTTACCACGTGCAATAAGACTTTCCTCTAGTCTCCAATCCTTCAAGTGTTCCCTGAAAACTCACCTCTTCAGGCAAGCTTATCAGATTCCAGAACTGCCCACAAAACCTTCATAGCTTCCATATCTAATTACATCCCCTTTCACAGTCCACACATAACCTCACACATTCTTTCACATCCTCCTGACATTTGGGAACATTCCTGTGTGACTGGATCATGCAGCCCACCAAGAAACTCTGCATTCTGGCTAGACCAAAATGCAATATACAGTATAGCATCTATCTTTGTGTATCAATGCCTATTTCCCTATAGATGGTAAGCTTGCGAGCAGGGCCTTTCTACCAATATACTGTATCTATCTGTTATTACCCAATTTTGTTCTATTAGTGTTTCCAATTATAAAGCGCAAAGGAAAATGCTGCGCTATATAAGAAACTGTTAATAAATGAAATAATAAATAAATTACATCATGAAATGCATGTCAGACCTAGCAAGCACAGTCATGCCTCTGACTCAGGCCCTTAATGTCATTCTGGGAGGGTTAATACTAGAGAAGAGCAGTTCGGATTAGACTCTGTTCTTTTTGCCAATTTAACGCAAGTTTGGATTTATCCTATTGGCTTTCCAAAACACGTGAGAGCCTAATAGCCAATATAATGCCGGTTTTTGAGATCCGAACATAACCGAGTAAAACTGGACCGCTCATCTCTCGCTAATACATTTGCAACATTTTAAACTCAATCCTTGCTGGAATTAAAGTTAATTACCGCTAATCTGTGTTGGCCTCTTTTTCACCTCATGTTTGAGAAACATCAGAACTCACAAATGTCTATAAGTGCTTATCTGGCCCCGCTGTAATCATTCTTTCATATTAAGCTGTGGATTTCCACATGTATGGCCTAAAGACAGGTTTGAAAACAAGTGCTGCTAAGCCTTTGACAAACATTAACTTGGTATAACTGACATTAAATATGACTGTTCTGTTGTACACAAGATGGAAAGTTCATGTTTACTTTCCTTGCCTTACTTCTTCCTGTATTTTCTATGATTTTGCATACTGTATACTGTATAACTGCAATTTCAAAGCAGTTTTAATGTCAATATGCACAAATTAAACCAATTGTACACAACATATCTGTTGAACTGTCCCAAGTCTTTGCCGATGTGGTGCCATCACATAGGGTGCAGGGACATGGGGGTGGCACAATTGCTGCCACACAGCCACTGCTGTTTGCTTGCAGGGTGCCTGAAACAGCACCCTGCAGCCAGTATTGCTGTTGTAGAGCGGCCCGGAATGTCCTGAGGATGTTACGGACTGTGCTGAATCTCCTGGTGCTAGTGGTACCACCCGCTCAGCCTGACACCATTATGTCACATGTTCAGGAGGCAGGTACGGCACAGGGCAAAGTGCTTACCCTTATAATTTTACAGAAGACAACCTTGATGAGAGCAGAGACCATTAGTGCCACCACCTAATTACCCCGGCTATTAAATAACATATATACTGTACTTGCTGCTCTCTCTCTCTCTCTCTATATATATATATATATATATAAAATAGAACAATGAAAATAAATGACATCATGAAATCCATGTCAGACCTAACGTCTCAGGTGTATATTTGTGCATTGGAATGTGCAAGGACTGAGACACCTACTGTCAGAGTCTGTACTGTAGATGCAGAAATACCAGCCCCATGGCAGTTGTAGTTTCTGCATCATACATGAGCAGCTAAGCATCCGTGTACACAACCTCTTTCACAGACATGCCCACGACACTCCTATAACACGTCCATAAGACAGATCATGTCCGCGTGTGCGCTAAGACACCTCCCAGTCACCGCCTAGGAATGCCCACTACATTTTCAATACATGTCTCCCTGTATGGATCTGAAAATGCGACTGCAACTCTGTACGCAGAAAAAGGGATGCATGCACGGTGCGACTTAGACACATGTGCAGAAAAATGCTCCACTGTGTATGACATTGGCAGTTTTGCGTCCAACTCAGAAATAGCCTCCATGTCAGGCCTCAGCGTACGCTCTGTCACCATAACAAGAGCTGCCGCACAGGCCCTCCTGCACACCTACAGCATTTTCATGGTCCCGGCATCAGATTAACGAGGAGAGTGTTCAAATTCTGCGCAGCCTGAACTGACAATATCCATGCAACCTGTCTAGCCATGTCCCTCACACAATGGGCCTGATTCAGAGGTGGACACTGATGCGATCGCAGCTGCGATTCTGTATGTAACGCTGCTGTGAAAATATGCTAATGGTTCCAAGGATCACCCAAGCATATGGATACCCACTGCTGCCTTCTCATCTGCATGCCCTCTAAGAGCCGCGGCGGGCCCGGGTAATAGGGGGCATGGCCTAATCGTAGGAGGCATGGCCACGCCCCCTTCCAGAGGGAGGGGGGCGCTCTGGGCCCCCTCAGCTCTGCTCAAAGCCAGAGCGGGCGCGATCGCTCCCCCCCACAGGCTTAGGAGACTGCTGTGGCTGCTGCTCAGCAGCCACGAGCAGTCTCCACTGCAGCTCAGCACACGCAGGGAAGAGAAGGGAATGGAATAAGGAAGCCGAGTGTCAGGGAAAAAAAGAAACGATGTCGAGGGGAGGACTGAGAGATGGGAAAGAGCCTGATTCAGTGGTGGATGTTATTGCAATCGTATTTTGTCTATTTATGCAGCTGTGACTGCGCCTATATGCTAATGCTGCATCAGATGGGCTTCCAACTGAGATGCCCACCGGCTGTGGCGCTAATCCCTCGCTAAGACACACCATTGGACGCATCGGTCACATCATCAGACGCACCATCAGAGATTGCACCTACCTTATGGAAAGTGCAATGTCTCCATCTGAACATGGCTGTGGGGTCAGTGAAACTGCGTCTTTGGATACAGTCGCTGACCGCGACATGCCCAGGTCAGCCAGCCACCCTCCTGTTACTTCCCAAAAACGACCAGCGAAATTGCAAGGATCTGCGCCTTTGTATGGTAACCATCAGGATCATGGACACATGCACAGACAGATAAAATCAGCCGCTTGCGTCCGACGCTGCCACTGTTTGCACCTCAGAGCCAGGCCCACTGTGAGGAGAGAGATGATTGGTGTAAGGGTGGGAGGGAGAGGAGAAAAGAGACAAGGGCTTGGTAAATTCAGCAATTAGCAGCCCCCATGGAAACCTGTGAATGAAAACAGGGAAAGAGAGAGTGAGACAGAGAGAGAGAGACAGAGAGAGAGCGCGTGCGAGAGAGAGTGAAAGAAAGAGACAGAGAGAGAGAGCGAGAGAGAGAGAGAGAGAGAGAGAGAAAGAGACAGAGAGAAAGACAGAGAGAGAGAGAGAGAGAGAGAGAGAGAGAGAGACAAAAACCCCAGCAGACAACAGCTAGTTAGTGATATGAGTAGCTGGAAATGGATCTCTTAGTGCAAACACACGTAACACAATTTGCATAATTTCGGGGAGGTGCAAGTACCTTTTACTGCGTGTTCACCTCTTAAATTGGAGACACCACATTTCCTACCAAGGGCCTCATATAGAATTGGACATTTACTATTATGTAAATACTAAATAAATGATGCATTTATGCGAAGATGCTGAGCTGCAAGTCTGTGTATTAAATGTATCAATGCATGATAACTTTAGACAACGTTTTTCCCAATATATTCCCACAATAGAGAACACACATACACTTATTGCAACTTCCTCAAATAACATTGGCGATACTTATATGATCATCATAGAGACCCTCCTATTGTCAGCACCCAAATTGCAATCTCATGTTTATGGCATTGAAGCAGTTAGTATATGTTAAGAGCAATGAGAATTTACATTTCTTGAGTAGTAACTGATTTAGTTTTTTTGCCAGTACTAATAATAAAGGTTTTCATGTGTAATAAATGGTACTGTCAGGACTGTTATAAACGACGTATGTGACTCTGGTGCAATGTTTTCTTCTTAATAAAAGTAGTGTCAAGTCTGAGCGGATGATGACTGGTTATTGCTACCACAGGGGAACCCTATCTTCGATCTCTAAAATGCTAACCATTGTTCAGTTCACTATTATGGTAAAGAAAACAGATGTATTATACTCAGGCTTGTCTACCCTCCCGATTTGGTCGGGAGCCTCCCGAATATCGGGTGCCGCTCCCGACCCCCCGGATAGGCAGGCAAGCGTCCCGGCTGCCGCCTGCCCCCCCGACTACCTAGTAGAAACCCCCGCAGCGGGCGCCCCAATGACGCAATTTGCGCTGTATCGCGTCATCGTGGCTCTGCCCCCTGCTTCACAATGCCTTTATTTTCTGCATTTTGAGGAGGGGGCGGGGCCACGATGACGTGAATGTGCGGCTCCACCCATGGCCCCGACCCCCAACACGGACCCATTGCTTAGCCACATCCCCCACTGTGTGCAGGTATTCAGCTCCCTCCCGGAAGGTGGGAGCTGAATGTTGGCAAGTATGATTATAATGAGTAACGTACAGTAACTCATACTGTACATCTAAATCAACGTGCAACAAAAGATAAGTTAACATAATTTAAAAGTCTGTTTGTTATGATGAAAATCTTTCTACTCAATCAAGCTTCCTTGGTGCAAAACAACTTAATTTTCACTTTTATTTTGATTTTGATTAATTTACTGCTTACTGTTTTGAAAATCATTTAAATAGCTGCTTCATCTGTGCCATAGCATGATACATCTTAATTCCTGGGGGTAAATTTACTAAGATGGAAGTTCTATTAAGAAGTCATGTTGCCCATAGCAACCAATCAGATTCCAGGTATTATCTTCTAGAAGGTGCTAGACAAATGAGAAGTAGAATCTGATTGGTTGCTATGGGCAACATCACTTCTTAATAGAACTCCCATCTTAGTAAATTTACCCCCTGGAGTGTGTTGTTGTATATATTGCTGTCTAATGCTGGACATATACTGTTCAGCCCGATCAGTCGATAATCATCTGATTGGGTGGATAATTGAACAGTGTATTGCTGCGACTGAGCAGTAATTATCTGTCGGACATGCTGAAAACGTCTAATAGACATTTTATTTCACAGTGTATGCCCAGCATTAGGGATTTATTCTTTAAATATACAGTTCTGAAACCATAGTGAGATCACAATTTTAAAACTAAACTGTCTAAGAATGTGAATTTAAAAAAAAAAAAAAAAAAAATTTCGAACACACTTCCACTACCCATACACATAGGTGTGATGTGATCTTATGACTCAGGGATGAGTTATATGAGATGGGTATATTTTGTCGAAGCTCCAGCGGTGTCTTCTGGGTCTGGCAGTCAGGTGACCCTAGTCCTAACCCTTAAGCTGCATACACACACAACGATTTTTTGAACGATTATCGTTAAATGATATCGATTAACGATAATCGTTTGAAAAAAATCGTTCACTTTCTGAGTCAAACGATGAACGATTATCGTTTATGCGCGTTCACGTTTGTAGTTTGTAGTTCAGTCAGACTTGTCAACTCAACGATTTTCAGTAAGGGAATATGCAAAAATCATTTGTAGTTCAAAAAAATCGTTCATTACATTTAGTAAATGAACGATTTTAGTAAACGATTTTCGTAAATTTTTTGAAGGGAAAAAATCGATTACTAAAATCGTTCATTTACAAAATCGTTGTGTGTGTATGCAGCTTAACTCATTACTAGAGATATGTGCGGACCCCCGTGCTTTGGTTTTGGTTCTAATTCATCTACGTGTTTTGGTTTTGCCAGAACCACCCTCACGTGTTTTTGATCTGGAATTTTTTTTAAATGTTAAGAAAAAAAGCTAAAATCATATAATTTGGGCCTGTTATTCTTCCTATAGTACTACTAACCTCAATATCATTAATTTGCAGTCATTTCCAGTCAATTTTCACCACTTCACAGCTCACAATATTGTTCACCAATAATGGCCAAAGGCTGGCTGGCTCAACTAAGCAACACAGCAGCGGCACAAACATTTGGCAGTTTAAAAAATATAGCACATCTATGAAACATTGCGACACAGCAGTGGCAAACAGGATGGCAGTTTAATAAACTATACGACCCCAATGAAAAAATGTTTTCATTAATCAAGAACTAGATTAGACAGAGGCCTCAGGGAAATGGAAGTGGAGTATGCAGTGAAAGGCAGGTAAAAAAGAATGATTGATTGATAAATTGATTAATTAAAGAAGATTAAAATTGAGATGTGGCCTTTGCGGGAGCTGTTTTGCAGCAACTGAGAAGAGAAAAGGCCATAAAAGAATACAATTGTAATAGCCAAAGATTCCTGATAAGTGTTGCAAGAGAAGCTGTCCAAAATACTCCCCTCCTCCCTAATTTGGTAACACACCCCTATAGTATGAGGTGCACTAGAGAGTCTGAGCAATATTTTTTTTAACACAGTACCTTACAGTGCTCCTACTAATGGCACCCTAATGATGTTATGTATTAATACAGTGCCTGAACACACATCAGTTTTATATTTATTAATTTTTAACCCAGTGCCTCACAGTGCTTCTAGTAATGGCACCCTAATGGTGTTATTTTTTAACACAGTGCCTAAATACACAACACAGTGCCTCCCAGTGCTCCTAGTAATGACAGCCTAATGTTGTTTTTTAACACAGTACACACAACAGTGTTTTATTTTAATTTTGTAACACAGTACCTGAAGAACATACAGTGTGGTCCTAATGTCTTTTTTTAACACAGTTCCTCAGAGTGCTTGTATGACAGTGGCACCCTATGGCTTTTTTTTAATTTAGACAGTGCTGCTTTAACACAGTGCTCCTAATAATGGCTTTTTTTTTAACACAGTGGCTGTCTGAACACACAACACTGTGTTTTATTTAACATATTGCCATAGTGTTTTTAACACAGTGTATGAAACCCTGAACACACAACACAGTGCCTTTGACGTTTTTTAATAATACAGTGCTCATAAATGCACTTTTTAGTCCACAGTGCCTGGCCCTGAATGAAAACACAACACAGTGCCTCACAGTACTGCAGCCCACAGTCCACACCCTCAGATCTCCTGTGTGAAATGATACCCAATTACAAGGGAGGGACTTTTATAAAAAATCCAAAAAACTCAAGATCCAATGCTGGGAACATGACGCAATCCACAAGATCTGGCACTGGAAAGTTGACTTTTTACCTTGTTTTGGGATCCAAAGTTGGCAGGAAGACCTGAGTCGTAACTAATAAGTTTGGATGTGTAAGGTCATACAATATAAACCATTATAAAACAACATTAAAAATGTGTCCACTTTAAAAAATGCAAACCATAAACTATAAAACATATCATACAGAACTCTTATATCTAGAAATATAATAGAGTGCTCCCCTGTACACATGATTCTGAAAACTTCTCTGCTTAATATGTGGATAATTAGATTGTGCAGTCTGATGAGTACAGAGTTCCATTTGCATGCCAGAAATGCATAGGGAATACTTATTGATCATGGTTGTTATACATTGATGAAGTCAATAAAATAATCTAAGGTACCACAATTAAAATGACAGGCCTCATAGAGCCTGTAGACAATGTTATTGCATTTCCAATGGGCACATTAAAATCTATATTGTATATTTCAAATTCCCCATGATATCACAATGACATATGACAATGCTGTCTTTTTTGTTGTTTTGTTTTCTTCTATAATTTAGTATTTACATTTCATGTCCCATTCAATTTTTTATTGTCAGAAGTTGTCTGAAGCTGTGACCATTTTACTTAGTAATCCTATATTCTCTAAAGGTCTGAATTATTTGTCATTCAGACACTGATAGATCTATTTAACAGTAAAAGTAAAATAGAAGAGATTTTCTATTGCATATTGCAGCAATAGAAAATCTTCTATCACAGACATACCTCTTTCCTGGCTAGTTGCTGTCCATTCTGCACACGCATGACCTGGCATTGCCAGATCTCACTGGTGCAATGCAATTGCAAGCCTAGTCCCATTTTCTCTAATTTAAGGATCCTCTCTAGAAGATAAATAGGCTCTTAACCACAACACTCTAGATATATTTAAATGAATATTTGTGTTATTGGTTATTTATTAATTTTTCTCCACAGAAAATGTCATCAATGTACTGATAATTGTAGTCTCCATTATAACCAACTTTCTACTAAACATAGGTCTGCAAGCAGAGCAGAAAAGTGGTACTTAAATATAAATAGTCCGCTATTATTATTTTTGACTCTTGAAGGGGAATATTTGCTAAAGTTAGAGTTTTTAGAGGTGGAGATGTTGCCCATAACAACCAAACAGATTCTAGCTATTATCTTCTAGAAGGTGCTGCAAATGTTAAATGTTAAGTAGAATCTGATTGGTCGCTATTGGCAACATCTCCATTTCTAAAAACTCTCACTTTAGTAACTATACCCCTTGGTTTCTATATCAAATGTTGATATTTATACTAATTATGCCTAAATAGTACTGCCATTATTTTATGATGCTGATGAGTCATTGTTTAAATGTTCAAAAGAGTATTTATGTTTCTCACCATTAAATCTATGTCTCTGAACCCATCTGGTGGACACTGCTAATCATTGGGGCATAGAGCATAATATGTGTAGAGCAGTCACATCTTTAAACTACAACTTGTAGACTAGTTTTCTGCTACCTCTCTACATCCCATCAGCATAAGACTACAGTTTATAATTAACAATGCCCAGAGAAGAAAATAAACCTCAAACTATTAGAATAAAACATAGGGAAAACAGATACAAACCAAGTGCTTCAAATGGATTCAGAGAAATGGATTTAGCATTGAGTACCAGAAATCTTTTTTTTCTCATTCAATACTCTGAGGGACGTTGCCAGACATTGGGACACTCCAATGCTGCCTCTAGGGGAGGGTATGCTCAGACAAAGCTGTGGACAAAACGTTGCGCCAAAAAAGCATTGTTTTTGTTAAATGTAGTAAATGCACTTTTTAGTCCACAGTGCCTGGCCCTGAAGACACAACACAGTGCCTCACAGTACTGCAGCCCACAGTCCACACCCTCTCCCTCAGATCTCCTGTGTAAAATGACACCCAATTACAAGGGAGGGACTTTTATAAAAAATCCAAAAAACTCACGATCCAATGCTGGGAAGATGATGCAATCCACAAGATCTGGCACTGGAAAGTTGACTTTTTACCTTGTTTTGGGATCCAAAGTTGGCAGGAAGACCTGAGTCGTAACTAATAAGTTTGGATGTGTAAGGTCATACAATATAAACCATTATAAAACAACATTAAAAATGTGTCCACTTTAAAAAATGCAAACCATAAACTATAAAACATATCATACAGAACTCTTATATCTAGAAATATAATAGTGTGCTCCCCTGTACACATAATTCTGAAAACCTCTCTGCTTAATATGTGGATAATTAGATCGTGCAGTCTGATGAGTACAGTGTTCCATTTGCATGCCAGAAATGCATAGGGAATACTTATTGATCATGGTTGTTATACATTGATGAAGTCAATAAAATTATCTAAGGTACCACAATTAAAGTGACAGGCCTCATAGAGCCTGTAGACAATGTTATTGCATTTCCAATTGGCACATTAAAATCTATATTGTATATTTCAAATGCTCCATGATATCACAATGACATATGACAATGCTGTCTTTTTTGTTGTTTTGTTTTCTTCTATAATTTAGTATTTACATTTGATGTCCCATTCAATTTTTTATTGTCAGAAGTTGTCTGAAGCTGTGACCATTTTACTTAGTAATCCTATATTCTCTAAAGGTCTGAATTATTTGTCATTCAGACATTGATAGATCTATTTAACAGTAAAAGTAAAATAGAAGAGATTTTCTATTGCATATTGCAGCAATAGAAAATCTTCTATCACAGACATGCCTGAATAGTACTGCCATTATTTTATGATGCTGATGAGTCATTGTTTAAATGTTCAAAAGAGTATTTATGTTTCTCACCATTAAATCTATGTCTCTGAACCCATCTGGTGGACACTGCTAATCATTGGGGCATAGAGCGTGATATGTGTAGAGCAGTCACATCTTTAAAATACAACTTGTAGACTAGTTTTCTGCTACCCCTCTACATCCCGTCAGCATTGGACTACAGTTTATAATTAACAATGCCCAGAGAAGAGAATAAAACTCAAACTATTAGAATAAAATGGATACAAACCAAGTGCTCCAAATGGAATCAGAGAAATGGATTTAGCATTGAGTACCAGAAATCCTTTTTTCTTATTCAATCCTCTGAGGGACATTGCCAGACATTGGGACAGTCCAACGCTGCCTCTAGGGGAGGTTATGCTCAGACAAAGCTGTGGACAAAACGTTGCACCAAAAAAACATTGTTTTTGTAAAACTTAGTAAATGTATGAATGGAGGACCAGGTGGATGCCTTGCACAACTGTTCTACCAAGGAACCATGTAGTGCATCCAAGAGGCTTTCATCAATCTTGTAGACTGAAACATAATGCAATCAAAATATAAGACCCGTTTTTAAACATATACATGTCAAATGAAAGCTGTGAACCATATTGGCACAACAGTTTAGTTGCCAGTCAGTCTCTTTTGTGTTCATCATAAAGCACCAGAAGACTATGGGCCAGAGTCTCATGAAAATCTGATGTTCGCAGAGCTACTATAAGCAATCTTATGTTACTGCCTTTGTAAAATAAACCCCTAAAAACTCTTATGGCGCATGCATTACACTGTGTGCATGTATAGAGACACATTTGTGATTTAGACACATGGTGTCAGAAATGTATTGGAATTGTGTTGGGCACTCCTGGGTGGTAACTAAGAGGTAGATATTCAGATACATGTCTTATAGGCACATTATTGGAGTATTGTGGGTGTGTCAGTGAACTGGTTGCTTAATCGCTCACATTGGAAGCCACACTTGGATAATCTGTGCCTAACATAAGGACTAATGCTAGTTTTAATAGTGTGACCGATGGTGGAGTCTACAGTAAAGATTCACCAAGCTGTATTACAGCATCTGAAGATTCTGAAAGTGGGCATCTCAGTCCTTTCACATTAAGATGCAGGCTTGTACACCAGGGGAAATGAATTTGCTATTATTAGCGTACAGTCGCAGAAGCGACAACGACAGAAGACGCTAAAGTGGTCGCAGCTGCATGCAACTCAGAATTAGCTCCTATCTGTCTTCTGAAAAGGTGCTGATCTATCAACCACTGCCTGCGGGGACATCCAGGTAAAGAGCAGGGATAACTGTATCATGATTTAGATGGAATATCAAAACAATCATCAGCTGGATCAAAGTCTTGGTTACCTCCACATACCCTAATACCCAAATACCCTTATACCCAAAAGCCCCATTTGGCACACCACGGACTTTGAGACTTAAGCTGGGTACACACCTAAACCATCCAACTAGTTAACTGGTTGGAATGAAAATCTGGTAAGGTATGAAAGCAAATGACAATCAACAGTTTGCTCCCAAACGCAAGAAAATGAACAAAAACTGTTGTTTGAACAAATTGTTTAGATCAAACATTTAACAAACTTGTCTGAACGACCATTTTCATCTGTTTTCTGGCATTTAGGAGCAAATTGCTGATCATCAGTTACTCCCATACGTTACCAGATTTTCATTCCAACCAATCAACCAGTTGGATGGTTGGACAGAAAATCTTTAGGTGTGTACCCAGCTTTAGCCACACAATGGCCTGTATTCAATTAGTTTCGCACCCATGATACTTTTTCGCCTTCCGGACTTTCGCCTACATCGCATATTTTAGCCGTGAAAACTTATCGCGATTCGCCCTATTCAATTCCAAAAACGCAAAAACGCAACCCGGCAATGCAAACCAGGCCAAAAGTGCTGACAGAATTGGGGAAATCATCCTGACACCCCCTAAAAGATGCACTAACTTTGGGGATCAATGTACATGCCCCCAAATAGTCTTAATAAGGCTATTTGGGGTACTTAAGGTGTGTCAATTTCTTCTAATTAGCGACTTTGCACAAGTGGTGAAGAATAGCATTAAGCAGTTTTTTTGGGTGAAACTAATTAGTCCTGTCAAATTTGGGGTACTTGAAAATGGTTTAAAGTCGCTAAAGTAAAGTTTAAAAAAATGGAAAAACGCACCTGAAGCAAGCACCTGCAATCCAAAAAACATCTCACCCATATTTGCAGACACCCCAAACGTCTAGTTCGCTAGTTTTTAAGTTTGTATTCCCACTTTGCACTTTTCACCCCCATTTTCAAAGTGCTTTTTTGGGGTGTTCCTCATTTTGTTTTCCCCACCTTTGCACCCCAAAACAGCGATTTTGCACTTCTTTTCTCCACCTATTCAGAGGCGAATCTTTTTCGCTTATTATATTGCATTGCTTTTCGCGTACATGAAAAGTGTTTGCAATTGAATACAGAGATAAATTTCCGCCTGGTGAAAAGTTGCAATCGATGATACTTTTTCGCGGTTTCCAACTTTTCGCGGCTAATTGAATACAGGCCCATGTGTCTTTTTCTTAACATATGCGTCTTAGGCCCTCATTCAGAGCCGTACGCTCTGAGCAGAGCGCACGCTCTGAATGAGGGCCGGCCTCCATGAAAATGGAGCATCCTTCTGGACGCTCATATAGCTGTGGGGCACCACCCACAGGCTATACGAGCGTGCATTTTGATGGCCGCGATGGTCGAGACCATCGTGACCATCGAAATTGCGAGCCGGAGCCTGCGGTTGAGGTTTTCAACCGCAAGCTCCGGAGTGATTTTGGCTCTATCAGAGCCAAAATCACTCCCACTGACATCACTAGTGATGTCAGTGGGCCGGCTTTTGACGGGAGGCGTTCCCGTGGGAACGCCCCCGTCAGGGAGGCACGCCCCCGGCACGCCTACCAAAGGGGGCGTGCTGTCAATCAACATTGACAGCACGCCCCCTTTGATCGGACACAACGAGCGAAGGACTTTCCTTCGCTCGTCGCGTCTGGCGCATGCGCACGACGGAGCTCCCTCCGTCGTGCGCATGCTCAGTCCAGAACATCGACCCACTTGCGAGTGGACAGCCGCTCGCGAGTGGGTCTGAATCAGGCCCTTAATTTGCTATACTTAGTGTACTTTTAATGACTTAGGGTTGTTGCGAATTTGCAGCGGCTGTGCAGAAAATATGCAAATGTCGCAGTCACCGGGATTTGCATACAAAGCTGCAGCATCGGTCACAGATCAGCTGATTATTGAATTCTGAGTAGCCCTAGGGTCGCACAGAATGGCCACTGGGACTGAGATGCTAGAGCCAATTTTACTATGAGTATGGGATCGCAGTCACAGGCTAATACATGCCTAGAAAATGTTTGCGACACACTTATATTAGTCACCACCCCCCCTTTGCCAGCCACAAACAGTCTCTGGGCCTGATTCAGAGCCGAACGCTCTGACCAGAGCGCTCGCTCTGAATCAGTGTCCTCCTCCATGAAAATGGAGCGGCCTCCTGGCCGCTCGCATAGCTGTGGGTGACCACCCACAGCATATGCGAGCGTCCATGATGATGGTCGCGATGGTCTTGACCATCGCGACCATCGGGCTTGCGACGGAGACCCTGCGGTAGGGTCTCGCTGCCGCAAGCCCTGGAGTGATTTTGGCTCTATCAGAGCCAAAATCACTCCCACTGACATCACTAAAGATGTCAGTGGGGCCGGCTTCAGACGGTAGGCGTTCCCATGGGAACGCCTACCGTCTGGCAGACACGCCCCCGGCACGCCCACCAAAGGGGGCGTGCTGTCAATCAACATCGACATCGACAGCATGCCCCCTTTGGTGCGAGACCCGGAGCGCTGGAGAGCCCCTCGCTCGCCGGGTCTCGCGCATGCGCACGACGGAGCTCACTCCGTCACGTGCATGCACAGTGGGGGAACATCGACCCGCTTGCGAGCGTCCTGCGCTCGCGAGCGGGTCTCAATGACCCCCTCTGTCTGTAAATCACTTTGCGGATAAATCATCACTGAGAGCGATGACTTTAATGGAACTTGATGTATGTGCAGTGCGACCAAATGGATCAGCACATCACCGATAATCACTCAACTGCGCAAACATCTCCATTGTGTCCATCTCTGAATCAGGCCCTTAGTACAATATTAGCAACTTAGTACTGTACACTACTAGTGAACTAAGTCGCACAATTCAGGAAAAAGTATGTAACCTAGGTAAAAAGGCAAAAGACAGATGTCTTACAGTATAGAATATCTGTCTTTGCCTTTTTACCAAGACTACATAATCTTTCCTGAATTTCTCATGCCCACCTGCAAGGCTGGTAAATCTGCATCAGAAAACACAAACACTAATGATCACTATTGTGATCGTGGCTGCGATTATGCACGCAGGTCTGCTTTGAAAATATGCTAATGACTGCAATTTCAAAGCCGTCGCTCAGCCAGCATAGAGACGCCCACTACCGCTATCTCACATACATAATACCTTGCAGTCCTGCTTATACATCGGGAACATTGAGTACCATTGGCTTCTCATGCACAATTACAGCAAGTCTACCCTTACTCAGATATTGATAACCTCATCGCGTGCAGTGAGCACTCAAGCTGCATATGCGGTCACAGTGGCTAATTTATGCACGCCCATGAAACGGCGTTCAAAAAGACTGGCACATCTTAGTTTCTCCGATAACTTCCCCATCACCACCCCCAAACACTGACCTCCCGTCATTCACTCTGCGATGGCTTTCATTCTGTGTGCTTGATTGCAGAGCGATCACAATGCTACCTTACGCACGCACTGCGATGCATACGCATGCGCAGTACACACAATCGACCGATCTGCGTACACTGTTGCAGTTGTGAGACGTAATGAATCAGGCCCTAAGTACTGTGCTTAGCATTAGTATTTTTTGTTGTTTTGGTGTAAAGTATCAGATTAATCATAAGGAAGAACGGCACGAGTCACTCATAAACAGAGCAGGTGATTCGCACTACGCATTGTTATGCTTCATTTGCTAATTTATACCAATTCTTTGTGACAGAAATTTTTTTTATCCTAAATACAGTATTTAGTACACTATTAGCTACTTAGGGCCTTATTCAGCTTGGATAGCATGGCTCAGCTAGCAATTGCATTGAGCACACAGACCAACAGCGTAGTGATTGACATGAAGTGACCGTTTAGGGGTGGAGAGGGGGGGTGGTCGGCAGAATGCAGGCGTGCCTGTGCGTTAGAACGCCCTTACAGGGGCGTGCATAATTAAGCCCCTGAGATTGTATACGCTGAAAGAGGTCTAGATGGCGACAGGAAGTTTAGCAGTTTGTGAGGTAGGGTCAGGTCAACCACAACTGTGGGAATGGTTCCGATGTTACTTGATGTTACTGATGTTTTTGCTGACTTGCTGATGCATGTCATGGGAAGTGGGCGGCTTTATACAGTAGTGGGCGTCTTGGTATAGTGCTGCGGTTGCTGTGCGGCTGCATTCATTAGCATATATTTGCAGCTAGTGGTTGCGTGCGGACGCAGCCATGCGATCCAAGCTGAATAAGGCCCTTAGTACACTATTAGCAATTAAGATGGTAAATTTGGGTAAAAGTACTCAAGAACAGGAATCCCTACCAATGGCGGAGCATCTAATTCGTGCCAGTATCTTTTGCCATATGGCACAAAAGTATAGGGGTGTGAGGACTGTCTGTAGGACAGCTCTGTCCTGATGGGATAATAGATGCCTTCTATATAGGGTTGTCAATTCCACCAGAAACAATGGACAGCAAGACTGACACATTCCAGGTGAGGAATTTAAGATCAATAGAAACAAGCAGCTTGAACGGCAGTTTATGTAACATTGATAGGCTCAATTTAAGATCTCTTGAAATAACATGTGAAACAGGTATATTTAATATGCAGCACCCCTAAAGAACAGCACCCCTGAAAAACAGCAATCCCTGAAGAAATGTCTTAACTTCAGGAATGCTGGTCAATTGCCACTGAAAGAAATTGGAGATAGATTCATTATAAACCTTAAGGGAGGACAGCCTCAAGCCACTGTCCAGACGTCCTGCGATTCCTTTCTATTTTATACTCAAAATAATCATACGCAATGAATGTAATGTCTACATAGACAGCAATGAGCTATATGTCGTTCCAACGGCACATAATGCAACTTTACAATTTTTCTTGAATCATATTTTTTCTTGAACTATATTCTTCTAGAGACACATAATTTTAAATTACTTTAATAAAACTGCGGAATCAGTGTGTTATTCATGCTTGCGCTAGGCCGAATAGGGCGGCCTCACGCAGATTTTACCTCGCACCTACATGAGGTCCGAGGTAAAGCCTGACAGCGGGGACTCGCGTTCGGGGTCTCTGGGACACCCGCGCGTGGAGTCCCCGCTAATTGAATCCTGACCAGCGCGATAATTAGCTGCGGGGAAAACCCCGCGGCTAATTGGATATGCCCCTATGTATCTCTTCTAGATATCTGGTGTGCTGTAAGAATATGTCGATCAGTTATAAGGATGTATAATGTTACATAGGGAGCTGTTTCTAGGAGTAACAGCACCTAATTGATTAACTGCCTATTTTGTGTCTTTCTGATGTTTTTTATGGCTGTTTTGTACATTTTGGTAAACATGAAATGTTGTTCTTATAGATTTTATATTTGTTATGGATAGGATGTAATTTAAATTGATGCATATATATTATTTTAGATATATCTACTATGTTTTAATATTGTGAAATGGAATTATCCAATCTTTCAATTATTATGTGGAGGAGATGGGTATATATATATATGGATTTACAGTTTTGAGGTTAGCCACACCCCATGACGAAGTCTTCAAGTGGCGAAACATGTTGGGCATGGCTTACTGACCTGGACGTGTGACGTCATCCGGTATTCCCAGAGTTGGCGGTTTGTTGCTGAATTACTGTCTGCAGCGTGGCCTGTCTATTACACCAGGATCCGGAGGACCGTAAATGGTGGAGTTTAATATTTTAAACTTCGATGTACGTGAGCAAATGTTATAAGTAAATTTGTTATTTTTCACACAATCACGAGTGCGCTCTCCTTTCAACCTCTAGAATCTATCGCTCCATGGCTTGGAGCTGGGATGCAGCTGCGCTACATATATACCTGAACAGATCATTTTGGACATTTCAATCAAAAGACTTCATGCACATTAGTAGGATTTATTCCTTTTATTTTTTTTAAAATTAATATTAGTATAAAAAAGTGGATGATATCAGACACATACAACACATAACACTTAAGTGTACTAATGAGCACATAAGTTGCTACTTCTTATTAGAAGTGGAGAAATTCTATTATCAGAAACTGATACAATCATGATTCTTATCTCAATATAGAATGATCATTGTGCATATATTATGAGCTACATCAGCTCCTACAGAGATATATTGGAAAATCATCCAGATATTGTTTCCTTAATTAAGTCACCGATGTGAACAAGCCTCTCCCTGCTGGCAAAACGTACGTCATCATCCCAGGTCATGTGACACAGTCGGCCGGGCACCATTCTGTCTGTATGCATGGAAAAACTCTCCCTGCAAGACTCAAGCCGCTGTGTCACTTACCTGTACTACAGCCTCCTGCTGCACATATGCTGCATAGCCGCCGGAGCCCTGACAGGCCTCACATCCAATCTACAAGCCGGTCACCTGCTGGGAGCTACTCATGCTGCCCCCAACAAAGAGTCGTCTTTTCTCCTCCTACAAACATGCCTCAAAGAAGCCAAGCCTTTTCAGCCATGCAAGAACATCATAATCACAGTTCTTTACCCATGGGATGAAGATCACTGATATTGACATCCTGGCTCAGGTGGTTTATGTATGCCACAACCATGGCATTGTTTTACGTCACTTAAAACCAGACATGGTTTACCCTAAAAAAGGACTGAGCTCAGAGCAGAGAATATTTATGGGTAGTATTACCTCATCGAGGCAATGCTCTTAATGTAATGCTGACAGCACTTTATAAGTAGCTAACCGTTACTGCATAGATGTGGCAATTGCAAACAGGCATTGTTTAACAAACGAGCACAGTTATAATACTAAGCCACGAACACTGTTTAGGAGTGGCTAACAATAACTGTTGAATGTAATAATTGTAAGCAGTCACTGTATTTGATGAACACTGATACTATACTAAGCCACAAATACTACTTATGTCCTCACTTCAATGTGGACAGTAACCTATAAGTAGCTGATAGTAATTGCATCCATGTGGCAATTGCAAGCAGGCATCATATGATAATTGAGCACTGCTACAATGCCAAGCCTTATACGGACAGCATCCAATAATTAGCTAATATTAAGTAAATGTGTGGCAATCGGAAGCAGGCATTATAATAAATGAGCACTGCCATAATATTAAGCCATAAAGACTGTCTATGTTCACGGTCATAATTACTGTGGTTACAGCTATGTGTTTAAGAAGTGACTCCATTGAATTGATAAACAGGGTTAAACACCATGTGATGCAATTGTATATGAAATAATTGTCAATGATCATACTATCAGAAGCCACATTACCTCCCCACTAGTTTATTTGCAAACCTACTGATTAATGAATACTGCCATTAGTGGACAATGGTTATGAGCAATTAAGATCAACCATTTAGATACATCAGCTGTTTCTTTGGATATATGTCATACAGATCACGTATATCTAATGAGTATGCAGCAACCGTTGATATAAACTGAATAATAAACAACATACTGTAGAAGGACTGATTATAAACTACTATCAGCTGTGAATCATAACTATTTGCAACAGTTCACTTAAAGACATTGGGCCAAATGTAATAGGGTGAGAGTTTCTGACACTTTTTAAACTTTGTCAATGTAATAGTGTCCAAAAACAAAGTAACAGAGTGAACTTGCATGTTTTTTTAGACTTAAAAAACTCTCACGATTTAAAATCTCATTCAGATGTTTTCCCATTTTGAAGATAAAACTCAACCAATGTGAGAGTTTACTGCTAAACTCTCACATTTTCTAAACTCTCACCCTATTACATTTGGCCCATTGTGTCAGAAGCAAGCTTGCTACTTTGTACACTCTATAATAATTCACTGGCAGAATTAACATGCAATTGCTAAGTCCTTGAGGATTTTATAATCAAAGTAACAGCACATAACATATTCAGTAATCCACACCAACTAAGAGGGGTATTCAATATGGGAGCGAAAAGTCCGTGCTGGACTTTTTCGCTCCACATCGGAGATTTTTCTGGGATAAAGTATCGGGCGCGTGCCCGCTTTATCCCCGTATTCAATATGAAACCTATGAATGAGTGGGATCTGCGTAAAAAAACAAATTTTTCCTGGAATAAATTGTTGGACCTCCCTAAAGTTGTAAAAACATGGGGGAACACTATGGGTACCCCCGTTTTAGCCTGCAAATGAAAGTCGGGGATTTAAAAAGCCGCAGCAGGTGTTTTTTCCCGACATTAAAGAAGTGTTGCAGAAGAGCACTTAGGTTATTTTTTTCGTTTTTTTAAGTGGTCCCATCAAATTTGGGGTACATGAAAATGAGTACTAGCATATTTTTATGTCCCTAAAGTAGGTTTTAAAAAATTCTGCAACTATGCACCTGCCGCTAATAGCCTATTCTAGAATACACCTGCCGCATACTTGCAGAATAGCCCTGAACCTATTTCCCTATTTTTAAACACTTTTTTCCCATTTTTTTTCACCCCAATTTTGAAATTTATTTTTTGGGGTGTCCCTATTTTTTTTGTAAACTTTTTTTGACATTTTTAAAATGTCATTCCCAGGGGTGCAGGCTATTTTTTTTAAGCCTGCACCCCTAAACCCCAATTCTGCACTTTTTTTCACCACCTATTCAGTGGTGAAAAGTTATCCCCCTGTTTTTTCAAAGACTTTTCGAACCTGCGAAAAGTCTTTGAAATTGAATACAGTGTAAAACCAAAACCACCGAAAATGACATAATTTTTTGCGAAATTATCGCAAAAAAAGACTTTTCGCTCCATATTGAATACCCCTATAAGTGGGATAGGCTCCTGGTTTACTATGTTAGAATAAGCACACAGTAAGAGTAAATTGTTCCAACATCAATTTCTCATGATATTATTAGGAAATCTCTATACTTAATTACCAAGAGGAGATATTTACTCCCTACAGAGTGAATACCTAATTATTACAGTATATTAATTTGTGTATGCTCATAATTTACTCCACTGGAGGGAAGCTACATTGTGATAAAAGGACAAACTACAGTACCAATCTGTAATCAAGAGTGGTTACACTAGTGGTGTTTATAGTGGTCACGGTATACATGTGCAATCTGTTGATATTACACATCAAAATATAATGAGATTAATTTTTTTTACTCACAGTTCCCTATATTGCGAGATAAAATAACAATGAATTAAATGTCAATCATTCTATTTAAAGATTAGGAAACTGAGCAATTAGTAACTAGGGATCTTGATCAACCACACAATATATACCTACATACCAGTAGAGATTTGTTCAAGTGAGGTATATATTCATAACATACGTAGCTTGCCCAATTAAGTGGAAACTGTGAAAACAGGACACTTATACCATACTGTGGCTTATTTTAATTCATTTATTGACATCATTTTGATCATTTCTTCATAAACCATTGTAGAAAGAAGACAAACACACAGGTTTTCAGATAAAACGTCTATTTTACCAACTACTTTTATTTTATAGCGAACAGTGAACAAGATGTGACCTATTTCTATCTTTATAACAATACTATTCTGTTTGTCTCTTCATTATATGGGAAAATAGTACCCAGATATATTGACACTACAAGGAGTCTGTGTGTGAGAATACCCTTGGTATATATTTTTTAATCTTTCATTTCAATTCTTTGATCTATATTTTAATACTTCGCCATAATTTCAACTCCTATATACATTTTAATGAATATCTAATAAAAATTACTTTTGATATTTTAAGTTTTTTAATTATTTGAATTGTGCACCATTACACTACCCCTTTCTTTTTTTGTGTATACTCTTAAGTGTCATGTTTAGCCTCTCTATGAATTTTGGACACATGCTTTGTTGGCATTTACTTTACTGTATATAGCAATATTTACTCATATGGCGCTACTGCTGGCTGATCCGTCTGTAGCATTAGAATAAAAGTTGTATCTACAAATCTGGCCAGCCAGTGTACATATGGCGGAGAGTAATAGTAAATTATTAGCACCCTCATAAACACAGATACAGTGAAGCAGCACAGTAAATAATCTCTAGATTGGTCATGTTACATCACAGCATCTTCCCCTGCACAAGCTGCATGAGCAGACATTAAAGATAGGGCTGTGTGCCAAATCCACTGACAATTTTAAAGACTTCTTGTATCCATTTTATGTGTCTATTATTTATAGCCAAAATTGCTATGGCAAGCACTATATATAACTACTAATCTAGTATATGAATAGGATGAATCATGAAACATCTGCTTAGAACTTTCTCAGGATGCATGGAATAAGTAATGGTCTGAGGTAGTAGTTAAAATTCTGCACTGCAAATTCAGAAAAACATACATCCGATAAACAAATTGTGATATATTTACCACTTACTATATTCAGTTCTATCAGCAAGAAAAATACTCTGACCTTAACAAAGACAGACAGAACATTGTAGTTTGATTTGTGTGAGTCTTGTCACAGCTTGGTCTGTTGCTTATATTAGCTGAATGTCTTGTAGGTCATGGAATATAGTATAAAGTAGTGTGTGATTAATTATTAAAAGCAAATAAATGTCTGTAATCTCTTCCCCCACAACTAGTAAAAACTTGAGATGTGCAAAACACACCCAGACTTAGGGGTCCCGAATCAAACCCCTCCCACCGTGTTCTGATCCCAACATGAGGCAAAACACTAGCATCGGATCTCTTGTTTGGTCTCCATTTCACAAGGAGACAGGAAGGAGAGGATGTAGAACTGGGCTGCAGCACTGTGAGGCACTAAAAATGCCACGAGGAGGAGTGGACAGGAGCACTGTGTTTGACTTAAAGGGGCACAGCTGTCAATTTAAAAAAAAATGCCATTAGGACTGGAGCACTGTGTTTAACTCAAAGGGTCACTGTTTAATTTAAAAAAATGACATAGGAGCACTGTGAGGCAGTGTGTTGTGTGTTGGGGCATTGCTAACAAAAATTAAAATAAAACTTGTGTGTTATAAAATATAATATCATTAGGGTGCCATCATTATAACAGGAGCACTGTGAGGCACTGTGTTGAGTGTTCAAACACTGTTAAAAAAAATATATAATTTTAAAACTTGTGTGTTAAAACATATAACATCATTAGGGTGCCATACTTATACTAGGAGTGAAGTAATGCACTGTGTTGTGTGTTCAGGCATTTTATAAAAAAATAATAATAACATTTTAAAACTTGTATGTTAAAAAATATATAACATCATTAGGGTGCCATGTTGGTAGAGTTGTGAGGCACTCTGTTGTGTGTATGGGCACTGTTATCCTATATATAATAAAAATTTAATACTTGTGTGTTAAACAATATTACGTCATTAGGGTGCCACCATTATACTAGGAGTGCTGTGAGTCAATATGGAGCAATCAATAGAAGAGCAGGAACAGCAACCCTAGGTTGCAGTGGAAATAAAGTTTAAGAAAGGGTACCTGAAATCTAAACAATATTTCACAATGTTAAAGAAAACATCACCTTTAAAAGGGAATAAAAGGAAATTGTACTGCCAAAAAGCGTAAAGTTACCAAAATACCATACACCACACACAGTGGCTCAGGCCACGTCCTATCTTTGCAAGTGGTGGTCCTGCTGATGCAGTTTTATGTATTAGAATGCCTAATGTGGAAGTTGGGGGAAAATAAGTTCACCAAACAAAAGGCTGAAGAACAAACTGTGTTTACATACTTCACAAATTCCTGAGGAGAGTCTAAGGGGTATATTTAGTCTACGTGTGGGTTTTTTAGATGTGTAGATGTTGCCCATAGCAGCCAATAAGATTGTAGCTATTATCTTCCATAAGGTGCTAGATAAATGTTAAGTAGAATCTGATTGGCTGCTATGGGCAA
Organism: Taudactylus pleione; assembly: GCA_031769625.1. Classification (NCBI taxonomy): domain Eukaryota; kingdom Metazoa; phylum Chordata; class Amphibia; order Anura; family Myobatrachidae; genus Taudactylus; species Taudactylus pleione. Next base: position 15,016,653 of record JAUIMM010000178.1, read on the forward strand.
CATCTCTACTTCTAAAAACCAGTGTCCAGGAGAGCTATCTGTGAGTCTGACATTTCTAAGACTGTACTCCTAGAGAAGCCTTCTTCCACCATTTCCACACCCTTTGCAAATGAGTGGATGAGCAACAATAAAAGTAAATATGGTGACTTAGAAATTGAGGATGCTACTGTGGAAGTTCAACCGGATGAGGGAGATAATTGTGCATCTGACATGAGGATGTTGATGATGTTGTTTGTGTCAAAGTAAGTCAGCCACCAGTGACAGCAGTTCTTGCCCGTGATAAGCAAAAGACCATTGTCATGCAAGGGCATAAGGACAAAAAAGCCACCTCTTTCATGTGGAATTATTATTACCCAAATCCTGATAACACTGTCAAGCCATCTGTACCATTTGTGAAGCTAAAGTAAGTAGAAGTAGGTTTGTTCACTATCTAGGAACCTCCTCCCTGTTATGTTATTTGCAGCGAGTTCATGCAAATTATTTGGGAACATTTCAAAAATCCTGTAAAAATATAATAACAAGCAGTCCAGCATCAGCTGCCAGCCATATGGATAAATCGCAGCACATGCAATCTCCATTGTCAACTTATTCATCATCAATCTCCTCATTACTGATTGGAGGTAGTCCTCCTGTATCCAGTTTGCGAAAGCTAACTGACTCCTCTCCTATTCAGGATTTCCCAGAAGAATACTTGCATGTTAGGGCTGCTGCTGGAGGTGAAACTTCATCCCAGAAGACCAGTTTCAAACAACAAATGACTATAAAACAATCCTTTTCAAGAGGAAGCAAGTATGAAAGCTGTCATCCAGTTGCACAGCGGATCACTGAAGCCATGACAGCTTTGTGTATTAGATCTCCATTCAATATCTGCAATTAAATTATGTTCTTTTAGACAGTTAATTGAGGTCCTGTGTCCCTGCTCCAAAATTACATCTCAATTCCATTATTAATTAAAAAAACTATTTCTTGCCCTAGAAAATGCCATTGTAGCCACTATGCACTTAACCACAGATATGTGGACAAGTGGTACTGGTTAAACTAAAGATTACATGACTGTGACAGCCCACTGGGTGGGTGTATCGCCTTCAGCAGCAGCAGAATCTAACACATCAGCTAACATCAGCTCATTTTGAGACAGGCTACTCTCTGTATCACTGGCTTCAGTAAGAGGTATACAGGTGTCAACATGTTAGAAAAACTCAGGGATGTCATAGAAAAATGGTTTACCCCACTAGGACTCACTTCAATATTTGTCATTTATGGTAATGCAAGTAACATTGTGAGAGCATTACAACTGGGTGAATTTAAACACATCCCATGTTTTACTTGGTGGTACAAATTAAAAAAAAATGAAAGGTGCATGCAGGAGATGTTTGTGGCCCAGTAAATTTGTGGACATTTTCAGCATTCAGCAACCAGTTTCAAGAACAGTTCAATTTGCCATGCAACCAACTGAAGCAAGAGGTAGTGACCAGGTGGAATTCCATCCTTTATATGCTTCAGCGAATGGAGGAACAGCAACAAGCCACCCAAACCTACACTACAAGTCATGACATATGGAGAGGATAGGGAATGTGCAGTATCTTAGTTTAGCACACTAAAGAATACTCTGTTTTATGCAAGCTACTGAAACCATTTCAAGTAGTAACTAATGAAGTGAGTTGAGACACTGCCAGCTTGAGTCAGGTAATTCCATTAATAAAAACTGGAATAGTAGCCAGATAAACTGAAAGAGGAGATGAAACTAGCTAAGTATTTTGGACTTGTAGATCAACTTCTTTATTCACTTTGCCAGGACCAAGGGTTGTCAAGATCTTGCAATTGGATCAATACATTTCTGCAACCACACTTGATTCTAGGTTTAAGTCATGTGTAATGTCTTTTTTTTTCAACTGACATAGATCATAAGAGATGCAAAGAGCTCCTTGCCAGCAAGTTGCCAGCTCAAATGGGGCACATAACATGACATCTCCTGCTGTAGTTTCTCCTGCAAATGCTGCTGCCAGGACAAACTAACCCACTGGGGGTGTGGACGATGAGTCAACTCATCGCATCAAAGTGAAACACCATTTTGACATCTAGTCAGGCTTAAAAGAATTGCCTACAATTGTTGATACCTCTACCATAGGGATGTAGTTGTGGGACCGGAGACCGCAATGCCGCTGGTCTCAGTACAGACAAAGAAATCCCGACAAGAGACTTAAGATAGGCGTCGAAACACCGATGCCTATCTTAATCCTATTAACACCTTAAGCCCATTGGTAGCTTGTTTTGTGTGGACCCAAAAAAACCAATAACTTCAGCCACAAAAGTTGGAGTCCCTGTCGCTGAACTGCTTGGTTTGTTAAACTATGCATGTCCTTTTTAATATACAACATAAGGGTGGCTGGGAGGACAATTCCATCTTGCACCACTTTACCTCATTATGGGCTGTATTTTTGGTGGGCATTGGTGATGGTTTTTTTGCATAGAAATATTTTTATTGGTTATTGCTCCAATACATTACTAATTTGAAACACTTTTTTTTACCAGAAATAATGTGGAGCCTCACAAAAAATATATATTTTTTAACGAATTATGGACCATATTAACTTTAGTATTATTCAGTAATATGAACATGGCAAGATAAATTGTATTTTTTTAAGGCCTTTCCTCAGTTGCTGCAAAACAAGGTCACGTCTCAAATGTAAGTTTTCTTAATCTATTGATTAATCAAAATTATATAATCAACCATTTACCTCTCTTTCACTACATAGTCATATATACACCACCTGCACTTCCCTGTACTGCCTTCGGGCCTCTGGTCTAGTTCTTGATTAATGAAAACATTCTTTCTATGGGGTTGTATAATTTATTAAACTGCCACCCTGTCTGTCACTGTTGTGCTGCAATTATTCATAGATGTGCTATATTCTTCTAAACTGCCATGTGTTTGTGCCACTGTTCTGTTGCTTAGTTTAGCAACAATATTGTGAGCTGTGAGGTGGTCAAAAGTGACTGCAAATTACTGGAAATGAATGTTATTGATGTTAATAATAATTTAGGAACAAAAACAGGCCCACAACACCATTTTTAATAAAAAAAAATTAAAAAAAATTCCAGATCCAAAACCAAAACACGTTAGGATAGTTTTGGCAAAACCAAAATACAATGATGAAGTAGACCCGAAACCAAAACATGGTCTGGCACATCCCTAGGAAAAACAGAGGCACCCAATACTGGTAAACCCAAGTATTAGGGCTCTACTGAAAACTTTAGTTGTTTCTTCATCATGAAAAAATATGAAAGCACACAATAATCACTGGTAGAGAATTACTTCCTTTAGGGGCCTATTCATCTCATGGACCGTCTGCTGTTAAATACTGTAGGTATCTAACTTTCTGTGAGTTGTTGCAACGGAAACCAATCTACTGGAGCAAATCAATATTCCTCCGATGCAGGTACAGCAGCTCTGAAAAAAGCTTTCTTCACAAACCCTACCCCTAACACTTTCTCTGCTAATTGGTAGTGGTAAAAAGTTTACACTACCAGATTCCACTGAGTTCAGGCATACACCCTGCGAGAAAGGGCGGAGGGTGTATGCATGACCTTCTTCCCATAGGAAAGAATGGGGCTCTGGGACTTGCCAACATCACTAATGATGAATGGGCATGTTACATAAAAAATGCAGAAAGTAGTGTTTTTGCATGTCTAACAGGCCCTTTCATCTTCATAAATAGGCAGGCGTGCCAAGTTTATTGATTACCTGGTCCCTTGTTGGAGGGGCCTTGGGTTAGCTGCTGAAGGCATAGTATTTTATACTTTTTGGAGGGGGCATGACCATGCGTACCTGATTTGACCACGACCCCAATGCCCGGGCCCCATTAAGGTCTTGGCGGCCCTGTGAATAGGCCCTATATTTATATCTTTCACTTCATACTTTTATTTTCCCCTCTCCCACCACTGCCAATTATTAGTCATATTTAGAAGAATATTCAATTAGCCAAGTTATACCATTTTCAGAGGTCACCGCGGGAGTTTATTGCTATTGAAATTAGCCAGTGTAGCCGCATTAACTTTCCAAAGGATTTAACACTGCTTTTTTCTTGCAGCCATAAGCAGGTGAAAAGTTTGTGAAAATCCCTATTTTAAGGTAAAAATATCATGACTTGGTTCAGAACCTCTAGGACAACCCCCCTAGAGATTAATTAGGCACTTGGAAGTTTATAATGAACTTAATTTGGCCAATAATGACATGTCATTTTTGGGGTGATAGTCTACAAGATGCTGAATAATGTGTTAAACGATGAGGGAACGGTATATGGGGATGTCGTATTGATGGGACAGGTGTTTGCAAAATGCTGAAAATGTGTGTTAAATGACGAGGGACCAGTATATGGGGGTGTTGTATTGATGGGACAGGTGTTTGCAAAATGCTGAAAAATGTGTTAAATGACGAGGGACCAGTATATGGGGGTGTTGTATTGATGGGACAAGTGTTTTTAGGTTTGAAGGTGGAAGTTACAGGTGTTTTTAACACATTTTTAAAAATGGCTTAGAATGACACATAAATAATCTTACATGCATTTTTATGCACTCCAATCTACTTTAGAGCATTTATTTGCTGAAAAGAAGACTTGCTTCCTATTTTTTTTAATATGCTTATGAAAAATGACATTTGGGAGCTAATTGGCGGGCACCTTATCACTTTCTTATCACTTTTCACTCTGTCTCCTAACACTGTTTAGTAAATAGACCCCTTACTGTATAGATAAGTTTATACATTGTTTGAGAGACTCACAGATATGTTTGAATAGTCAAATGAGAATATACATTATTACTATTATTTTTTCTTTATATATAAAGAACTGGCATATCGTGCAGCCCTGTACGATGAGGGAGATGTTAAAGATGGCCATGCCTAGAGGAGTTTTCATTCTAAAAGATGTGGGAACACTTGATACAAAACTTAATAAGCATATTAAAAAAAATAGAAAGCAAGTATTTTTTTCAGCAAATAAATGCTCTAATGCCTGGGACTAACACCAGGCAGATTAGCTGGAAGATTTAGCATTTTAAAAAGTAGTGATGAAATATATTACTTAATAATATTTATTACCAGCAGCGGCTCCTGCCCTCTTACCTGAGGGGGGCTGCGGCTGCTGCTGGCCTGGGTCCCGGCACCTGCTCAATGAATCTGGCAGTTGCCGGCCACAGCGAATGAGCGGCGGTGGCGCCATGCATGCACAAGCATAACACCAGCTTCTCGGGGCTGCATTGGTTGCTGCCCTGAGAAATGCTGTAGGGCTGCCTGAAAGGCAGAGTAGTGGTTTCCACTGGAAGCCGCTCTCTACTGATCGCAGCCTGCACCGGCAGTCCCAAGGGGAGGAGACACCTCTTCCTGGGGCTGTCTGTCTTCAGCGTGACTGGCAGGTGGCGCTTCCAATGGGAAGCCATCTCCAGTCACAGTGGAGCCCTGCACTGGCTCACTGAAGTGGCTGATTTTACTGGAAGGGGTTGCGAAAAATCCACCATGGTTTATTACATTTAATTATGAGAATGTTGTTGAAAATCTGTATGTTTAGATGAACCTTAGGGGTATAGTTTTTGAAGTGGAGATGTTGCCCATAGCAACCAATCAGATTCTAGCTAATATCTTATAGAAGTTGCTAGTTAACTGTTAAGTAGATTCTGCTTGGTTGCTATTGGCAACATCTCAATTTCTTAAAACACTCACTTAAGTAAATATACCTCTTAGTTACTGACAATCATGTGATCGAGATCTGAATTCAGCTTCAATATATGCAAGATAAAATAAATTAATTTATTGTACACGTATTGCTGCACCTAATAAAATATGATTATCTGTCTATTTGCATATTATATATAATATACTGTTTCGTTTTTGTTACAGTTCTGTGAATCAGATAAAGAGTTAGTTAAAGTATGTGTCACAGCTGCCATACGTTCTAACTAATGAGTTTGCACATACAGTATGAGGAGGTTTCACTGCAGTCTTGAAAATCTTTACCTCTGAAGAAGTGGTTTCCATAGTGAGGAAACGTGTTAGAAAGCTATGTGTGCAATGACTTTTCTTTCAGACTCTTTTGACTGCATTGGATTTTGTATTCAGTAAAGAACAGTAAACCTTTAATTATACTGAGAGCTGGAGAAAAAGACATATCGTTAGAGTGCATGGAGATGTAACATGGATGCAAGCATTTGATTGCTAAGTGTCTTTATATTCTGCAGTTTATGTATTGATTATACACATACATAAGAGTCAAGCTGGGATGGCTGTTCTTGATTCATTGGTAATATCAATAATAGCAAAGTGTTGCTGAGTGTTTCCATATTTCAGAATCCAACTTAATGTATATTGGCTGTACAGAATATAGGGCAGATGTACTAAGCTCTGGAAAATTATAAATTGGAGAGTGATAAACTAGCAAACAATAAGCTCCTAACTGTCATTTTTCAAACACAGCCTGTAACATGATAGTTAGGAGCTGAGTGGCTGGTCGTTTATCACTCTCCAATTTATCACTTTCTAGAGCTTAGTACATCTGCCCCATATTCTGTACAGCCAATATAAATGAAGTTGGATTCTGAAATATGGATCTGTAGAGAATTAAAGCCATATCCAATTAGACGTGATAAAGTGAAAAGATAACGTCGGTGAACTTTTCGCACACTTTGGGGCTTTTGGTGTGATATTTTCGTGTCTTTTGTCTATGAGCGCTCCCATTTTTAGCACTATCCTATTACATGCGTCATTCGCCTGAAAATGGTCAGTGGTGTAAACCTGCGAAAAGTACAGCAAACTTTGGGGAAATCTGTCTGTACCCCATAAAAAGTCTAACTGACATAGGAAATAACTTTAGTAGTGTATTAGTGGCCCTAATAAAAGTATTTGGGGTTCTTAAATTGTGTCAAATGGCTGTTATATGCATTTTTGTGTAATAGTGGAAAAATTATAGAAATCAATTTTTTTTGCCAAAATAAATACTGCAATTAAAATAGGGGTACATTAAAATGGGTACATTTTTGTGTCGTACATTTTAAAAAAAATAAACCTGGTGCAGCAACACATGTCCCATCTATAGAGCCCCCCCAAATACCAGACCCACTAATTTAAACCCATTTTCCAACACTATTAGATTTTTCACCCAATATCATTATTCCATTATTGCCCAAATGAAGCTATTTAAAAAATAATTTTTGCCTAATTGGGGGGGAGGGGGAGGGGGGATGGGTGTAGGCCCTTAGTGTGAGAGTCACATGATGTAACAGGAAGTAAGTTCACGGAGAGGTGCAGCAACAGACATAAGCACTGAGGAATTGTATTTAGGGCGACAGTTCAGGGAGTTGTGTGAATTTTGTAGGATAAGATACAACACTGTAGACACAAATGTGACATAATTTGGTTATATAATGGAATGGGACTGGAGGAGCATGATGATAATCGAGAGAATGAGAACATAGATTTTCAGATACGATAAGCGGTGCGGCGGTGCCTTGCTTGAGATATAGAGACATTCCTCCATTCAATTAAACTTTAACAAACTTTGATACAAATCATCAGGTATTCCAGAGCATTATGACTGTGCATGATATTGAGGAAGCAGAATTACCTTCAAATCTAGGTCCCATGCAGTGAGCCCAGCAGAATACGGAATAATGAGGATGTTTGGAGTACACTTTAGGCTCCATGTGCAGCCAAAGGACTACAGATAAAAGTTTTGAATGTTGGCCAGTGGTGGCGACAAGTTGCTTGTCAAGTTTACCCACTAGCTGTGAATGGCATGCAATTTAATGGATGGAATGGAATATGGTTATTACCAGTGGCAGCTTCTACCCTCTTAGATGAGGGAGGCTTCCGCCGCTGAAAATGAGAGGGAGCAGGGAGGGTGCAATCACTCACCCGCCGCCACTCCTCCTGGCAGGGTCCCGGCACCTGCGCAATCAATCCCTCAGAGACTAGCGGTGGGGAGCCGTGCAAGTGCATGCCACCGGCATCCAAAGGGCTGCATCATCTGCAGCCCCTAGGAGCCGGTTAGGGCTGAAGAAAAGGCAGAGTAGCGGCTTCCTCCTGGAAGCTGCTCTCTGCTAATAGCAGCCCGGACTGGCAGTCCCAGAGGGAGGAAACACCTCCCCCTGGGGCTGCCTGTGGTGTATGTGACTGACAGGTAGCACTTCCAAAAGGAAGCCTCTGCCAGTCACACACTGACTACACAGAGGTGTGGGATTTTACTGGGGGGACTGCAGCCTTGCAGCCCCTAGGCAAAATCTGACACTGGTTGTTACTATGGATGAGATTAAGGATCATCTGCTATAGTGCTTATTGCTTTAACTAGTACCCAAGGTCCACAAATCTACAGAAATTGTTGCAAAATTTTTCAGTTGTCACTATGGAGGGGGTCCATTAACCAGGAGAATGGACAGAACACATGGCAGGATCAAGGTCCAAGGTTGCTGCCTATGGGACCTGTGACAAGCAACAAAACTTAATGTAATGCCCTTTCTTCCAATGTGACCAGCTGGGACATCTTCAGTGGGATTGCTAAGGACCCATTCAGGGCACATGCTCTGGCCTGCCTACAATGGTCTGCTGAGACAAGGACCCACCCATGTAACAGGAGGAGGAATGTAACCATGATGTGCCAGAGGCAAAAGTGTTAGCATCAGAAGTTTATTTAGTCATGAGTGTTGGGAAAGGTAGGTCTGTAAATTTAACAGTCACATGGGAACCCTGTGTTTGTGGTAAACCGAGAATGTGGGTGCTTAGGCATACTTTTCAACATCTGTGTTTACAAATTTGAGAACACCGCATGCTACAGGCGATTGTGTACAAAAAGGGAGCATGACCTCGCATTAAAAGAATCTTGACCTTGCGGCATGCCCCCTCTTTGATCATTGTGGGGGCGGTGCCAGCACTTTCAGAGTTGCTGGGCTGCTCCAGGCTCTCTCTGCACTGTGAACGGATACCATGCGCAGTGCAGAGCAGCAGTGAGAGTATTCTCCCCCAAACTCCACCCCTGCAGAGTGGGACAGCAGGACAGTAGGGAGGTATGACTTAGGGACTGGATTGCATTGCTGCCCAGTGGAAAGTAAATGGCTTTGATTTAGACAAGATGGGTATATCAGGATATGGAAAATAGGGGTTTAAACTTGGTTTAACATTGCTTGTATTGTACTCTTTCAACCATGTTTGTGTGTATTTTGGGATGCAGTCAGGATACCGGCGGGCGCTATCCCGCCTGCCAATATCCTGACACTGACAGCCCGACAGGGGACTAAAGATAGACGTTGAAATCTTGACGCCTATCATTAGCCCCACTACAAAATACTGACACCCGGCATACCGAACGAAGGTAACCCGGGTGCCTTAGCATCTAGCAGCAGGGGGGTGGTGGTGAGGGTTAGGTTTAGGGGCCCCTGGGGGAGACACTTAGGGTTAAGCACCCCTGGGAGGGTTAGGATAGGGAAAGGGGGGATAGGGTTAAGCTCCACTAGCGGGGCTAGGGTGAGGCACCCCCCCGAGAGGGTTAGGTTAAGGGTGCGGGGTGGGTTAGGTTTGGCACTAATGGGGGGGAGGTTAGGTTTAGGCACTAGGGGGGAGGTTAGCGTTAGACACCACTAAGGGAGGGTTAGGGTTAGGGTGGGGGGGAGGGTTAGGTTACTTACCAGTCCCAGTCGGGTATTAGGTCCGTCGGGGTTCCGCTGTCTGTATTTTTTCTGGCAGCTATTCAGACACCGGCATTAAATACCGATTCCATGTATTTTATGTCTATTGGATAATTCTTAAATGTTACCAGGAGGGGTCACTATTGTGTAAATATGCCTTTTGTTTGTGTTCTATAAAATGTCTCTGGACTTTTGCATCTATTTGCAAGCAGCAGACATCCCACTGAGTTGCATCCTGCTTAGCAGACATGCAAGAGCCACATAAGCAGCCCCTGGTAAGCAAGAACATGAGAAGATGCCGGGGTAGGAGCTAATCTCTTCAGGACAGTGTTGACTTTTAGTCAGTTTCCCTGTTGGACTGCTGGAGGATTGTTCCTGTGTGGGCATCAAAGCCTCTGCAGACTGTGATTTGTTTGAGTGCTGGTCAAAGAGTACACTGAGCTCAATCCCTACCACACAGTTAGAGGACTGAAGTTCAGCAGACAGAACTGCACATTAAGTTGACTGATACCAAAATGCTGTTGAGGAACATATGTGTCCTCATAGACCTGGCATCTATGCACCATAAGGACGACTGCCGTAACTGAGCCGCTGACGTGTAGCGTACTGTCTTTTTTTAAACAATTTGTGCCTTATTCCCATCACAGATGCAACAAAACACCACTCAAAGTGAACTCAAGACACTGGGCTGGGACTTTAACCACAAAGGAATTAGTTTTAAACACATTGAAAGTCGTAGATGAAGCACAATGGAACTAGGAAAGAGAAAAAGCATTGCCCGCTGTATTGTAGCACTTTACAGATATACAAGTGTAGCACATAAACTTTGATCAGAGCAAGCTAGCAATGTAGTATTGCCACTCCCACTTGTTTTATTTGTGAATAAGATGCACATTTTGAGCGAGAAAGATGCTCCGGAGCTGGCATGCTTAGAGGGGCTATTTGGCATGACTGAAGCCACCATGTATGAGAATACATCTGTATAACAATTTTGTTTTATTTGCAAACATTTTACAAGCCTGCGTAATGCAAAAATAAAACAATGTGAGAAATTGCAAATAATTTTCTGCATTTTTACCTTACACTACTTGACTACTGAGGTAGGTTTTATTAGCTTTTCACTTTTAAGGGGATATCCTATTAGCTGCAATAACTTCTCACTCAATAAGTTATCACAGACACCTTGCAATAATTCTGCTTATAGCATCATTCCATGTCATTTCACCGAGTCCATGATACCCACTGACTCAGATTTTCATTGTACACTTAATACTACCACATAGCTACAAACCCGTGTACATTTTTTCTTCTCTAGGCATCTTAGTTTTAGTGAAATATAGGGGGTAAAAGTTTAAAAAAATTACTCAGAAATGCCACTTCTGATGCTCCAATTTTACTGAGGTGTATGTGGGAAAAAATTGCCACCTCAGTGCCTAATCCACATATCACTTTGAAATTTTGCACCTTTGTAAATAAAAATATGCAGATTCCAGAAATAAATGTTTATCAACCTTGCCTGACTCTGATAGTCATTATACTCTCCTTTACTTCATACTCATACATTTTTTTTGGTGCAAAAAAAAGTGGGTTCAATACGCATTATCAACCTAAGGCAGATGAGTTATCATGTCCCTTTTTTGTTTAAATTGAATCCTAAAGTATACTTTAAAAGGCTATGAAAGAAAATAATAAGATTTTGATTGTCTATATGGGTATTTTAATGTTTAATTAAAATTCTCTTTTTTAAAAAAGAAAATTGCCACATGGTATATAATTTTGCCCACCAGGAGAGTATTTTAATTTTTATATTTCTATATATGTGCAGATTTCTTATTACATATACGGCCGTATCCAATTAGCTGCAAAAAGCCGCAGTTTGGCGAACAGTTTACTCCGTATTTTACTTGGACAAATGCTGCATATGCGATAGCGGCAAAAAGTTACACATTCGGGAGAAGGGTGCAAAAAGTTTGCAAATGCAAAAACGTATTGTTTTTGCAGCTAAATCGGATAAGGCCCATAATCTGGGATAATTTATACTAAATTAAGGACTTTCAAGAATTAATTTTCAATAATGCATAAGCCAAAAAGTCATAGAATTTTTATTAATTTATTCTTGTATGATCAAAAAAATTTCTATTTTATAGTTATATGTTTTCTTATATTTTATTTTAGGGTATAGTCTGGAAAGGAGATTGCCCCCTATAGAGTCGAAGAAAAAGATTTGACAAGGTAAGACCATAAATCCCCTTTTCTTCTTCCCCCACTAGAGGGCACAGTGATCACTCTGGGATGTCCTAAAGCTGTCCCCCTATGAGAGGGGACTTTCTTGAGCTGCACTGTGAACCCCTTCACCCAAAGGTGTCAAAACAAAGTGTGGGCACAGGACCACCTAGCAACTGTACACAGCTGCTCCGCAGAAGTGCCATACTAAGCTTCCCAAGAGGCTGGGAGTAACAAGTAGACACCACGGCAGGGGCAGGAAGATCCGCCACTGAGTAGACATGGTGGATAGTCAAGCATAGCCACCAGGATAATCTGATTAGAAATTGGACATCTCCGCTTGATACAAGACAGTAGAGCACAGGTTCTCAAACTCGGTCCTCAGGACCCCAAACAGTACATGTTTTCCAGGTATCCTAACAGAATCATTAGTGAAAAAAGTAGCTCCACCATATGTGTCAGTGAGAAATTAATACACCTGTGCACCTGCTGGGTGACCTGGAAAACGTGAACTGTGTGGGATCCTGAGGACCGAGTTTGAGAACCACTGCAGTAGAGAAACAGATCTCCAGCTCTGCCCATAGAAAATTCAGAGAGCCCTCACCACATCCATAGATGCTTTCCCCTGTAGAGAGTCCGGAACACGGAGATCCAACGCCACAACTGCCTAGTTGGTGTGGAACCGAGACACAACCTTGGGTAGGCAACCCAAGCGAGTCCGCAGAATGGCACAATCCAAGTGAAAGATTAGAAAGGGGGAGCAAAAAGACAAGGTACTCAAGTCAGACACCTGCCGGGCCGAAACGATGGCACACAGGAGGACAGCTTTCCCAGGGAAACCAACAAAAGTCAACCATATCCAAGGGCTCAAACTGGAGTGCCTGAAGAACTAATCAGAGGTATGATGGAGCCACCTGAAGGAATAAACGGCATCTGCACACTGAGGACACCCTGAAAATAATGTCCGTACCTCTAGTAGGCATGCAAGCTGTCGTTGTGAAGAACAGCAATTAGTCAGATATCAAATATATATTATTATTATTATTATGATATTATGATATAATATATAGTATTGCATTGTACTTCACTAAACATGCACACATAACATTCAAGCACAGAACAAATGGGCAATAGTGCTCAACAAACTAGCTCCAGTAGAGTAGGAAGGAGCTAAATGTATAACCAAACCAGCTATAGTGAGGTATACAGGGAGACAGAAGCTCCTACTGTCTGGAGACGTGCTGAGGCATGTATTTTGTAAAATAGCTGCCCAGCATTTCTCTATAGGAGAGGAGAGAGGATTCAACCTGTGGAAGACTGCTGTGAGCGAGTGCGCCCAGGGTTTGGGGAGGGGCTAACAGGAAGAACCTGCCTCCCCCTCTGGTGTGGACCCCAGGGCATGATCATCATTGCCGCTAGCGGTGTCCTGTTCACTACCAACACCGCCGGTGTGAAGCTGCGAGCATGCGTCTCCCTGTAAGCAGGAAGCCACGCTTATCTGTCCCCATCCACGTCTGGCTGTGGGCTCCGGGAGCGGTGGCCTACACAATTTTTCTGTGACTGAGTCAATAATGGACCCATTAGTGATACCGTAGAGGAAGATTTACTTTACTGATGGAGTTGTCTAAATTGTACACAGCAAACTGTCTTGAGTGACATCACCTTTTGAGATGCTGACAGCTAGTACTGTTTCAGAAATTACAGAAAAGCAATCTAGAGGGGCAAGCGGACCTTATAGGGGTTATTTTTATGAAAAATTTATGGTTGGGTTTAAAATTGCAAAATAGGTACAACTGGTGAGTCTAATTAAACCTAATGGTAAATTTTGTTTTTAAAGAGAGAATTTTAATAAACCATTAAAATACTCTTACATACAATCAAAATACCATTATTTTTCTTTCATAGCCTTTTAAAGTATACTTTAAGGCTCAATTTAAAATTTAAAAAAAGAACATGATAACTCATCTGCCTTAGGTTGATAATGCTCCATTTTTTTTGCAACAATTTTTTTTTTACATGGGTTTGTTTGTAGCTATGTGGTAAGTGTACAAAGTTTGAAGTCAATGGGTGCCATAATGAGATTTTTCTGTGTGATTTGACATGGAATGACCCACAATCCAATTGCAAAAGTAAAGATTCAGCATTCGCGCAATAATTCTTGTTAGTTTTACCCACAATAAGTATAGGTGAAAATGGGGAAATCTGCCTGTACCCCAAAAAAAGGCAAACTGATATAGGATAATAGTATAGAAGTGTATTAATGGCCATAATAAAAGTATTGTGTCAAATGGCTGTTATATGCATTTTTCTAAAATAGTCAAATAATGGTAGAAAGCAAGTGTTTTTTTTTCAAAATGTTCTTTTGAAATTGGGTGTGCAAAAAAATGCTTATAAGTGTATATTTGTGTCATTTATAGCCACTTTAAAACACTTTCAAAATACGCTTCTTACACACACCTTCATTCTTAAAAACACTTATCTCATTCATACAGCATCCCCATATACCTGTCCCACATCAACTAACCCATTTTCTTGCACTTTGTACTATTTCACCCCAAAAATTACATGTCATTATTAGACAAATTAAGCTACCGTATATACTCGAGTATAAGTCAACCCGAATATAAGCCGAGGTACCTAATTTTACCACAAAAAACTGGGAAAACTCATTGACTCGAGTATAAGCCTAGGGTGGGAAATGCAGCAGCTACTGGTAGTAATCCCCCCCCTGGTACTGCCCCCAGTAGAAATATTCCCCCCGGGTACTGCCCACAGTAGTAATATCCCCCCCCTGGTAGTGCCCCCAGTAGTAATACTCCCTGGTACTGCCCCCAGAAGTAATCCCCCTGGTAGTGCCCCCAGTAGCAATGCCCCCCCCTGGTAGTGCCCCCAGTGGTAATCCCCCCCTGGTACTGCCCCAGTAGTAATCCCTCTCCTGGTACTGCCCCCAGTAGTAATATTCCCCCCCTGTTAGTGCCCCCAGCAGTAATACCCCCCCTGGTAGTGCCCCCAGTAGTAATACCCCCTGGTAGTGCCCCCAGTAGCAATGTCCCCCCCTGGTAGTGCCCCCAGTATTAATCCCCCCTTGGTACTGCCCCAGCAGTAATCCCCCCCTGGTACTGCCCCCAGTAGTAATATTCCCCCTCTGGTAGTGCCCCCAGTAGTAATACCCCCCTGGTAGTGCCCCCAGTAGTAATACCCCCCTGATAGTGCCCCCAGTAGTAATACCCCCCCTGGTAGTGCCCCCAGTAGCAATACCCCCCGGTAGTGTCCCCAGTAGTAGCCCCCTCAGTAGAGATGTAATGAAAAAAAACACTTACCTGAAACCCCGCTCCTGGTCCCGATGCTGCTGCTGGCTCCTCCGGCCGCTTTGCATTATGGGAGAGACGTCGTCATGACGACATCTCTCCCATTACCCACTGCGGGAGCCGGAAGATGGCTCCCGCAGTGGGAGCAGCAGCAGCTGACAGACTCTCATCGGCTGCTGATTACAACAAACACAGCTGTGTGTTTGGCAGTGTGTAGTGCTGACCGAACTCCGTCCGGTCAGCGCTACACACGCGGTGCAGCTGTGTCACAGAGACACAGTCTGCACCGCGGCCCGCATGGTACGCTACTCAGCTGCGTACCATGCGGGCATGACTCGAGTATAAGCCGAGGTGGGGCTTTTTCAGCACAAAAAATGTGCTGAAAAACTCGGCTTATACTCGAGTATATACGGTAATTAAAAAAATATTTTTATTTAATTAGTCATTAATGAAGGTGTCCCAGTGACTCTGATTCAAACCCGCTAACCGCCGGCTCCGGCGTGCACATGCGCGAGACCCGGTCAGCGACGGACGCTCCATCGCTACGGGTCTCGAACCAAAGCGGGGGCGGCTGTCGATTTTTATTGACAGCTTGCCCCATTTTGGAGGCAGGCAGGGGGGGTGGCTGGCCAATCGGAGACGGTCCCAAAGGAACATCTGCCATTTGGGAGCGGCCCCACTGACATCACGAGTGATATCAGTGGTGAGCTTCCGGCTCGCTCGCTGGGGCTTGCGGAAACGAGACCCTACCACAAGGGTCTCATCGCGACCATCACCTGGCCGCTCACTAAAGCTGTGGGTAGTCACCCACAGCTTAGCGAGTGGCCAGGAGGCTGTCTTTAAAAAAAAACAGGAACGCACTGATTCAGAACGAGCGCTCTCAAAGAGCGTCCGGCTCTGAATCAGGCTCTAAGTCCCAAAATTTTTATTCTAAAATAGGGATTTTCCCTAACTTTTCACCTACTCAGGAGGTGGTGAAAACTAATTAGCAAAAAATTCTATGGTGAATTCGCACCTATGAATTATGCGGCTAATAGGGTTGCGCCATAAGTATTTTGCAGCGTGATAAGCCATTTTTCGCTAAAAATATTGGCTTATCATGGCTAATAGGAAATCCCCCTTAAATTTTCGAACATTTTATATAAATTTTCCTGGCCCCTTGAAAAATGTAAAGTAGGCAGTTTTACTATTTTTCTTCTATATCAAATTTTCCATATTCATCAGGTACATATATTTTACATATCACAACACTTTTGTGTTGTTACTGTAAATATTTAGACACATTATAGTAAATGGCTTGAATTTCCTTTTTTTTATTAAAAACCAGTATGTTTAACAATGTGTGCAATAATACAGTATGTGCATTATTCTACTATGAACACTTTCCGAGCCTACAAGAATTTCATTATGCCTAATGTAAACATATCAAGTGACTTGATACTTAAAACAGAAATACATTTCTGAAACTGTGCTTAGCAGAACGTTGCCCTATTCAAGACCCCAACTGGTGGACTTTGTAGAGTAGAAAGACTATTATTATGCAGTATTATTGGTCTTTTCCTTTTATTAGCTTCAGTGTGGCCTTTTGAAAGCCAGGAAGAAGCCAATATGCTAAGCTGGAGACAAATCATACAATACATTGTTTAATGAATGCACTGTATGAGGTAAATGTAATAGCCTCTGAGTTGCAGGCAGCTGCAAGATTTTGTAAAATCTTGCAATTAGCATCTAGGTTTAAAGTGGCAATAATATAAAAGGCAAAAACAGGTTGGATTTAGATGATTGCTGCTTTCAATACACCAAAATCTCACATCTGCCTGTAAAGTTGGCCACACACTAGACCAACTTACATCCAACCAGCCAACTAGTTGATTGGTTGGAATGAAAATCTGGTAAGGTATGAAAGCAAATGACAATCAGCAATTTGCTCCCAAACAACGGAAAATGGACAAAAACTGTTGTTTGAACAAATTGTTTAGATCAAACGTTTAGCAAACTTGTCTGACGATTTTCATCTGTTTTCTTACATTTAGGAACAAAAAACTGATCATCATTTACTTCCATATGTTACCAGATTTTCATTCCAACCAATCAACTAGTTGGCTGTTTGGATGAAAGTTGGTCTAGTGTGTGGCCACCTTTACTCTCAGGCTATTACATTAACCCCTATAATTTTGCTATAAATAGAGCAGATTTTACTCTGGCGCAATCCAGCAACCCCTGAAGAGTGTTGTAACTGGACTACAGCAGCCACTACCTCCATTCTATGTTAATGGCAAGCTTGATTGCACAGTTCATCTCATTAGAATATTTGTATTTAATCTTGCAAATCATGTATTTGTTATGGGACTTTCACTTTGAAAACACTAATTCTCAATTTATTTGCAGTGATTCATAGAGGAATTACTGACGTACCTACATGATCAGAAATACAAACAATGACTTAAAAATAGGATTATTGCCTATTACATATCAAATATCAAATTATGCAGAAAAAAAAGTAATACAATATAATCTTATTAGAAGCATTACTCCTCAATATGTGTAAAATGAGATAAAATGTATATACAGGGGGATGGCCTGAATGAGTATGTTGCCTAGATGCATAACTTGGCTCTGGCGGAAATATACCTCATTCTACAGCCAAATGTAAAAACAAGATTTTGTGGTGTGGAACAAGATATTCTAAGAAAACATTTGGTTTGACATTAATAGTTTAGTGTAGAGCATTTTAGCCCTGCAAAACAACTTGATTTTTTAGGGGTAATTAGGAACACAATATTGCACTCTGCATTGCTGAACTGTCAATTGTAAAGGGCAATGGAATATGCTAGCACTATATAAATGTAACCCCCATTGCCATTTGTGCTAAGGTCAGCAATGAGGGGGTTAATGTAAGTACAGTATTTGCCAAAATCCTGTAATCTGCAACTAATAATAGTGCTGGTACAGTATGTTTCCCATATTCCTTAGATCTTAGGTTACAGAATATCATACACTCAGGCACAAGTAGATTGCTAAACAGGCAATTTTGTAGTCAATGTGACATATGTATACACTATTTGCCTGATCATTTCAAGAAAATGGAAACCTAACAAATAGCAGGTTAGGTTAGGAAAGTGACAAGCAGATCCATAGATATTTTGTTTTATTTCTGCTGCACTTATAAAGTAAAACTACTTCTGACAGCCAGATGAATATAATGGAAGTCAGTGTATCATCAATTATCTCAATAAGGATTTGTCTGAAATGGAGCCGATTTGCAGAACTCCCATGATTTCAAGGAACTTATGACAGGCTGTACTCCACAACTCTCAAAATCCTAATTTAGCTGTTACATATATTTTATTTATCACATCTCAGTTACACTAGTTCCAACTAGCTTCACCACTAGTTTACAGAGAGCTGCAATGTTACATGTACAGTGGATCTGCACAGAGCAGATGCTAGGCTAGATCTGTTGGTGCCCTAGAAGGCAGAGGTAGGGTTGGAATCCTCTGTTCCTCAGAATCTGGTACTTTACAGTGATGTCATAGGCAAGTTCCACTTTTCCAGCCCATCAAGGGCATGGAGGAGCAGCAGCTGGCAGCTACACATGAAAACCTGCTACTGTTTCTCCTCAGTGTCAGCAGTCAGTGCTCCATGTGGATCCACAACAGGAGCATTAAAAGAACTGGATGAGTGACATTATGTATATTGAATGCAGATTGTAGTGTGATATTATCAACTGAATTCGCATTGCGAATATCACAGGGATTTACTACAAATCCCTTGCAGGGATAGAGCTTGCGATAAAGCTCTGTCCCTGCGAATCTCCTCCGCACACTAGTCACAGTAATTTCGCAAAAAATACCGTGACAAAGTGCCCGCGCATGCGCCGACCGGCCGCCGCTGCTACCTCCCCCCGGTGCTAAGCACCGCCCCGGTGCTAAACCCTGCCCCCGCAACCCCCCTCTCCCTTAATTACACTTACCTGCATGATCTGGGCCTCCGGTGTTGTCCTCCATGCCTGCGATCAGGTGATTGCCCATACTGCACTGGAACCCGATCACCTGATGACCGGGCTGCAGTGCACTATGGGAGACCAGCTGACCGAAGGGGAGACATCACCGGAGGCCCAATCACCGGTCCCTGATGTCAGGTAAGTACAAACATTTTTTGACAATTTTTTTTATTTTTTTTTTACAGTAATCAGCTTGCGGTCTGTTTAGACCACACAGCTGATTGCTGGGACCGACTCCTGGCTCTGCTCTCCCCGTTAAAGCAGAGTAGGAGGCCGGTAACCGGGGGAGACCCTTGATAACGCCACCTCCAGCTTGCGTTATTATCACAGGGCTTTCCCCGATATTTTTTTACAATATATTTTTAGTAACTTTGGTCGGATCACATTTCCCATTACAATTATGGGAAATGCGATCTGCTTACTAAAAATAAGTGATACTTATGGGTTGGAGTAGAATTTTATGAATTCTACTCCAATTGCCCTGTAATAACTATAGGTGATACTAAAATAATGTGAAAAGGGTGTGAAAACACCCCTTTTCACTTTATTTTAGTCAAAATAATGTTAATAAATAGAGCCCCTAGTCCTTTAGATGCCCATTTACCATTGGCACACAACTACTCAGTGCCTAATAGTGGCACTGGCTCTGATCTAAATTGTGGTTCTGGCTTTTCATCCTACATTGAGGGTTTTCTTTAAAAAGCCTTGCTTTTAGGAGTGCAAGTTATTAGGGTTCTTTCTTGTGATGCAGCTAAATGAGATACTCACAATGCTACATACATGTACAATATTTTAATTGCTCTAATATTAATAATTAGACTCAAGTGCTGTGTATGTTGTGTTTTTTGTTCTTGGAGATCAAGTGCCTGCAAAAAAGGAATTTCAAATATAGGAAAACAATAATTATGTCTATTTATCAGATTATTATCATGAAAAGCAGTAATACTGAGAGACTTGTTGAGATACAATCAAGATTTTAGCTTGAATGAGCAAGGAAATGGTTTCTAAACAATTCTGTGTAGAGTGCTGCCTTAATTCTGTATGTAAACAAACTTACAGTAACCCGAGAAGTAGACTATTCAGAAAAAAAGGTTAGAGTAACAGCTTTGAGACAAGAGTAAAAGATAAAAAGATTTTCCTTGTGTCAGTCATGCAAATGTAAACCTCTTAAACTAGGTACACACTATACAATTATTGGAGCGATTTGCAATCGGATGATCGGCCTGATTTATTGTATAGTGTGTATGAACGATTGCTTCTACGTTTCACCCATAAAATGGGTTAAAATGTCCAAAAAACACATTCCTTTTATTATCTGATCAGTCGTCCAAGACAGAAAATCTTGGCCTTAATCTCCCAATAATGAGCAGTGTGTGCATTCTCTTACACTCTAGTTTGGACCAGACTAGTGCTCCCGCACCATGAGAACAAATCTAAAAGAACAACATAAAGAGATATGAGACAGGCGTTGGAGTATGTTGTCACTCATCAATCACTGAAAATCATCTATTACTAGGTTTGTCTTTTGATCTTTGTAGTCCACCTCTCCATACCACAATTCTCACTATTTTCCTTTTTTGTTTCTTTTCTCTTTGAAGTACTTTGATCTGTTGTCTCTTCCTCCTTCTGTTTCGCTTCTTCCATGCTGCATCTTTCTCTATAATGCACTGATTTCCATACAACAATCCTATTCCTCTCTATTTTTAAATTCCTGATTTACTTCTCTTTTTTGTCTGAAAAAAAGATATTTCCTCTGTGAAGATTAAAAGAAATAACTGTTTGTAAAGTTCACTGCAAAGTTCCGTGCCTCCAGCATTTCCTAATATAACAAACTGTGGATTAGATTTAATATGTACAATCACGTACACAATAGATATTTTCATTACTACTTAAGAAATAATCTTGAAAGAGCAACAGATGCAGAGCTTCATCCCAGGGCTTCAATCTCTCAACCTCAGGCTTGGAAGAAGCCTGGAAAGAAAATCAATTCTGGGGTTGCTGTAAAGAATTTCTGTAACTAAAACGTTTTTTTTTTTTTTTTTTTATCAGCAGTAACCATGGAATACAATTGATGCTAATAATAATACAAGTGAAGATAAAACACTTAACTGCATTGCTGGTACACTGACTTGTAACATAGTGCAAGGTAATTTATATTCCAGCCCTACAGGCATTAGGTGAAAGAGCAAGTAACTCAGTATAAGGCGCAATTACTGGCACCACAGCTGAACAAATGTCAAAATGAGTTGAAAGGCACAGCTAGAACACCACTGAATATTCTGAAATACATGACATAATACTGAAGGTGTAACCAGCGGCTTCTGTAAACAATTGTTAATATCGAATATATATGTAGCACCAATAGGGATGGGATGTAGTCAGGAAGACTCTCTAATCCAGGCGTGGTACTAATGACAGTTGTTGAAAACTCGACGCCTGTCATTATCCATATGCCGGAGGACCGACGCCCGGCATACCGAACGAAGGTAAGCTGGGCGGCGGGCGCGGAAACCCGCGGGTTTAGGTTTTTGGCTCCCGGGGGGACTTAGGGTTATGCACCCCCCTGAGAGGGTTAGGTTTAGGCTAGGGGAAGAGGGGGTTAAGTTTAGGCACTTAGGAGGGGGGTTTAGGGTTAGGCACTTGGGGGGAGGTTAGTGTTAGGCACCCATAAGGGAGGATTAGGGTTAGGGGGTAGAATTAGGTTAGCGATACTTACCTTTTGTGGCCGGCGGTAATACCTACTACACCCATGGGGATGTAGTTATATCAGAGCTGCAATTAGACTTTTTGGTGCCCTGTGGCAGAGAGAGCATTTTGCCCCACACCCCCCCTAATTTTTAAATAGGGACATATGTGTACACCTGAAAAAGGGCCATGGCCACATGGGGAGGGGCCAGGGAAGAGACAGGGGAGGTCTGGAGATGCTGGGGATGAAAGAAGAGGAAGCTACAAGTGAGAATGATAATAAGCAGAAAATTGATAGGCCCAAACAGCGCCCCCTGCCCTGCAGTGTCCTGTGCCATGGCACTGGTCACACTACCCTAGTTACGGCCCTGAGTTATATCCTGACTGTCGGGATGCTGAATATAAGCCTTTGATGAAGATAAAGCAAGATAAAGTGCCAGTCAGCAAGCTTCTAACTGTCATTTTTCAAACATAGCCTTTTACATGGCAGTTAGGAGCTGATTGGCTGGTATATCTCCGTTCACTTTATCTCCATACAAATAATAAATAAATAGACCCAGAATCCTGGCACCAGCATCCCCATGGTATGTATTGGGGTTAGGGGTTAGGGCAGTGATGTGTGGTGAGTTGAGGTAAATGGCTGGGGAGGCACACATGGAGGTGGATTTTAGTGCTGGGTGCCTATCTCACCCCCTACTCACTGTAACTCTCCCCTCACTATATTAAGCTTCAGTGTCCATTGATTCTCCTACCTGCATTACTGTGATTTATCTTGCTGTTGCTGAATGAGTTCTGATCTCTAAACACTGCAGTGCACTTCCTGGTCACATGGCACTTCCAGTATGTCCATCAGTGTTCAAGGCACACCCCTATATACAGGGGCATGCCTCTATTAGCGCTATTTCTGGGCAGCTTACTGCCCGTGGTGTGGCCTCGCCCCCTGTCTCTGGAAGCAGTATCTGACTATACAGAAGCCGGGCTAAACTGTTGCTGCCTCATTTCCCATCTCCCTGCAGTCCCATGGAGCTCCACAAAGTGGGTGAGTGTTAACTACAAAAATTATTACAATAAACAAAGAAGAATTTTATAAGTGATAAATATCTTCTTTGTATTATTCTGATTATTTTTATATCAAATCTCAGGAGTATGATAGGGGACATTTGTATAACTTGAATCTTGATAAGAAAAAGATTTTCTTATCAAGATTTTATTAAAAGATTTTTTTTATAAATACCATAATCTACGTAAAAACAAATGATCTTTTATTGTGAATGTATAGAATTTATTTAAGATCTGAATTATTTGTATTTTTTACATTTTATCATATTTGTGGCAGTGTTATCGGTAGTCCATTTGTGCCTAGTATTGAGACTCTATATATGAGCAGTTAAAAGAAATCTATTATATACTGTACACTAATAATGGGTTCAAGTGACTTTTCTGACTGTGGCACTTTAGTTAAAATCAGTAAAAGATACTGTACCATGACCTATAAAGAAATATATGCATATGCCATTTTATGATATACATTCTGATTGGTGCTTAATTGATCTCAATCACTATATTGCTAACACTCATTACATTACTTATAGAACAGTCCTCTTTCGGCAGATTTGTATTATATATGACATTATTAGGGATATGTATCAAAAAATGTGAAAAGTTCATGTTTGTTTTCAACAGACATCGTGTATGTTTTCGCTTTTTTTATTGTCATATTTATCATGTATTTTCGCCAAAAATGGAAAAGTGATAAACTCCCTGAATTGTGATAATTTTTGCATGTTCATTTTCAAATTAGATAATGGGAAAACAACTGCATAAATTATTTTTTCATGCTCCGATAAAGAAAATAACAACTGCGCATGCTATGCTTCAGTTTTGGACATGCGCAGTAGGTGGCGTTCTACATGAGTGATAAGCGGAATTCTAGTGGCTCATCAAAATAAAGGAATCCCTTGATACTAGATTTCCCCTCCCCTTTAGTTTCTCCTGATTTTCCCTACAAAAACGTGTACATTTCTTCTATGGGTCTTTATATATATATATATATATAGTCCCAGGACCAGCACTCAGGAACAGCAATAGATAACTTTCCCGGGTGCCTCCACAGTCAATAAGCTACAATACCCAGAGGTGCGGCACTTGCGGACGGACAAGAAGACAATCAGGTCAGTGGTAGTAGCATAACATTTCAGTTTTATAACTGTCTTCAAGATGTGAATCACAATACAAAAATGTTTACCTTAAATACCCCAATCCCCAAGCACCATATGAGAAGAGCATCGCATGTTCCGGTGAACACGCTCTTTGATGACGTCATCTGGACCCGGCTAATACAGACGACGTCACCACGTTCCATCCAACGGCGCACACCACGTGTCAACACTAAACCGTCACCAGGCAACCAACAACAATATTACATCTAGAAAAAACAAATGAATAAGGAATATGAACATAGCGATCTTACTCAGCTGGCAGATAACAATGATATGCAATACATTAATTCATCAATACACATTAGTGGGCTTGGTATAGCAGCCTTAGCCCATACAAATGCTTTATCAAATGCTCATATCTAAGGTACATAAACCCAATAATATACAATCTGTGTTTGCCGATCCATAATTTTAAATATACCTACAATCATCACATAAACAGACTCTGCCTCAATAATATTACAGCAGCATATTAAATCTAATAGAATTAACAGAGTGAACAATTATCCAACCCCAAAGATATCAACAAGCATACAGAAGATGTAAAATAGGGGTATATAAAGGAAACAGACAAAGGGACTTCTGATCTGGCCTAATAAACCCATACCATATAGCTATATCGTTTCAACATTTATTTATTAATTTCCAATGTGCACACAGCAAAAGCCCATAAATGAAATATTGTCATTGAGACAACTTGGTTGAATAACATCCAGTCTAACAATCCATTCCGCCTCCCGTTTCAATAAAAGTTTTTCCCGATTCCCACCCCGCGGCAATGGTGGTATTTGATCGATCATTCTATATTTTAGGGAAGCTAATGGATGATTTTTTTCCTGGATATGTCGAGCCACCAGTTGCTCACTACTGCCACTGATCAATGCAGCCCTAATGGCAGAACGATGTCCAGCCATTCTCTCCTTAAATTTTCTTTTTGGTTTCCCAATATAGGATAAACCACAGGGACACAGAATTTGGCAGATGACAAAAGAGCTGTTGCATGTGAGATGAAGGCGGATCATAAATTTCTTGCCTGTGTGTGGGTGATGGAAAAAATTCCCAGGTATTAAAACTCTACAGGTAATGCAAGCACACGTACAGCACCCACACTGTTTAGTGGACAGAAAATGTGAGGGGGTCGACATTTCTTTGGAACTATAATTAGTTTTGACCAATAAATCTCAGAGGTTCTTTCCCCTAGAGTAACAAGGCATAAGCCTAGTGTTATTTAAACCCAACTCCTGGTCAGAGGTAATTAAAGGCTATAGATTCTTAGAGACCTCATTGACAATGGGAGAATGCACATTGAACCGTGTTACCCAAGGTAGTCTATTTGATTTATTCTATTTTGATTTTTTACACAATAAGTCCTCCTTATTCATCGTCAGAACTTTCTGTTTGGTCAGATTTAGATGGTATCTATCATAGCCCTCACAGCAAATTTCTCCACCATATCATCCATTTGATTGCCGGCCACCTCAATGTCACTATTTGTCCTGATAACTCTAATCATCTGGGAAAATGGTAGACCAGCTTTCAGATTTTTAGAATGGCAACTTTGGTACTGTAGTAAAGTATTGCGATCCGTTTGTTTAGAAAACAATGATGTCATCACTTTGTCTCCATTTCTAGTGATTCTGACATTGAGAAAATCAACCGATTCTTGGCTCATAACATAAGTAAGTTTGACAGGACAAGAAGTGGCATTGTGTGCCTCAATAAGATTCATAAACCCAACCTTTGGTCCCTTCAACAGAATTAGTAAATCATCTATGAATCTGGTATAAAAAATAATATCCTTAGTGACATCGTTATTCTGAAAGAATAACTTGTCCTCAATCTGAAACATGAAAGTATTGGCATACGCCGGGGCTACCGATGAGCCCATGGCGCAGCCAGTCACCTGTTCATAAAATAAACTATCAAACATAAAATAATTTTTAGTCAAAATAAATTCCAACAATAATATCACAAACTCAACAAAATTCCCATCAAATGTTCCCTCTCGAAGAAAAAGTCTACACACAGCTCTCAGCTCCTCCTGATGAGGAATAACAGTATAGAGGCTGGTTACGTCAGCCGTAATAAACCAGAGGTTGTCTGGTAAGGACTCAATTAATCTAAGTTTATTGAGAAGGGATGTACTATCTAATAAGAAATGAGGATGTCTCTGGACCAAAGGCTGTAGCTTAGAATCCAACCAAATGGATGAGGGTTGTAATAGCGACCCTCTGGCTGAGATAATCGGTCGGCCTGGGGGAGGAAAAACACCCTTATGAATTTTGGGAAGTGTATAAATCACAGGGGTAATAGGAAAATGGGGGAGAAGAATGTTAAATACTTCATCATCAATTATAGAGGCATCTTTGGCATATGTTAACAATTCAGTTACCCTTTTCTAAAAATTAAAGACGTTAGGATACTGAATTAGAACCTCTATACACTCCTTCCTATACCTTCTAATATCCTGCCTAAACCTTCTAATATCCTTCCTATACCTTCTAAGGATGACGTTAATTTGTGTACACAGTCATACAGTAAATAATGACTTCAGACCTAGACTGTGGTTCCAAAGCACAAAGTATTATTCAAGTAAAAGTATAGTCAGTTACACGCTATTGATCCAGACACAATTCGGCGCAAAGGAATTATACAGACCCAAGTACAGTATACATATGCAGCGCTTCCGGACCAGATGTTAGGCATCAGCAAGAAACCCCTTGTCAATACTAAGACCCAGTCTTGGAGCACACATATTTATACCACCCAGGAATAGACAAAACAATAGAGAAGTTTGTTGCTGATGCCATTGGTTCCCAAGGGGGATGCATCTGTTACAGAGCATTTAACAGGTTGATTCAAATAGACCCAACCCAGCCTCTAACAACTGGGGGTCTCTGGATTCCCACCTCATGCAACATCCTAACAGTTGTAATATACATTTTGTTGCTTGAAGTCTCTGCGGTCCATAAGTTGTGAATGCATGATGCGATCTCCACACCGATGATACTGGAATACTGTGGAAAGAGTACGCATCAGTACAAAACCAAACACGGCTTATTTATCATGTATAAAACCTTAGTTACCAAATAATCTTTATTTCACAGCATTTATAATAAATGAACAAACTTAAATCTTATACCTTAAAGCTTATGGAGCTTGTATGTGGATATGTAATGTGTGAGTAAGCGGGGTTTGATATAACTACGCTAGTTAACTTGGAGCAGATGCGTGCGCATAAAGCTAATAAACAGCGTTTTCATATAGGATCTTATGCATTCGCTAATATGCGACTAGTTAACAGCGCAATTGTGCGTATTAATGTGTATATGAGAAATGGTGATAGATGCAATCGCATGGTGCTAATAGTAATATCGCCATATGTACTTAAATGTGAATTTATCTAAAATGGCGCTTGGGCGGCCATTCGCGAAATGGCGTCTTGCGATCTCATTTCCAAGATGGCGTGTTGCAGCCAGTCGAAAGATGGCGTCACTGCAATTCAATTTTAAACTGATCTTGTCTCAACAAATAATACAGCTTTGACAGATGGATCACCACTAAGTTTACGTTAAACATTATGATCGTCTAATTGTCTTAAAATCTCTTTGACATATTCTTAATTCTTAATCCTAGAAGATATATTTTGGTCGAGGGACCGCAAAAATGTTTTAATAGATGAATTATACGAGATTGGATCAAACCTTGATTTTTCACCTAATTTTTTCAAATTACTCGGGATGTCATCAGTTTTTGGAGAATTGCTAGGATTTTTAATAATGAATTCCCTTAGTCTTAGTTGACGCTGCAAGTGATATTTCTCGATTTGCCTTTCAAATTCATGAAAGGATGTCGAAGGGATAAATGAAAGACCTTTTCATAAGAGACTGATTTCACTTTTAGTCAAACTATGAGAGGAGAGATTGAAGATTACTTCCTCTGGGGTAGTGGGGCTTTCTGCCATGTCTACCCCCTCTGGTTTTGTCTGCCCCGTCTGCTATTCTGCCTATGGCCACCGGGTTTTTTGTGCAAGTGGTAACCCCTAAAGGGCCAGACGGTTGCCTTCTAGAAATTGCTTTAAGGCATATCAGTGTCACTGGCCGTACTATAGACCTCTTGTGATGATACTGTATCCATAGATGCTTTAGGGAATCTTTGTCTCCTAAAAAATGGCTTTCTATTTTCATAGTCCTGTTGTCCTCCAGATAACCACCGGTATACCTGGTGTCCCTCATAGTCCATCTCTACTTTTCTCAATTTCTCCTTTTTAAATTTGATTAAATTCCGTTTGTACAAACTAATCTGGTTATTTCATTTTTCAATCCAATCAATTTCCTTATCGGATTGTAACATAGGTAAATGCAAGGCTTCAAATTTCTCAATTTTATTAATCACAGTAACCATCTCCTTTTTCGATTGTTCTATGACTAGTAGCAATAAGTCATATGAACACTTACTTAAAATCGCTATCCATTTGTTACAAAATGCTGGGTCATTGTGACCTATAGTAGGACAGTTCTTAACTCTAGAACCACAAGGTATTTTTTTGGTTTTAAAATAGTCACTAAGAGAGATGCCGTGTAATTTAAAATCAATCTCTTTCTTTTTTAACCTTAAGAGATCACAATAAATCACATCCAATGAAAGTGATTCAGATTGATCATCTAAAGCCTCTTTATAAAGAATCTCTTCGGCTTCAGATTCAAAAAATGTAAATGCATCACCAATAGGGTAATTAGATGGGTTAAAAATTCCTTCAGTCATATCATGTTGTTGTTCCGCCATTACTGTTCCAGAATAGTGCTGTCCCGCAGCATCCACCAAATACAATGCCTTAGCCCATACACATGCTTTATCAAATGCTCATATCTAAGATACATAAACCCAATACTATACAATCTGTGTTTGCCGATCCATAATTTTAAATATACCTACAATCATCACAAAAACAGACTCTGCCTCAATAATATTACAGCAGCATATTAAATCTAATAGAATTAACAGAGTGAACAAGTATCCAACCCCAAAGATATCAACAAGCATTAGGCCAGATCAGAGGTCCTTTTGTCTGTTTCCATGATATACCCCTATTTTACATCTTCTGTATGCTTGTTGATATCTTTGGGGTTGGATAATTGTTCACTCTGTTAATTCTATTATGTGATGATTGTAGGTATATTTAAAATTATGGATCGGCAAACACAGATTGTATAGTATTGGGTTTATGTACCTTAGATATGAGCATTTGATAAAGCATTTGTATGGGCTAAGGCTGCTATAACAAGCCCACTAATGTGTATTGATGAATTAATGTATTGCATATCATTGTTATCTGCCAGCTGAGTAAGATCGCTATGTTCATATTCCTTATTCATTTGTTTTGTCTAGATGTAATATTATTGTTGTTGGTTGCCTGGTGACGGTTTAGTGTTGACACGTGGTGTGCGCCGTTGGATGGAACGTGGTGACGTCGTCTGTATTAGCCGGGTCCAGATAACGTCATCAAAGAGCGTGTTCACCGGAACACGCAATGCTCTTCTCACATGGTGCTTGGGGATTGGGGTATTTAAGGTAAAAAATTTTGTATTGTGATTCACATCTTGAAGACAGTTATAAAACTGAAACGTTATGCTACTACCACTGACCTGATTGTCTGCTTGTCTGTCCGCGAGTGCCGCACCTCTGGGTATTGTATTTTATTGACTGTGGAGGCACCCGGCAAAGTTATCTATTGCTGTTCCTGAGTGCTGATCCTGGGACTATATATTGTGAATATTCCCCGTGGTGGAGGGTTATATTCTGACAAGGCACCAGATCCCCATGGACTTGGGGAGGATTGAGTTTTTGTCTTCAATTTCCAAATACACTGTGTTTTTAAAGATTAGTTTTTTTCATTTTTTGTACGGGACAGTAATTGATTCTATTTGGTGGATGCTGCGGACACCACTATTCTGGCACAGTGATGGTGGAACTAAAACATGATATGACTGAAGGAATTTTTAACCCATCTAATTACCCTATTGGTGATGCGTTTACATTTTCTGAATCTGAAGCTGAAGAGATTCTTTATAGAGGCTTTAGATGATTAATCTGAATCACTTTCATTGGATGTGATTTATTGTGATTTCTTAAGGTTAAAAAATAAAGAGATTGATTTTAAATTACACGGCATCTCTCTTAGTGACTATTTTAAAACCAAAAAAATACCTTGTGGTTTTAGAGATAAGAACTGTCCTACTATAGGTCGCAATGACCCAGCATTTTGTAAGAAATGGATAGCGATTTTAAATAAGTGTTCATATGACTTATTGCTACTAGTCATAGAACAATCGAAAAAGGAGATGGTTACTGTGATTAATAAAATTGAGAAATTTGAAGCCTTGCATTTACCTATGTTACAAACCGATAAGGAAATTGATTGGATTGAAAAAATAAATAACCAGATTAGTGTGTACAAATGGGATTTAATCAAATTTAAAAAGGAGAAATTGAGAAAAGTAGAGATGGACTATGAGAGACACCAGGTATACCGGTGGTTATCTGGAGGACAACAGGACTACGAAAATAGAAAGCCATTTTTTAGGAGACAAAGATTCCCTAAAGCATCTGTGGATACAGAATCGTCACAAGAGGTCTATAGTACTGCCAGTGACACTGATATGCCTAAAGCAATCTCTAGACGGCAACCGTCTGGCCCTTTAGGGGTTACCACTTGCACAAAAAACCCAGTGGCCATAGGCAGTATAGCAGACGGGGCAGACAAACCAGAGGGAGCAGACATGGCAGAAAGCCCCACTACCCCAGAGGAAGTAATCTCCAATCTCTCCTCTCATAGTTTGACTAAGAGTGAAATCAGTCTCTTACGAAAAGGTCTTTCATTTATCCCTTCGACATCCTTTCATGAATTTGAAAGGCAAATCGAGAAGTATCACTTGCAGCGACAACTAAGACTAAGGGAATTATTTTTTAAACATCCTAGCACTTCTCCAAAAACTGATGACATCCCGAGTAACTTGAAAAAATTAGATGAAAAATCAAGGTTTGATCCAATCTCGTATAATTCATCTATTAAAACATTTATGCGGTCCCTAGACCAAAATGTATCTAATAGGATTAAGAATTGTCCACAATTGCATCCCAATTTATCTGTTTTGGAATGACAGGCACTTCAGGCCGTTTCTAAAAATTCTAACTTGGTGATCCGCCCTGCGGACAAGGGCGGAACAATTGTTTTACAAGATACCCTGGAATATGTCAAAGAGATTTTACGGCAAATAGACGATCATAATGTTTATCGTAAACTTAGTGAATTGTTAACATATGCCAAAGACGACTCTATAATTGATGATGAAGTATTTAACATTCTTCTTCCCCAGTTTCCTATTACCACAGTGATTTATACACTTCCCAGAATTCATAAGAGTGTTTTTCCTCCCCCAAGCCGACCGATTATCTCAGCCAGAGGGTCGCTATTACAACCCTCATCCATTTGGTTGGATTCTAAGCTACAGCCTTTGGTCCAGAGACATCCTCATTTCTTATTAGATAGTACATCCCTTCTCAATAAACTTACATTAATTGAGTCCTTACCAGACAACCTCTGGTTTATTACGGCTGATGCAACCAGCCTCTATACTGTTATTCCTCATCAGGAGGAGCTGAGAGCTGTGCGTAGACTTTTTCTTCGAGAGGGAACATTTGATGGGAATTTTGTTGAGTTTGTGATATTATTGTTGGAATTTATTTTAACTAAAAATTATGTTATGTTTGATAATTTATTTTATCAACAGGTGACTGGCTGCGCCATGGGCTCATCGGTAGCCCCGGCGTATGCCAATACTTTCATGTTTCAGATCGAGGACAAGTTATTCTTTCAGAATAACGATGTCACTAAGGATATTATTTTTTATACCAGACTCATAGATGATTTACTAATTCTGTGGAAGGGACCAAAGGTTGGGTTTATGAATCTTATTGAGGCACACAATGCCACTTCTAGTCCTGTCAAACTTACCTATGTTATGAGCCAAGAATCGGTTGATTTTCTCAATGTCAGAATCACTAGAAATGGAGACAAAGCGATGACATCATTGTTTTCTAAACAAACGGACCGCAATACTTTACTACAGTACCAAAGTTGCCATTCTAAAAATCTGAAAGCTGGTCTACCATTTTCCCAGATGATTAGAGTTATCAGGACAAATAGTGACATTGGGATGGCTGTCAATCAACTGGATGATATGGTGGAGAAATTTGCTGTGAGAGGCTATGATAGATACCATCTAAATCTGACCAAACAGAAAGTTCTGACAATGAATAGGGAGGACTTATTGTGTAAAAAATCAAAAGAGAATAAATCAAATAGACTACAATGGGTAACACGGTACAATGTGCATTCCCCCATTGTCAATGAGGTCTCTAAGAATCTATGGCCTTTAATTACCTCTGACCAGGAGTTGGGTTTAAATAACACTAAGCTTATCCCTTGTTACTCTAGGGGTAAGAACCTCCGAGATTTATTGGTAAAACTAATTATAGTTCCAAAGAAATGTCGACCCCCTCACATTTTCTGTCCACTAAACAGTGTGGGTGCTATACGTGTGCTTGCATTACCTGTAGAGTTTTAATACCTGGGAATTTTTTCCACCACCCACACACAGGCAAGAAATTTATGATCTGCCATCATCTCACATGCAACAGCTCTTTTGTCATCTACCAAATTCTGTGTCCCTGTGGTTTATCCTATATTGGGAAAACAAAAAGAAAATTTAAGGAGAGAATGGCTGGACATCGTTCTGCCATTAGGGCTGCATTGATCAGTGGCAGTAGTGAGCAACTGGTGGCTCAACATATCCAGGAAAAAAATCATCCATTAGCTTCCCTAAAATATAGAATGATCGATCAAATACCACCATTGCCGCGGGGTGGGAATCGGGAAAAACTTTTATTGAAACGGGAGGCGGAATGGATTGTTAGGCTGGATGTTATTCAACCAAGTTGTCTCAATGACAATATTTCATTTATGGGCTTTTGCTGTGTGCACATTGGAAATTAATAAATAAATGTTGAAATGATATAGCTATATGGTATTGGTTTATTAGGTCAGATCAGAGGTCCCTTTGTCTGTTTCCTTGATATACCCCTATTTTACATCTGCTGTATGCTTGTTGATTTCTTTGGGGTTGGATAATTGTTCACTCTGTTAATTCTATTAGATTTAATATGCTGTTGTAATATTATTGAGGCAGAGTCTGTTTATGTGATGATTGTAGTTATATTTAAAATTATGGATCGGCAAATACAGATTGTATAGTATTGGGTTTATGTACCTTAGATATGAGCATTTGATAAAGCATTTGTATGGGCTAAGGCTGCTATAACAAGCCCACTAATGTGTATTGATGAATTAATGTATTGCATATCATTGTTATCTGCCAGCTGAGTAAGATCGCTATGTTCATATTCCTTATTCAGTTGTTTTGTCTAGATGTAATATTATTGTTGTTGGTTGCCTGGTGACGGTTTAGTGTTGACACGTGGTGTGCGCCATTGGATGGAACGTGGTGACGTCGTCTTTATTAGCCAGGTCCAGATGACGTCATCAAAGAGCGTATTCACTGGTACACACGATGCTCTTCTCACATGGTGCTTGGGGATTGGGGTATTTATGGTAAGATTTTTTGTATTGTGATTCACATCTTGAAGACAGTTATAAAACTGAAACGTTATGCTACTACCACTGACCTGATTGTCTGCTTGTCTGTCCGCGAGTGCCGCACCTCTGGGTATTGTATATATATATATATATATATACACTCATATATATACATATATACACACACACATATATATTTATATATAAATATATATATATATATTTATATAATTATACGCACACATATATGTGATACTATATATATATATACATGCACACTAAGACATACATACACACATATATGTGTGTGATAGATATATACACACACATATATATATATATATATACACATTTATGTTTGTGTGTGTGTATCTATCCCACACAGCTAACCATAATAAAATAAACTCCATTATTCTATAAGACAGGTATTTGTAGTACTTGTTAGATTGTTTGAATCTTATTTGCGGACCCATTTATAGCAAATGGTAATTTTAATGATATAAAAGAGAACTATTTATTTATAAGAGATAATTAATATAACTTTTAATTAATAAAAAAATAATAATAATTAAAAAATATATATATATTTATATATATATATATATATATATATATATATTACAAGTAATACTGATTATTTACATTTCATAAGTTTCATCTAAATAGCAATAACTAACTTAGCTTATTTCAACATCAGTGGTGCTGGAATACAATTATCGCCAGCCAGAGTATGTCGAAAAAAAATATGATAATTTTAATTTTAAAAAAATGATAAAATTATGATACATAAGGCTCTAATTTATTTAAATTACAACAAAAATAACGAGATAATAAAAAAAAGAAAACCATACTTTGACAAAAAAAAAAGTAAAAAAAATATGCGAAAAACATTGATACATTTCCTCAAAACTTATCCCTAGCGAAAAATACTCGAAAACCATTTTTATCACTTTTTTTTAATGCAGAAAACTGTTGATACATATACCCCTATGTCTTTTGGTTAATTACTGGCTTTTCATTGTAAGTATTAAATTATTTGTATAAGTAAAGCTTTTTTGTTCAGTATGATGCTTGCTGCCTTTTGAGGTTTGGCATTATGCCATTCTTATTACTCAATTATTGATCAGTCTTATATTTTATAAATGGTTAAGAAGATTTATAGATTTATATTGTGTGCTGCTTTTCTAGGCTGTTTTTTGCATCTCTTTTTCATCAAGACACAAACACTTACTATTTTGATTAGTACTATTCCTTATTTACTGATTAGATAAATTATATGAGCTAGTTTGATTTATTAGGTAATCTTTTGTTGAGAATTATTTTTGTATCACTATTAGCAATATCATGTTTATATGGTAAACATATTTTGGTTGCATGTGAGTCTGCATTATAACTATACAGCAATATTTTTGTGTGTGAAAGAGTGCCATTTTCTTAGTACTTTAAATGTTTAACATCATTATGTATTACATGAATCTTTATATATTCTTGTTAAACACTTAACTATCATATTTTTATCTAAAAACATCCCCAAAACTGTAGATTGTTCTAAGCAAATTATGTAAATAATAGTTAATTAAATCTGCTTCAATATACTTTTTTGAAACAGATATGCATATTTGTTAATAAAATTATGCTGAATCAAGTTTAAATAGCTATTATTTTTGTAAAGAAAAATTCATAGGTGTACGCATTGTTGAATGTCGAACATAGTGGAGCAATTTTTTGCTACCACACGTGTCTAAGTCGCACTGAACATGCGTCCCAATTGTGTCCATCAGGAGTCGCAGTCGCAAATTCAAATGTTTACAGGGAGACGTTTATTAAAAATGGCATGGGTGTTCCTGGGCGGTGACAAAGAGGTGTAATGGCGCACACACGGAGATAGTCTATCTTACGTGCTTGTTATGGGATTGTCAAGGGCATGTCAGTGAAATTGGCCCATATGCACAGACGGCGAACCACTCACATAGGAGGCCATACGCAGATGGAGAAACTGCATCTGCCATAGCGTTGGTGCAAGTTTTGATGGTGCGACCGATGGTGGCATCTAAGGATGCACCAATTGGGATTACTGCATGCACAGACGCTAACAGTGGGCATCTCAGTCCTTGCACATTCAAATGCACAGATGTACACAAGGGAAGTACTTTGTTTCAGCATTTGCATAAAGTCACAGATGGGCAACTACTATTATTATTATCATCCTTTATTTATATGGCACCACAAAGGTTCAGCAGCACTATACACAGTACATAAATGAGCACACAAGAAAAACAGTTAATAGTAATATAAAACAATACAGGACAAGGACATGGTTTATACACATAGCTGCATAACACAAGCAGCAGAGCCTCAGCAGCCAAATGTTAGGTGCCAAGTGGGGAGTTAGGAGTAAATTATACTATAAGTAGGGGGAGGAGAAGTACGTGAGGAATGAGGGCCCTGCTCGTGCGAGCTTACATTCTAAAGGGCCAGTAGATGCAGCTGTAGGCATTTCTGCGTCCACTTCTGTAACAGGCACTGTTTGTGTTGCTTTCATATGCTTCTGGTATATTGTTTGGGATGTGCATATATGTTATATTTACTTTTGCTTTTCACCTTTTCTTCCAAACTAGTTTTATTCCATTTTCAGTATTAATGTACTAGGCAGTAGTGCAAAGAGGCTTACATATTTTGGTTACATTGACTAAAGCAGAAGAAAGGGGACAGCAGGCACTGCAAACATCACTGTTTGTAAAGTCTCATGAGCTAAAATAAAGTATGAGATCAACCAGTTATGTATATATATTTAGATATCACATTAAGGGATCTATTTACTAAGCAGTGTTAGGAGACAAGAGTGAAAAGTGATAAGGTGCCAGGCAATCAGCTCCCAACTGTCATTTTTCAAACACAGCCTGTGAGATGACAGTTAGGAGCAGATTGGCTGGCATCTTATCACTTTTCACTCTGTCTCCTAGCACTGCTTAGTAAATAGACCCCTAATATCTTAATTAGTCTTTGAGATATTCAAATTGAAAGCACTGCTTAGTAAATAGATCCCTAATATCTTAATTAGTCTTTGAGATATTCAAATTCAAAGAGCGTTCCGGACTAAGCAATTATATATATATAAGATTACACCAAATTGTGAACCCATTTATTTTATACAAAACATCATACTTGCCTACTTTTGGGTCCAAGTGGCAAGTGCAATTGGGCGTTATCACACAGCAGGACCAGGATGGTGCAATTTGCATCATTATTTATCGAACAACCCATCATTTTCATCTGTAATACACTTTTTTTGGGGATAAATATATTTTATCCTTCTATACAGTAGCTTTATGCAATTAGTACAAGTTCAGTTTCTAAAGTATAGGAATAGCAAATGTGTTTCCTTTTTACAAAGTTTTAACACTGTTACAGCACTCTGAAACATGGTATAGATTTATTTGTCACTTTCCTCATTCATTTTTTTGAACCTTTTTTACTTTAGTTTTGTTTTTCTTTAATTAGGGCAGATCTAATGAGATACAGGAAAATGTAACTGGTCTCCCCTGCTGCTGACGTTAACAGATTCACTGAGCACAGATATTGATCCAGAAAGAAATGTGATAATTACGTTTGGAATCCTGAAGGATTTTGCTTGTGTACCCCTAGATACCAAGGAGATAATTATGGATTGTTTAAACTTAATTTGACACTTACAAAAATGTGCTCATAACCTGCAAAGATGTATAACAAAATATATGTAGCACATACGTTACTTTTGTTGTTACATTTAAGCACAGAATGATCTTTTTGTGTGGATTATAAAAAAATCTAGAGAGTTTAGGATGCTCTCTGTTATATGTTCAGACCTTTGCTGTCATGGTTACGCTTACAATTATCATACTCCACACCAATGATATCACATATATACAGTACTCTGCCATTAGGAAAAACTATTGTATTGTGAGACTAATTTCATACCTCAATAACAATGACAGGAGGGGCAATGCTAGCTGACCCAATACTTTCATACACAATAAGTAATGTCTTATATTAATAAGTTTTATGCAGCCATCCCTAAATGTCTTCAATACTGAGAAATACGGGCATGTACTTATCCACCATGCAATACCATCAGGGAGGCGTCAACATCATTGAGTCCGTCCATTCACTTTGCATTTTGTTAATTGATAAAACTAAATGCTTCTATTTTTGAAAACATTCTCACATTGCAGCATTTTTTCCACACCTGCCTAAAACCTTTGCACAGTACTGTAAAAAAAAATAAAAAAAAAAAAATATATATATATATATATATATATATATATACCTGCCCTCCCTTAATCTTTATCAGGATTACAACTTTTCACTTTGTGCAAAATAAAATAAAGTTAAAATATAACTTTTCATGCTGATTATATTTACTGTAATATCCCAAATGACATACTACTACATCATAGTTTCCTACACACATCAAATATTGATTTAATTTAAATTTATCTTCTATTCATTCACTTTGCATTTTGTTAATTGATAAAAATAAACTATCAACACTTTTTCCACAACTGCCTAAAAACTATTGCACAGTAATATATATATATATATATATATATATATATATACTGTAAGATGGCTCTTAAGACAAAGAAACCAGAAAAGTTTGCTAAGTGGCAATTAATTCATGTGATGAAATATTCTCTTGAAGTAAGGATGTAGGCACCTCCCCAAATTCAAAGGTGGCTGCCGATCTCCAAGTTCTACTTGTAATCCGGGTGTGTTAGATCTGTGAGGGTGGGAGAAAGGCGCCTAATAGATGTAGTATTTAGATAATATGAGATGGTAGTATTTAAAAGTGCAATGAAAGTAAAAGTGCGCTAGTACCTGAGTTCAATTAAAACATGATTATCTGTGTATATTTAGATAGGACATAAGAAACAATGAGTCTGCAATGTAGTCATCTCTAGTGAGTCTATATAAATAATAGAGTGGTAGACAATAGTGTATAGTATATTTAATTAGCCAAAAGCAAAAGTATTAAAATGCATACAACAAATAATAAAAATACAAACTTCTCTGAATAACCCCAGATAGGGTGTATTTTACAGGAACCAGAAGGTGAATGACAGGGCATTAACTAGGGTGGTGTGGCTGGTGCCATCGCACAGAGCACAGGATGTTCTGGGGGCAGAATCAGCAGCCACCGCAAACTACATTTGCTGGGTACCTGCTGCGATGTAGCTACTAGCGGTGTGCCCAACTCCTTTCCTGGCTCTCCTCCTCCCCCATTCTACGCCCCGCCGCCTCCGATTCTTTCTGGCTGCCGGGATTTGCGTTCCACTGATGAACGCAACCCTGAACCGCTTGTCAGTTACTTCTGCTCTTTCCTTCTCCTGCTGCATTTACGATCGTGCTCACACACTGTATTATATGTGCTGAGCATGAGAATGTGATGGATTGCTGGCTTGATAACCCTGCCAGTGCCAGCAGTCTGTGCCAGAAGGAAGAAAAACTGATAATTGATGCTACGGGGAGCATATGCCCTGGCACCCCTCTGACTCTCCCTCCCTTCTGGACCGGGTCACGGTGTGTGCTATATCTTGCCTGGCAGGCAGCTCTGCATGGTTCTCTATATGGGTTCCTGTCCCCCACCTTTACTTCACCTCTCTCCTTCTCACCAGCGGGACCTGTTACTATCATCTCAGGTACTGCAGAGACTAGAAACAAAAAGCAGCAAGCCAGGTGAGTACAGAACATCTTATCCTCCTCTGTGTCTGCAACCCCCCAATCCTCACCTGGAAACTGATGCCTATTGGCGTATTACATTGCAGATGGTCTCAAAGTTAGAAGCACTTTCTTTGGAAAGTTATCTGCTGTTTATTTTTTTTTACTTTTGTCTGACTGTAGTGTTTACAAGACATACTGTAGAAGTCTTACATTGTTTGTTGTTATTTTTACTCTTTGTCTCTCCCATTTAGCTCTCTATATGCACCCCTTGCCTACCAATGTCTCTGCCTGCTCCCACTCTCCCCACCTGTCTCTGCCCACCACCCCTACCTGTCTCTGCCTGCCACCCCCACATGTATCTCTGCATTGCACATACATCCCAATGGTATTGTATAGAGTCACAGTACAGAATTAGATGCACGCACAAAGTGTATTAAAAATTTGTTATATGTTCCTGGTCGGTTACAGCGGATTGCCTTAGCAGATGTAACGTAGAATGGGTGTGCTATGTATGTATGGGTATGTTAGTAAGGGAGCGGAGGCACCTAGGCACTGCAAACCACCCACAGCCAGCACTTACGGAGACACGACAGACCATCCACTCCCATTAGCTGTGACCACACTGTTACCAAATAGATGCCACCCAGCATTTCCGAGCGTGTTGGACACTCCAGATTGATGAACATGAGAGTGTGCCATGAGGCCATACCCATTTGTGGGACACACACATAAAATGCTTATTGGGGGGGGAACCGATGCTTTTTCTGGCACAGGGCACCAAAATGTCTAGTTATGGTTCTGGAGAATGAAGCATCTAATAATATCCCTACGCATTTAGGGCCTGATTCAGAGCCGGACGCAATTAGCGCTCGCTCGTCCAAAAAATAGGGGTGGCTATTCAAATGAACCGTTCGCTCTTTGTGGTCTGTTCACGCCTCTAGGTCTGAACGAGCGAACAAAACTTGCGGTCGTTTTTTGGATAAATACGCCCCCTGGCCACTCGCATCCTACGTCATGTCCGCTATTTATTAGATTAATCGAGTACATCGACCAGTGTATGAACTGCTCACTATTCTTGTGGTTGGTTTTTGCTACCACAATCTTGCGAGCAGTTCTGGCTATAAAATAACCCAGTGACGTGGTCAATGACGCTGCTGTTTTAATTATGCACACCCATAAAACGCCCGTTTTGACCTTTAAGCACGCCTGCGTTCGGATCTCCACTCCCCGTTTTCAAGCACCTTCCCCTGTTACCACCCACATACGCCTCTTTCTGTCACTCATATTAGCAGGCATTCACTATTTAGCGAACAAACGATTTTCGACCGCACTGACTGGTTTGCGCATGCGTATTACGATCCGTACGCATGCGCAGTTGGGCAAACATCGCTCGGAACAAGCGTACTGTCGCTTACGAGCGGCTCTGAATCAGGCCCTTAGTCCTACAAGGACTTCATGAGGAGGGTGTTAATAGAGCCAACTAGAGAGGTTTGAATACCTGTATCAATTAAGGAGCCTAATAGTTGCCAGCACGGTGTTTATGTGATGCTGGAAGTGCTAAAACCTGAATATCTGGAACCGACATTGACATTGCCTGATTTATAAAAGGTGATAAATCAATTCTAAATACAGAAATAAATAATCGTGGTACAGTGGTGCTCCAACCGGGATGAGGTCCTAATACAATATATGGTGGATTCCGACGCTCAGAATGCTGGAGCGAAAATCCCGACACCTGTCAAAATCCTGATGCCGGCATCCCGACCGTCGGCATCCCGAAGGTAAGTAGCGGGGTTAGGGGTTAGAGCTAGACACTAGGGGGCGGGTTAGACAGTCATTAGGGGGTAGGGTTAGATTTAGGGTGTTAGGACGGAAGAGGTTAGGTTAGGCACTAGGGGGGAGGTTAGGTTTAGACTTCAGGGAGGGAAGGTTAGAGGTAGGGAGAGGGGGAGGGTTAGGCTACTGACCAACAGCTGTCTGTATCCTAACCGTGTCGGGATGCCGGCATCAGGATTTTGACAGCTGGGATCCCAAATGTCAGCATCCTGTACCCAAATCGCTCTAACATCTGGTAAAAGGAGCAGTAAATGAATAATAAAACAATGCTCAGTTAAGGAGAAAGCGGGGGCTGCAACATAAAGCCCCCATATACTGCGCCATTTAGCAAAAGAGTGTTGGGTGAAAGTGCATGGCGGTCATAAAGAGAGAACAGGGGCTGCTACATACACACACTCACACATTAGCACTATCGAAGAGTTAAAAAAAATTTTTAAATCATGGTATGATAGATTTTAACTTGGTAAGCAGTGTATTTATTTATTTGCAACTTTTGTTAGCACTGCTCCATATATCACTTTAACTCATTTCCCTCTGCAACTCAACCCTGTCATTTTACCTTCACCTTCCCACAACTTTTGTCAGCCCCCCTAGCAACCCTCCTGCCCTGGGATACATCACCCCCTTCATTATCTCACTATTATCACCCCACACCACTTCGACATCTTTCCTTCCTTGTCATTTATTAACCCCCTCCCCCTACCATACTCAGTTCCTTCTCCAACTCTACATAGAAGAAGCATGGTCAGCCCATGCTGCAATGCTTGCACATACATCCCAATGGTATTTGTATAGAGTCGCAGTACAGAATTAGATGCACGCACAAAGTGTATTAAAAATTTGTTATATGTTCCTGGTCGGTTACAGCGGATTGCCTTAGCAGATGTAACGTAGAATGGGTGTGCTATGTATGTATGGGCATGTTAGTAAGGGAGCGGAGGCACCTAGGCACTGCAAACCACCCACAGCCAGCACTTACGGAGACACGACAGACCATCCACTCCCATTAGCTGTGACCACACTGTTACCAAATAGATGCCACCCAGCATCTCCGAGCGTGTTGGACACTCCAGATTGATGAACATGAGAGTGTGCCATGAGGCCATACCCATTTGTGGGACACACACATAAAATGCTTATTGGGGGGCGAACCGATGCTTTTTCTGGCACAGGGCACCAAAATGTCTAGTTATGGTTCTGGTGAATGAAGCATCTAATAATATCCCTACGCATTTAGTCCTACAAGGACTTCATGAGGAGGGTGTTAATAGAGCCAACTAGAGAGGTTTGAATACCTGTATCAATTAAGGAGCCTAATAGTTGCCAGCACGGTGTTTATGTGATGCTGGAAGTGCTAAAACCTGAATATCTGGAACCGACATTGACATTGCCTGATTTATAAAAGGTGATAAATCAATTCTAAATACAGAAATAAATAATCGTGGTACAGTGGTGCTCCAACCGGGATGAGGTCCTAATACAATATATGGTGGATTCCGACGCTCAGAATGCCGGAGCGAAAATCCCGACACCTGTCAAAATCCTGATGCCGGCATCCCGACCGTCGGCATCCCGAAGGTAAGTAGCGGGGTTAGGGGTTAGAGCTAGGCACTAGGGGGCGGGTTAGACAGTCATTAGGGGGTAGGGTTAGATTTAGGGTGTTAGGACGGAAGAGGTTAGGTTAGGCACTAGGGGGGAGGTTAGGTTTAGACTTCAGGGAGGGAAGGTTAGAGGTAGGGAGAGGGGGAGGGTTAGGCTACTGACCAACAGCTGTCTGTATCCTAACCGTGTCGGGATGCCGGCATCAGGATTTTGACAGCTGGGATCCCAAATGTCAGCATCCTGTACCCAAATCGCTCTAACATCTGGTAAAAGGAGCAGTAAATGAATAATAAAAACAATGCTCAGTTAAGGAGAAAGCGGGGGCTGCAACATAAAACCCCCATATACTGCGCCATTTAGCAAAAGAGTGTTGGGTGAAAGTGCATGGCGGTCATAAAGAGAGAACAGGGGCTGCTACATACACACACTCACACATTAGCACTACCGAAGAGTTAAAAAAAATTTTTTAAATCATGGTATGATAGATTTCAACTTGGTAAGCAGTGTATTTATTTATTTGCAACTTTTGTTAGCACTGCTCCATATATCACTTTAACTCATTTCCCTCTGCAACTCAACCCTGTCATTTTACCTTCACCTTCCCACAACTTTTGTCAGCCCCCCTAGCAACCCTCCTGCTCTGGGATACATCACCCCCTTCATTATCTCACTATTATCACCCCACACCACTTCGACATCTTTCCTTCCTTGTCATTTATTAACCCCCTCCCCCTACCATACTCAGTTCCTTCTCCAACTCTACATAGAAGAAGCATGGTCAGCCCATGCTGCAATTCCCTGTCAATGTTACGCTGGCTGCCCACCACGTGGAAATGAGATCTCCACAGCTTGACAGTCCCGGCCTATCCATGACTGAGATGCAGTGATAAGATTGGAGGCAGTGATGTGACAAGATGCAGGAATTTCAGCTCCTCTACCCACTACATTCCTCTTTGTCTTTGTACACCAATAAAGTGGAAGGGGTGTGTCACTATTACATACAGTAGGGTTGTTTATTGAAGGTTCAGCCATCAATGGCTAATGGTTTATAACCATCAGTGGGAAACCATCAATCATTTAACCATTGAGTGTCCGGGTCACACATGCATGGCCACCTTTATCCCATTGTACCTCAGCTGCCAATGTTAACCATCGGTGAACATCCACCAATAGCATAACTATTTATCATCAGTATCGGACAATCGATGGCTGCTAACCATCAATGATCGATGGCCATCCCTAACATACAGTGGACACTCAACATGAACATATAAACACTGAGCCTATTTCCAGATTTACCCCTCTGTGGGTGAAACTCAAAACTGAGCAGGATATAATCTGGCACTAGTTGCTATGTTCCTGTCATTATTATTTTTATTGGTTATCACATGTGAAAAAGTGAAATGTCTATGACAAAAATAATACAGTATAATATAATGTGATACTTTTAATAAATAAAAAACTTATAAGAACATTTATTCAAATATATTCCAACTTGTTTGAACTAATATATAGAAATAAAGTTCTGCTACAAGCACAAAAATACCGCTGCCAGTAACAAAATTTACATTTTGTGCTCTGAGGTTAATAAAAAGTAC
Organism: Taudactylus pleione; assembly: GCA_031769625.1. Classification (NCBI taxonomy): domain Eukaryota; kingdom Metazoa; phylum Chordata; class Amphibia; order Anura; family Myobatrachidae; genus Taudactylus; species Taudactylus pleione. Next base: position 15,061,148 of record JAUIMM010000178.1, read on the forward strand.
AGTATATGCTGTTCTAGCGTTCTGTCTCACTAGCTAGTTTTACTAACTGGCTCTATGCACAATGTTTTAGTCAATAGATGTGTCAGAAACAAGCAGGCGTTACACAAATTTTCTCTGGCAGCTAGGAAAGCCAGAGCCTTCACGGACCTTCCCAAAGGACAGATATTTAGAGCATGTTCTGCTGACTCAAACCAGGCACAGTCCTGAGAGAAAACAAACATCAGTTTGTAACATTTTCAGCCAGCAGTACATGAGTTTCTCTTGATGAAAGGTCACCTCTTAAGTTGGGACAAACAAGGTCCAGCATGTTCATGTGCTAAAATATGCATTACTTAAGGTAGTCCTGGAATAATATTGAAGCATAAAACATGGCAGTTTTCTTAAAAAAAGACAATCAAAAAGGTAAATCTAAACAAGAAGTGAAACTATATTACTTCATAACTCAGCTGCCAGAAAGGCTACAATGCAGAAGATAAAAATGTACAGAGTTCAATATGTACAAAAAAGAGGTGCATCATTGTGTAATATATTATAGGAAGCTGGATGTCTAGGTTCATATTTCAATATTTATTATCCTAATAACAATTCAATTCCTGTTTAGTTGTGTTATGCATATTATTTCATCTTTTATTAATCATGTCATAAAAGTTCAGACTTGGTTAAAAAAAAGAGAAAAAAAAAAGAAGAAAGAAAACATTAAGCCAATGAATGACAATATTGCATAGTGCATCTGTCCATGTGTACAAAAGGGATGTAGTCAGCATCCCGGTGTGAAATACCGACAGGTGGGGATCCCGGCACCAGTATCCCAACCGCCGGCATCCCGAAGGTAAGTATCGAGGTGTTAGGGGGACAGTAGATTTAGGTTGTGGGGTTAGGGTTGGGTACTAGGGGGAGGGTTATTGATAGGCCCCGGGGAGGGGGTGTTAGACTTAGGCACTAGGGGTGAGGTTAGGGTTAGGCATCGGGGAGGGAGGGTTAGAGTAGTGGTTAGAAAAACACTTACCTGTCTTCCTTATGGGTGTCGGTATTCTGACCAGCGACATCCCCACAGCCGGGATTTCATATTCAACCTGTACAAAAGATATGTCTGTGAATGATGTCATTCACAGTCATATCAGGTTGGCCCTGTTGCACAGACGATATATCTAGCAGATATATCTATACATATGCCAGTGTGTATGAACAACTGGCCGACTGCGCAATAGAATTATGCTGGGTACACATTGGGCCGATATATCGCAAACTCATTAGTGGGTATGTGCCGCTGATATGTGGGATGGGTACGGGATGCCTGTGCTCAGGACCTTGGCGGTCAGAATCCCGACGCCGGCATCCCAAAAGGGTTAGAATACCGACACTTGTCGGTCAGTATTCTAACCCTCCTCCTCTCCCTAACCTAACACTCCCTCCCTGATGCCTTAACCTAAACACCCCCTCCCCGCACCCTAATCCTAACCCTGCCCCCTAAGTGCCTAACCCTAACCCCTAACTCTCCCCCCCAACCCTGCTATTTACCTTCGGGATTCCGACAGTTGGGATGCTGGCGCTGGCATTCCGAGCACCGGAATCCCCGCAGTGAGGATATTGATATGTCTGTGAGCAACGTTGTTCAAAGACATATCGCGTCAGCCGTGTAGCACAGCCGATGGCAGAAATAACTGCAGATAATATATTGGTGCATCTGGCTGTGTGTATGGGCAGTCCGTTGACCATCCGCCCAGTTGGTGCAAGGACTGACGTCACAGCTGGGCGGGCAAATTCAAATGCCTGCCCAGCTGTGATGTTAGGACGATATATCGAGCAGACAATCAGTAAACGTGTATACTTAACTGAATTGGCTGCTCGGTCGGTGCGACAGTCAAGTCGACCTAGTGTGTACAGAGTAGAAAATGAATTGCCCAATATTCTCATAACAAATATATGTTTTGGTAGCATCGATGGTTGTTTAGTGTGTATGAACAACTTTGTTTGTGCTCCATCGCTCAATCGTAAGATCAGTTGATCTGAAAATAAATCATTCAGCATTAGACCACTGTTTATATGAAACTACATATTATTGCAAAACTAATTAAATACAATTAAAAGTGTGAAACCACAGTAGAAATTCTCTATTTTTTCACTGGAGTCCAGAAATTAGATTTCATTTAGCTAGATGAGATTATTTAACTTAAAGAGGCAGAGGGGGCACATTTCCAGGATTGTTTACTGCCCAGCAGCTGCACGTAAAGCCTTATCCACCCCTTACAGGACCTTGTATTCTCTGCCACCACTGAATCCTAGAGGAAAAAATAAGTACAATATCCTGTTACAGGATGATTCCAATGACATAAGCATGTACTGTAACTTAACCACGTGACTGACGTGGTCGTATGGGATGCGAGCGCAGCCAATGTGCTTTAGCTGACAATGCCAGCTTCGTTTTTGAAGAGGAAATTTGTTCTACACATGTGCAGAATGGATCTCCTCTGACTCCACAGACCTGTCAATTTTTGACCTGTGTTGCTGGAAAAATCGTCAGTTAAGTGGTTAAAACACTTTTGTGCATATTTATTAAACAATATTTGCGAGAGTTTTAAGGAGGTATGAGCAACTATTCATATAGAAAGAATCCCTGTGATTTAACATGGAGGGATTGCAGCAGATATCTCCGACATTGTGAATTTAGGTGTAAAATACTTAGAAGATCCGCATTATAAATATGCCCCTTCATGCGCACAAGCTTGTGCTTTTAAAGACATACAGATTTTGTGGCCCTTGTGGCCCTTAATGATTTGCAATGTTTAAATTTTGTTTTCTGATTCAAATCTCATCTCTCGCTGCACTACCAATCACCTATTACAGTACATCCCGTTCGCCTCCTCCCCGCCCAGTTGGAGCTCCAGGTAAAACAAGACTTGTAAATGAATTCAGTCTGCCTCTTTAAAATGGCTACAGAGGGTCTGTGAGTGGAGCAATCAAAATCCAAAATATCTTTAAAACAGATGCATGGAGCAGCCCAGTGTGGCTCTGGCTAGGGTTTGGAGCAGGGAAGTAAAATGTAACAAATGCAGCATTAATACTATGACAGAAGAGGAGCTTTACAATTTAGCAAGACTGTACTTTCTTGTTCTGAATGGTGGATATGATTATCATCTGATGACAAGCCTCTTCTGCATATATGTTAGGAATGCCTCATCTGAAAGTTTCATATTACTTAATAGTTATCCCAGAGTTTCCACAAGTTTCCAGAATAGTTACAATATTAAATATAAATAATTTTTTCCCAAAATGTTCTCTTTTTTTTTCAATCGTAGATACTAGTTCATTGCTGGAGGGGGAGGGTAAACAAAAAAACAGCTTAATCTAAATCTAAATTACTTCGTTCATAAAATTATAAATTTATGAAGTCATTATTGTTACTACTATTAGTATTGTTGATTTGTAATGAGCCACATTTCTCCACAGCTGCAGACAGTTGGGAAAACAGAGAATACATAAATCACGGACATACTGTATGATGAGTCTATACAAAAATGATACATTGGAGTCTGCTTAAGATCTGGCGATTTAGGCCTCATTTATCAGTGAGTTTTATCTTACACAACAAGTTTTAAAACTTGTTGCATATAATAATGGTGCTCCACCAATCAGCTGCTATCTGTCATCTGTTGGGAGCTGATTGGCTTGAGCACCATTTATCATATGCAACAATGTTTAAAACTTGTTGCGTATGGCAAAACTTGATATATGAGGCCCTTAGTCATATACTGGTACTGATGTCAAGATAACCCATTTCCCGTTTTGCAAATATTTTTTTTTTACTATGGATTCAAAATTGTTATAAATGCACTCTGTATAGCAGGCAGTACAACATTTTCAGGGGTTCCCGACTATAGATAGACAATAATTAGTTAGACAATGTCTAGATAGACCCAAGAAATTAGACAATGAATAGTTAGAAAAGGTCAAAAGTTTGACAGGGACAAAAGTCAGACACACTAAAGTTCGACATGTAAAAAGGTCGACAAGTACAAAAGGTCGACAGGGTCAAAAATTCGAAATGAAAATGGTCGACACAAAAATGGAAACTTAGGCACTTAACCTCATGGTTAGGGTTAGGCACTTACCCAGATGGTTAGGCACAAGGAGGGAGGGTTAGGGTTAGGCACCAAGGTTAGGGTTAGGGTGAAGATTAGGGATAAAAAAAAAATTGTCGACCATTTTCTTGTCTGCCATTTTCATGTCAAACTTTTGACCCTGTCGACCTTTTTACATGTCTAACTTTAGTGTGTCTGACATTTGTCCCAGTCAAACTTTTGTGCCTGTCTAGCTATTCACTGTCTAACATCTGGTGTCTATCTAGACATTATAACAGACTAGAGATTTTGGGACTCATAAGACAGGCGCTTTAAAAATTATACTTATAGATTGATACATATATATATATATATATATATATATATATATATATACATCCCTTCTGTTGGAATGTGAAGATGGCACATGTATTGAAATCGATCTTTTCCCTTTCAGTCTTCTCAACTGAGATGTAGGGAGCTCATGAAAAAGAAATAAATATATACATGTGTAGACCAATTTATCTTCTATAGAAAGAAAGTTCAAAGAAATTCTCTTTATCCACCCTGTATATCTGTGAGTGATAATCAGCATACCGTGACTCACACTTTCTAATTTAGTGCACTTCATATCAAGGTATCTTTATCACCAAGGAAATGCCCACCACAAGTGATCCGTGAACCAAGTATCCCAGAAATAGTTGTAATGTACCGCACTCACAATAAGTGCAGTGGTTTTTCAACACATAACAGTTTCCTTAGACCTGCTAATGAATTTGCGAAAGATGGAGGGCGTTACCCTACTCACGATCAAATGTAGCTGTTTGAAGGCATATCAAGGTATCTTTGTGTAGTATTTTTCTGTCCACTATACCCGCTTCTTTTCCTCAGTGTATAATTGAAAATGATTCCAAATGGATAATCCAGACTATAAAAAAAGTTTTTTTACTATTTAAAAAAACCCCAAACAAAACAGGATATCCACACACAGAAAAATGATCGCTGGGGATCCAATAAGCTTCGCAGTATCCAGAAAATATCAACAATAAAACACCTGCAGGGAAAAAACTGTACATTTTTCCCCCAACATCTAAAGGGTCCCTTCATTAAATCATTCAGTGCACTTTTTATAGATGACTTAACTGACATCAAATTTGACAGAAAGATTTCAAATATGATGGTCAAAGAAAAAAGAGCCCTGAGAGATTTAAACGATAATAAAGAGTTAGTGATCAAGCCAGCAGATAAGGGGGGTGGAATTGTCCTTATGAACATTGGAGATTATGAATCTGAAATTTTAAGACAGTTAAAGGATGAAAAGACATATAAAAAATTGAGAAATTATCCTTCAGACAAGATCCAATTAAACTACGGCTATTAGTAGAAAAAGCATCCAATAAGGGAATTCTAACAGATAAGGAGGCAAAATGTATAATTAATTAATGAAGATCCCTTGGTACCTGTGATCTACATTCTACCGAAGGTTCATAAATGTTTGGGGAAACCACCCAGGAGACCGATCATCTCAGGGGTTGACTCTATAACAGAGAACCTTTCTAGATATATTGATTTTTATTTACAACCTCTAGTACAACTAACTCAATCACATCTGAGGGATACAGGTGATTTTCTAAGATTATTGCAATCCATCACATGGGAAAGGGAATGTCTCCTGGTTACGGCAGACGTAAGTTCCCTCTACACCATCACTGAACATAAGGCAGGTGTAGAGGCGACACATCATTTCCTAGGGATGTCTGAACTATCCCAAGACATTCAAGAATTTCTCAATTAAGGTATTGAATTCATTGTGTTCAATAATTTTTTCCTCTTTAAAGAGGATTTTTTTCTGCAGAAAACAGGCATTGCGATGGGCACCAGGTTCGCCCTGAGCTATGCAAACCTATTTATGGGTTTGTGGGAGCTCAATAACATCTGGGCCCCAATCAGCTCGGGGCGGGTCTGGTGTCCTACACATGATACATTGACGATATCTTTTTTGTATGGAGTGGAGGTAGAGAGACCCTCATGCAAGTTTGTGAATCTCTCAATGTCAATGATAAAAACATTGTGCTTACTTTTGAGATATAAGAGGAGGAAATCAATACATTTTTTGGATATAACTGTTTATATAGAAGAGCGTAAAATAAACTCTAAAACTTTTACCAAACCTACGGATACAGGTACTTACCTTTCAGCGTCTAGCTGCCATCACAAAAATTGGATAAATGCAATTCCGAATGGACAACTAAAAAGACTGAAATGTAATTCCACTAATGATAAAGTATTTCTATATCAAGCAAACTCGATGGGCAATAAATTTAAATTGAGTGGCTATGATAAAAGTAAAGCTGATAATGCCACAGAATCAGTAAAAGCATTGGACCACAAGGAATTGTTGTCCGGTACCAAACCACCTAGGGAGAAAGGTGACTTTGAGTTCGCATTTATCACACAGTACACTGAAGAATATAGGTCTGTAGAAAATTTTTAGAAAATATTGGCCTCTCTTAAAAAGAGATCCTGTACTAGGCCCAATACTACCTGATAAACCTAAACATATTTACAGGGCACCAAATTTTAAATCAAAACTTGTTTCAAGTGCTCTACCATCTGGGGCTGCATTATCAGGTATTACATCAACTGGTTTTTATCGCTGTTGTGGATGTCTAGGATGTAAGAACATAAATAGTGGGGGCACAAATAAAACTTAATCCATTAATATTAATGACCAGGACATGAAAATCAAAGAGTTTATAACGTGCAACACTAAAAATGTCATATATGCAATATGTTGCTCTTGCAACAAAACATATATAGGTAGGGCTTCTAGGCCATTAAAGGTCTGAATAGGGTAACATATACGAAATACAAAAAAAGGACTGGAGTCACATGCCCTTTCGGCCCATTTTAAGGAAATCCACCAATGTTCTATATCCGGTATATCAGCCTTTTATAGCATTAAAGCCATTAAAAATAATAAAAGACACCTAGATAGCTCTAAGGTTCTAGCTCAAACTGAAATTTATTTAATCTATAGATATAAGACCTTGATTCCTGGTGGATTAAACAGTGATTTCGAGCTAAAATTGTTTCTTTGAAATTTCCTTTTTTTTTAACATTTTTATATAATCCCATTGGGATTTTGATTATGTATTCTGAATGGTATGATTTTTGTATGCACATTTGATCATTGATAGCATGTTTGTCAGTTCATGTTTTAGATATCATCTCAATGGACATCCTAAAGAAAAACATTGCCAATTTTTTGGGAGAACCTTTTGGATGCATGCAAGAGTCATACAAGATTTGAAAGAATCATCATTATATCATTATTTTGTTAATTATGTTGTCAATTATTTGTTATTTAAACATGATCTGTTACATACTCCTGTTGACATTGTTTTAATTTTTGTTGATGGGAGGAAATACTGAAAACATAATGTCTTATCCCTTTTAAAATATGGCCATTTAACTTTCCCCATTTTCTTTCCCTGGAGAGATATGGCTACCCCTCCACTTTCTGTTTATATACAGGATGTGGAATGTTAGCAATAGATTTTGTGTCATAACCCAGTTACTGAGGAAGAAGTGTCCGGCTTTTTAGCCGTCCCCCTTGGAACTTCCGGTTTCACCATGCGGCGAACTCGATAGATGGAGGAGATATAAATCCATCCGCCCCCCTCTATTTCCTGATAGATATACAGGAAATTAGGTCCCCTCCCTTTACCCAGTGGAATATGCGATTGGATAAACTATCCCCACGGTGTACCTGGCTGTGACTGTCGTCACTTCCGGCGGCAAATGCGGGTCACCGTGCGTTCCACTAGCGGGCCATCCATGGCTTTGCTCCTTCCGGGAATGGGTGCAACTGTGTAGCGCTGATGGTGGAGCAACTGCCGTAGATTGCAAGTGTTTCCATTTGCTTACCAGAGCTATGGGGACTTACAACAGTTTAGAGTCCTTCAAGGGCCGGGTTTATCCCTGATCTTTTGTTTTTTCAGTATATCCCTCATTCAGCTATTTCCTGTTAGGAAGGGTTGCCATGACAACGCGGCTGACATATTTATTAAAAAAAAGTGTGTTTAAATGCCCTTGTTATTATTGGAAATGTTTATGTATTAAGATGTATCTGATGCATTATCATATGTAATTTAATATGTCATGAAGAAGTCTAGACAATCTTGAATTTGATTTGGAGAAATTGCCGATGTCACTTCCTCTCCCAGATGATTGGCTGTTCTCCCTTTAAATATGAGGCTCTTTCACACTCCAGGCATGTCTTGATAAAGGCCCAGTAGGGCCGAAACGCGTCGACCAGCTAAGAGTGTGAACAGCCTTTCTTCCTACATATGGATTTTTAGGTAATTTGGAATGTTTTTCATTTATTGTTTTTTGCTTACATGAAAGGAACTGCTTTTTTCCCTGCAGTTGTTATATTGTTGATATTTTCTGGATACTGTGAAGCTTATTGGATCCCCAGTGATCTTTTTTCTGTGTTTGGATATCCCGTTTTGTTTGGGATTTTTTAAATAATAAAAAAACTTTTTTTATAGTTTGGATTATCCATTTGGAATCATTTTCAATTATACACTGAGGAAAAGAAGCGGGTATAGTGGACAGAAAAATACTACACAAAGATACCTTGATATGCCTTCAAAGAGCTACATTTGATCGTGAGTAGGGTAACGTCCTCCATCTTTTGCAAATTCATTAGCAGGTCTAAAGAAACAGTTATGTGTTGAAAAACCACTGCACTTATTGTGAGTGCGGTACATTACACCTATTTCTGGGATACTTGGTTCACGGACCACTTGTGGTGGGCATTTCTTTGGTGATAAAGATACCTTGATACGCAGTGCACTATATTAGAAAGTGTGAGTCATGGTACGCTGATTATCACTCACAGATATACAGGGTGGATAAAGAGGATTTCTTTGAACGTTCTTTCTATAGAAGATAATTGGTCTACACATGTATATATTATTTCTTTTTCATGATCTCCCTACATCTGAGTTCAGAAGACTGAAAGAAAAAGATTGATTTCAATACATGTGCCATCTTCACGTTCCAACAGAAGGGATGTATATATATGTATCAATCTATAAGTATAATTTTTAAAGCGCCTGTCTTATGAGTCCCAAAATCTCTAGTCTGTTATATTGTATAAAACTTTGGTGATTAGTTTATTGGTGAATCTATATCAGGCAGCTCTTTTGTGCGTCAGTTACCAGGGATATTCCTTCTTTTCTATCTAGACACTGTCTAACTAATTACTGTCTATCTCTTATACCACACCACATTTTCAGAACATATCAATGATAGGAACTTTGTATTCACTGCTCAAACTAGTTCTTTTTTGAGCAGAACACTAGAATTTATCATTGATAAGATCCTAAAATACCTGTGCAGCATTTCACAGTAACCTAAAATGCATGGTACCCTGATAATTCTGGCAGACAACAGTAATACTTATAAAAACATAAGAAATACTGATAAATAGTTGATTTCATTCAGAATGAGTTTATAGTTCCCTAATTTCAAGACACAGATCAAGAGAAAAATTTGTTCCTGGAAAAGCACATTCCTGTACATTCCTGTAAATTCTTACACATTGTGCAGTACAAGTGCTTTAATTCTGTATTTTTAATGCAGTTCTCACCATCTATTCTTATACTGTGGTCATTTGAAGATGATATTTATTCATCATGAGCATCTAACAATGAGGTCATGTCAGACTTTAATCAAAAAGCTAAGATGGTGAAAGTAATGCTCGAAGGTCCTCTGAGTTATACTACACATGAAAAGCTCAGTGTACAGGCACCTGCTTAATGGCAAAGCATCTCTGGATATGAATGCATAATATTGGCAACTATGTGAAATATATCTCACTGATTTCATGTTTAGCAGAAAATGTAAAACTTGTATTGTAAATGTATTGTTATTATCCTTCATTTTTAAGGCACCACAAAATTTCCACAGAGCCATACAGAGTATATATATATACAGTAATAGTAAAACATGACAGATCAATGGCACATTAAATATAAAATGACATCATTGAACTATAAAAGCTATTAAAACTGACAAACTAGGTAGGACGCAGATTATAGAATGAGGCTTGGGGACTCACTGTAGAGGTGAGTCATTGGAAGAGAAAGTCAGATCAGCACCCAACCTGTTACCATTGACACACAGAGTCACAGTCGCCAATAGGCAAAGGAGACAAGAAACACTGAAACCAATGATAGTGCTTGGGAGGAACATGAGGGAGGAAGGCCCTACCTATGCTAAGGGGAGCTGAGAAAGTTGGAGAGTAAAGAAGGACAGGGCAGGAAAGAAGAGTGATGATTTAGGAGGAGGGATGATAGGCTTTGATGAAAAGGTGAGGTTTGAATGAACGTATGAAGCTGGTGAGATTAGGAGACAGTCTGATTCGGCAAGGTAGTGTGTATTAGAGGATGGGGGCAGACTGGGAAAAATCATGAAGGTGAGCGTAAGTGGATGTGAACAGGTGGAGTGGAGAAGGCAATCAGAGAAAAATTAGAAGGATCGGGAGGGATGTATCCCTCTTTAACATTTCAGGGGGTCATAATCAGATGGCTGTGTACATCAACATAATTTCCTAAAACACATAATGCATATGGTGAAAACTGCACTCAATGTAAAAGCAGGCACTAGTCACCCATTACAAAGATATGTTTATATCACTTACCCAAGTGGAAAGAATAGAAAAAGCAATACAGTAATATTAAATGTATAGAGTACTTGTCTGAGACAGATTGGCATATTGCTGTGAAATATGAAGTCATTATTTCAGGATTAATATATGGGAATTGAGTACACAATCTATAGCTAATAGTGGTGAAAATGATGCTTATTAAAGAACATTTAGTGAAATTAAAAATAATCAAAACATTGAAACATAAAAAAGGAAGAGATCATGTCAGAACAGCAGGCTTGCCCATTAAGTACAGCTTAGTACACAGAACACATTAATCATCTCAATTATGGATTTAATCCTTGTAAATCTTTCAAATGTATTACATAGAGTATTCTAAGGAAAGGTTCTGCACATCTCCCTGGAACGGTTGTGTGCATCTTCAGTTTTACATTCTATTTACGTTAAAAGGCTAGAAACATTTCCCATTCAATATACGCAAAACATTGCAGAAAAAAATATTAAACACAAATGTATATTATTTCTGACCATGGAACTGGTTTACATAAGAACATACAATTCTGAAATCTGTAAAAGGTCTTCACTAGATCACCAGGATGTTGTTATTTCAGGTCTAATAATTCTTTTACATGGAAAAATAGAATTTGACTGCAAACAAGAACCACATGTCTCATCCAGTCTGCCCTTTAGGGTTAGAGAATTAGGTTTAGGAATTAGAGCATTAGGGTTAGGGTATTAGGGTTAGTTTAGGGATTTTGGTTAGGGGCCAAGGTATTAGGGTTAGTTTAGGGTTTTGGGTTAGGGGCTAGGCTACCAGGGATAGGGTATTAAGGCTGGTCCAGCTGTTTGTGTTAGGTAGGGCACTAGGGCTAGGAGTTATGGCTAGGGTGAGGTTTAGGGCCAGGCTTGAGCCAGGGTCGAAGTCTACAGTTGCTAGGGTGCCAGGATCAGGATTGGGGTAGGGATGCTGTGTCCTGGATTTACTAATATTGTATCTGATTTGGGGCAGCATCCAGCATCCTGGAAATAACAGTAATCATAAATAGTAGCAAGCAAAGTGGTTGCTCCTTGCAGTGTCCAAGTTTCAGCAATTCACAACAGTCTGTTGTAAGCAATAGTTTAGGAGCAGAAATGTACTAAAAAGTGATTAGGAGCTGAGCAGTGCACAGAGATGATGACAGAGATAGTGTTCCCTGAAAACTCTCCTTTTTAGACAAGCTTATCAAACCACCCACATACTGTAACCTTCATAAGCTATCCATAATTACATCCCAACTATTCTGTCCACACATAACTTTACAGATTTCTCTTTCTTCACCTTCACATCATCCTGACCCTTGGCCAACATTCCTGTGTGACTGGGTCATATGGCCCTCCAAGAACCTCTGCAATCTGGCTGGACGGTATGCAGTCGGGAAGCCGTCGGACGTAATCCCGACAGCCGGCTTCCCGACTTTCATATCCCAGCGAGGGTTAAATGACCGGCGTCTAAATATAGACGCCTGTCATTTTACTGATGCCGGAAGACCGGCGCCCGGCATCCTGATCGAAGGGATGCTGGACGCCGCTGCGGACAGCCGAGGGGGGGAAAGGTTAGGGTTAGGGGAGGCCTTAGGGTTAGGCACCCCCCGGGAGGTTAGGGTTAGGTTAGGGGAGGGAGGGTTAGGCACCGCCGGGGTGGACTTAGGGTTAGGCACCTCCCCGGGGGACTTAGGTTTAGGCGGCAGGGAAGGGGGGGTTAGGCTTAGGCACTTAGAGGGGGGCTTAGGGTTAGGCACTGGGGGGGAAGGTTAGGGTTAGGCACCCTAAAGGAGGTTTAGGGTTAGGGGGTTAGAATTAGGTTAGTATATACTTACCTTCAACGATCGGGATTTCCTCCTCTGCCGGCCTCCTGCTGTCGGGATTCCAACCGCCGGGGACAGGTCCGGTGGTAAATCATACCGATTCCAGCTGGACCCTTATGCCAGAGGTTCCCAAACATGGTCCTCAAGGCACCCCAACAGTTCACATATCCATGGTTGAGCACAGGTTGTTAAATCAAATTGACTTAGGTACTAATTACTTCACCTGTGGTCAAGTATGGATATCCTTAAAACCTGCACTGTTAGGATGCCTTGAGGACCTAGTTTGGGAACCTCTGCATTATGCAATAGGTAGCACCTATCAGGGCTGCTATCAGAAATTGTGGGGCCCGGGACTGACAAAATCGGCAGGCCCACCCCTTCCCCCGCTACCTTATTTCTACAAAAAAAAATTGAGACAAAAAATATCAACCCTGCGTCCAGCCAGCCGCCCTTATGTGTGTCCAGCTAGGCCCTCTTCTGTATGTCGAGCCCCCTCTAATTCCCACCCCACCCCTCTCCTCCCCTCCTCTTTCACAGGTACAGCACAGCACTTTTAAACTTACCGGCTGCTGTGCTGTCTCCTCTGCTGCTGCGCGTGCTGCCAAAGCTGGACAAACCAGGGCTGTTAGAGCAGCGGCAGGTTCTAGCGTCCATTGGCTCAATCTAATCTGACAGAGACAGCAGCAATGCTGCTCTCCTTAGATAAAATATGGCAGAAACGACAGCGTAGGAGCAGGGTCCACCCCTTTCTGCCTGGTGTCCGGGCCCAGGACTCCAGTCCCAGCAGTCCCCCCCTGATGGCCGCCCTGGCACCTATCCTTGTTTATCCATGCCTATTTCCCTATAGATTGTAAGCAGCAAGCAGGGCTCTCTTACCTCTATGTCTGTCTGTTATTGTAAAGTGAAACAGAAAATGCTGCGCTATGTAAGTAACTGTTAATAATTTAATAATAGATAGATATAGACAGATAAAGATAAATAGATAGAAAGACAGATAGAGATAGAAAGACGGACAGAGACAGACAGAAATATACTACCTGTTTGCACATGAAATGCATGGTACATTAAAAACTATCAAATAAATAGAAAGAGAAGAGTTTTTCATCATCCCTTAATTTCTACAAAAGTGGGTGAAAATTAAATTTTTCCCATTTGTGTAAAAATTAAGGTTAAGGGCCATTCATTAAGCATGTAACGCAGGAGATATCACTTCTGTGTAACATGCTGCATTATTTCCGGGTTAGAATTCTCCCCCAATATTTTTCACAGTCCCCATACTTTAGTAGATTTTTGTACAGCCTTTTAGATGGCAGCTTGTGCAGCAAAGGAATCTTTTCAGATCCCTATTGCATCTACTTACCTCTGGCATCACTGGGCTGTCAGTGGTTCCCTCCTGCATGGGTGTCGGGTGAGCTTGTGCTGCAGGGGTGCCAGGGGGAGCTTGCAGGTTTCGGAAGGGCACCACCGGCGATGGGAGGGATGATTAGTATTTGCAGCTAAGAGGCAGAAGATGGCTACACTGATAAGGAGCAGCAGCAGCAGTAGCTGCCGGGGGGGTTACACAGACCAGTGGCCACAGGGGGGCCGGGATGGACACCGGCAGCTGCTGGGGGAGGGTGTGACGGACACCTCGGCAGCAGGGAGGAGGGTGGATGGACACCGGTGGCCACGAGGGAGCAGACACCAGCGGCCGCAGGGGAGGAAGTGGGACCAGGACACCACTAGCAGAGGGGGTGGGGGTGGTTAATGACAGTGGTGGGGAGAGCGGGGGACATACAGAGGTGGCAGGGGGTCTACAATTGCTGAAAGACAGCAGCAGAATCAAGAAGGGGACAGACACAATGAGGAAATCCTCATAAATACCTCAGCTGTAGGGGAAAAATAACACTCTTCCAAAAAGCTGACTCCACAAGAAGAGCAGCTTTTCGGAAGTGATACTTTAGGCAAGGGGACATAAAGAATGCCCCTTTAGGTTTTTTAAACTTGCATCGAGTTTAAAACAAAATTATCTCTAGTGATAATTATGTAATGATGAATAGGCTCCTTAGGGAGGGATGCACTAAGGTTGCGGTGACCATTCGGCCAGTCACCGCAACCTTACTAATCGCATATGTACTAACATATGCGATTAGTATTGCAAAGGACAGCTCTTGCGATAAGAGCTGCCCTTTGCGAAGTACCCGACGCCGGGTGACGGGGTCTCCGTGGGACCCGCCCCGTCTGAGCCCCGGGAGCTTCCTGCTGGTAACCTGTGCAGGAAGCCCCGAGCTCCTCCTCGCTGCACCTGGAAGAAGCTTAGGAGGAGGAGGAGACGGAGGACCCAGGAGGAGCGCAGGCTGGCGACCCTGGACAGCAGGTGAGTGGGGCTAGCGCTGGGCGACGGCGGGGGCAAGGTGCGGTAAGAAGCCCATAGGCTTCTATAGGGTAACGCCAGGTTATTCTGGCGTTACCCTATGCACCGATAAAAGTGCATCTGGGCCTTAGTACATATGGAGATGCGGTAAAAACCCTGTTTTCTGGGTTTTTACGGCATTTTCCCTTTAGTACATCCCGGCCTTTAAGTCTTATTCATCAGCTCCTTCAAATCCCTTTTTTTATTTTTATTAAATGCACAGATCCTGCAGATGACTGACTGGGTTAGTAGCTTTTATATTTAATTTATACAACATTATGCAATATTAAGTTGCTTATTCTTGCTTGCATCTTTATGGAGTATGTATGATCAAAGTGCAATTACCCATACTGCTGCCTGAGGTGGCAAATTAAATGATGCACTTCTCATCCAGCATACAAACTACCAAAAACATCTACAGTATACATGAATTGGCTCCTTTTTAATAGACAAACATTGTAATTGAATCAGTATTAGATCTTTTAACAAGGTAAATCGACTAATTTAGACAATTTAGCAAAAAAACAGGTACATTTTTTACTAATTCCTATTTCAAAATGATAATTAATACATATTGACTTATTGTACATAAATCATTTATTTTAAGATCATGTTGACTATGGAGGTCTTGTAATTTCTGAGACAAATTCTCTTTAAACAGGTCAAAGACAAAATAATACTTCTCCCTTATACCCCTTTTACCAGAGCTAAAACCCGGGTTATTGCAGGGTTAACCCGGGTTGCTCCTTGGTGTAAAAGGGGTCAGGGTTGGATTCCCGGGTCGAGTGACCCGGCAATCCAACCCGGTAACTTGCAGGGTTTTACAAGAGAACAACCCGTGAAACCCTGCAGTGTAAACGGGAACCCTGGGTCATTCGACCCGGGACCCGTTTACAGCATCGGGACTTCCGGTTTTCTCAGGCACTTGGAGATTATGTCATCTTCAATCGCCGAGAGAAGTGTTCCACTGCACCTGTGTGCAGTGTAAATGGTGCCAATCCAGGAATAATCCGGATCGGCGCTGCAGTAGAAAAGGTCTGTCCTGCGTCTGACCCGTTTTGGAACTGTGTTCCAAATTTCGGGTCAGACCCAGGATTTAGGTGTAAAAGCAGTATTATTTGCCCTGAGAGGAGTTTTGGTAAATCAGCTCATTTTCATACTACTGTAAATAGGCCATTTAGTATGCTAATAAGCCTGGCTAGTATGATAAGCAGCTATACACCATAGCTCTCCATCAGTGCTCTAGGGTTCTTAACTTTATCCCTCAAGTATCCTCAATGTCATGTTTTGAGTATCTCTGTCTGTGGAAGCAGGTGGGAAAATTAATGACCCAGCAAAATAGATTTGCTCACCTGTGCATGATTAAAGACATCCACATAACATGATCTGTTGGTGATAATTGAGGACTGGAGTTGAGAACCACCACTCTAGATGACAGAGAATGCTATGGTGAATCAGTGGCCTTTTAGTGGTGGTGTAGTGCGTTGCCTAGTAATCAATTAGAATAGAGACCATGGGCCGGAGTCAGAAGTGGACAGTAATGCAGCCCCAACTGCGTCTTTTTCTGTAGCATGACTGCATCTTTATATTAATGTCACAGTTGGGATTTGGTGCTAATCCACTGCCTTGCGTATTAAGACACACCATCAGTTACACATCATTCGCAACATTGAACACTACACCAGCCCTATGTAGGCACAGAATGTCCATCTGAACATGGGCACTGAAATCAGTGCTGACTGTGACAAGCCCTCATCTGTCCAGCCATCCCCTTATTACCACCAAGGGTCACCCACTGCAATTGCCTCTCTGCGTCCAAATTCATTCTGAGGCTTACAGCGGTACACATCGGGACACATGTACTGTGTGACTCGGACGCATGTGCAGATTGAAACAATTGGCTGCTTGCGTCCAACATTGACACTACGTCCACCGATCAGGCCCCATATCCAGTACCCCCACAAACTATACCTTGTTTTATTTCAAAAGACTTTTCAATTTTTAGAAAATAGCATTAGTTAGCCTATTCCTCACACAGCAAAAACAATCTACCTAAAAAGTACGGCTGTTAATTGAAATTACAAGAAAATGAACTAAAAGCAAACGCGTGTATGTTTTTTTTTTAAAAAACACAAAGAAATACTTAGAGGTTCTTGCTGTGGCTTAATTCACATTTCTAAAACAGCTAAAAGCAGTATTCTACACGTACATTTTCATAATAAAATAAGCACAAAAAACTGTAATGTATTTTCATTTTTTTTTTGCTAGTTTAAAATAAATGCATAAAATGTGTAATCATAACCAGAGCCAGTTCTAGACAATTTTGGAGCCCAGGGCAAACATTTGTTTTGGTCCGTTCCCCCCCCATCCCCCCTCGTAATAAAAATGAACATATCTAGGTTTAAGCATAAAGGTACATCAAGTGGCATGGAGTGGATCAAACATATTGGACCTCTGATCTTTGCCTTTTTTTACCCAGATTATGTACTTTTTACAGAATTCAATAATAGTGTTCTAAGTAATTGGGATTAGTATATTTACTGACCCCTCTATATCTCACACTACATTACTGACCCCTCTATACCCTACACTACATTAGTGACCCCTCTATACCCTACACTACATTACTGGCCCCTCTATACCCTACACTACATTAGTGACCCCTCTATACCCTACACTACATTAGTGACCCCTCTATACCCTACAATACATCATTGACCCCTCTATACCCTACACTACATTAGTGACCCCTCTACACACTATGGCCCTCATTCAGAGCCGTACGCTCTGAGCAGAGCGCACACTCTGAATGAGGGCCGTCCTCCATAACTATGGAGCGTCCTCCTGGATGCTCGTATAGCTGTGGGTCACCACCCACAGCCTATACGAGCGTGCAGTTTGATGGCCGCGATGGTCTTGACCATCGCGACCATCGAAACTGCGAGCCGGAGCCTGCGGTTGAGGTTTTCAACCGCAAGGCCCGGAGTGATTTTGGCTCTATCAGAGCCAAAATCACTCCCACTGACATCACTAGTGATGTCAGTGGGGAGGCACGCCCACCAAAGGGGGCGTGCTGTCAATCAACATCGACAGCACGCCCCCTTTGATCAGACACAACGAGCGAAGGAAAGTCCTTCGCTCGTCGCGTCTGGTGCATGCGCACGACGGAGCTCCCTCCGTCGTGCGCATGCTCACTGCAGAACATCGACCCACTTGCGAGCGGACAGCCGCTCGTGAGTGGGTCTGAATCAGGCCCTATGTTACATCACTGACCCCACTATACCCTACATTACATTACTAACCCCTCTATACCTTACATTATATCATTGACCCCTCTATACCCTACACTACATCATTGACCCCTCTATACCATAAACTACATTACTGACCCCTCTATATCTCACACTACATTACTGACCCCTCTATATCTCACACTACATTACTGACCCCTCTATACCCTACAATACATCATTGACCCCTCTATACCCTACACTACATTAGTGACCCCACTGTACCCTACATTACAGTACTAACCCCTCTATAACTTACACTATATCATTGACCCCTCTATACCATAAACTACACCACTGAGCCACCTATACCTTACACTACATCAGTGACCTCTCTATACCTTACACTACATCATTGACCCCTCTATATCCTACACTACATTACTGACCCCTATATACCCTACACTACATTAATGACCCCTCTATACCCTACACTACATCACTGACCCCTCTATACACTACACTACATCATTGACCCTTCTATACCCTAAACTACATTACTGACTCCCCTATACCCTACAGTACATCACTGACCCCTCTGTAACCTACACTACATCACTGACCCCTCTCTACCCTACACTACTGACCCCTCTATATCCTACACAACATTACTGACCCCTCTATACCCTACTCTACAGCACTGACCTCTCTATACCTTACACTACATTACTGACCCCTCTATACCCTACACTACATTAGTGACCCCTCTATACCCTACACTACATTAGTGACCCCTCTATACCCTACAATACATCAATGACCCCTCTATACCCTACACTACATCATTGACCCCTCTATATCCTACACTACATTACTGACCCCTATATACCTTACACTACATTAATGACCCCTCTATACCCTACACTACATCACTGACCCCTCTATACACTACACTACATCATTGACCCTTCTATACCCTAAACTACATTACTGACTCCCCTATACCCTACACTACATCACTGACCCCTCTGTAACCTACACTACATCACTGACCCCTCTCTACCCTACACTACTGACCCCTCTATATCCTACACAACATTACTGACCCCTCTATACCCTACTCCACAGCACTGACCTCTCTATACCTTACACTACATTACTGACCCCTCTATACCCTAAACTAAATGACTGACCCCTCTATACCCTAGACTACACTACTGACACCTCTTGTTAATAAATCTCACCCTAAGTCATTGTCACTATTAGAAAAAAATAGCAATGCAGACACTTCCCATCTCCTCAGACCCCACCCCCCTTTTTTTTCTCTCTGGAGACTCCTTACCATAACTAACCTTAAGCTCCTGTGCGCTCATCAGCTCCTCACTCTTCTGCTCCTGGTATCTCCTCACAGTGTCTCAGCTCTATTATACAGACATCGATGCGGGGCACATCTTCACTGTAATTGCACTGCAGTCAATGGCTGTATGGTCCCTGCTCCCTCTCCTGCAGCAGCTGCAGAGCCCACCAGGAATCTCACTAACATCCCTGTGCTGTGCAGGTCCGAGACTAATGAGGAGACCTGGCCAGAAACGGCCTTGTTAGACACAGGGGATACATTTGTTCAGGGTGCACAGAAGACAGAGTAGTGGGCTGCTATTCATCAAAGAATGAGGTGGGACCCACACAGTGTCAAAAAGAAGGTACAGTATTGTATCATGCAGATCCATCATCCGTGGTACGCACAGTAACATGAAAAAAATGTCTCCAAAACATATATGAAACACACTAATATATATAACACACACACACACACACTCCAAGTAAATAAGGCAGAACCAGCACTCACGTGAATAAATGAAGAAGCTTTATAGCTTTATTCACATATATACATCATGGGTATACATGCAGAGGTGGTATTCACCGGGTGACTAACGTTCTGTTTCAACTGTTGCCAGTTTTCCTCAGGGCCCCTGAGTAGTATTCATCCCTGTTGCTCTCACATTTCCCTAATTTGTGTTTCTTTTAAGTACCAATATAAGAATTCTGAGAAAATAGTTTTCAAGGGGAGCAATTTTTTCTATTTGCCTTGGACGCCATTATCCCTAGTAACACCTCGGCCTCCACAATTCACAAACATGTAAAGCTAACTCACACAAGCGCACTGCAGTGCATACGCATGCGCAGTGCGCACCATCGGACGATCTGCGTACCCTATTGAAGTTGCGATCCGTAAAGAACTAGGCCCCAAGTACGAAATGGGTGAGCAGGGGTTGGGTGGGGGCACTATTTCCTTTGGATGAATTTTTCAATAATTGCAAATAAGAGCTCTGTGTCTCAATGGCCATTATGCAGGGAACCTTTCTCTACTGGACAGGGCCAGTGGATAACCAGTGTCCATGAATGTTACATTTCTGCTTGATGCATGAGAGTTTGCATGAGCTTCTTTATAGCAGACCTATTTAACCCATGGCAGAACTACAAGCCCCAACAGTCCCTACCAGGGGGTTTGATCCACATGGATGGTAAGAAGATTGAGGTGAAAGTGTGGCAGGTGTTTACAAAGTTTGTAGGCATCCATTGTGGGTGAACTGGTGGCAATTATGTGTGGAGGGGGTGGGAGTGATTGGTAGGGGAAGTTGATTAATAGCTTCCTACTGTTGTTCCACAGTAAAACATATGAGGCTACGGGGATAATCTTACATATCATATGCCATTCGACTTAAAATATTATATTGAATAGAAATATGAAACCAAATAGAAATCACTGTGTATTTAACTGTACAGCTACAATGCCAGAATACATTCTGGTAGGTCTGTCTCCGCTGATCTGGTATCACCTGCTGATGCAGGGTTTACAACGTGAAATCCCTGTATTCCCTTGGCGATCAGTGTCTTGTATAATCATTCTGTTCTAAGAGCTACCTTTACTTTGACACCTTGACATGTAATTATAAATGGGAGTAAATAACTATCCCTGCAAAACGACAATGCTGAATAATGTTGTTCTTTCTCTTTGGGAATTAACTATAGTGTAAATGAAAATGTTGTGTACAACACCTGTGGATGGATGTTTCTTTGATGCCAATTGATTTATTTATGGACAATATTGCAACCCTGCTGTTAAAGAGAATAAATAACAAATGTAAAAACTAATTACTGGTTACATAAATGAGGAGCAAAGAGTGAAAAGGGAATGTCAGGCAGAAACAATGTGTACAGTCTACTCCGCTGACTAGAAACTACTTTTAATAAGCAGCTGCAGCTAATAAGCTTTTGTAATGAAATAAAAACAATGTAGAACAAGAAAAGGCCAAATCCATTACTATAGAATGGTGGGAAATATTACATGTTATATATTGAACAGTTATTTAATAGTAAAATTTTTTTTTGTTTTTAAATAGAACAAAGTTTATTTGTTCTATTTATTATTAAGTGAAAGACAAACACAAAGATTTTTTATAATCTAGAAAAGGTTATAGTCGCAATTTACTAGGAAAATGCTGCTAGGGAAGCTGGGTGACACTGCGTACTCACTGGCAGCACTAAAGTGGTACTCCTGCTTTGCCAAACAATCTGAATGCATATGCGTATAAGTTAACTGGGGCAAGATCATTTTTGAAAAATGTAACCAGTGGGTTAAATAATTAATTTCTACATATAAGTTGTAACACACAACCTGTACTAGGCCCCATTGAGGTTTGACGAGATTGTATTCATGCAGTCTATGCATAGACTGGTCAGATTCACCTTTGGGGTCAGACAAGATGTAATGCATATTGAGGGGCCTACTTGTACCTGTCATCAGCAGAGAAGGATAATGAGCCCTTAAGACCTTATATGGTGTTATCAGTAGACAGTGAGCCACATTCCATTGTAAGTTGTGTAGAGATGCTAAGCATTATGGGTTACTGATATTGCGGACAAAGGAACTTTGAAACAGTGTAACTCCAGACATTCTGGGACATGTCGCTATTGTATTTCTTTGTCTCGTAGTATATGATAGTGCTTACTGAGCATGTGCAAGAGATAAGAATGGTCCATGGTATGTTGTACCAATCAGTGCTTGATACCCAGTATGTAACTAATATGGGTTTAATGTCCGGAAGCCCTATGGTATATAAATCAAGACCTAGACAAAGGTTCTTTGGTTCGTGCATGGACTTGAGACTGCAGTAGAGTGCCTGCAATGTAAATTGGAAGATCTGGGAGTTGATAAAACGAAGACTCCCTAGATGAACATGATCTTATGTTGAAGATAATGAATCACCGGTATCATCTGAATACATAGACAAAATTTGAGTATACTGTATACTTTGTATGTTGTTTGTTTGTTACTTGTAAATAAAGTGTGTTAATTTGTACTCACTCAATTGTTATGTTGTATAACCATTCATTTCGATCAGAACGAAAACCCACCGTTATGCAAAAATCTATTTGGATGACTAAGGAAGGTTTTGTTATACAAAGGTCATCTATTAAATTGCCATTCTTAATATGGCCAGAAATACTAACACTACATTACTTCCTATGGTTGGACAATTTATTCAAGAATGACATCATGTAAACTATATTATGCTTACTGATCATGTTCCACCAGCTAGAAGATGTGGTGACCATTGGAGATTCTTCTGCAACTTGAATTAATATGGACTGAAAAGAATAAATAGCATGCACCCATGGTTTATATAAGGATGATAAGCTTACATGCTTATTTTTGTGTATTGCTGATTAGTTAGATGTATAGTATTTTTTTGGAGGATGTATATTTAGGAGGCTCTCTTTGGCATGTTCTTTGCTTGTCGATGTTTATCTGCAGTGTTTTAAATAAATTACATATTTATGGCATGGCCATGATGATGTGATTTGAATCATCCCATCCCTGGCCCTGGCCATCTGTATTGCCCTTCTAGGATTTTCCAGAAGGGCGTTAAATACAGTTGGAAAGTATGCTTTCCCCCTTTGTATTACAAGTGGACATGTGATAGAAATACATACAACCCTGCACTGTGCGTATTTGTACATACTTGGTTTTGGAGCATGCACTGTGTGAAAACACAGAAGACGCTCTACACAAGCAGGCAGACATTGGTTTACATGTATCTACATTTTAACACACTACAGAGAACATCCTTGTGTATGTATTGTAAGCATCACTTGCCAGTGTGACGGACTTTACATATTGTACCACATTCTGCTGCGGCTCTATGCAGATCAGGTTGAGGCTGGAGCCACAACCTGATACTATAGTGCAATAGTAGCAACCACTGGAAACAAGATGGCATCCTTTTGGATAGTTCTCTGTGTTTAATAAAAGGCCAGGTATGTGGTAGGAACTGGATTGCCTTTATTACCACTCATAGAGTATGGTTCATTGAGACAATATTATGAGAACCTTCCAGGTGCTTATTCAGGTGAATTAACCATTTGCCACTTTTCAAAATTTGGTTGCTACCACTTACATCTTCTATCACTTTTATACGTTGAACTTGTTGAATTAAGGGGTGATTTAGGAATGTTTTGCTGCCATTTATAAAGATACAGTTCTGAGGAAGCCACTAACTATTCAAAGAGGCGGAGAAATGCGTAAAGCATTGTGAGTTGTTTTACCAGCTGGTATTTACCATTTCTTTTTCATCTCCTGAGAAAGCAGTGAGTACGAAATTCAGTATGAGGCAGAGGACTACTATCATGGTTATATTGAGCTCACTGAGAGGATGAGCTCTTGATTGTTTAAAGGTTATATGACCGCCTAATTATGCATGCAAGCTTTAAGAAATCTTACTAACGCTACAACTTGCTGGCAAAGACAACTATCTGCATTAACAAAATCAGAGCTTTTTAACTACACACTCTGAAAAACAATATTGCCTTCCCTCTCCTTTATAAAAAGATCTGCTTTGCAATTGTTCCACACTCCTAACTACAACTGAAAACTATGGTTATTACATCTGATATATCCTAATAATAACAGAGTTCTGGACTCAATAGACTTCTAAAGCTAAAAAGTTACAAGGTGTCATGAGGGAGTGAATTACCAAACACATCCATGTGATTTTGAATTAGGAAAAGCAGTCAACAGTCTCTGATGAATGTCTTTTAATATATTTAATATGTTTTAATATTGATTGTAAAATGGTTATACTGGCTGGTACAACATATTTTTATTTTATTTTGTTTTATTTTATAGTATTCTATCTTGGTATACAATATTAACCTTTTTGTATAGATATATAATATTAATTTCTTCTTTTCTACAAACGCTGTCTATATTTTTTCTAACGTGTTTAATAACAGGCCAGGCATGTGGTAGGAACTGGATTGCCTTTATTACCACTTACAGTATATTGCCCTAAGTATGGTTCAATGAGGCAATATTATGAGGACCTTACAGTTGCTTATTCAGGTGAATTAACCGTTTGCCACTTTTCAAAAATTGGATGCTACCACTTACATCATCTATGACTTTCATTAATATACATTAAACTTGTTGAATTAAGGGGTGATTTAGGAACATTTTGCATGCTCCCATTTATAAAGATAGTGTTGGACAAATGTAGATAGGCCTTATTATTTTTTTTATATATAAGACTTTTTAGATCTTTCACATAGGAGCTTGTTTACCCCACCAATGTTTCTTGAGGGCTAGGCCTTGCATATACGTATATATATTTTGTTGCCAGTTCACTTGATTGTGATTTTTGCATTTAGTTGTGTTTTTGTTGTGTTTATGTTATTTGTGTCATTTTATTATATACAGTCAGGTCCATAAATATTGGGACATTGACAGAATTTTCAGATTTTGGCCTCTATTCCCCACCACAATGGTTTTGAAATGAAACAAACAAGATGTGCTTTAACTGCAGACTTTCAGATTTAATTTGAGGGTAATTACATCCAAATCGGGTGAACGGTATAGGAATTACAACAGTTTCAAAATGTGCCTCCCACTTTTTAAGGGGCCAAAAGTAATGGGACTATCAACTCAAAAGCTATTTCATGGACAGGTGTGGGCTATTCCCTCGTTATTTCATTATCAATTATGCAGATAAAAGGTCTGGAGTTGATTCTAGGTGTGACATTTGCATTTGGAATCAGTTGCTGCCGACTCTCAATATGAGATCCAAAGAGCTGTCACTATCAGTGAAGCAAGCCATCATTAGGCTGAAAAATCAAAACAAACCCATCAGAGAGATAGCAAAAACATTAGGTGTGGCCAAATCAACTGTTTGGAACATTCTTAAAAAGAAAGAATGCACCGGAGAGCTCAGCAACACCAAAAGACCCGGAAGACCACGGAAAACAACTGTGGTGGATGACAAAATAATTATTTCCCTGGTGAAGAAAAGCCCCTTCACAACAGTTGGCTAAATCAAGAACACTCTCGAGGAGGTAGATGTATATGTGTCAAAGTCAACAATCAAGAGAAGACTTCACAAGAGTGAATATAGAGGGTTCACCACAAGATCAAC
This sequence comes from Taudactylus pleione, assembly GCA_031769625.1. Lineage (NCBI taxonomy): Eukaryota > Metazoa > Chordata > Amphibia > Anura > Myobatrachidae > Taudactylus > Taudactylus pleione. Next base: position 15,086,823 of record JAUIMM010000178.1, read on the forward strand.
TTGTACCAGAGTGATGGGAAGAGAAGAGAAGGAAAGGAACTGCTCATGATCCAAAACATACCACCTCATCAGTGAAGCATGGTGGTGGTAGTGTCATGGCGTGGGCATGTATGGCTGCCAATGGAACTGGTTCCCTTGTACTTATTGATGATGTGACTGCTGACAAAAGCAGCAGAATGAATTCTGAAGTGTTTCGGGCAATATTATATGCTCATATTCAGTCAAATGCTTCAGAACTCATTGGACGGCGCTTCACAGTGCAGATGGACAATGACCCGAAGCATACTGCAACAGCAACCAAAGAGTTTTTTAAGGCTAAAAAGTGGAATGTTATGCAATGACCAAGTCAATCCCCTGACCTGAATCTGATTGAGCATGCATTTCACTTGATGAAGACAAAACTGAAGGGAAAATGCCTCAAGAACAAGCAGGAACTGAAGACATTTGCAGTAGAGGCCTGGCAGAGCATCACCAGGGATGAAACCCAGCGTCTGGTGATGTCTATTCGTTCCAGACTTCAGGCTGTAATTGCCTGCAAAGGATTTGCAACAAAGTATTAAAAAGTGAAAGTTAGATTTAGGATTGTTTAGTTTGTCCCATTACTTTTGGCCCCTTAAAAAGTGGGAGGCACATATAGAAACCGTTGTAATTCCTACACCGTTCACCTGATTTGGATGTAATTACCCTCAAATTAAATCTGAAAGTCTGCAGTTAAAGCACATCTTGTTTGTTTCATTTCAAAGCCAGTGTGGTGGTGAATAGAGGCCAAAATATGAAAATTCTGTCAATGTCCCAATATTTATTGACCTGACTGTGTATATATATATATATATATATATATATATATATATATATATATATATAAAAATATGTCTGCAATAATCCAGATACAGGCATTCATTCTAAAATGTAAATCAAATAATGTTCTGGAAGTTCTTCCCAACACTTTTGTAGAAGTTCCCACACATCTGTTGCATTTGTAGGTTGCTTTGCTTTCATCTTACTTTCCAGTTCATCCCAAAGCAGCTCCATGGGGTCTATGTCTGGAGACTGTGCTGGACATTCAATGATTTGATGCTCATGTCTTCAGCTTTTTTACAAAGGTATATATACTATATGGACAAAAATGTTTGTCAACACCTGTTAATTATTGAATTGAGGTGTTTTAATCAGACCCATTGCCACAGGTGTATAAATCCCGAGCGCCAGAATCCTGTACACAACCACATTCCGATATACTGTACTCAACATATAGGGCCAAATGTAATAGGGTGAGAGTTTAGAAAAGTGAGAGTTTCTGACACTTTTTAAACTTTGCCAATGTAATAAAGTCCAAAAACAAAGTAACAGAGCGAACTTGCATGTTTTTTGACTTAAGTCAAAAAACAGGTGTTGCCAAACATTTTGTCGATTTAAAATCTCATTCAGATGTTTTCCCATTTTAAAGATAAAACTCAACCAATGTGAGAGTTTACTGCTAAACTCTCACATTTTCTAAACTCTCACCCTATTACATTTGGCCCATAATGTGTATGCCTGATTTGTCGTTCCCTGTTCTGCACAGCAGATGGGACGAATCAATGAATGATGTGTAGTGTGTACGCACGAGCGCACGTTGAGCCTGATTCAGTAACAGACACAAATCCCTTACGGATTGCAGTTGCTAAAATATGCTAATGCTAACAGCCGAGATAAAGACACCCACTGCTGCCTTCTCATATTAATACAAAAGTGTTTATTGAGCAAAAAAGCAGATATATCTGCAGATGATGGTTGGGGGTGGGTTAGACTACAGTATGTCCCCCTCCTCACACTAGCATTAAGCAGGTGTTTGCTATAAGTGTGTTTTTCTATGAATTAACAGTAAATGATTATATGTTTATAATATGTCTATAAATTGGTTTATAATATAAAATATTTTTTTCATACTTAGGCCCGTATTCAATTTAAGACAAAAAGTCCAGGCTTTTTGCCTGCTGGACTTTCCGCCTCTTTCAACTGTTTTCCAGGCGGAAAAGTATCGTGTGCGTGCCCGCTTCTCCCTGTATTCAATTTCCATGGACGCGAAAACGGGACCTGGCGAAACTGGAACCGGCGAAAATATGTGGCAATTTTCGGGAAATCATCCTTGGTCCCACTTAAAGATGTCCAGACATAGGGGATCACTATGGGTACCTCCGTTTTTGCACGCTGAAGGGAAGTCAGGTTTTTAAATAGCCGCGGCAGGTGCATAAATGCGGCTTTGAAGAAGGTGATGCAGAATAGCATTTAGTAATTTTTTTTTAGAAAAATAACTATGCCCATCAAATTTGGGGTACTTGAAAAAGGTTGCAAGCATATTTTTAAGTCCCTAAAATGATATTTTTAAATTCTTCAAAAATGCACTTGCCGCTATCACCCGCATTGAAGAAAACACCTTCCGCATACTTGGGAACCCCTCTGGATTAAATTGAGCTATTTTAGAAGTGTGCTCCCTATTTTTTTTTTTTTTAACCCCAAAATGTAAAATATTTTTTTGGGGTGTCCAGATTTTTAAAAAAAACTTTTTTTGAGATACATTAATTTTAGGGGCCATTCCCAAGGGTGCAGGCTATTTTTTTTAAGCCTGCACCCCTAAACCCGAATTCTGCACTTTTTTTCACCAGCAAAACACTGGAGAAAAATTATCCCCGTTTTTTTACAAATACTTTTCACACCGGCGAAAACTCTTTGAAATTGAGTACTGGGATAATGCAAACAGGCGAAAATGACGTCATTGGCGATAAATTATCACCGATCACGAGTTTTCACTTCAAATTGAATACTGCCCTTAGCTGGTTAGCTGTTTTGCTGTTATCACAGCAGCACATTGTGAAGTCTGAATGCATCACTGGCTTTAGAGAGCACAAGGAGCAGGAATAGGACCAATTCAGTATAATCCAAACTCTGCTAGATATATTATGGCCATCAAAACATAATGTAAAAATAAAATTGGGTCCAGATACCATTACTAATGTGCCACTCTCTGTTGGTGATGGTGTGGATAGGTTCCAATGTGCCTTAAGCTACACCTGATGCTATCAGCAGATATGTATTAATAACATGATCTCAGAATTAACCATTACTGTCATCAGCCTTATAACCAGGCAAAGGAGTAGAGCCATAAACTACAGAACAGTCCTTTATTAAAAGCACCTTATCACCTTGTTGGTATAGCAGATAACAAAGAATAGCTCACTCTGTTTAAATGTGAACTACCCTAGTACAGATGCAGAGACATTATTGTAATAGAAAACAATAAAAATAGTACAGAAGTTATGTGTTGCAGATTTTATCACCCGCAGCACTTGTTCCAGGGCCGGAAGATAAGAAGTCTCATTGGTTTTCCACACAGTACATATTTCTATAACCAGTCTGAAGTCCAGCTTCTTGCAAAATGACTAGATAAAAAGAAGTAATATTTGGAAAACCATGGACCCAGGCTCTTCCAATAGTTCCTGTCCTTGGGATTGTATTTTATATTACTGTACACCATTAATTTGCTACATTTTATCATCCAATGCATTCTGAAAAGAAAAGAATGTTTCTATTTTATCTTACGCTTCTCAGCTAAAAGCTAATCTTTAGGACGTCTTGTGTCGACATCATTAATGAGATTGATTGTGGTGTGAGCTAATGGAGACACCAGAGGAGGTAGTTCCATTAAACAGTGCTGACATAAATGAGAACCAAATACTTTAAGGAAGATCTGCACAGTTCTGATTCATTTCAGGAATGGATTGTTAGTAGCAACTTTGGGTCGATTCTTGTTAAAAACAATTTGCCCCATTTTTATAGATTTTAATTTGCTCAGTGCCATACTGTAATTTCTGCCATTGCTCTGGACTAAACATATTTTTCCTGCATTTTTAATATATTATTTAAAATTACTTTCTAGTTCCCGATTCATATTACACTCACAGTTGTAAAGTAAGAGGAGTAGAAATGATTGTTGGATTTCTAAGGGGTAGATTTACTAAGGAGCGGTTTGGCAAAGCCATCGATCATCAGCAGCTTTGACCAATAGTTTTAAAACAGCAAAAGGAATAAATTCATAACTAAGTTTTTTTATTTTAGCATTTATTACTAGTGATGTTTTAAAATAATTTTTCAATGCTGCCAAAAATTGGCAGCTTTGATAAACTACTCCTTAGTAAATCTACCCCTAAAAATATTTTTTTTGTTTTTGGACAACTGATGGGAAACCATCCTTCTTCTTACAGATGAATACTTAAATCTAATGAATAACTTCCTATTATACGTCATACAGATCCACATATGTCACTTTTTATAAATTTGTAGACCTAGTTTGATTCTAACCAAATAGATAGAAAAAAACAATTGACAGTTGATCAATTAAATCTAAATAGCTGTAAAATAACAACACTAAAGATACTGCGTTTGGGAAACAGTCAAATGCGTAAAATAGACAAAGTATTCCTAGTCATCTGCATGTAGTAATGTTATTCTAAATTCAAGTGAATAGGGGGGAATACATATTCCTAGCTGGGAATATGACTTACTGTATATGCAAATTAACAATTTTGGGACATTGTTTTTGTTCACAACTACAATCTGGCCAAATCATGCAACAATCTGGCCAACACACGCCAGTAGGACAAGCTCCTTGTAGTCATCGGAAACCAGGACATTGAAACTGTTATAAGGTATTTTATAAATTTGGAAAAACTTGTTTTTTACATTAAAATATATAATTAACTGAAAATACTATAATGGAATAGCAATTAGCAAATTTTACAAAACACATGATAGATAGTCATCAAAACATGCATTTAAAAAATAAAAGTAAAAAAAAACAACCAAAATCATATAATATATTCTTAACTATTACTTATTATATTCTTAACTATTACTTATTAACTATTGCTTATTACATAAATTGAACTCAACTAACACATCTGCTTTCCTTATATTGGATATATATATATTTTTTTAATTTTTAAATATTTCAGTTGGATATTTTTCCATCAGCCTATAACCATCAGTGGTTCCTAAACTTTTTTGAATTATGGCGCCCTAGAATATCAGTATGATATTCACGGCACCCCTGGGCCAAATGTTTGTTATTGAGAAATTCAGAAAAGTAGTAAAGTGAAGTAAATTGTGCTCACCTGTCATCCTTAGGTTCAGTTATGTTTTGGTGGACAGGTTTGCACTTCTGTTTGCCCACATATTTACATTACATTGACCATAAATAATTTGATTTGTTGCTAGACAACCAACCTGAGGTACCCCTGCAAGTGTCCCGAGGCACCCCAGGGTGCCACGGTGCACAGTTTGGGAACCACTGCTATAGCTTATGTTGAAGATTGCTTACTAGTGGTACATAAGTATTGGCTCTAATCTACTTGAGATATATAGAAATAAAAATACACAAAGTGTCTTTACTAGCATTCCCGCTAGGCTGTGTTAGTGGGGCACCACGCCCTGCCTGATTTCCCTTTCGGTGGCGCCCTGCTAAAACAACATGCTGGGTGCCGCACCCACGGGTGGGAAAAATTGCAGTGCAGAGCTCTGACTGCACGGCATCTAATCACAGAGAGGGGAGAGCTTGGGGACAGCCCAGCATGTCAAGTGCTAGGCGTTTCAAAGACACACCCCTTTTTCTTGTGGCCATGCCCATTTTCGGACGCGCGTGTACTACAGCGCTCTTTCTACAGTCCGGCACCTTGGACTACAATGATCACTATCTACTTCGCAATGGTTCTATCTGCACATGCAATGATTACTAAGCAGTAGAATACACCAGTGAATACTGTACATTAAAAAATCAGATGTTAAAATATTACATAGGTTAAAGGTGAGCCAGTATAATCAGGGATAGGCATGTGGTTTTGACACATTGAGAAAAGGAAAATATTTTAGCATACGGAATACTGGAAGAGTGTTTTTTTTTTCAGGGACACTTTTAAGGTGGGTACGCATTAGACGATAAGTTGCCTGATTCGATGGATCGGTCTGACATATCGTCAAAATCGCCTAATGTTTCCGCACTATGTCAGGCCATGTGCGCTCCCGTTTGGTTGTTAGTCTCATCGTCAGGTTGTCCTTACATGCAGCTCAATCTGACAATGCAACTGACGACCCCATGCAGCCGGATGTGGTTGGTGCTGACATATTGACATATCGGTCGGTCGGGCACCTGATCGTGTAATGTGTACCAGCAGCCCAATATGTCGGCCCGTTACCTGTGTGGTCATCGTCACCAGGGGCTGGCTGGCAACTTTTAGCCTGGGGGCAAATGCATGCAGGTGGCCCTGGCAGAGGAGTAGCATGTAGCCAGGGTGCCCAGAGCATGTGCGTGCTTAGGCGCCTTCCCCCCCTCAAGTGTTCCAGGGAGGAGGCGGGTCCATATGGAATTAATGTAAAGTAAAAATAAAGATATGGGACAGCCCCCATAGTGGTGCCCATATGCAGTGCCCCCTGTGCCCCAGGAGAGGACCCCCTTATACAGGCCACCAGTAGTGATCCTCCTATGCAGTGCCCCTTATACAGTGCCCCCAGTAGTGGTCCCCCCTGTGCAGTGCCCCTTGTGCCCACAGTAGTAAGCTTCTTATATAGTGTCCCCAGTAGTGGTCCCCCCTGTGCAGTGCCCCTTATGCCCCCAGTAGTAAGCCCCTTATATAGTGCCCCCAGTAGTGGTACCCCCTATGCAGTGCCCCCAGTAGTGGTCCCCCCCTTGTAGTGCCCCCAGTAGTAGTCCCCCCCTTGTAGTGCCCCCAGTAGTAGTCCCCCCTTTGTAGTGTCCCCAGTAGTGCTCTCCCCCTTGTAGTGCCCCCAGTAGTCTCCCCCCATGTAGTTCCCCCAGTAGCAGCCCCCCCTTGTAGTGCCCCCAGTAGTGCTCTCCCCTTTGTAGTGCCCCCAGTAGTAGTTCCCCTCCTTGTAATGCCCCCAGTAGTAATCCCCCCTTGTAATGCCCCCAGTAGTAGCCCCCCCTTGTTGTGCCCCCAGTAGTAATCCCCCTTGTAGTGTCCCCAGTAGTGCTCTCCCCCTTGTAGTGACCCCAGTAGTGTTCTCCCCCTTGTAGCGACCCCAGTAGTGTTCTCCCCCTTGTAGCGACCCCAGTAGTGTTCTCCCCCTTGTAGTGTCCCCAGTAATAGTCCCCCCCCTTGTAGTGCCCCCAGCAGTGGTTCCCCCCTCCCACAGTACACACACACACATAATAAATAATAAAAAAAACAATTACCTGAATCCCCGCTCCCGCCGCAGCCATCCACTCCTCCGTCTGTCCTCCCGAGCAGGGCCACTCTGCATTATGGGAGAAACGTTATATGACGATATGACATCATGACGTCTCTCCCATTAACCATTGCAGGAGCCGGAAGATGGAGCGGCTCCTGCAGTGGGCGCAGCGGCAGTCAGCGAGGGTCTGACAGACTCTCATTGGCTGCCACTCAAGACAAACACACAGCTGCCGGAGTCGGTGGCTATGTGTTTGTAACTGTGTAGCACTGAACGAACTCCGTCTGGTCAGCGCTACATGCGCGGAGCAGCTGTGTCACACAGACACAGACTGCCCGTGGCCCGCATGGCGCTGCGGCCCGGGGGGCACATGGCACCTTGTCCCCTGCCCAGCCCGCCCCTGATCGTCGCATCTCTGGGTAGACACATCGTTTATTGTGTACCCAGCATTAGTTTCAGAATAATGCAGACTTCAATTCAGGAGCCTGTGAGCCCATTTAAGGAACTAGCAGCAAGATGGTTTAAGAGCCAGGAAGGATGCGCATTAATTGGTTATCAGAAATTACTTTCAAAACTTAGGAACCATCAGTATATCCATACAGTACCTCCCAACCTTCTCAGTTTCAATTGGACAGTCCTAAAAATCATGACTGAATACTGATATGAACAGTCATAATAATGGTGGGATTAAGTTGTCATGTGCACTAGCGAGAGAGCGAGAGAAAGAGCAGGGCAGTAGGGAGGGTGGTGTGGCTGGTGCCTCCGCACAGGGCGGAATCCTCCAGCGGCACCGGCCACACACTTCCCAGCGCTGGAGGTCTGCAGGAAGATGGTGCGCGGCGCACAAGAACGTCGGCACAGGATCCCGCCTGCCCTCCACCCCTTAGAAGGAAAGGTAAGCGCTCAGGGGGAGGAGGGAGGCGGAGAGGGAGCAAAAGGGGCGGCAGTGCTGCACAGGACGCACTGCTGTCCAGATACGGCGCTGAGAAAGAGACAGACAGACAGACAGACAGATAGATAGATAGATAGATAGATAGATAGATAGATAAACCATATAGACTGCGAGTGGCACTTTTTCAATTCTTAAATTGAACTTTCTTTTCCCTGAGGAAGGTTCGATTAAAGAACTGAAACATTGGAAGTGACAGTGTCTCTGTGCTGATTTGATATCCAAAAACAATCTGTACGGTAATGTACTTATTCCTTTTCCTGCATTGTGTGTTGGTCAGCTTGTTTATATTTAATTAAATAATTCTGGCAATCACTCACTACAGTGATATTTAAGCTGGTCCAGTGCCTTCCTCCTTAGGGTACAGAGAATACACGAGGTGGCACTCAGAGACTTCTATTGTGAAAAAAACGTAAAAGAGGAATTTTTTCACACTACAAGTTTCTTAGTGCCGTCTTGTGTATGCTGCTTTATCTATAAAGGGACAGCGCTATTAAATGCACAATACTGTAGATTGAAATAAATCCGGTATAAATCTATTCTGCATTTAATAGTGCCGAGAGTGGCATTCTTTTGCTGCTTTTATGAACATTTCTGCTATGGCTGATAATTGGAAGGGCAGTGGGCCAAGCACATCATATGCACTAGGAGTGGCAGCCGGTCAGTTTGTTTTGTGTGTATAATATATATATATATATATATATATATAAAAAATATCATACGAACTCGGCACTCACATGCTTTTCAAACTGCAACTCCTTTGAACATAGGGAATGTTGGTTCCAAAATATTGCAATAATTTGTTAAGCTGGCCACCGCTTCACGGTGACCGAATGACCGTGAAGCGGTGGCCAGCTTAACAAATTATTGCAATATTTTGGAACCAACATTCCCTATGTTCAAAGGAGTTGCAGTTTGAAAAGCATGTGAGTGCCGAGTTTGTATGATATTTTTTATGTAGATGGTGTGGTCACATACCTAGGGCACCCCAGATGGTCGAGTGCCGTGGATTGAACCTGTCGTATATATATATATATATATATACAAATATATAAAAACATATCAATGCATTTGATGTTTATATTGGGTGTATTAGGAAATGGGTTTGTCTTTTAAACAAAAAAACAAACAAAAAATATTTGATAACTGAAAGGAGCTAACTTTAACTTACAAAGAAATCTCATAAAACATAGAAAAACATGTCTTAAGGCCCCCATACATCAGAGATTGATTGCAGCAATCGTGCAATTTGCAATCGATTGTGTATAAAAATCTTTCCCTTTTTCAATCGATTGCTGATTGCAGAGATGCCACAATCGATTGAAAAAGGTAAAGATTTTTATACACAATCGATTGCAAATTGCACGATTGCTGCAATCGATCTCTGATGTATGGGGGCCTTTAGAGAGTAGGGTGTATTCCCATAGCACTGGTAAAAAATTGACAGATGACAACTAAGGCATATACAATAAATATATTATATAATTGTTATCATGTGAACTGTGAGCAGGCTTGTAATGGGTAAGTTGTTTGTGTCTGACATACAGATATATGTCTGCAAAAATATATTTAAGTTTATGTCTGTCTGGACTTATAACAATTCCATGGATAAATGCCAAATATAGCACATGCTTGCATACCTAATATGATGAAAATGAATGTATGTGAAAATAATGTACTATAATCTTTCTACATGCTATAAAGTGAGCAAATAAGAACTTAATGGAAGCTTTGAAAATGTTAGTGCTCATAAAGGACCTAGAGGCTTTACAGTCCTCTGTAATCAGATAATGAGTAATATGGCCACATAGTAATCATAATCTTCAATCAGGGATGCACGTACCCCAAAAGCCTTGTAACCAACCCAAGTAAAAATATTGTTGGTGCTTAAGTTTCGAGAGTTATTTCTGTTAATCTTAATGGAAGCACATCTTCTCTGGCTCCTAAAAGGTTCCTGATCTCCTAGAGCTGACTGACTTGCTCCTACCCAGGTGTGTCCAATTCCTGCCTTTGTCTTTTATGAACCTTTCATGACCCCAATTGTATGTTCTATATCACATCACATTGTGTACCCTTTTCTCTCATATATATCAATATTATATATGTTTTATGTTATCTAAGGTATGCTGATCAATATATAGGTCTGAGAATCAAAGGTGAGTATATTTATTCATTTGTTTTACCTTTTTAATTTTATTCCAATTATTTACTAACCCCTGTTCAAATATCCCTGTATTTTAACAGTTTATGGTGCATACACACGATCAGATTTTTTCTTCAGATATGGACGATAACGATTTAAAAATCGTTCAGTCGTTCATATCTGATGGAAAATCGTTCATATCTGACATGCCTGAACGATGGACGATCAACGATGCGCGTTCCCGTTTGTCAGATAACGATATCTGACATCTGATGGGTTTGCAGTCAGACTTGGACGATTCCATTCATTTTAATGCAGTCAAAAATCGTTCAATCGTTCAAATCGTTCAAAACTTTGGTCAAATCGTCCAAATCGTTCAAATCGTTTAATCGTTCAGTCGTTCATCTGACAAATCTGACAAGTCTGACAAATCTGACCGTGTGTACGCTCCATAATGGAGCATACACACGGTCAGATTTGTCAGACTTGTCAGATTTGTCAGATGAACGATTGAACGATTGAACGATTTGAACGATTTGAATGATTTTACCAAAGTTTTGAACGATTTGAACGATTTCAACGATTGAACGATTTTTGACTGCATTAAAATGAATGGAATCGTCCAAGTCTGACTGCAAACACATCAGATGTCAGATATCGTTATCTGACAAACGGGAACGCGCATCGTTGATCGTCCATCGTTCAGGCATGTCAGATATGTCAGATTTTCCTTCAGATATGAACGACTGAACGATTTTTAAATCGTTATCGTTCATATCTGAAGGAAAAATCTGACCGTGTGTATGCACCATTAGCTGCATACACACACAACGATTTTTTTAATGAACGATTTGAGTAAACGATTTTTTCCCTTGCAAAAATTTACTAAAATCGTTTACTAAAGTTGTTCATTTACTAAATGTCATGAACGATTTTTATGAACTACAAACGATTTTTGCATATTCCCTTAATGAAAATCGTTGAGCTGACAAGTCTGACTGAACGACAAACTACAAACGACAAACTACAAACGTGAACGCGCATGAACGATAATCGTTCATCGTTTGACTCAGAAAGTGAACGATTTTTGCCATCAATTATCGTTAAACGATATCGTTTAACGATAATCATTAAAAAAATCGTTCTGTGTGTATGCAGCTTTAGTGTTTTCTCAGCATAACACACATCCCTCTTATAACTTTTATATTCCTCTTCCAGTACTGGATAAAGGGGACTGGAAAAGAAGCCGTTATAGTCTGGACGTTATGAAGATCTCAAATGATAAACACACAAATTCAACAAAAGAAAGTTGTTCAGGAAAATTTGTAATTTATCACAGGCTCTGATACTGTAAATCTGTAAATGTTTTATATATCCATCTTTGGGGCTAATTCAGCGTGCACTGCTGATCGCAGATTTCTGATTATGGGGAACCAGCCAGCCAGCTTGAGAAAACTGAACCTCTGACGCAGTGATGGGATTTCAAGTGCAGTAGGGGGTATCATGCATCTCCCGCTGCATTGCATAATAGCAAGGAGGGAATTGCAAAGCTGCCTGCGTACAGCTTTGCAATTGCGATCCTTGCTGAAGTAGAATACACCTGTTGGCTACAAAAAAACAACACAAGTTTCACAACATTTCTGTTACATTATTTTATGTGGTGAAGATTTGCAGTGCTCTACCACTTATTAAAACACCTTAAAGTATGTTCAGATATTAGTCATGAAGGTAAAATACACAGTAATTGAAGAGGACATAACAAACAGCTGAAGATGTTCCCAAATAGTTAGGAGAAAGTGCAATCAGAAAGCTGGAAAAGTGCAGTCATTTCAGTTGCTGTGACGTCCCGGTCCCCAAAGCTTTGTATGAATCAATCAGAGCAGTTCTGTAAAGCAAGTCTGCCATGCCGACACTGTGGGGCCAATTCAATTAGAAGCAATGTCCCAGCAGCATTGTACCTATGTTTCCGCGTAGATTATACTACTTTTTGTTAACATCTCATAATTGAGACACAAGCACCATATTGTGCAGAAACACATTGCACCAGGTAACAACCTAACATCACAGCTTATTCAAACATTATCACTGCCTATATCTGCTCTGTTAATAAAGCAACTTCCTCCCAACATAACCGAGATATAGTACAATTGTTGACACTGACACTGACATTAGTCAAAATGTCAAACGCACATAACCACCTACCACACAACAGCGTAAAGAATATGTTAGACTTATTTAGTGCAGTATGAAAACATCATATTATGTGATGCATATTATTCTGCTCAGTAACACACTGTCTTAGTTATATATTAATATCAAATTGTGGCTTTATTCACTTTTAAATGCAGGTTTATGAAATCTGCAGGCTGCTGTGTCACCATAAAGAACTGATTTATGTTAAGAATGCCTTTGTCAGGGCAACATAATGAGTCACAAATGACTCACTGGCTGAACTCAACAAAGAATATTACTAAGACCCTCAATGTTATAAACTGAAATGCTGATAACCTGGGGGTTTCAGACCATCACAACTTTCTGGAACATGTAAGTATTGTACAGATGGTATGATCAGTATCCCATTAAAAGTACAGTGTGCATTTTCTTGTAGTTGTTTAAATTGCAGAGAAAATAAAGATTGTATTGTGGGACTAGCTTTAGGTTCTGGCCACCATTCTTTGGTACAGACATTATCCCTAATGACAGTTTTGACATTGTAGATGTTTAGTACATTATGGCCCTGATTCAGAGCCGGACGCTCTGACCAGAGCGCTCGCTCTGGATCAGGGCCCACCTCCATTAATATGCGCAGTGGGGACCATCGACCCACTTGCGAGCGGACAGCCGCTCGCGAGTGGGTCTGAATGAGGGCCTATATGCAGTATGCCTTTCTACATCACTTATCAATTTCTGTTATTACCTTAGTTCTTTACTATACCATTATCTGAAATGCTAATTATTTTGTCCCTACTGGGATTTTGATTCATATAATTCTGAAATGCGAATTCATCAAGTGAGGATGAAATACATGAAGTAAAAGTACAGCATTGCACGGAACAAATGCACATCATTCTCCTGGGTACCTCAACACCTTCTATGTAATTAAACTGTAATTACAATAAAATACACTGAACTTTTTAAAATAGAATTTATTTGTATGCAGTGCCATATGATCATTGTACTATTTAAATATATAAGAAAACATGATTACTACATAACATGTTTTGTTCCAGAATAGAAGTCACCATTGCTAATGCCATGTTTCCACAGAAACTGCGCCTTGATAAAAGCTATGCTACATACTTATTTCTCCATGGTGAGCTGTAATCTACAGTAAATATGGCAATGTGATACTTTGCTTATTAAATGTCTCCAAGACAGAAATGGTCAAATAAAATGAGTCAGAAATGCAAACAACATACTAGTGATTGTCTGCTAGACCTTACCCACCTATAAGGTGTATGTAACGACTAGTGTTCCAAAGTAAAGGCAAGGATGATCGGTATTCTGCATAACAATGTGTTCTGTCCCATCCAAGTCACAGAGATGATCAGTATACACGTTGCTGTCCTATTTTGCATTGCAATGTGTCCTGTCCCATCCAAGTCACAGGAATGATCAGTATACATGTTACTGTCCTATTCTGTATTACAATGTGTCCTGTCCCATCCAAGTCACATGAATGATCAGTATACACATTACTGTACTATTCTGCATTACAATGTGTCCTGTCCCATCCAAGTCACATGAATGATCAGTATACATGTTACTGTCCTATTCTGTATTACAATGTGTCCTGTCCCATCCAAGTCACATGAATGATCAGTATACATGTTACTGTCCTATTCTGCATTACACTGTGTCCTGTCCCATCCAAGTCAAAGGGCTCTATTTACTACAATCCGCATTGCGAATTCAGGCAATATCACAGGGATTTACTATAAATCCCTTGCAGGGACAGAGCTTGCGATAAAGCTCTGTCCCTGCGGATCCCATCCGCACTCTAGTCGCGGTATTTTCGGAAAAAATACCGCGACTAAGAGCCCGCGCATGCGCCGACCCACCGTCGCTACTACCCCCCCACCGATGCTAAGCCCCGCCCCCGGCACTAAGCCCCGCCCCCCACGATCGCGGACCCCGCGACCCCCCCTCCCCTCCCCCCCGCGACCCCCCCTCCCTTCATTACACTTACCTGCACCTCCTGGCCTCCGGTGATCTTCTCCGGGCTTCCCGATCAGGTGATCTCCCATTCTGCACTGGGACCCGATCACCTGATGACCGGGCCCCAGTGCACTGTGGGAGACCAGCTGACCGGAGAGGAGCCATCACCGGAGGCCCGATCACCGGTCCCTGGATTCAGGTAAGGAAAAAAAAAAATGTTTAATTTTTTTTTCTTTTTTTTACAGTAATCAGCTTGCGGTCTACTTAGACCACATAGCTGATTACTGGTACCGGCTCCCGCCTCTGCTCTCCCCGTTAGAGCAGAGTGGGAGCCCGGTAACCGGGGGAGACCCTGGATAACGCCACCTCCAGGTGGCGTTATTATCACAGGGCTTCCCCCGGTATTTTTTTACAATATATTTTTAGTAACTTGCACACAGATCACATTTCCCATTACAATTATGGGAAATGCGATCTGCTTTACTAAAAATAAGTGATACTGGGGGTTGGAGTAGAATTTTACTAATTCTACTCCAATTGCCCTGTAATAACTACAGGTGAAACTAAAATAATGTGAAAAGGGTGTGAAAACACCCTTTTTCACTTTATTTTAGTAAAAATAATGTTAATAAATAGAGCCCAAAGGAATGATCAGTAAACATGTTAGTGTCCTATTCTGCATTACAATGTGTTCTGTCCAATCCAAGTCAAAGGAATGATCAGTATACACGACGTTGCTGCCATAATCTGCTTAACAATGTGCCTGTCCCATCCAAGTCGCAGAAATGATCAGTTTACATATTACTGTCCTATTCTGCATTACACTGTGTCCTGTCCCATCCAAGTCACAGGAATGATCAGCAGTGGCGTAACTAGGGTATTTGGGGCCCAGGGCAAATGTAAAAATGGAGCTCCCCCCTATGTGCGTGCGCAGTGAAAAATGGGCGTGGTCACTTAAAAATGGGGCATGTCAACATGACACACACCCCTTTATCGTCACTCTGAACATTCCTTTCCATATGCACCTTAACCCCAGTAGGGCCCCTTATACAGTAACTCCAGTATGCAATGTCCCCAGTGTTGGTACCTCTTATGCAGGCCCATAGTAGTGCCCCATATACAGTACCCCCAGTAGTGGTCCCCCTAATGCAGCCCCCCATTAGTTCCCCTTATACAGTACCCCCAATATGCAATGCCCCCAGTACTGGTCCCCCTTATGCAGCACCTCATTAGTTCCCCTTATTCAGTGTCCCCAGTAGTGGTCTCCCTTATGCAGTGCCCCATGTAGTGGTCTCCCCTATGAAGTGCCCCCAGTAGTGGTCCCCCTTATGCAGTGCCCCTTGTATAGTGCCCCCAGTAGCAGTCCCCCCCAGTAGTGGTAGCCCTTATGCAGTGGCCTTTATATAGTGCCCCCAGTAGCAGTCCCCCTATGCAGTGCCCCCAGTAGTGGTACCGCCTATGCAGTGCCCTTTATATAGAGCCCCCAGCAGTAGTTCCCCCCATGCAGTGCCCCCAGTAGTGATCCCCCTAATGCAGGCCCCCAGCAGTGGTCCCACCTATCCAGTGCCCCTTATACAGTGCCCCCTGTAGTGGTCCTCCTTATTTAGTGCCCCCCAGTAGTGGTCCCACCAGTGCAGTGCCCCTAATAGTAAGCCACTTATATAGTGCCCCCAGCAGTAGTCCAGCCCCCATGCTGTGCCCCCAGTAGTGGTCCCCCTCATGCAGGCCCCCAGTAGTGATCCTCCCTATCCAGTGCCCTTATACAGTGCCCCCTCTAGTGGTCCTCCCTATTTAGTGCCCCCAGTAGTGGTCCCCTAGAAGTAAGCCCCTTATATAGTGCGCCCAGTAGTAGCTCCCCCCAGTAGTAGTCCCCAGTACAGGTTCCCCCTCCCGATGCAGTGCCCCCAGTAGCAACCTCCCCAGTTGTAGTCCCCAGTAGTGCCGCATCCCAAGTAGAGGCCCCACAGTAATGTAGTCCCCCATAGTGCCCCCCCCAGTGCAAACACACAAGTTAAAAAAATATATATATACACTTACCTGAATCCACGCTCCGTCTCAGGCCACTGCTCCCGCCGCCGCCGCATGTCATTCCTCCTGGGCTGGCGCACTCTGCATTATGGGAGAGATGTCATGATGTCTCTCCCATTACCCACTGCAGGAGCCGGAAGGCAGAGCTCATGAGTGAGCTCCAGCCCGGCTCTTGCAGTGGGCGTTGCAGTAGTCAATGAGAGTCTGTCTGATACTCATTGGCTAATGGTTTATACACACATCGCTGCCGCGCTGGCGGAGATGTGAGTGTTAAACTGCACAGCCCGAGCCCAACTCCCACCCTCCTCCTGGTGCTATTGGGTAAGCGTTCAGGGGGAGGGAAGGGGCTCGGCTGTGCAGCACAGGTGGGTGCAGGGAAGACTAGCACTGGTCCTGTGTAAATGTGTAGTGCTGACTGCACACACTGCGGTTGGCGCTACACTGCCTACTAGGGCAGCGTTAAGATGCTCAGATACGTCTGCATTCGCAGCACCACACCTCCGTTTTCAATTACCATCCCCTGTCACCTCCCATAAATGGCTTGTGCTGTCACTCAATCTAGTGAGCTGGCTATGTGAAGCGAGCGAACGCTTCCGATCGCATGGAGTAATTTGCTCATGCGCACTACGATGCATACGCATGCGCACATTGCGAAACAATGGCAGCAATGTATGAACGTAACCTAGCGAGCGGGTCTGAATCGGGCCTTGTGTCCTGTCCCATCCAAGTCACAAGAATGATCAATATATACACATTACTGTCCTATTCTGCATTACACTGTGTCCTGCCCCATCCAAGTCACAGGAATGATTACTACTGTATACAAGACGTTACTGTCCTATTCCACATTACGATGTGCACTGTCCCATCCAAGTCACAGGAATAATCAGTATACACATTACTGTCCTATTCTGCATTACAATGTGTCCTGTCCCATCCGAGTCACAGGAATGATCATTATACATGTTACTGTAGTAATCTGCATTGCAATGTGTCCTGTCCCACCCGAGTCACAGGAATGATCAGTATACGCATTACTGTCCTATTCTGCATTACAATGTGTCCTGTCCCATCCAAGTCACAGGAATGACCAGTATACACATTACTGTCCTATTCTGCATTGCAATGTGTCCTGTACCATCCAAGTCACAGGAATGACCAGTATACACATTACTGTCCTATTCTGCATTGCAATGTGTCCTGTACCATCCAAGTCACAGGAATGATCAGTATACACGTTACTGTACTATTCTGCATTGCAATGTGTACTGTCCCATCCAAGTCACAGGAATGACCAGTATACACATTACTGTCCTATTCTGCATTGCAATGTGTCCTGTACCATCCAAGTCACAGGAATGATCAGTATACATGTTACTGTACTATTCTGCATTGCAATGTCTACTGTCCCATCAAAGTCACAGGAATGATCAGTATACATGTTACTGTCCAATTCTGCATTACACTGAGGACCTCATTCAGAGTCGGTCGTTGCGGCCGCACGGTCGTACGCCACCAATGTTCGCTAAACTGCGCATGTGTAAAATTCACAATGCGCGTGCGCAAACTAGCTATTACGATCAGAAATTTCTCTCTCCTTCAACTTGGCCAGGTCGTTAGTTTGAGTGACAGGATGAGGCGTTTGTGGGTGGTAACAGGGGAAGGTGCTTGTGAACGGGTGAGTGGAGATCCGAACGCAGGCGTGCCTGACTATGCAAACGGCGTTTTATGGGAGTGCATAATTAAGTAAGCAGTGTCATGGCACATGTGACATGGGAGGTTTTTACACTGACTTGATCGTAGTGCTTAAGAGAGGGTATGGTCAACCTTAAGCTCTACGACCAGCTCAGATGGTTCCCGATGGTCTCGATTAATCCTTATATGCCCGGAGATGACGAGAACAAGAAGGGGGCGTATATTTAGTCTTACGTCCGCATCCTCCCCTTGCTCGTCCAGCTAACGATCACATCCTAACAACGCAACTTGCGAGCGCTTCATTTGCATATCCGGACCCTTTTACCTTACGACTGTGCGGACGCAACGACTGACTCTGAATGAGGTCCTGTGTCCTGTCCCATCCAAGTCACAGGAATGATTAGTACTATATACAAGACGTTACTGTCCTATTCCGCATTACGATGTGCACTGTCCCATCCAAGTCACAGGAATGATCAGTATACACGTTACTGTCCTATTCTGCATTACAATGTGTCCTGTCCCATCCCAGTCACAGGATTTATCAGTATATATGTTACTGTACTATTCTGCATTGCAATGTGTCCTGACCCATCCAAGTCACAGGAATGAGTATACATGTTACTGTCCTATTCCACATTACACTGTGTCCTGTCCCATCCAAGTTACAGGAATGATCAGTATACATGTTACTGTCCTATTCTGCATAACACAGTGTCCTGTCCTATCCAAGTCACAGGAATGATTACTACTGTATAAATGCTACTGTTCTATTCTGCATTGCAATGTGTCCTGTCTCATCCAAGTCACAGGAATGATCATTATAAACATTTCTGTCCTATCCTGCATTACAATGTGTCCTGTCCCATCCAAGTCACAGGAATTATCACTATACATGTTACTGTCCTATTCTGCATTACAATGTGTCCTGTCCCATCCAAGTCACAGGAATGATCAGTACACACTTGACTGTCTTATTCTGCATTACAATGTATCCTGTCCCATCCAAGTCACAGGAATGATCAGTATACACGTTACTATCCTATTCTGCATTATAATGTATCCTGTCCCATCCAAGTCACAGGAATGATCAGTACACACATAACTGTCTTATTCTGCATTACAATGTGTTCTGTCCCATCCAAGTCAATGGAATGATCAGTATACATGTTACTATCCTATTCTGCATTATAATGTGTCCTGTCCCATCCAAGTCACAGGAATGATCAGTACACACTTGACTGTCTTATTCTGCATTACAATGTGTTCTGTCCCATCCAAGTCACAGGAATGATCTGTATAAACATTACTGTCCTATTCTGTATTACAATGTGTCCTGTCCCATCCAAGTCACAGCAATGATCTCTATACAAGATACTGTCCTATTCTGCATTACAATGTGTCCTGTCCCATCCAAGTCACAGGAATGATCAGTATACACATAACTGTCTTATTCTGCATTACACTGTGTCCTGTCTCATCCAAGTCACAGGAATGATCATTATAAACATTTCTGTCCTATTCTGCATTACAATGTGTCCTGTCCCATCCAAGTCACAGGAATGATCAGTAGACACATAACTGTCTTATTCTGCATTACAATGTGTTCTGTCCCATCCAAGTCAATGGAATGATCAGTATACATGTTACTATCCTATTCTGCATTATGTGTCCTGTCCCATCCAAGTCACAGGAATGATCAGTACACACTTGACTGTCTTATTCTGCATTACAATGTGTTCTGTCCCATCCAAGTCACAGGAATGATCTGTATAAACATTACTGTCCTATTCTGTATTACAATGTGTCCTGTCCCATCCAAGTCACAGCAATGATCTCTATACAAGATACTGTCCTATTCTGCATTACAATGTGTCCTGTCCCATCCAAGTCACAGGAATGATCACTATACATGTTACTGTCTTATTCTGCATTACACTGTGTTCTGTCTCATCCAAGTCAAAGGAATAATCAGTATACACATTACTGTCCTATTCTGCATTACACTGTGTCCTGTCCCATCCAAGTCACAGGAATGATCACTATACAAGGTACTGTCCTCTTCTGCATTACAATGTGTCCTGTCCCATCCAAGTCACAGGAATGATCATTTCACCTCTTCTTATTTCAGGCTCATTGGAAGAACAGTAAAGTGACATTATGGATGATAATTACAGCTATTGAGACCAAATCTGTACAGTGAAGCTAACTTTAGTCTCCTGCTATGCCATATATACACATCACCTGAACCATGTCTATATACCAGTTATGTATATAAAAGTTTAACGTACCAATATATATTTAAAAAAAACATCCCAGGATAAATGTGAATAATAAGCGCAAGCAGTCGGCAATCCCTTACTATCATACATAAGCAGAAACTTACCAGGGACTGGCCGGGTGAGCGCAGTTTCCAGCTACTTCTCCATCCTCTACTCCTGTCCCGGCAGAGACTGATCCTGCTGTAGCCGGGGAGCAAAGAGGCTACAGCGCAGCTCCACACCCCTCCGGTAATGGGAGAAGGCAGAGGCTCACTACCGCCCTCAGCACCGCCCCTGGGAAGGGATGCTGGCGGGAGAGACACGATATAACAGGGCGCTGCTGCACACCTTTCTCTGCTGCTGCTGATGCTGCTGCTGGCTGTCTGGGACGGACGGTTCTGCACTTTGACGTTTGGAATCGCGGTTAGCTCTAGAGTCATATGATTCTTAGCTGCAGATAACAACTGATTGCCTATAAAAGTGGGCAACGCTGGATGTGTATCTGGACCTGTTTCATTGTGTAAACTTTAATATTCAGTAAAAGGAAAAAGAGAACATTGTAAATTAACAAGCACTCCGCCCTTTCCATCCTCCGCCAACAAGTGTGTATCTACAGACCTGGCTCACAACGAAAATTATATTAGTGAAAGGAACGTTGTAAATTAATGATTAACACACTATTGCCCCCCTCCCCCCACCCCATCAGACACACACACACACACCCTCCCCCCCTACTCTCTCTCTCTATCCATGGGCAGTATGTTTCCTGTACTGTACTATACTATAGGGCTGATTCTGAGCCCGACACAAAGTGGCTGTTTTTACGTGATGCCGCGGAAAACTCATTTGGGGTCCCATTTACTAACGAAAAATAACCCCTTTAACGCTCGCTAAAGGGGTTATGCCACCATTCTGTATTTAGTAAACAGCGGTAATCTTAGATTACCGGTTTGTACAGCATAGCTATCGCCATCTTTTAGATGGCGAGAGCGATGCTGGCCCCATTGCCGGCAATGGAGACCCGGCGGTGCCTTTCCGGCTCCAGCGAAGTCTTCCAGGCACTGCCGGGTCTCCGAGTCATGTACATGCACAGACGGACCGTCGCACATGCGCATAATACTGGAGCTCCGTCGCTGGCAGCGTTAGGTTGCCAGCAGCCCAGCGGAGGACCTTGCCGAGGACGAGGATTTTGCGGGACCTCGTCGGAGGGATAAGTATTACTAAATACCAGTGGATTTTTCGTTTGTATCACAGTGATACTAAATGAAAATTGCCACTGGTATTTCGTTCGTTTGTAAATGGGGCCCTTACTACCTTATGCTAATGCAAGCTTTCGTGGGGCTAAGACTTTGTGGGCCTCATACAGTAGCAATATTTTTAAGGGTCCCCCAATCAGGGCTGGATTAAGGGAGGGACGACAGTGTGACCCTGCTGAGAACAGGTGTCCAGCATTGTGTGTATAATAGCCCTAAGAGATGGAGAGGGTGACCCACAGGCACGCATGGCGAAGTGACTCAGAGGTACACATGGTGCGGGATGCATGACGCATCGCATTTTGCATGTGATGCATCCTGCCACTCATTGCATGCATGCCAGCATAAATAATGCCATTATGCATGAATAAAATCACAAAGGACAGCTCTCCCGGTAAGAGCTGTTCTTTACGATAGAAGGACTCCGGGTTTATGATCCAGAAGTTATTCTGCGCATGCGTCAAGTGCCGCACATGCCACGGGGGCTGGTGGGAGGGATCCAATTGGATCCTTCTCACAGCACTTTGCAAATAGAAGCAACGGCATCTTTACATGGCGTTGCCCAATAAAAGCCAATCGGATCCCTCCCAGCACCCCTTGCGGCACGTGCATCCTGTGCATGCACAGAAGGACACCAGAGGGGCTTCTGGGTTATAGATCCGGAAGTCCCTCTATCGCAAAGGGCCGCTCTTACAGAAAGAGCGGTCCTTTGTGGGGATCATCATGCATACCAGCGTTACCAATGCCGGCATGCATGCAGAGACCGGAGGAATGCATCGCGAGTGCGATACATCCTTTCTATAGAGGGCAGCGGCACCCTGTGTAGCTCCGCCCCATCCCATGTAGGACTGCCCCATGGTGACAGAGTAAGTCACTAGAGCTTGGAGCAGGAGAGCTGATCATCTGCTGGCTGCACAATGTGCTGAGTGACGTGAGCTGGGTGCAGGAGTTGTGGGCCCTGTATGTCCTCTGCGCCCCATAACTCCCCCTGCACCCACGCAGTTATTCTGACAGCTGTCAGGATGCCGGCGCCGGCATTATAAGCACTGGCATCTTGTCTGTCGGGATTATAACTACATCCCCCCATGCCAATTATGGTCCCACACATTTCTAGTTATGCCTTTGTTTGTAACATTATTATTATTATACTTTTCAATTTAATAATGATACAAACAAATTGTGCTGTAGACATTGCAATTGGATCTACTCCATTTACACTGTTTGTCTAAACAGATCTTTATTTTCGGCAGTGTTCCTTATTTACAAATGTAGTAGTTTAAATAGTGGCAAATATTAGGATTCGGGTCTGTCTCCAACAGTATCAGTTGTAAAGATGATAAATTAGTCAAAGTTGTCATTTGCTACTAATGCCCAGTGTTTTCAGTAGCAGAGTGCCAGTTATTTGTACCGCTGTTCATGGAAGATCTGTGCACTGGCAACAATCTTGGAAGCTGTCATATCACTACTGTAGATTATGGCTAAAAAAAACGAATTGTATTTTTAAAATTACTGATGTGTCACTAAATGGCAGTATCCTTTGAGATTTGTTGTTCTACTGTAAAAAGTACATCTACTAAACAGGGTACAGTACAATAGATTATATAATTGCACTATTAAATGCAAGACACACTGATAATAGATATTAAAATAAGCAATCAGTATTTACATTTTCGATTATCATCTCTCTTTCAATGTTGCCAGGCAACCAGGGGATATCCTGTTAAAATACAGGCTAATACAGATGACACAGAAATCATGATTGGGGATGGAAATCCATTACATTAATTTCCTTTGTTTGAAAATAAAGTTTCTGCCTCGGAAATACGTATAACTTTGAAACAAAAATGAAAATGTATGTCTGTTATAATTTACAATTGAGTAAAGAAATTATTATCTTCAGACAGCAACATTTCTAGATACATATAATATTGATGCAGCATCGGTCACAGAGCATTCGATTATCGTAATCCAGAGTGAGCCTATGGTCTGCAGAATGGCCGCAGGCACTGAGACACCGGAGCCATATTTCTTGCGAATGGGATCGCGGACGCAGGGTGTGACACGTCCCCGACACCGTCACGACACACCTGCGTTTTTTTGCCTTTGCTTCCCATTTCCTCCCCAAGCACTCAATCACACTGAAAATAAAAAGTCTCTATGTACAACTACGGTAATGTACCTTGCTTAATATTTAGGGCCTCAATAAATCGTGTGACTTTAATCAATGAAAAGCCGGTTATCGGCATAAACCAGCATATATGTCAACTCACAGAATAATAAGCATACTTGTTAATGCGTATATAAAATAATTTAGTTTGTATTATGGATAAAATCTCTAGATAATTACCGAGTCTTGGGCTGACAATCAGCTACCAGTGCCGGTCCCGCTGCAGGCGGGACCCGGCTAGCTTATAGCTTCTTTGTAGTGAGGTCTCCTTAGACTGCGATGTTGAACACTAATCAAAGCGCAGCAGTCAGTAGCCACAGAGACCACCCAAGATGAAGTGCGTCCATGCAGACAAGTGCTGTCCTTGAAAAGTGCCGATGTGCACTAATCTCTCTGTCCAGTAACCTGATAAGTTCTCAAGTATGGGGAACAACTGCTGGATGTCACTGACGCATTTCGCCCTTCCAATATGTGGGGCTTTCTCCAATTTGTTTTGGCCTAACAACTCTGAATCAAGCACATAGTTCACATGCACGTGAAAGGTCATGTATAAGCTTTAAAGATTTACCAAGTTATACCGTGTCATTATATGGTAATCTAAACTCACCAGGAAAACATCAAAGGCAGGGTATGGACAACCTTAGTGCTGTTATTGGTTACATAGTGATATGTAGAGCTCACTAAGAAATAGAAATTTAGGGCCTGATTCAGAGCCGAACGCTCTTGAAGAGCGCTCACTCTGAATCAGGGAGTTTTTTTTGTTGTTGTAGCCTCCTGGCCGCTCACTAAGCTGTGGGTGACCACCCACAGCTTTTGCAAGTGGCCAGGTGATGATCGCGACCATCGCGACCATCGGGGTTTGCGACAAGACCCTTGTGGTAGGGTCTCATCCGTCGCAAGCCCCAGAGAGCTTCCTGCTCTAACAGAGCAGGAAGCTCTCCACTGACATCAGTGGTGATGTCAGTGGTGCCTCCCACAAACGGCAGGTGTTCCTTCGGGAACGCCTCTGTTTGTGCAACCACCCCCCCTCCCCGCCTACAAATGGGGCGAGCTGTCGATCAACATCGACAGCCGCCCCTTTTGTGGTGAGCCCTGGAGTGAGAGAAATTCTCTCTCGCTCCGGGGCTTGCGCATGCGCGTGGTGCGCACCACACGTGCACAATACCCCACCATTGACCCGCTTGGGAGCGCTAAGCGCTCGCGAGCGGGTCTGAATCAGGCCCTTAGTGCAGTGTAATCAGTTACGTCATCAGTCCAGTGCGTGTCAGTGGGAGAAGGTAGCAGCAACAATAAAAGCTGCGGTATTATGAGCCTGATGTAAGTGGTAAGTGCATTTACGTGGCATGGGGCTATATAGTAATGTGCAGTGACTATATAGGGGTTTCATTTAGCTGGAAAAAGAGGGAATCTACCAAGACTGCCGCCATGGAGAATGGGGATGGGGAAGGGGGGGTGGTGGTGGTGGCAATGAAGACAGCTTGTCACTAGAATAGGCCAGGCTATGCCTAGATAGAGCAGTGCCAATGTCTGTCTAATGTGTGTTATTGGTTGAGAGAGAAGTGGAGGCATAAGTGACTGTAAGGGGTAAATTTACTAAGAATCGAGTCTGTTCGAGTTTGTTTTTTTTAAACTCGATTTGCCTCGCTGAAACTTGGGTGATTTTCCCGTTTTCAAACTCGCAAATTTACTAAGAAGTGAGTTTAACTGAAAATGAGTTGGCTGATGGTGAACCAGATCACCCGAGTAGCAAGTTTAAATTAGAGATGAGCGGGTTCAGATTTACTCAGTTCTTTTCACCTCTTTACCGCAAGTTCGGATTAGTTCGGATTTATTTTATTGGCTATCCAAAACACGTGATAGCCGATAGCCAATAAAATGCCGTTTTGAGATCCGAGTAAATCCGAGTAAAACCGAGTAAATCCCAACCCGCTCATCTCTAGTTTAAATGAGATTACTCACCCGAGATTGCAGTGTTTTCTCTCTGCAAAACTCTCCAGAGCAAGCAGCCTGCACATATCTGTGAGCTATGTGAAGGCTGCTTGTGTGTTGTACATGTAAAAAACAGGTTAAATGTAAAAAAAAAATTATGTAGCCCCCCCAAAAAAGCATAACCAGCCCCGGACTGCTCAGCCAGTCCTGGTTCCTAAAATTACGGGGTACAAAATGAGTAGGGTTCCCCCGTAAGTTAGGAATCAGCACCTGGCTGCAGGGCCAGTGCTGGTTTTAAATATAGGGGGGGAATGCATAGGGGTCCCCCTATATTTAAAACCAGCACCCAAACTGACCGGGGTGTAATGCCACAGCCAGGAGACCTTATCACCAGGGCTCCATAGCCAAGCCATTCAGCCAAAGTCGGGGATCTCAGGGGAGGTAGGGATCCACGCCAGGAATGGGTCCTCCCTCTCCTGAAACCCCATGCTTGGGCTGAAGTCCGGGGCTCTTCCCCACACTCCTGGGCTGTGGGTACGGGGGTAATAATGTGGAAAATAATGATAAACTATTGTATTTTACAGTGGAACTACAGGTGCCATGCCAGCATGCCTGCCCTTTTGCAATTGTGGAGCTACAAGTGCCAGCAGGTAGCCAGCACCCGTACCTCCACTTTAAAATAACAGTACACACACCATCTAAAGTAAAACTTTATTACACACCTACCTCACTTACACATACCTGTGCCAGCTGGTCGTTCCCCTTCTCCCATGTAGAATCAGTTTGGAGTACCTGGAATAAAGATCCTACACTCACCTCCATCCTCGTGCTACTCTCTGTAGCATCCAGGGGTCTTGGCAACATAACAAACCGAGTAACCAAACCCATACGGACAAGTATTGGTATATGTTGGCATGCATACCAATACTTTGCGAATGCCAGCTGATAAGCCTCCTTGGGAAATCCCACAGCCCGCCAGCCAATCAGAGGCCGCTTTACATATAGCGGCCGCTCATTGGCTGGTTACATGTGGGTCGGTACTTATGTCCGTGGGTCGGGACTTTGTGTTTTTTGTTTTAGGAATTTTATACACAATCAACCTGGCACCCACCAGCCAGGGGTGCCAGGGATAGCCTCATGCTATCAGCCCAGGCCTGGGGTGCCCTGGAGAGAGGGAATCCCTTTTTGGGGGGTCCCCAGCTACCTAGGGATCCCCAGCCTTGGCTGACTAGTGGTCAGGTATAATGCTTTGACTGGGGGACCCGGTGAAAGGGTACCCTGGCTGTGGCATAACACCTTTGCTAGAAAGAGTCTGGTGCTGGTTTTGTAAAATATGGAGGACCCCTACGTTTTTGTCCCCTGTATTCCAAAACCAGGACCGGATCATTGAACCCAGTTCTTTTCCCCTCATATTTATACAACCAGGACTGGCTCAGAAAAGCCTGGTGCTGTTTGTGCTTGAACCCCACATTATTTTAATTTTTTTTAATACTTTACAAGCTTTTTAAACACAGAAGCATGCACGGATTTCACTGATCTGTGCATGCATCTGTGTAATTCATACCTGCACATACTAAAATCGTCAGCATGAGGCAGGTCTATTGTTTGAAGGTCGATTTTGAGTTGGATTTGGTGTTCCTTTTCAAATTGAATATTAGTAAATCAGGGATTTGTATGTTGGTCTATGTAAAAGTACCAATGTTTTGCCGATGTTTGATTTTGAGTGGAATTTGACTGGTATTCAGTTTTATTTTCGATTTGCAATCGATTTTGCCTTTAGTAAATCTCCAAAGGCAAAATCAAAAGAAAACCGATTGCTAATCAATTGTCAAATCACACAAAACTCAAGATCAAACATTAGTAAATATACCCCAAGGTGTCAGAGGATTCAGGGAAGCAATTGAGCATACCATTTCATTTCAGATCTAATCAATCTTGTCCTTGTAATAGGAAGCAAGATCTTGTGCACTGATAGTAGCTGGTGGGTTTGGTGTGGGAGGGGTAAGAAGTGATATCGATGTTCAATTAAACCTTCACTTGGGGTTAGATACTAGAGCAAAGATGAGAGTTTGGTAATATGTTTGTTTGGTATTGTCCGCAGCCTTACAATAAGAGTGGTAGATAGTCTCGTATATGAAGTCACTTGGAGTACAATATTTATGCCACTGAAGTTCTGCTTTATGTGAGAGTTTTTGTAGGTGTCTTGTTAATTGAGACTGCCATGGTTGACAGCTAAGTCTCCAAGGAGTGTGATGTGTAGCAGGAGCCAATTCATTGAGGGCTATTTGTAGAGTTTGGTTAAGACGTGATACAGCAATAAATGTAGAAATTGATGAGAGTAGTTGTTGCAGAGAGGTGCAGTTGTTGAAGATTAATAGCGTTAATATTTCTGCAGGTTTATAGAGGCTTGGTAGACTTTAGTGACACCTGTCTTGAATTAATGGTAGAAATCTTGGAGGTGATAAGGTTGTGATCTGAGAAAGGGAAAGGAGTGTTAATGAATTCAGAGACTGAGAATAGTCTAGTGCACAGGTTCTCAAACTCGGTCCCCAGGACCCCAAACAGTGCATATCTTTCAGGTCTCCTCACAGAATCACAAGTGAAATAATTAGCTCCACCTGTGGATATTTTTAAATGTGTCAGTGAGTAATGAATACACCTATGCACCTGTTGGGAGACCTGGAAAACGTGAGCTGTGTGGAATCCTGAGGACCGAGTTTGAAAACCACTGGTCTAGTGAATACAAGATCAAGGCAGTGGCCATCCTTATAAGTAGAGGAGATTGTTGACCTATCAATAGGTATATTGAAATCACACATGATAATAGTGGGAATGTCAGAGGATAAGAAGTGAGGGAAAAGTGTTGGTGTGGCCCAAGTGGGTAATAGCAGCTACACGCACAGAGAAAGGGCTTTGAAGCATGATAGAATTTACTTCAAACAATGTAAATGTGTATGAGGGAACCTGTGTATGTGAAAAGTTGGGACAATAATATTCCAACCCCACCTCCTTTACTGTCACCAGGCCTAGAGGTGAGTATGTGAAGTGACGACCATTGTAAGAAAGTGCTGCAGGGTAGGTAGTTTCTGATGTGTGAGCCATGTTTCTATTATTGCCTGAAGGTTGAGGTTGTTTGAGATAAATAAATCATGGACGGATGTAAATTTGTTACAAACAGAGCGTGCATTCTATAAAGCATATTTTAGTGATTTGACGGGTAATGGGAGACACTGTTCATGAGGTTAGCTGGATTTATATTCCGTTGTGAATCAGCTGTATATGAGTGGGAATCAGAAAAAAGGAAAGCTAGATTAGACTAGATAGCGCTGATAGGCAATATAAAGATACAATTTAATAAACACACATACTAACAATAAACAATGTTGCAATGTGGTACATTGAATTACTCTGCCATACTATGATATACCACAATCATGAAGGTCTTTATCACACTTAAAAAGACTTTAAAAATTTGCATGTGAGTCAGTCCAGGACAATTAGGTGGTCCTAAATTTGTAATGTGATCTCACCTCTCGGGTGGCCAAAGAGTCCAATGTATAGAGCCAGGTCCCACTTGTCAGCAGATGAATTCTCCGTCCTGTGTGCCTTTGGCTGTAACATCCACAATGTTCTGATTGTTAGAATCACCACTCTCAAAGCCGTGTGTTCGGCCGGTAATAGAGCAAGCAGGGTTAGGTTAGTTAACCGCAGGGCGTATTCGCCTCACACTGCAGACGCTCTGTTATTCAGGAAGTAGTAACCAAACAAATCACTACTTTGTCCTTTGGCTCTGAGCTTCTCAATTTTATTTAAGAAGACCCTGGATGCCTACATGGACTGGATTATACAAGGGGTAGGTGAGTATGTTTTTTTTCATTACAGTAATAGAGGATGCTACGTGGACAAGGGGACTAAATTGCTACAGGAAGTGAAAGTAAGTATTTACTGTGAGAGTGAGTGTATTTGTATGTGTAATAAAAACATATAATATCCAAGCACCTGCAAGCAGGTCAGGCTTGCTGGGCCCTTTAGTCTCCCTGTAAAAGAAAAATTTCATCTATTTTTTTACACCATTTATTAACCCCCGCCTTTATTGGGGGGTCCCCACTTCTCGATTAATCCACGGCCTCAGCTGACTAGTGTGGTGATTAATGCTTTGGCCGGGGAACCCAGTGAAGGGTGTTCCCCAACTGTGGCATTAAACCTCTGGTAAAAGAGCCTGGTGCTGGTTGTGCAAAATACGGGGGACCCCTACATGTTTTTTCCCCCTGTATTTTCACAACCAGGACTGGCTCACATAGCCCGGTGCTGGTTGTGCTTGGGGGGAAGGGAAACATCATATTTTTTAAATTTTAACACTTTAATAGCTTTTTTACACACAGAAGCCTTCACAGATCTCTCTGATATGTGAAGGCTTCTCTGAAACACGCATCTACTTAGGCTAAACTCGCTAGCCTGAAGCAGGTCTATTAGTTTGTGCACAGGGCCAGACTGGGACTAAAAATCAGCCCTGGCATTTAGAGCACACAGGCCCACCTGATGTGGACAACAAAAAACATGCCGGTGCTAGTAAAACGTCGGCTATTACTTTTGGGCCCATATATGATGTACATGTAGTGTTCACTCTAGATCTGGTGGCAGACAGGGCACTGGACCTAGAGCTAGAGAACATCTGCGCATTTACAACACGTCCCCTTTTCATCACTTTCGGCAGCGCTTGGTGACAGCTCAGCATGTCTGTAAGTGCCCAGCACTTACGGACATACTGAGCTGTCACCAAGCGCCGCGGTCACTGTGAATGGATGCCGGGCGCTTGCGCCCGGCATCCATTCACCAACGGTGATTGCTGCTCTGCCGTTTTCCCAACCCGCGGGACACTGCGGCCCGCGGGTGGAGGACAGAACTCGCAGGCTGTTTCAACGGGGCTCTGTGCTGGAGGGCAGGGTGCTTTCTGCCCTTCAGAAATAGGGCAGGGCGCGGTGCCCCACTGAAACAGCCTAGCAGGAACACTATACATGGTAGCAATATTTACTCTAGTAAAAGTTTGTAAGGCTATCTGGTACAAATCTAGATTTTACAGGACAAAAAAATGCTGCTCTTACTTTGACTCTTGCTGCCTAAACAACTCCTACCACCATAATTACAGATGGAACAGTGTAAGTATGCTGTCACTTGGATGCATTACCTGGATTACATTCCAGTGTCACCCGCTTCATGTCACCCACTGCCTCTAGTGGGTGAAACTAAGCGGATGACACTGGGGAGAGGCAGTGTTTGATAGGCAGTGGGTGATGCTGCTGAGTGGCAGTAGTTAACACAGGAAAGTGGCAGTAGGTGACACTGGGGAGAGACAGTGGGAGAGGTAGGAAAGTGGCAGTGGGTGACACTGGGGAGAGACAGTGGGTGAAGGGGAGAGGCAGGGGAGGGACAGTGGGTGACCGGAAGAGGCAGGGGAGAGACAGTGGGTGACGGGGAGAGGCAGGGGAGAGACAGTGGGTGACGAGGAGGGCAGGGGAGAGACAGTGGGTGACGGAGAGAGGCCGGGGAGAGACAGAGGCTGATGGGGAGAGGCCGGGGAGAGATAGAGTTGGCGGAGAGAGACAGAGGCTGACGGGGAGAGGCAGAGGCTGACAGAGGCTGACTGGGAGAGGCAGGGGCTGACAGAGGCTGACGGGGAGAGGCAGGGGCTGACAGAGGCTGACGGGGAGAGGCAGGGGCTGATAGAGGGTGACGGGGAGAGGCAGGGGAGAGACAGTGGGTGACGGGGAGAGGCAGGGGAGAGACAGTGAGTGACGGGGAGAGGCCGGGGAGAGACAGAGGTTGACGGGGAGAGGCAGGGGAGAGACAGAGGCTGATGGGGAGATGCAGGGGCTGACAGAGGCTGACAGGCAGAGGCAGGGGCTGACAGAGGCTGACGGGGAGAGGCAGGGGCTGACAGAGGCTGACGGGGAGAGGCAGGGGCTGACAGAGGATGACGGGGAGAGGCAGGGGCTGACAGAGGCTGACGGGGAGAGGCAGGGGCTGACAGAGGCTGACGGGGAGAGGCAGGGGCTGACAGAGGCTGACGGGGAGAGGCAGTTGGTGATGTCAAGTAGAGGGTGACAGGGAGAGTGTGACAGGTAGATAGTGACACCGAGTAGAGGCAGAGGGTGACAGGCAAAGGGTGAGGCAGTGGGTGATAGAAAAAGATAGTGGGAGGTGGTGAGGCAGTGAGTGACATGGAGAGGACAAAGGGTAGAGGCAGTGATCAATGTAGGGAGAGGCAAAGGTACTGTTTGAGCTCAGAGGCACAGTACATTATAACCAAGGCTGGATTTCAAAGTAAAATACCCATAGACACAAAACCTTAAACATTAAGCTTGACACTACTACTCTCTCATACTATGCAATAATCCATACACAGACAAAATTATTATATAGTATAAAACAAGGAAAGTTTTATTATATGGAGCTGCCCTTTCAAAAAAAATAAGCAAATGACAATTCCTTCCATCATGTAGAATGAGTGATATAGTAATAATATAATAATAAACATAATAATGATATAAATTTAATTGCAAATTGGAACAGTATAAAATAAATATGGCACCTCACTCCACCACACTTTATGGGGTCTCATTAGTTGCCAGAAAGTGGTTTGTCACAAACTACCTTTGTAGACACTATTTGGCCAAGCCAGACCCACACTGACTGAGACTGTCAACTGCTCAGTAAAAATGGTGTTCCCACATGGTGGAAGGTATTGCACCCACCACAAGTCCTCTTCACCAGTGGGATGTAGTCATTAGGTTGACATTAATAATATAGATGTTCATAATGTTGACACCACAGTGTCGATAGGTATGATATCAATATTGTTAAAATGATGACATTCTACATGCCGACATTGTCAGAATGTTGACACTAGAGTAAGGCTGAGGGATGGGAGAGTTAAGGTTAGGCACAAGGGGAAGGTTCGGTTAGGTTTTAGGGGGGTAGGGTTAGGGGATATGGTTAGGGCGTGTATACTCAATGAAACACCACTCTGTCAGATGACCCCACCAGATGTGACCCTCACATGACAGCCGGAACCAGGAAGATGCCGCTGGAGTCACGTTACAGATGTTGGGAGCAGGTAATGCATTCTATCATGTTGATATTTTATCAGGGTCTTCATGATGAATGTCGATGTGGTCAGTGGCGACATTTTGAATTTTGGCATATACCTAATTTTCTTGGGTAATGTGTAGTTTCTGCAGATCCTCTTTGTTGGTTACTCAAGTTAATCTTCCCTAACCATTAGAAGGTAGTGATGGAAGATATCTCTGCCTTGGCTACTGTTCTTTTTATGCAGTATCGTATTTAGCACATGGCAGGGTGTGGGTAAATTAGCCATCAGCCCCTTTAACCAATACATTGTTATCCCTTATTTGTCAGGAAGCAGCAAGGACGGCCAAGCATCCTCTCAGTACTGGTGGCTTTAAGTCTGGACTGGGGATAGTGCTGGAAGGGCATCTGACTCTGCCAATCTCTGGTCCCCAGACTCTGGACAGTAGGTGCAGCAGTCTCATGCCACCAGTGCTACACGGTATATTGCACAATATTTTCCATACTTTCATAGCATAATGCCAGTACCCACAATTTCCCAAACGTTGGACACATCATACTTTGTGCATTCATTGTCATTCACGTGTTTGTAAAACTATGAGTGTGTACTTGAATTACATTTGCTGTAAAGGTCAATGATATCTATTTCTACAATATTTCATGCTGCAGTAACCACAATTCAGACTGACTGCATGTTGGGTTGAAGTACCTATATAGTTAAACAGTCTGTGAAACAGATTTTTTACATCTTAGCCAAACTCATACTTCATATTCATCTCTTCAGTGTCAGGAATAGCTTAGACTGCTACTGTATATTTTTATATGAAATTATACCATCTAATGTGTACTCTTAGTTTGACCTAGGGGAAGAGTGCAGTAAAATACATTTTCTTGTGCTTTTTTGTATTCACATTCACTATATGTCTATCTATCTGTGTTTGATTCACTGAAATTCTCTCCAGGTGGCTTTAATGTTTTAGAATACTTCAATATTGATACCAGCCTTGAAACATATTATCAACTGTATAAAGTTTAAACTAGGTAATATTCTGACTTATGAATTTTATGGATTGATACCAATTACAGTACAGGTTGAGTCTCCCATATCCAAATATCCCGACATACGGAATATTCTGAAATACGGAATGTTTTTAGCACGACTGAGATAGTGACACCTTTGCTTTTTGATGGTTCAATTGTAAACAAACTTGGTTTAATGCACAAAATGATTACAAATATTGTATAAAATTATCTTCAGGCTTTGTGTATAAGGTGTATATGAAACATAAATGAATTTCATGTATGTACACAAACTTTGTTTGATGCACAAAAGTATTAAAAATATTGTATAAAAAACCTTCAGGCTATGTGCATAAGGTGTATCTGAAACAAAAACAAAAAACAACATTCTGTGATTAGATTTGGGACCCATTCCCAAGATATCTTATTATGCTATGCAAATATTCCAAAATACAGAAATATCTGATAGAATAATAATAATAATAATAATAATAATAATAATAATAATAATAATATAATATATTTGAAACATCTAAATATCTAAAATACTTCTGGTCCCAAGCATTTTAAATAAGGGAGACTCAACCTGTAATATTATTCTTATTTATACACTCAGGGCAACCTACCTACAGTATATTTGTTGCACATGGTTTTATATAGGAGTGAGTAGATACACTGGTCATTTGCATACTGTACTTGCATACTCTCCTGGAATATCTGGGACACTTTTACATTTTGTAGAATCCTCCTGCAATCCCAGGAGTGCTGATTATCCTCCTGGATCTCTCCCGCTACTCATGAATTCCCCAGAAAAGTGGACAATCTGGGGTCCTGATGACATGATTTGCAGGGAATGGCAACATTGTGTCCCTGGCAGTGGCGAATCTAGGGTCTTCAGAGCCCAGGGCTAATTTAAGATTGGCGCCCCCCCACATAGGAAAATACGTGATGCGTGCCTAAGCCAAGTGGCAAAAAAATGGGCGTGGTCAAACAATGAAAGGGGCGTGGCTACTGAAAATAGGGCAGGCCAACATGACACGCCACCAATTTCTTTTCAGTCTGGGAACATTCCTTTCTTTTCCATATGCACCTTACCTATATGGTGGTTTCTCACAATGTGGAACCTCTGAAGAAATACATCCTCCCTGGGATGATGGCATCTTCAATCGGTATTCAATATTCATGTAGGTCACATCATCCGGAAGTTGCCTGTTTGCATAGGAATATTAAAGTCATCATCATACGATAGCGGTTCAACCAGACTCATTCCCCCTGTGTAACTTCCTTCCCCCTGTGTCTCTCAGCCACACCATCATCTCAATGCATCATCTCTCAGCACACCATCATCTTCCTCCATGTGTCGTCTCTTCTTAGCCACACCATCGCCTCCCCCCACAGACACTGACACATATACATACACACACACAATGACACATATACACACACACTGACACATACACACTGACACGAACACACACACTGTCACATATACATAGACATACTGACACATACATACACACACACTGACACATATACATACACACACACTCACACATATACATACATACAAACACACATACTGTCACATATACAGACACACACTTATTTCACACAAATGCAGCCACACCCACCTTCCCTGGCACCACACGCATTCAATCGGCATACAATAACTGCCATCAATGCATCTGTTTTTAGACAATAAGCTGAGGTCATGTTTCCATGCTGCCAAATTCCATCTCAATCCACTTCAATTCCATTTTACCAGAACAGCAATTCCTCACCTGTACCAGGACATTTAAAGTTATTCTTTGCCTAGAAAATGTCATTGTGCTGACTTTCCACTTAACTACAGATATGTGGACAAGCAGTACTGGTCAAATTTTAGATAACATGACACCTTCAGCAGCAGCAGCAGCAGCAGCAGCAAGATCTAACACACAACACCAGGCTATTCTCTGTATCACCGGCTTCACTAAGAGGCATACCAATGTCAACCTGTTGGACAAACTCAGGGATGTGATAAC
This sequence comes from Taudactylus pleione, assembly GCA_031769625.1. Taxonomy (NCBI): domain Eukaryota; kingdom Metazoa; phylum Chordata; class Amphibia; order Anura; family Myobatrachidae; genus Taudactylus; species Taudactylus pleione. The sequence goes on from JAUIMM010000178.1 coordinate 15,122,757, forward strand.
AAAATGACTTACCCTGCTAAGACTCCCTTGGGGATTTGTCATTTTCAATAATGAAAGTAACATTGTACGACCATTACAACTGAGTGATTTTGAACACGAACTATGGGCCTGATTCAGAGTCATCGCTAGATGCGATCACTCGCACAATGTGTATGCAAATTGCGTAGGCAGTGCTATCTCACAGCAATGCATTAGCACGCCCAGTATTTCTTAGAAAGTGATCACATAGTGTATGCAGACACCCACCAGCCTATTCTAAGATGCCCACTTGAGCACGTCATGTCCAGGAAGTGTATGCAACCATCGGTACATCGGGTAACATCGGATGCTATCGCAGCACTTGAGGTTGACCATACCCTGCCGCAAGCACTTCCGTGTAAAAACAAGCCAGATGACATGTACTATGATGCAGTCTTTTAATTATGCACACCTCTAAAACACCATTGAGATGCTCAGGCATGCCTGCATTTACACCTCCACTCCCCCATTTTTAATGGCCAGCCCCTGTTACCACCTACTGTGCTGTCTATGCGCAGCGAGCGAACGCATTGTGAACTTTCGCTAAGGTATGCACATGCGCACTGCGATGCATATGCATGCGCACAATGCATACACACTGTATACCATCTGCAGCAGCGAGAGTATGCATCTTAGCGAGCAGGTCTGAATGAGCTCCTATGTCTTAAGCAAACAATAAACTTGGTGGTTCAGAATTTATTTAAAAATTACAGGTGCAAGCAGGAGAAAAAAAAATTCTGGACATTTTCGGCATTCAGTAACCACGTGTAGAAAATTTCAGTGGCTGCAATAACAGTTCCATTTGCCCTGCCACTAACTGAAGGAAGGGGTAGTAGCCCAGTAAAATTTCACTCTTTGGCCCTCATTCAGAGCCGTTCGCTATTTGCGTTCGTTCGTTCAAAAACAAGGGGTGGCTATGCAAATGATCCGTTCACACATTGCAGTCTGTTCACACCTCTAAGTCTGAACGAGCGAGCAAAACATATGCTCTTTTATTTCTTAAAAACGCCCCCTGGCCGCTCGCACCATATGTCATGTCCGCTATTTATTAGATTAATCGAGTACATCGACCAGGATATGAACTGCTCGCTATTCTTGTGGTTGGTTTTTTCAACCGCTATTTTGCGAGCAGTTCTGAGTTAAAAAAAACCAAGTGACGTGGTCATTGACGCTGCTATATTAATTATGCACACCCATAAAACGCCCGTTTTGACCTTTAAGCACACCTGCGAACGGATCTCCACTCCCCGTTTTTCAAGCACCTTCCCCTGTTACCACCCACATACGCCTCATTCTGTCACTCAAAATAGCAGGCACTCGCTATATTGCGTACATATGTTTTTCGGCCGCACTGACTGGTTCGCGCATGCGTACTAAAAACCGTACGCATGCGCAGATGTGCGAACATCGCTCGGAACGAGCGTACTGCCGCTAGTGAGTGGCTCTGAATGAGGGCCTTTATATGCTTCAGCGACAGAAGTAACAGCAAGAAGCCATCATAATGTACACATCAAGCCACGATATAGGGTGAGGAGGGATTGTACCATAGTCCAGTACAGTTGAGAATATGCTCCGCTTTATGCAAGCCACTGAAGCCATTTAAAATTGTGACCAATGAAGTGAGTTCAGACACTGCCAGCCTGAGTCAAGTCATACCCTTAATTAAACTATATCTAGAGAAGCTGAATGAGGAGATGAACTAAGCAATTCTGCTAAGTATGTTGGATTTGTAGATCAACCAAAGTGTTTGCAACATCTTGCAATTGGATCACTACATTTTGCCAACCATGCTTGATGGGCTCAAGTCATACATAATGCCTTTCTTCCCAACTCACACAGATCATAAGAGCTCCTTGCAGGCATATTGTCAACTCAAGTGACACATGACACAATGATGTCTCCTACTTCAATTTCTCCTGATAAATTCAAGAGTCTGACTACTGATAATGATGAGTCAACTTAGAGCACCAGAGTGAAACATTAAGATATCTGGTTAGACTTAAAAGAATAGCCCACAATTATTGACACCACTATCGTGACTCAATCTGATACAGTAAGCATCAATCGAATGGTGGAAGATTACTTTAATGACAATGCTTTACTTAAGCTGCCCTCCATCAGTGTGTACTTGGAAAGAGTTTTTAGCACAGCCGGGAACCTTTGAGCGTTTGGCATAGGAGGCTACTTCCAGAAAATGTGGAATACCTGATGTTCTCAGAAATGAACCATAAATTCTATGAGGAAGACTTTTGCTGCCAATTACAACAAAATACAAACACTTCTGCAATGCTGGATTCCAGTGGAGATGAGTTAATATTGTGTGGTGATAATGATATTAATACTGCTGAGGGTGATGATGAGGATGATAATGACATCTTCCATCTATGATGATTATTACACTGTTAGCTGCCTTAAGCCCATTGGTAGCTTGGTTTGTGGGTCCAAAATAAGCCAAGCACTTCAGAGACAAATGTGGCAGTACCTGTAAATGAAGTACTTGGATTGTTAAACTGTGCATGTCCTTTTAATATACATGTCCTTTTAATATACAACATAAGGTGATAATTCCATCTTACATCACTTACCTGTCAAATACACTGCCTGTCAAATACACACTTGTGTGTATTTGACAGGCAGTTTATATTACTGTACTTTACTGGGGAGATAAAGTTCTCTTTTTTATCTTGCAATGTCATTCATAAACAACTTCTAATCCAAACATATTTCCCATTTCCTGCAGCTTTTTCACAGATACAGAGTAGTATCATCAAATCATGTTATCATATAATTAATAATTATCAACTCCGACTAGGCAGTTACTCTACCTTGAAACTCTTGTATTGTCCTGAGGCCTGTGAGTTGCTGTTTGGATTTAGTTTCCACTTTAAAAATCTCATTGGTTTTTTGGAAGCTTGTTTTTTAATAGTTTTTTCCATGTCTCTAGTGTGTTTTTCTTTAAACAGTAGTTATATTAGTACTGTATATTAGTAGTTATCAGTACTGTAATCAATCAATCATTTACCTCTCATCCACTAAATACTCCACCTCCATTTACCTGTGCTGTCCTTGGGCCTCTGATCTAGTTCATGATTAATGAAACATTCTATAGGATCATATAGTTTATTAAACTGCCATCATAGAGTTTATTAAACTGCCAGTGTAGTTTCACTATGTTTCATAGATGTGCTATATTCTTTTAAACTGCCATATGTTTGTGCAGCTGCTCTGTCACTTACTTTAGCCAGCCAGCTCGCTGCAGCCTTTGGCCAATATTGTTGAAAACAATTTTTTAAGCTATGAGGTAGTCAAAATTGATTGGAAATAACTGGAAATGTATGTAATTGATTTTAATACTGTAGGAACAAAAACAGGTCCAATTGACACAAATTTAGCTATTTTTATCAATTTTAAAGAAAAAAAATGAAACCAAATCACTTGAGGGTGGTTTTAGAACCAAAACAGGAGTCTGCGCACATTTCTAAAACATTTTATACAGAACTCTCATAAATTAAATAATTTGTAGTTCTTGCTTTGGCATTAGTGCACCTTTCCAAAACGGTCTCAAATGAAAAGCTTATAGGACTGATTCAGCCGCATGCAACCTGCACGCAAAAAGTTCTAAAAATCCTTATGGCACATGCATTACACTAGTGTATGAACAAAGGTGCTGTAGCGATTGATTCAGATGATATCAGAAATTTTACGGAAAAGTGATGGGTGTTCCAGGGTGGTGACTGGGACGTGGTTACAAGTGTATGCAAAAATTGTCCGTTCAGTGGGCATAATATGGGAGTGTCACAGCTCTGTCAATGCAAGTGGCTGTGTTCACAGATGCACATCCACAAGCATAGCAGGCTATGGTCAGATGGAGAAACTGCACCTTCAATAGGGCTGGTGTAAGTTTAGATGATGCCACTGATGGTGGTGTATAAGAATTCAATATTTAGTATTATAGCATGCACGGGCTCTAAAGTGGGGGTCTCACTCCTTGCACATTTGGCTGCACAGATGTACAAAAATGCATTTCTTGTATACTGTTTTAGTCAATGTCTGGTGATCACTAGATAATAACTATGAAGTGGCCACTTTGAAAGAGAGGAATCCCATCTTTCAAACTGCACTGCCCCCACATAAGTGAGGGGTAGTGCGGGGGAGATAGAAGGAGGGCACATTATGCCCTATCAATTGAAAAAAATTTTTACGAATTGCATATGTACAGTTATTAACAGACAAAAACTGTTTCAGTTTCCATAAATGGGACATATCTTAACTAAAATTGAAATGTGAAAATCCATAGCACTTGTTAGCCTATGAAAATTACTTGGAATCTTGAAATAGTTGAGGTGTGAATCAGTTAGGTCCATATATATTTGGACACAGCAGCTAAGCTATTATATACTATATAAAAAAAAATATATATATTTTATATATATATATATATATATATATATATATATTTGTATATATACACATGCACGTCCAGTGCCGCCCAGCCATTTGCTATATATATATATATATACACATATACATAAATACAGAGACACACACATACGCCCCCCTCCACAGACCCCGCCCCCTCAACAGACCCACCCCCGTTAGGGCTGCTACCGGAAATTTCCCGGGCTGGTTTTCAATCCCAATCCACCCCTGCACCAGTCTGTATAGCGCTGCTGGTCATGTGGGCCACTCCCACAATAGGATCACTGAACACCTCAAATAAAAAAATGTTGGCAGAAGCAATTTCAGTGTGGGTGAAGCCGAGGGCAACGGCTAGTCATAGATAAAATGTTCACTTTGAAACTTTGCAGGCAATGACTGCCTCAAGTCTGGAAACCATGCACATCACCAAATGTTGGGTTTCCTCCTTTGTTTTTCTTTGCCAGGCCGTTTCTGCATCTATCTTACACTGTTGTTTGTTTCTGGGTCTTTGTGCCTTTAGTTTTGTCTTCAGCAAGTGAAATGCATGCTCAGTCAGGTTGAGATCAGGTGATTGACTTGACCATTGTAGAATATTTCACTTCTCTACATAAAAAAAACTCCTGGGTTACTCTCGCAGTATGTTTTGGGTCATTGTCAATTTTGTTAATTTAGTTGTTTTTCAGCTGCAATCCTGTACGCCGCTTCTGTGCAGAAATATGCATATGGCGCAGCCGCTGGGATATTTATAAAACCACCCACCAGCATCTTTGCAAATCCAAACATCTGTGTACAAAGACGCAGCATTGGTCTGGGTCAGTCCATATTAGCAGTCCTGAGTAACTCTATGGTTTTGTAGAATGGCCACGGGAACTGAGTCATCAGAGGCCTTTTTTACTGTGTATGGGTTAGCAGACAAAGGATATGACATGCCCCTGAAATGGATCAGTGTAAAGCATGCCGTTCTTTACACTGACTCTGAGTGCAGTTTAAAATATTCACCTCTAATCCACCGGGAAGCAGTGGCTTACAGAAGCCACTGCTTCATAAATTCTCCCCACTGTGTGTGAAAAATGAGAACAGAGTAGAAGTAATGGAAGAAAGGAGGGCTGGCAGAACACTCACAGAGAGACAAGAAGGAGAGGAGAGTAGCTTTACAGATATAACAAGCAGTCTTCTCACACAGAATCTGAAATTCTAACAGACAAAGGATGTACACATTCTTATCTTTTCATGTAAGACAGTAGTTAACATCACACACACACAGATACAATGTGCTGTGAGAAGAAGTTTTTAGTATCTCAGACACAGATATGACAGACAACATTTTCATTATATATGAAGATTTACATAAATAAGATCACACCTTTTTGAGATATACTTTACTTGACTCTATGCAGATTTTGTCAAGGGGGAGTTCAGCTGTGGATGGCAGCGTGTGTGAATGTGTCGCAGCAAAACTGAAATTGTATTATTTGAACCCACATTGAGCTGTATGTCACTGACATTATATAGATCAGATGATTTGAAACAAAGCATACAACATGTTACAGGCCACATTAGAATATGTTGTGATTATGTTAATAGACCACAGACAAAATTGCTAGAATTATTATGCATATGTACAAGAATGGACAAAAAACAGTCTTTATTGAATGGAAGATGGTACTGACAAGAAAGTACATGAAAGAAAACTCCTATGTAGTGCTACAGCTACTTGCTGGACTTGTCAAATGTAAGCCAATATTACAAAATTGCTGAATATTAATATATTTTACTTATAATAGATAATGACATATCATAACATTAGATACAAACTATGCATGAAGACATGAGAAACATATAAAACTGTGCATATAATGATTTGCAGTTGAAATATGCTCTTGCAAAATGAAAGCGTGTGATGAGTATTGTAAAACAGTTACAATGTTGCTGAAACAATTGTAAGAGTTTGATTCCAGTTGAATTGTAGCAGATTTTTGTTGGATATATCTGTATAAAAGGAAAATGTAGATACTGCTTACACTTGCTGTATTTTGACATACATATAAATATGAAAAGGGTTGTATAAGTTGTTTCTTTTGTTAGTACCTGTATGCAGGATAGAGTATCAGTGAGCTGTGCTGGCATCCCAGCATGAATGGCAAGCTCTGGTTGATCTCTAACGATGATCCAGAGCTCCAGATAGGCAGAGATTGTCCCCATAGGAGTGTGTAGCCATCAGCACGGATGCTGGTGACATTGGTGCACAGGTGGTCTCACTCTCTCTGTATGGGTATAGATGAGAGAGTGTGTCCCACCGCTGTGGGGAGCTAGAGTGTCACGCTCCGTGTGGCACACCCTCAGCTATCCGTATCTCCACAGTCGGTTGGCTCTGGGGTCTCTCCGGAAAAACAGGTGTGTAGAATGCAGCAGGAGGATGAGCGGCAATGTCGTCAACACGTTTCATCTCTATTGACTAAAGACTTTTTCAAGACTGACAATAAAACTGTATGTGCCGTATTTATCCTCCAAGAAGGTCCACCTTTACAGTCAATATAATTGCAAGAAGCCAGAATAAACTCCTCTTAATGAACTGGACCTGACATCTGTGTTCCACAGTTCACTGGATGCATAGGCATTAAATAATGAAAAGGGAGGACTATTTTTAATCTCACATACGTTTAAATAAACAACAATTGTGATAATAATAAAATAAGTAGAACTATACACATATATGAATATGAAGATGAATAAAAAACATGTACAAATATAAAAAATACACATATATATGTGAATGCACCGTGGAGATATGGATAGCTGAGGATTTGCCACATGGAGTGTGACACTCTAACTCCCCACAGCGGCGGGACACACTCTCTCATCTACATCCATACAGAGAGAGTGAGACCACCTGTCCGCCGCTGTCACCAACATCTGTGTCTGCGGCTACACACTCCTATGGGGACATTCTCTACCTATCTGGAGCTCCAGATCATCGTTCGAGATCAACCAGAGCTTGCCATTCATGCTGGGATGCCAGCACAGCTCACTGATACTCTATCCTGCATACAGGTACTAACAAAAGAAACAACTTATACAACCCTTTTCATATATATATATGGATGTCAAAATACAGCAAGTGTAAGCAGTATCTACATTTTCCTTTTATAAAGATATATCCAACAAAAATCTGCTACAATTAAACTGGAATCAAACTCTTACAATTGTTTTAGCAACATTGTAACTGTTTTACAATACTCATCAGACGCTTTCACTTTGCAAGTGCATATTTCAACTGCAAATCATTATATGCACAGTTTTTATGTTTTATATGTTTCATATGTCTTCATGCATAGTTTGTATCTAATTTTATGATATGTCATTATCTATTTATAAGTAAAATCTATTCATATTCAGCAAATTTCAGTCTGTGCACATCCTTATGCATGATTAATTTATCAGTCAGCCGTGATCACAGCACAGTGTTTGTGGTTTTTTGTTTAGCTTATCTATTTATGGGAGTTCACACCAAACTCCTAACAATTGCCGCAGATCACCATTGACGATTTATCTACAATTATATATTAGCGCCGGGAGTTAGGTAGATTCTACCTTTTTTGGATGAATATTACAAAATATATAAGGACTGTCTCTACTGAAGTTTTCCTATGTCAGCAAAGATTCATGGTGGTGTCATGAACCATCATGCTAGCTACAGCACCTCACAGTCTTGACAGGGGCCGGCCATTACTAGGTGACTGAAATGCCATGTCACATCATCTGCAGGGGATTCTGGTCCTGGCAGTTACCATGGCAGCTGGGTCAGAGCAGCCGCACTGGCTGATGGTCCCATCTGTTATTAAGCCACTGGGATGCCTCCCTGACTGCTCCAGTACGTGCAGCCATACAGCTATAGTTGGTATTACATTAGAGGGCTTCTTTCTGATGATACAATCTGATTGGCCCATTGATGGTAAACAGCAGGAAGGGCTTGGCCTGCCAGTTATAGCTTCATGCCCTCGGTGTTTTGCTACCTGATCCCAGTGCTCTGCTAAATAACCTGTGCTACTGCTTTTCTGTGGCAGTTATTCTACCATTCTTGCCATGGTTTAAGCATCCTGCCTGCTGCACTTGCTGTTCTGCCTGGGAGATCATTCAGCTCAGTTCACTGGGATTCTTCTCTGTCTTCTGTTTTGCTGCATTTGTAATCCAACCTGTATTACTATACCAACTCCAGTCCTGCTTTTTTTTTTGCAATCCAGCCTGCATTATTTACACCAACTCCAGTCCTCCTGCTTTTGCAATCCAGTCTGCATGGTTTACATCAACTCCAGTCCTGTTTAATTTGGCAATCCATCCTGTAGTTTATACCAACTCAAACCTTACTCCCTGCTGCCCCTATTTATTAACATAAGCTACTACTATCCTGAATTAAGTCCTGGTGGCATCCAGTACCCGTGAGAATATTCATCTCTATGAGAAAATGGTGGCTGTTATAGGTGAAGACCACTATAGCATGATTCTAGGAGTTTATGTGATTTCCTGGGATAGCCCTAACATGTGAGAGGATTTATCACCTGATGAAAGAGAACAGTACTGGTTCATGAATGATTGTGCCACACTCACAGATAAAGAACATGTGTGAAATTCTGCAGAATATCAGCCATCAGGCAGGAAAAGAAGGGTTATCCAACTTGCTGTTTTCCAAACCACTGTAAAGACTACAGGTCCTGTAAATCTTCACACTGACTTTTGAATAATTGTCAGACCTATATGGACTGATGTCCAAAATTAGAAGAACAACATGGAACATGTTGATACACACACCAATAACTTGCATGAAAAACAAGATTACAGAACATTGTATGCAATTGGCTGCAGAGACAGCACTGATGGTACTAGGATGCCAGGTGCATAAACTGTCAAACAATGAAGGAGCTGAAGCTACATTCATACTATGGTACAGGTTGAGTCTCCCATATCCAAATATTCCGAAATACGGAATATTCCGAAATACGGAATATTTTTAGTATGACTGAGAAAGTGAAGCCTTTGCTTTTTGATGGTTCAATGTACACAAACTTTGTCTAAAGCACAAATTATTTCAAATATTGTATAACATTACCTTCAGGCTGTGTGTATAAGGTGTATATGAAACATAAATTAATTTCATGTATGTACACAAACTTTTTTTGATGCACAAAATTATTACAAATATAGTAGAAAATGACCTGCAGGCTGTGTGTATAAGGTGTATATAACACATAAATGCATTCTGTTCTTAGAATAGGGTCCCATTCCCAATATATTTCATTATTCTATGCAAATATTCCAAAATACGGAATATTCCGATATCCAAAATACCCCTGGTCCCAAGCATTTTGGATATGGGAGACTCAACCTGCATTAACATACAAACATGTCTTTATCATCTGGTACAGCTTGTGATAAACTGCATAAACTTTGTTACGTGTTGTAAGGGACTGCTGTCCACTTCTTCAGACAGTTTATGCCTTTTGTCCTATTGCTGGAATCCGAATAAACATGCTTTTTATCCAAGCAGAGTGCCAGCATCTAGCTAGTTCTGTGCTGGGGATTTTTATCAGATTGCTAAATATGTAAACTGTCCCAGGTTTACAGCCTAATAAGTTGTATATTTGTTATGTGTTATCTTGAAACCATGAAAAACTTGTATAATGTTCACATAACAAGCAGAACCATTACATCCCCATAGAGTTGTCCAACCTTTGAACATTGGTAGCTACACTTATCTCAGTGAGCATACTATAACACAAGTTTATAAGTATAAACACAACTAGCAAACTAACAAATTGTTAGTAATTGCAATGAAATCTGTATGCATTATTTGCACAATCGCCCTCAATTAGGATCATAAATGTAAAAATAAGACATCGATCCAGATTATATATGTGTTAGCCATTAACTTTCCTTATCGAATGTTTTCAACTGGACTACAATGCCCTTAAGTTTGCCAAACAGACCTCCTGTAATACAAGTTTTATTCTCTCCAGTCTAAGTTCTGGAAATTGTCGCACCTGAGTCATGAAGAGAAATGCTTGGTTTTATATGGGATAATAAGTGTCTAATGTGAAAACAGCTTAGATTATAACATGCACTGGCTGCTAGGAAATGGTTTAGAAGGATATTTATTTCAAATCAATGTAAAGTGCAAATAATGCTCAGATATCAAATACCATAAGAACAGTTGAAATGATGTGCTATGATAATTCATCAGTCTTTCAGAATGTCCCAGTCACAGGAGAACAGTCTATATAGTTCCAATTCTTTTGCTCCACTGTGGTTTTAATACTTACATAGTTAAGCTGGGTACACACGTAAAGATTAGTTGATTGGTTGGAATGAAAATCTGGTAATGTATGGGAGTAACTGATGATCAGCAATTTGCTCCTAAATGCCAGAAAACAGATGAAAATGGTCGTCAGACAAGTTTGTTAAATGTTTGCTCTAAACAATTTGTTCAAACCACAGTTTTTGTCCAATTTCTGGCATTTGGGAGCAAATTGCTGATTGTTATTTGCTTTCATACCTTACCAGATTTTCATTTCAACCAACCAACTAGTTGGATGGTTGGACAGAAAATCTTTACGTGTGTATGAATGAACCAATAGAGTTGTTACCTCTTATAAGCTAGAATGAAGCCACATTGCTATTGATCACTTTACATCTGAACAGTATATATTACAGTGCATTAATCAAACACAATGTGAAAGTATGTAGACAACCCCAGAAGGAAATATTAATATGATTACTTTTTTTAAAATGAACTTAGCTTAATTTATTGCATTTAGTAAAGCTTTTAAAAGCCTATAAAATGATTTTTGATGTTTTCAAGCTATCGAAGTCATACATTCATCAAGATGCATACATGTTCTGCTTTAGAAGGCACAGCGTTGTTAAATAAGACTTGTGCCTTTATATTGACATGTTCATCATTTCCATTATATTGCTAGTCACACAATCTCTTTCTCCCCCTGGGAAGCACTATAGGTTATTATAAGTCAAAGCATGAAAGCTGTAACTACAGCTGTAATATAGACCTTCTGTGTCTATTTGTATATACTGTAATTAACAACAATCATTCATCTTTCTGCAAATGCAATTTGCTACATGCTTGTATAAAACGATTTCTCCATGAGACAGGCCAGGTATATGTTATAAATGTTATAATTAAAAACACATTATGACACAATAGAGGTAACAGTGTTTTATGACACGCCTTAGAAACAACTTTCTAGAAGAAGATAGCACTGTCCAAAGCAATTGCATTATGATACGTAATGGTAAAATTTCCATTTGCCTTATTTAGCCCTTTGTGTATAGAGGTTTTGTACACTATGTATTTTTGTGTTACATCTGTTATACTGTGAATGGAATTTAAATTTTTTAGTCTACCAAAGGGAATAGCATTGTTTTTCCTGGGGAATCTTATGTTGGAGTATAGCAACAGCTAAAGGCTATTTGTTGCTTCGTATAAATCAATAAATACCTACAGACTTTTGTGGTGAGATACCAAGACTAACATTCAGGAACTGTAATATTTGCTATGTACTTTTTAATGTGGATATTATTTAGCACTGCACCAGCTCTTTTATAAGTACATGTGTTTGATTTATGTTTATATGGTGCTATTGATGTTTGGTTTGTTTTTTAAATATACATAGTGATTATATACTCTATAAGTCATTTCTATGTATCTTTATATAGTTTTTATCTATATAATGGTGTAATACACATTTTATTTAATCAATTTGCCATTTACCAGTGCTGCCATGTTTCTGGTATAAATATAATTGTTGCTTGGTAGCTATACTGGAGGGGCAGTAGATAGCACTGTGTCTCAAGCTATCATTGTGTAATCTCTCTTCATTGTGAAAGTGTACTCGCTGATATACCCTTCATGTTATGATAGTATGTACTGGATACAGTAAAGTTTATACTGCAATCTTCCCTGTGTATTAATGCAACAAATAACCATATTCCACATGTCACTGGTGCAGACACAGTACAACAAAAGAACACAAGACATTTTTTCAGTGAAATCTACAGTGTATGTGAATAACTCAACACTATAAAAGAGGAAATAATATAATAAAAATACCAGGAGCTTAAAGTTTAAAATAGCAGTAGCTAAACTGAATAATGTGAAAATATAACGTTGAGATGCTGGTTCCACTAAGGACACTATACCAAACGAGACTTGTCAAAGGAGCTTATAAATGAAGTTTTAGAGACAGGATATTAAGGGATTTATTTACTAAGTTTCAGGTTGTAAAACGCAACACTTTTGTTCGTGTTCATGCCCGATATTTAAAAGGGCAATGCTTTTACTAGTCGTGTCTTGCTAGTTAAAGCACTGCTCTTTTAAATATCGGGCATGAACACAAATAAATGTGTCGAGTTTTATAACCCAACACTTAGTAAATAAACCCTCAAATCTGGTCTACTTTATGGTAGCCACATTTCTGCGAGGTCTACCTGACACATGTGATTAAAGTACTGGAGGCAAGGTCCAAAGTTGGATTGACACTAGACTTTGTGAATTTTAGGCTTACAGATGAATACTAAATGAAGTGAATAACTCATAAATGACAAGACACTAAAAGACTCACCGTCAAAGGCCAAGATGACAACTCTATTACCATAAACAGAAGAATGGTGATAGCCAGAACCAAAACAGATGGACATCTGTATTGTCTCAACACCTCAAAGGAACAAAAGACACTACGTATGTAAGAACACACAGACAAAATTATTGCAGCCATATGTAGCACACACGCCAAAAAGCACAGAGGAACTGCAAAAGCGGGACTTGACAAAGGATCATACTATCAGCTTGTTCAGCAATTATAAGGGAGCCCATTTATCAATGAGTATTATCATACACAACAGGTTTTAAAACTCGTTGCGTATGATAATGCTACTCCAGCCAATCAGCTCCCAACTGTCATCTGACTAAAAAATGACAGTTGGGTGCTGGTTGGCTTAGGCACCATTTATCATACGTAACGATTTTTAAAACTTGCAACAATGAGTTATGATGTCTGGATTTTGCGCAAATCGAGCACTAGCACAATTCAACCCTTAGAATGTCACCAGTCAGTGCGGTCGGAAAACATGTGTTCGCAAAATTGCGAGTGCCTGCTAATTTGAGTGACAGGATGAGGCGTTTGTGGGTGGTAACAGGGGAAGGTGCTTGAAAACGGGGAGTGGAGATCCGAACGCAGGCATGCCAAACGGACAAAACAAGCGTTTTAAGGGTGTGCATAATTAACAAAGCAGCGTCATCGACCACGTCACTTGGTTGTTTCTTAGCCTGAACTGTTCGCATGATTGCAGTAGGAAAATCCAAAAACAAGCACTGCGAGCAGTTCAGACGCCTTTCGATGTACTCGATTAATCTAATAAATAGCGGAGATGACGTATGATGCGAGCGGCCAGGGGGCGTCTTTACAAAATAGCGAGCGCATGTTTCGTTCGCTCGCTCAGACATAGAGGCGTCAACAGACCGCAAAGAGCGAGCGCTCAATTTAAATAGACGGCCCCTTTTTCTGAGCGAGCGAGCGCAAATAACGTTCGGCTCTGAATTAGGCCCTGTGCCTCTAGACCACTAGATCTCATACATTGTGATGTGTGTACTCCTAAGAAATAACAGGGGGCAGCAGATATACTGTATGGTGACATTTACAAATGACTTTTGAAGATATATTGTACAGTCACTTATCGAATGCAGAAAAAGGAGTGAGAATTGGACAATTTACAGAACTATGTAACAATGACCAGTAACAAGTTTTAGCAAAATATTCTCATTTCAAGTGAAGGTGATTTTACATAACATGAATGTAGAACTCATTAAGACAACATGGCATAGAGCAATGAAAAAAAACATTTCATACAAACAAGAGCAAAAGAGTGCAAGGCATTCTTGCTGGTTTCAGTGAGACTTCCAAAGCACACAGAGGGTCTGATTCAGCATGGATCACAACTGCAACAGCGCACGCAGATTGATCGATGGTGCATACTGCACATGCATATGCAGCACAGTGCGCATGCGTGAGTCAGCATTGGGATTGCTTTGTGATCACTCAAGCAGAATAATAGCCGTCGCAGAGTGAGTGACAGGCTGTGAGCATTTGGGGGTGGTGACGGGGGAGAGGTCAGAGAAACGCAGACGTGTCTGTCCGTTTGAACACCATTTCCTGGGCATGCACAAACTATCCACTGAGATGGCATACGCAGCTTGAGTTCTCACTGTGAACAATAGACTTGCAGTTCTTTGGCAGGTCAGACCTGCTGTAATTCTTTGTGAGAGGCCGATGTTACCGATGTATACGCAGGACTGAGAGGTATTATGAATGTGAGATAGTGGTAGAGGGCATCTCTGTGCTGGCTGTGCGACGGCTTTGCAATTGCATTCATTAACGTATTTTCGCAGCAGACCTCTGTGCGATTACGGAGCTGCAATTGCAATAGCGATCCATGCTGAATCAAGTCCAGTGTCCTAGATCCAAGAATAAACAAGGCGACTATCAGCAACAGAGTGGCTTTTGTTGAAGACCTATGAAAGTTAGATTTAGATTTAACCAATACATTTCCTGAACAAATGGTTGAGTTCAGTGTAGGTTCGGACATCATTGAAGAAAGCACATTGTCAAGAATATACAGAAAATTACAATTTTTAACAAGGGAAAACAAGGGCAAACCACTGGTACACCTCTCATACAAAGCAAGTACAATCAGTGTACCTGAACCCAATCCTGGGAAATCAATATATGGAACAAACACCTGAAGAAGACAAAGTTCATGCACAACAACTGAACCTGTATAGAAAGCAATGGCATACAAATGAACATATAAAGATTAGTGTAACATAGTTGGCAAAGCTGAATGGTAAAAAGACAGCTGGTAGCCAAGGAATATTCACAAAATGATTTAAAGAATTATATTAAGCACACTACAATCAGAATTTTGATTATAGTAGCAGCCACGAGTAATAGACAATACAAAAGAAAAATGTCAAAACAGCATCTCAGCATAATGAGGAGGAGGGTATTTTTCATGCAACAACAACCAGGATCAAAGACTCTTAAAGGCCATACCTAATATGCAAACTTCGGGAACATATATGTGTTCTGAAGCTGGCTGCAAGAGCATGGACTATCAATATAAATTACGTCCTCATGAAGCAAAATGTTGTGAGGGGCAAAGCAGACCCCTGTTTATACATAAACTGACTGACAGATGGATCTACTGTATCTACTTATTTGGGTGGATTATCTTGCAATCTGTTTTAAAGAACAAGTTGATGAAATCGAAATATTACAAGCACTACACAAGGATTTTGAGACAAGAGACTTAGGAAATATAATACATTACCTGAGTATTCAACTCGAGAGAGCAGAAAATGGTGGTTTTCATAATCAAAAACACAAAACACAGAAGATCATTGAGGATTTTTGGGATGCAAGATGAAAAATCAGAACTCCCATGGGGATGTAGTTTGGAAGCCGACGGTCTAAATCCCGTCCGCCAGCTTCCAGATGTTCTAATCCCGACGTGGTACTAATGACAGGCTTCTAAATCTAGACATCTGTCATTAACCAGATGCCGGAATACCAACGCCCGGCATCCTGATCGACAACCGCGCGGGGGGGGGTGAGGGTTAGGTTTAGGGCTCCCGGTGGGGGACTTAGGGTTAGACACCCCCCCTAGAGGTTAGGGTTAGGCTTGGGGAAGAAAGGATTAGGGTTAGGCACCCCCAGGGGGAGGTTAGGGTTAGGCACCCTCCCCCGGGGACTTATGGTTAGGCACCCCACTGGGAGGTTAGGGATAGGCTATGGGAAGGGAGGGTTAGGGTTAGGCACCCCCAGGGGGAGGTTAGGGTTAGGCACCCCCCCGGGGACTTAGGTTTAGGTGGCGGGGAACGGGGGGTTAGGTTTAGGCACTTAGAGGGGGGATTAGGGTTAGGCACTTGGGGGGGAGGTTAGGGTTAGGCACCCCTAAGGGAGGGTTAGGGTTAGGGGGGAATTAGGTTAGCGATACTTACCTTAGGGATGATCGGGATTTTCACCCTTGCCGGTCAGCCGCTGTTGGGATTTGAACCGCCGGACATGCATCCGGCGGTATTACCTACTACACCCCTCCCATGGAGACTAAATATACCATGGGAATGATTAAAGAAGATATTAGAGAGAGAGAGAGAGAGATAACTCTTCAATGTATTGACATATACAGTACCTACAAACATACATACAAACATATATAACAATCAAATCTAAAAGTATATAGGGTGTCTTATTCTGTAACTTCAAGGTTAAAATACCCTATAAAGATAAATGTGCAGAATTCTTGGTTAATAAAGATGGATGCCTGAAATAAATTGAAATCCCATCAAGTGAGAAATTGGATCCCTCAGTGTGTGGTACTTATCTGTTCATTTGAAGCATATCATAAAGACTCCATGTCACATACAGTACATGTAAACAATAGCAGTACTGATTTGCAACAGTATAATTATTCAACAATCTTATGTAAATAATCAAATAATGTGAAGAGAAATAAATGATCAACTGCCAGTAATACTCAACAAGTGATGTCAATCATTGATATACTGTTATGTTACTGGTATGTTGCAAGGGATTTTAAATATTGACATATATATAGGCACAGAAAGGCATCACCGTACCTTGCAATGCATCTGCCTCCAGCATCAATATTGTCATAAGGAATGTCAGTTCGTATGTTTTCCCAAATAACAATTACATAAATTTTTTCCCATAATATTAAATATAATTATTTTTGCAATGGATATTTTTTCACACTGTAACAATGTTTAAACCCTTGTATTACAAAGTCTTTTGTTCTTCAAATATTTCATTTTTAACACTTAGAGGTAGATTTATTAAACAGCATGTTTTCAAAGCTTCTAATAATCAGTGGCAATAGAAACCAGGTTTGTTTAACATTTTTTCCTGTTTCTGCTTTAAAGCTAACGGTTTAAGCCACTGCTCATAGCAACCAATCAGATTCTAGCTATTATCTTCTAGTAGAAGGTGCTAGATAAATGTAAATGTTAAGTAGAATCTGATTGGTTGCTACCGGGCAACATCTCCACTTCTAAAAACCTGCACAGTAAATATGCCCCTTAGTATTTAATCCCTGAAAGTTTAAACTTGCTATGGCATGCCCAAATTAATATTGAGGATATAGTGTGTGCAATAAAGTCAGGAAAGTGCAGCCCAACAGAATAACAAAAAAAAGAAGAAGCTTACCTGTTGTTAACAGGTAATTTGGACTCACCCGAACATAACGAATCCGAACTGGATCTGAGTCTGGCTCGGGTCTTCCCACCTGACTCAGACCCAAAAATGAGGCACAACATCACCAATCCCATGTCATTTACTTTTGAATTTTGGATTGCATATAAGTCCCTTCCCACGGTGATCACGCCTTTTGCGTCACTGCTGCGGTACTCTGCTGTGTGGTACTGTGCTGTGTCCATCCGAAGGATGTGCTGTCCATCCAGGGAGGCTGTGTCTATTAAGGGTGGCTGTGTTGTATCCATCCAGGGGCTTGGCTGTGCCATCCAAGAGGGCTAGACTGTGTCCATCCAGGGCTGTTCTCCATCTAGGGGCTGCACTGTTCCAACCACAGGTGCTGTGTCCACCCTGGGGGACTGTGTTGTGTCCATCCAGGGCTTTGCTCCATCCAGGGGCTGTACTGCTCTATATACAGGAGGGCTGTGTCCATCCAGGGGCTAGTCTGTGCCTATCCAGGGTTGTACTGAGTACATCTAGGGGCTGTATTGTTTCATCCAGGGGCTGTACTGTTACATTCAGGGGCTTTATCCTTCCAGCTGTGCTGTCCATCCACTCCCTGTCCTCTGTCACACACTGGTGCTGCAGTGAGTCCACAGGCCATAGCCCACTGCATTCAACATCTCTGAATAAGCAGCACTGTAACTCCGAACAGTGGGCCTGATTCAGAGCCGCTCGTAAGCGGCCGCTCATTCGTTCCGAGCGATGTTTGCACAACAATAGCGAGCAGTTCATACGCTGGTCGATGTACTCGATTAATCTAATAAATAGCGGACATGACGTAGGATACGAGCGGCCAGGGGGCGTAGTTTTCCAAAAAATGACCGCATGTTTTGTACGCTCATTCAGACCTAGAGGCGTGAACAGACTGCAAAGAGCGAACGATTCATTTGAATAGCCACCCCTTTTTTCTGAACGAGCGAGCGCAAATAGCGTCTGGCTCTGAATCAGGCCCAGTGTCAGTTGGTTGTAAAAAAAAATCAGTTTAAATTAAAAAAGTGTAAAAATAAAAAGATTTAAAAAAGTAAAAAAATATATATATATGTGGTACTGTTCCACCAAGCAGTGCTGTGTCCATCCACTCCCTGTCCTGTCACACACTGGTGCTGCAGTGAGTCCACAGGCCATAGCCTACTGTTAGCAATGTCAGTATGTTGTAAAAAAAAAAAAGGTTAAAAAAATATATATTTGGTTCTATATTGTTTGTTACTGGTACTGTTCTGTGTGCTGTACCCCAGTTTGTTCAACTAAAAACTACAAAACCTTTGAATCCCTGCAGTGTGAGTTGAGCTGCCAATTGAAAAATGGATAAGGATCAGTTTAGAGAAGAGCAGGAGCAGCAACAAAATACTTTCGCTATAGCTGCTACCACCAGTCATGACAATACTAATCCTTCAACATCATCTACTAAAGCCGATGCCCAAGGGCATAGAGGGTTTAAGTCAGGGCATCTAAAATCAAAGATCCAATATTTTATGGTGGTAAAGAAAAAACACCTCTAATAAAAGGAAAGTATAGTGCAGAAAACATAAAATTGCCAATATACCATTCACCACACGAAGTAGCAAGGAAAGGCTAAAATCTTTGCCTTTATTTTATGAGTGGTGGTTCTGCAACTGTCAGTGATGTATCTTCTACCTCTCATGATGATGTAAAACCTTATCACTCTAGAAGAGGTGTCAAAAAAATTTAAACTAAGGATTGGGAACCAACTGTGTGCTCAAATCGTCACAAATTCCTGAAGAGAGTCTAAGTGTGTCTGTGGGTGCAAGGTGTGAGCCTGACCTTTCCAATACTGTACTCGAAGAAGATCATCCTTCCACCATTTGTGCACCCTCTGCAAATGTGGGGATGAGCAGCACATGTCAGCATGCTGACGTAGAAATTGTGGATGCTAGTTTAGAAGTGCATCAGGTAGAGAGGGATATTTATGTAGCTGACACCGGTGCTAATAAGGATGTTGATGAGGATGTTGTTGATGAGGTTGTTTGTGTAAGTCAGGCACTAGTGGAAACAATTGTTGCCCATGATAATAAAAAGCCAACTGTCATGCCTGGGAATAAAATGAAAAATGCAATCTCTTATGTGTGGAATTATTTCTACCCAAATCTAGACAATTGTCAAGCCATCTGTAGCGTTTGTAATGCAACAGTAACTAGAGGTAGGGACCTTATCCATATAGGAACCTCCTCCCTGTTGCGTCATTTGCAGCCCATGTATTAAAAGGTTTTGGGAAGACCAGAAACTTTGGCTAAAAAAGTAACAACAAGCAGTCCAGCGTAAGTGACTCCTACCCTATCCAGGATTCCTCAGAACAATGCTTGAGTGCTAGGCCTCCTGATGCTGCTGCTGGTTGGATCTTCAGAAAGGGACCAAGAAGACTACTACTAGTAGTAGTTTAAACAAACAATTGACTGTTAAACAGTCCTTTGATAGAGGAAGCAAGTATGACAGCTGTTACCTAGTTGCACATCGGATCACTGATGCCATGACGGCTGTGCTAGTATTAGATGGTGAAATAATAGAAATTGAGGATGATAGTATGGAAGAAGTGCAAAAGGAGGATGAGGGGAATATTTGTGTCCTATCGGACGCTAATGAGGATGTTGTTTGTGTAAATCAGCCACCAGTGGCAGCAGTTCTTGCTCGTGATAAAAAGAAAGCCAGTGTCATGCCTGGGGATAAGAGCAGAAAAGCCAACTCTTGGGTGTGGAATTATTTTAACCCTAATCCTGACAACAGTTGTGAAGGCATCTGTACCATTTGTGAAGCCAAAGTCAGTAGAGGTAGGGATGTTAACCATCTAGGCACCTCCTCCCTGTTACATAATTTGCAGAGAGTTCATGCAATTTATTTAACAAAATTATAATAATTTGTAAATTTATAACAAGCAGTTCAGTGTCAGCTACCAGCTGTTTGGACCAGCAGTTGCTTCTCCACTGCAAACACCCTCATCATCAACCTCCTCCTTAATAATTGGAGGTAGTCCTTCCAAAAAATAGTTTTGTGGGGGCCCAAACAAACCAAGGACTTCAGCCACAAAGTGTCAGTCCTTGTCCCTAAAGTGCTTGGTTTGTTAAACTGTGCATGTCCTTTTTAATATCCAAGATAAGAGTGGGTGGACAATTCCATCTTACACCTCTTTTTTTGCATTTTGCACTATTTGGGGCATTGCTGACTGACATTTTTATAATTTATTAAACTGCCATCCTGTCTACCACTGCTGTGTGGTAATGTTTCATAAATGTCCTATATTTTTTAAACTGCCATGCGTTTGTGCCGCTGCTCTGCCGCTTACTGCAGCCTTTTGCCTTTATTGGTGAAGATTAGTGAAAACAATATTGTGAGCTGAGAGGTGGTTAAAATTGACTGGAAATGAATGAAAACTATTGCTATTATGGTTAATAGGAACAAAAACAGGCCCAAATTATCTGATTTTTAGCGCTTTTTGTCATTTATTGAAAAAAATATGTATCCAAAACCAAAACACGTGAGGATGGTTTTGCAAAACCATAACCAAAACCAAAACACGAAAGTTAATCCAGGTCCAAAACCAAAACCTGGTGCACATCTCTAGTAATTAACTACCCATCTACCCAGCTACCCATCACACACCAAGTAGACTTAGGGTCGTATTCAATTAGCGGCGATATTATCACACCCACGATAAGTTATCTCCGATGTTTCATGTAAAAATGGAGAAAACATTTCTCCATTTTAAAAAGGGGGAAAATGTGCAAAATCCCTATTTTTGTGTTTAAATGTGTGGATTTCTTACAGAACACTTTGGACAGCTCCTCTAATGATACTTTAGCTAAATTTTTTTTTTCAGAAAATGCATACTTTGTCAAAAAACTGAAATTTTGGTAAATTTTTTCGCACATGACTGGCGCAAGGTGTTTTTTTAAGTGGTTTTAAAGAACCACCTGCGCCAGCCAAATGCGATGTTTAAAACATTTGGCGCATCCTTATGGCCCTCCGAAATACCAGACCCAATATGTTAAACGCATTTTTCATAGAAAAAAACGAAATTTGACCGAAATTTCAGCGGCCGTTTTTCGCCAAAGAACGCAACTTACAGAAAAAAAAAATTCACTAAAGTATTATTATGGGGGCTGTCTAAAGGGTTCTGTAAGAAATCCACACATTTTTACACAAAAATAGGAATTTTGCTAATTTTTTTGCCTGCCCTAGGCTGGAGAAAAGTTTTCTCCAGTTTTTAGGTGAAAAACTGCAGTTTTTCGGCGTCGGCGAAATGACCGCAAATCATCCGCAAATCAGCTAATTACGGCCGATATATTGGCCGATATAGACCAATAGGACGACCGATTCGCAAACGATGGCGAAAACGGCCAATTTTGTCTCTAATTGAATACGGCCCTTAGACATCAACCGTGGCATTCTAACTTAACAAAGCATCTAAAAAAACTCTCACGTAAAGTAGAACGTCAGTGGCGAAAGTCTTGTACTCCATGTGACTTCCTCACATATAAGACTATCTACAACTCTTATCATACTGTTCTGGACTCTGCCAAACAAACATATTTCCAATCTCTTATCTCTGCTCAAGCCTCTAACCCCAAGCGACCTCCCTCATCCAACCCATCTGTTACTATCTGTAGACATGATCTTGCTTCCTATTTCAAGGACAAGATTGTAAGATCCAAAATGGCATGGTATGCTCTTCCTCCTGTATAGATGGCAGGGTCACTGTGAGGACTGTCCGTATATAAACCAGGGAAAGAAACATGATATAGAAACAACGTGTCCTTGGATATAAGTTCCCCTCCTGCTTTCCTATTTATGCCCAGAGGTGAATTGATTTATTTTTCTCTCTGAATTGATCAGCTAGTGACCTGATCAATTCCCTACCTTAACCCTCTGGCACATTCTCTTAATTTGACCTCACAAACGAAGATGAATTATCTACACTCTTCTCATCCTCAAACTCTATTACCTCTCCTCTAGATCCTATACCCTCACAAATCAGTAAAGCTCTGTCTCCTGTGCTCATCCCAACCCTAACTAAAATCTGTAATCTCTCTCTCTCTACTGGCATCTTTCCATCACTGTTCAAGCATGCAGTGATTACTCCCATTCTGAAAAACTAAATTCTGACCCTAACACTCTCTCAAATTACCGTCCTATCTCCCAGCTCCCATGCCCCTCCAAGATACTCGAGAGACTTATCTACACCCGCCTCACACACTTTTTTAACTCACACAACTTATTGGACCCACTTCAGTCTGGCTTTCGTTCCCAACACTCCACAGAGACAGCACTGACTAAGGTAGTAAATGATTTGATCACTGCCAAGGCTAAAGGCCATTACTCACTCCTAATTCTTCTAGATCTCTCTGCTGCTTTTGACACTGTTGACCACTCTCTTCTCTTACAAACACTACATTCCCTAGGTTTTAAGGACACAGCTCTTTCTAGGTTCTCTTCCTACCTATCTGTTCCCTCTTTTACTGTTTGTTTTTCTGACTCTGCCTCCTCTTCGCTACCACTATCAGTTGAAGTACCGTAAGGCTCTGTCTTAGGTCCTTTGCTATTCTCAATCTATACCACCTCTCTTGGCAAACTAATCCGCTCTTTTGGATTTCAGTACCATCTGTATGTGGATGATACTCAAATCTACCTATCCTCTCCAGATTTATCACCATCTGTATTGGTCCATGTCAATGAATGTCTTTCTGCCATTTCATCTTGGATGTCATCTCACTACCTGAAACTTAATATTTCTAAAACAGAATTAATTATATTTCCACTGGCCAATAACAGTTACCAACCTGATCTCTCTATCACTGTTGATAACTCGACAATCCACCCTGCCCCACAAGCTCGCTAGCTTGGTGTCATCCTTGACTCTGAACTGTCCTTTGTTCCCCACATTCAATCTGTCTCAAAATCATGTTACATACATCTAAAAAACATATCCAAAATTCAACCATATCTCACACAAGACACTGCAAAAACTCTAATCCATGCACTCATTATTTCCCACATTGACTATTGCAATAGTCTCCTTACTGGTCTTCCCAAAAACAGGCTGTCGCCATTACAATCCATTATGAATGCAGCTGCGAGACTTATCTTCCTTGTCAAATGTTCATCGTCTGCTGCCCCGCTCTGTCAGTCCCTCCATTGGTTGCCAGTTTTCTACCGAATTCAATGCAAAATACTTGTACTTACACATAAGGCCATTAACCAAACCACACCAACATACATCTCTTTACTCATCTCAAAATATCTCCCAACCTGACCTCTCCGCTCAGCACAAGATCTGCATCTCTCATCCCCATGCATTACTTGCTCCCATTCACGGTTACAGGACTTTCTTCATCTTTCCTCTAGTCTCCTCGCAACTATGAATATGCACGCAATTGCCCGATTGTTGCTTTCTGCGCATGCGTATGCATAGCAGTGCGTGAAGTAGCTATTGTGATCGGGACTGCGATCACAGAGGCTACGCAGATCCATTGCAGAGTGATTGACAGGAAGTGCTGTTTGTGGGTGGTGATGGGGGGGTTGGTTGGGGAAACGCAGGCGTGCCAGTGCATTCGCACGCAGTTGCAGGGGCGTACATAAATTACCCACTGTGATAGCCTACGCAGTGTGAGGTCTCATAGCGTGCGTGGTTGTTAGCGATTTCTGAGTAAGGCCAGTGCTTGTGCAAGTGTGCGTGAGATTGCGATGGTATTCTATTGTACCGATGGTTTTGCTATTCTGCTAAGTATTACAGATGTGTGCAATGTAAAGTGGGCCTTTTTATGTAGTACCGAGTTTGCATTGCGATCGCAATGGATTAGCTTGCTATTGCAGTTGAATTGCGTGCATACACAATATTGCGATCCATAGTAAATCAGGCCCTGAGACAGCTTGGGCTTGCTCAGAGGTTAGATGTGCGACTGATGTCTGCGATATTTTTTGCTTTTATAGGTAAGCGGCTGATGTGAGATGCCGGAGGTGCTAGTCTCAGTGCACAAAACTGCAGCTGAGTTATTAGAATATATTCACAAGTCCACTGTGTATGGAACTGCAGCAGCGACAGGCATTGTGTGCATCTCTGAATCAGGTCCTTAGTTATCTTCATGGAGAATATATCTGTCACTGAAATTTTTTGTCTGGACCTTTTTTGTGCTGGTTTGGGGAGTACATGAGGTAAGTATAGGAAAGGGGATACAGTATATTTGTTTTTTTTCCTACTGCTTCTTCGTTATCCTCCACAGCTTGTTAGGTTCATAATGGGCTTTGTGATCAACCTGTGGATATACACATGGAACAATTGAGATATTATTTGATACAGGGTTTTAAAGTAACAATAATACAATAACCATTCATCTGTGACAAAATGGAGGCGAGCAGTCACTATTTTAGTGAAGCAGTCACAGAAAAATAAATGTAATCTTACACCAAGCTGATGTAGAGCAGCTGTCCATTGTGCTGAAACAGCAAAGTGAGAGCCAATCAGAGCAAGCAATTGTCCAAACCGTATAAATTGGTTGCGATCGCTTAATTGCGCACGAATCGCAACACGACATCCATTGGACGATTTGATCGTCCACGGCCATCTTATGCGAACACAGGCTCCCGCCGCATTTGCGCACACACTTGCGCACGCGCAATTGCACATGCTCGCTATACATGCACACGCATCCCATGCCCCCGCAACTCGTCATATTGTGAATGGCGAGCCATGCTTCTGTGCTCACAACAGTTAAGCGCCATTTTTACATTACATAAACACATAAAGTTAGTACAGCAATACTGTTTAAATACTGTTTTGCGTTTCAATCGCATAGCCAGCTTTTAAGTATTATTGTCGGAAACCTTACCCCGACGGACAGCAGCCTTTCCTTACAATAAACTTATATCCCATTTAACCCTAAACTGACTGAGATACGCACAATGCTATGTGTTTTAAAGGTATACAGTGAATGTTACATGTTAAATAGCAGTTATATGATATCTGGGATTAGGAATAAGATAAATGGGTCATGAGTAGTATCTACCGATTTCCCTCTGTCTCAACAGGTATATGAAATCAAGAGAATGAATATGGAAGGGATCACTATCGAGTTATGAAGACCTGCCAAGAATTATACTCTATACTGTATAAATCACTGTACACCTCCCCTGTAGATTTGCATGCCAAATGTTAGTACAAAGGGATTTTTTTAACAAGTTCAACCTCCAGTGACGTCAACCATTTACTAACAAATGAATAGCAACAACCATTGTGACTCAGTAATAAAGGGCCAATAGGAAACCCCTCTGAGTATTCAGCTTATGTTCAAAGGTAATTGTACACCTATAAATTGCCATGCTGTCTGGATGCCAGCCCTTTCCTTTGTTACCTTCCTCCCTGCCTGACCCTAAAGAAACACACAGCAATCCTGATGGACAGCTGATTAGTCTAGGATCCAGACCGCATAGCGAAGTATTGGTAATTGTATCTTTGTCTTTATCCTGTATATAGCTGCATTGTATAGATTAAGGCTGATTATACCCTTTTTACAATATAGTACCTTTGTGTGTGTTGTAACCGCAAACTGTTTCTGTGTGACAAAGTTATTTTATATTGAAATGGGAGGTATGGGCAATCTGGTCTGTGCAATCAAATCTCTCTAATATCGATGCTGTTCAAACGGTATCAATAAATGGGGGCTCATCGAGTTGGATATCACCCATCACTGTGTTTTTGAACTGCTCCCCTCGTCTTGGAACAAAAGACTGGAAAGGCGCCCGCAGATTTTTTTCCTGCGTTCCTATTTTTGTTCAGAGACGGAGACTCACGGTTTGCGAATTCAGAGAGGGCTGATTAGAATCTGGGATAGTGGAGAGAGATTTGTGCTTGCCCACGTTGTTGTAGAACGGCCGCGCATTGCATGCGCAACCGATCGCACAATAACGCCACAAAGGTTTTAGTGTACACCACGTGCAAACAGTCGCAGCATAGTGCGTGCGACCGGATGTACGGCCACTTCCTGCCATGTGTAGTGATTACATCTAATTGTTTGTAACCGAACGCACAATAGCAAGTGAAGCATGTGACTAGCATTTCTGTTAGAATTCAAATAAATCATCAAGACTGAAATACGTCATATTGATAGGGCTGTAATCTCCAAAAGGCTATTAATCAAAAGAAAGGTATTTTTTTTTTATTTTTGTTATTTGGCCACAATATAGAAGTGTGTAAGGTGTATGATTGAGATTGTTAAATAGGTTGTGCCTTCGTGGTCCCTATTTTAGGTAATAAATATAGGGTATACATAACAGGTATACTGGCAGAGGGGATCCTCCTGGTTTCCTATCGTTAAAGAGAGTTAACGATAAAATATAGTTTCCAGTGTAGTTGTAATATTCATCGGTCAGTTAGGGCCTTTGAGTGTTGCGACCGGACCATACGAGTGTGGCATCTCTGACTGAGGCTGGTTGCGGGGACAAAAGGACAATAGGTGGTTACTGTGGTTTTATCTATAGCTAGATAACTCCTGTGTTCCCTATTATAGGTGGTACTGTGCTTGCCTTAGTAGGTATTGCTGTGTTCCCTATTTTTAGATATTAGCTAACTGTAGAATAGGTGTGTGGAGGCAGCCTATCGGTTAATTCTTCCACCGGTCTCATCATTGTTGTTTTTTTTTCGCAAAATGGGCGCAAAACAGTCAACAGGGATGGTAGACGATGCGCTGTGTATGCAAGGTCCGACCGGGTCGGCTCTTCATATAATGTACACTAAATATGGTGCATACGCAACGACGCACTGTACTGTGTGGGTTAAGATGACGGGTAAGAGTGAGAAACCTTTCCCAAAGATTGGAAGCTTTAATATGGAGTATTTAAATAACCTTAGGGATCACATATGTAGAGTGAAATCCCTAAAGAAAAGAGTGGAGTATGATGATTCTTTGAAACTCTGGCTGAATGAGAGTCGCACATGGGTTAATGGCGTGCATGGGGCACTGCGTGGAGCCACGTGCATGCCTAGGGGTGATGCGCACGCAATGCTACACAGCGTAGCGTACGCATCACAGGGAAATGCAAACTTGTGGCATGGTAGTGCTGCCAAAGGTATTGCGAATCGCGCTTGCGCACCCCCGCCACCTTATGTGGTGGGCGGTGATGATACATTACCACATAACAAAAACTATAAAAATGTTGTAACTGAACCAAGTAAGTTGTACCCGGTCCTGAGTGAATATTTGGGAAATGTCTACGATCCAGAAAGTGATCCTGTAGCAATGTCTGCTGTATCCCATGCTGTGCAGTTATTAAATGTCCCTTCCCAGCAAGTACAAGTAGCTGCCCCTATGGCATCAAGAGGGGGGGAGGGATCCTTAGCTCATGGGGGGGAGGCCCTAGTAGAACCCATGGTGGGGGAGGCTCCTTTAATAAGGGTGCAGGAAGTATTAGAACCAACTGCTTCAATAGCGGAGGTTACTAATACTGTTCGCTGCAGTAATAGGCTTAAAGGTATAGAGGTGGGAGGCATCCACCCTGTAAGGACAATTATTGTCCCTAATGGGAACGCAGATGCGAATGGTGTTGTACCCACAAGGGAAGTAGCGATGCACTGTCCTTGGACACGGGCGGAACTACATTCCGTTATGTCTGAATTTCCTGACCCCAAGAAACATCTGGCAAAATGTCAGCATTTCATAAAGGATCTAGGCAATGCCCATGAGCCAACCAACAAGGATTGGCGAGTGGTGTTAAGAGCATGTCTCCCAGAAGGTACAGATGTGAAAAAGTTTATCACAGCATGTACTCTGGATGCAGACATCCCCTTAACTGATCAAGGTAATCAGGATTGCATTGCCCGTATAGTTGCCCAACTAGCCATATTTTTCCCGTTAGTTGTTAATTGGAGTAAAATCTTCTCCATTAAACAAAAGGAAAGTGAACCTGCAGAAGATTACTTTAATCGTGGGTTGCAGATGATCACTCAGTACACTGGGATCGAAAACATTAAGGATAGCACGCACTACCGGGGAATGGTCATCACTGTTCTAATGGACAGTCTAAAAGACAGTTTGAAAGACAGAGTTCAGACCTCACACCCTGGTTGGAGAGGGATAACAGTTGACGCGCTCAGGGAAACTGCAATAGACCATGACAAAAATATCACCAGGAAACGTGAAGCTCAGAGCGAGAAATTGATGGCTGTTAGCATTCGAGCTCTAGAAGATATGCACTTACAGCCAACAGACACATATCCACCTGCACAGTTACAAGTCTTAAACACCTACCATCCTGCGCAGGCCCAACCCATACAATTCCCTCACACATACCACACCAGACCACAACACACTCTTCACACACACCCAAAACCATCATACCCACACTCAAAATCCCCTCCTCCCGGACTTCAACAAAATTTCCCCAACAGATCAGCTAAGAAATGTTTTAACTGTAACCAAGTAGGACACTTTAGGAAGGACTGTAGAGTCATAATTCAGGAACCCCACATGCAGCAACGTATTGATGCATCTCGTAACCATAAGAACTACCAGATAAATCCTGCCCACATAGTTGCTGCAAATGCCTTGCTGGGGGAAGATAGCCAACTATAGGGGTTAGGTCATACCTGTAGTCTGCAGGCAGTCAGGATAACGGGAGGTACTAGGGAAGAGCCGGTAATAAAGGTTAATGTAGCTGGTACTGAACGTTCCTTCCTAGTAGACACAGGGGCGACCAGGTCTGTTTTAAAATCTCTTGAAAATCTACAGATAACAAACCAGACAGTACCAGCAATTGGTGTAACAGGTAGCATACAGCATTACCCTTTAACCAAACCCACGGAGGTTACCATTGGGCCTTTGCATGCCAGGCATTCTTTCCTCCTGGCAGCAACAGCCCCTACTAATCTCCTGGGAAGAGATTTATTGTGCAAAATGGGATGTATTATCTATTGTACCCCTGACGGGATATTTATGGATGTCCCAGGAAGGTTTGCACACGAGGTAAGGGATGTGCTAGACACTCCCCAAAGGTTAATGCTGCACACCATAACATCAGACAAGGGTTCAGCTCAGGTAGATGAAATGTTAGAACAAATACCTAGTTTCCTTTGGACTAAGGATGGACAGGACACTGGGTTAATGGCAAATGTAGCTCCCGTCATGGTAAACCTGAAAAACGGTAGACACATTCCTAAAATTCCCCAATACCCATTAAAGCCAGACGTGGAGTTAGGGGTTCACCCCATAATTGAGCGTTTACTACAACAGGGAATTTTAGTCCGTACAGCCAGTGTAGCCAACAGTCCCATCTTCCCTGTGAAAAAGAGTGGTGGGAGGGGGTACAGGCTGGTACAGGACCTTAGAGGGGTTAATAAGGTGGTAGAAAGTCAATTTCCCGTAGTGCCTAACCCAGCTGTCATCCTTATGCAAATCCCATCAACCGCAACCCATTTCACGGTAATAGATTTATGCTCCGCTTTCTTCTCCGTCCCCCTTCATCCTGATTGCCAATACCTATTTGCCTTCACATACAAAGGCGTACAGTACACATGGACACGACTACCCCAGGGCTTCATTGACAGCCCCAGTATCTTCTCCCAGGCCTTACATGATTGTTTACAGTCTTTTCAACCTGCCAATGGATCGGTACTAATCCAATATGTAGACGATTTGTTGTTATGCTCTGATTCGTTTATGTCATGTTTAAATGATACTAAACTTTTGTTGCTTCACCTCTCGCACACAGGGCATAAGGTTGCTAAGGACAAGTTACAGCCGTGCCAGACCAGGGTTAAATACTTGGGACACTGTCTTACCCAAGGCCTCCGACATCTGACAGCGGACAGAATCCACGCCATACAGACCATGACACTACCGCAGAACCAGCACCAGATCCATACCTTCTTGGGCATGTGTGGGTATTGCATGGATACCCGGTTTTTCCATTCTGGCTTTACCACTGCAGGAGTTAGTATCTTCCACAAAACCAGACCGTGTCTTGCACTCTGAAGAGTCAGAGCAAGCCTTCCTTAATCTTAAGGACAGTCTGATAAGAGCACCTGCATTGGGGATTCCAGACTATGGGAAACCCTTTGATTTATTTTGTACGGAGGCTGCTGGTTGTGCGGCAGGAGTTCTCACACAAAAACATGGTGATGCCAATAGACCAGTAGCATACTACAGTGCCCAGTTGGACGCTGTGGCAAGAGCACTCCCAACGTGTTTAAGGAGCGTAGCTGCAACCGCACTCTTAGTGGAAAAGAGTGAGGATGTAGTGTTAGGCCATGACATGACTGTACATACACCACATGCTGTTTCTGCCCTGTTAAATTCGGCCCAGACCAGACATGTTTCCTCCGCTAGGTTCACTAAATGGGAACTAGCGTTAATTGCACCAACCAACATTACTATAAAGAGGTATAATACTTTAAACCCTGCTACATATTTACCAAGTGTGCCTCATGATGCACAAAGGGTGGAAGGTAAAGGTGAATCGTTACCAGTGGTAGAAGGTGAGTTTGGTACAGGAATTAATAGGCATAACTGTATGGAGTATTTAAATCAAAATTTTACAGCTAGGCCTGACATTCATGACACACCGTTAGAAAATGCAGACTTAACGTTTTACATGGATGGGAGTTGCCATAGACAGACTGATACAGGTGAGTTATGTACAGGTTATGCTGTGGTTGATGACAAGGACGTTATAGTGGTCAAACCACTCGGTCCACCCCATTCAGCGCAGGTGGTGGAACTCGTGGCACTAAGGAGAGCGTGTGAGTTGGCCGAAGGAAAAACGGCCAATATTTACACAGACTCCAGGTACGCTTTTGGGGTGGTGCACGATTTTGGGGCCCTATGGCGTCTAAGAAATTTCTAACGGCAGCAGGCACACCAATCGCACATGCACATCACATAAAACGACTGTTGACGGCAATACAGCTACCCAAGACAGTAGCTGTCATTAAGTGTAAAGCCCACACCTGCGAAGATGATCCAGTATCATTGGGTAACAACAGGGCTGATGAAGCTGCCAAATGGGCAGCAGGTTTAAAACTTAATCAAATGGATAAAGTGTTGGTATTTGAAACGGTTGACATGCAGAAACTGGTTGAAATGCAAGGTCTGTGTACCCATCAGGAAAAGGCAAGCTGGAGATCCAAGGGATGTGAGCAAGAGTCCTCTGGGCTCTGGAGAAATGGACAAGGGAAGCCAGTAGCTCCTAAGGCATACTACCCAAGCTTAGCAGAAGCAGCACATGGTCTGACCCATCTGGGTAAGCAGGGTATGTGTAAGTTAGTGAAGGCATACTGGTATGCACCTGGCTTTTCTTCCCAAGCAGAGAAGAGGGCAATGTTCTGTTTGACCTGCATAAGGAAGAATATAGGAAAAACTGTACCCACCAAACCATCTCACATCCCTCCAGCAGACGGCCCTTTCCAGGTCATACAAATTGACTTCATCCAGTTACCACCCTGCAGGAACTTGAAGTATGTTTTGGTTTGCATAGACGTATTCTCTAATTGGGTAGAGGCATACCCAGCTGCTACCAACACTGCTGCATTCACGGCAAAGAAAATAGTTCAGGAGTTTGTATGTTGGTATGGTATCCCTAGAGTAATTGAAAGTGATAGGGGTACCCATTTTACCGGAGATGTTTTTCAATGTATGTGTAAGTTGATGGGTATTAATAGTAAGCTTCACACCCCATATCGACCGCAGGCCAGTGCCAAGGTGGAGAGGGTAAATGGTACTATTAAAAACAAGCTGAGTAAAATCATGGCTGAAACTGGTTTGGGATGGCCAGAAGCTCTGCCTCTTGTGCTCCATAGTATCAGGACCACCCCTTGATCCCCTCTTAATCTTTCCCCATTCGAAATACTGTTCGGGAGGCAACCTCATTTAATTATAAGTCCTCAGGAAGAATTGAAAAGTAACAACGAGGTTACTGTGAGGTACCTTATAGGGATGAGTAAGCAGCTCCAACAGCAGCAGCAGAAACTAAAACTGTTATCACCTGATATGCCTGAAATGAACTGTCATGATGTTGAACCTGGAGAGTATGTTATGATCCGAAACTTTTTACGTTCAGGTTGTTTGACTGACCATTGGGAAGGACCATACCAAGTGCTACTGACAAGTACAACATCCGTGAAAGTAGCTGAGAGAGACACCTGGGTCCATTCCAGCCATTGTCGGAAGGTCAAAAATCCTGAGGAGAACCAGACCAGGGGAGAGTCAGAGAACCTGGACCTGTCAATTGCAAGCCTGTTCCGTGAAAGCTACTAATTGTATCAGTATCACTTGAACAAGGCTGGTAAGACCTGGTATGGTGATGGGGTTTCAGGTTGTAACTACTTTTGTGTATCCTCCCAGAGTTCATATCATACTGTTGTGTCTCGGGATGTCCTGGTTCTGTGCTGGTGGTCAGAGGATGGAGAGAGAGATCGGTAGTGGTGTCGGTGGAGAGGATCTGGGAGAGAAAGAGCTGCAAAAACAAGGCCAGTACCTGACCAATATTAGCACTGTAATGGTTAAAAGATCTGCTCTCTTGGAATCTCGGAGGCAGTGTGAAGGTTTATTGTCTGAAGAGTATTGTATA
Source organism: Taudactylus pleione (assembly GCA_031769625.1). Classification (NCBI taxonomy): domain Eukaryota; kingdom Metazoa; phylum Chordata; class Amphibia; order Anura; family Myobatrachidae; genus Taudactylus; species Taudactylus pleione. The sequence continues at coordinate 15,156,095 of JAUIMM010000178.1, forward strand.
TGCGCAAATTGTGGGCCTGTAGTCAATGATAAATGCATCCTACGATGTCAGACCCAGAGTAATTTATACTTGGGCGAGCATCCGTTAGAGGACTACCATTCCCTAGTAGGCAAGGTTTTGAACCAAACCGAATGTTGGGTATGCTCCCAGGTTCCTCAAGGATAGCATAATGTAGGGTTAGTCCCATTCCCCTTAAAGGTCTCTGAAGTCATTGACTTACAGGGAGGCAAACCGGTGGACAGAAAATTTAACATATCCGATTCCCCTAATTTGAAGCTCCACCAATATCAAGTAGATAAATCCCTGTTATGTTTCAACTTCACCAATCCCAACAAACCTGGGAATTGGGAAGTGACAGGAATTAATCAGACAATGACCTTCTCACTGAGAGCCGATAATGTATCTATAGACTCAGCACTTTTATACAACATTGTTACAAGTGGGAAATTCTATAGGTACAGGTATACGCGGAGTAATGTTAAAGTGATGGTTGGAAGAGTACCACCCGGGTACTGTGCGAAGATCTAACAACCTGATACTTGTATTAGCCAAATGGAGGAGATAGGGATGGGATCATTCATAGAAAAGATGTGTACCGGTATCATGAAACATTCCATCCCATTCATCCTCCCAGATGATGTATATTATATTTGTGGTAGAAAAGCGTATAAATGGCTCTCTCCAAGTTCCAGTGGACTATGCTATTTGGGAAAGGTACTCCCTGAAGTCATGACTCTTGCACATAATGAAATGATTGATGTCCATAGGAACATACCTTCTCCATACCTTCATACGCATTATGAACACAGAAATAAGAGAAACATGATTCCTGGTGATGTGCATAAAGCCACTCAAATGATAAGTGAGACGAGTGGCTTCCAGATTTTAGTTGCACTTGATCCCACCAGGATTGCTCGGGGATCTCTAAATTTTAGGTATATTCAAGATCTCGCAAAATTAATAGATAATATCACCGAGCTATATGATGACACCTTTAGGTACACTGGTAAGGAGTTGCAAGTGTACAAGAAAGAGCTGGTCCAACATCGTTTAGTGCTGAATTATTTAACTGCTGTCACTGGAGGGTATTGCGTAACCCTAGCCACCCAGTTTGGTGTTAAATGTTGTACTTATATCACCAATAGCACTAGTGACCCCAAGGAGGTGATAGACCGGAAAATGGATGAAATTCTGCAGTTGAAATGGGAATTTCGGAAGAACCATAATGCTTCAATCGCTGAAGTGGAGGAACAGGTCGAAGAGTGGTTCTCCTGGTTGAACCCTATGAAATGGTTCTCGGGTCTAGGAGAGTGGATCCAAGGACTGATTGCGAGTATAGGGAAACTCCTGATCCTAGTGTTGGTGGTCATCCTAATAATTGGCATATGTATCAGATGTGTTCCAGCGGCTATGAAGTGTGCAAAAGGTTGTTCCAATGGAAACCTGGAAAATGAAATAATGATGGTAGTTACCCATGATGCTGTAAATACTAATGTAACTAATACCCTACATTATAACCCTGAATTAGAGAGTACGATCTAATGTTTGCTTGCATATTGCCATGTATAATAAAGTATTGTCAATGTTTCTTTAGAACACCCTAGTTTAAATGTAGTCTCCATCTCCCCTTTCTTCCAAGGTTGTCCTCTCCATGGAGTGGTGCTTTCCCACACTAGCTCCCCATTGGTCCTCGACTTAGAGTCCACGTGGTATGCGTACGAGGGGCTACTTTATGTCCCCAGGGGCGCATTATTCAATGATTCAAATGACCACACGGAGTCATATCGTTAAGAACATTGAACAATACTTTATAATACAGTGTCCACATGAAATAAGATCCGAATGATAGTAGAAGTCCCATAAGAACACGTACCTTGTAATGATGTGATTTGGATTTGTTTAGCAGTGCATAAAAGTGTTATTAATGCTATTTCAAAACATCTTAAAATGAAGTCTCTAAACAATTCAAAATTATCCTTATGGGTTAGGTGCATTCTCACATCTAACATATGGTCACGACCTCTTCAGTCTGGCCTGTGGTGTGCACATAAGGCTAGTTTTATGTCCCTTCCCCCAAGAGCGCTTCATTGATGGGTAAATTAACAACTCATGCCATCCCATAACAATAACATTAACTAATGTCTTATATTATGGCTAATCAAATAACCAATTATTAATTGTTGCTTGCGTATGGTGATAGCGTGTAATTGCTATCAAAGGGTGGACTGTCGAAACCGTATAAATTGGTTGCGATCGCTTAATTGCGCACGAATCGCAACACGACATCCATTGGACGATTTGATTGTCCACGGCCATCTTATGCGAACACAGGTTCCCGCCGCATTTGCGCACGCACTTGCGCACGCGCAATTGCACATGCTCGCTATACATGCACACGCATCCCATGCCCCCGCAACTCGTCATATTGTGAATGGCGAGCCATGCTTCTGTGCTCACAACAGTTAAGCGCCATTTTTACATTACATAAACACATAAAGTTAGTACAGCAATACTGTTTAAATACTGTTTTGCGTTTCAATCGCATAGCCAGCTTTTAAGTATTATTGTCGGAAACCTTACCCCAACGGACAGCAGCCTTTCCTTACAATAAACTTATATCCCATTTAACCCTAAACTGACTGAGGTACGCACAATGCTATGTGTTTTAAAGGTATACAGTGAATGTTACATGTTAAATAGCAGTTATATGATATCTGGGATTAGGAATAAGATAAATGGGTCATGAGTAGTATCTACCGATTTCCCTCTGTCTCAACAGGTATATGAAACCAACAGAATGAATATGGAAGGGATCACTATCGAGTTATGAAGACCTGCCAAGAATTATACTCTATACTGTATAAATCACTGTACACCTCCCCTGTAGATTTGCATGCCAAATGTTAGTACAAAGGGATTTTTTTAACAAGTTCAACCTCCAGTGACGTCAACCATTTACTAACAAATGAATAGCAACAACCATTGTGACTCAGTAATAAAGGGCCAATAGGAAACCCCTCTGAGTATTCAGCTTATGTTCAAAGGTAATTGTACACCTATAAATTGCCATGCTGTCTGGATGCCAGCCCTTTCCTTTGTTACCTTCCTCCCTGCCTGACCCTAAAGAAACACACAGCAATCCTGATGGACAGCTGATTAGTCTAGGATCCAGACCGCATAGCGAAGTGTTGGTAATTGTATCTTTGTCTTTATCCTGTATATAGCTGCATTGTATAGATTAAGGCTGATTATACCCTTTTTACAATATAGTACCTTTGTGTGTGTTGTAACCGCAAACTGTTTCTGTGTGACAAAGTTATTTTATATTGAAATGGGAGGTATGGGCAATCTGGTCTGTGCAATCAAATCTCTCTAATATCGATGCTGTTCAAACGGTATCAATACAATGTGCCCTGTTGCTTACCAGCAGCCTAGAGAGAGGAGGGAGTCAGGGACTGAGGAGGAACACGTCTCAGGCAGACCAGAGAGTGATAGACAGCCTCCAATGAACCCAGGAAGATGTCCTGATGCAGTCACAGTAGCCAAGAAGGAGCCAGGGGAGGCATAGCTATTAGGAATTTAATAAAAACAAACAACTATTGGAACACCATCTAAGGAATTCCATTTGATGGTGACAAACATCGGACCACCACCATCAAATGGTAAAAACATTACCATTGGAACAAAAACATGGATGGTACATAACCATCGGATTCCAATGTCCATCCCTACGATAACCTGCAGACAGACTCTGGCCACCACTCTGCCGTATAGTGCTTCCTCTCCAGCGTGATGTTCCTGCTCAGGCTTATGCTGTATGGTCAGACTAAGGGGTCTATGTCCTAAGCCGTGAATGGAGATAAAGTACCAACCAATCAGCTCCTGCCAAGCACAGCCTGTAAAGTTTTATAAAGTTCTGGGCAATTGTAACGAAAAAACTCATGAAGAAGATGATCACTACCAAGACTTGCCTCATAGATAAACTTATCCAAATATAGCATATGGATGAAGACATCAAGAAATACTGTGAAACTCTTGTGAACAGCATTCCAAACCATATCAAAGTTATAAACAACAAAGGTTAACATACAAATTATTTATAGTTGTAAATAGTGTGTCAATACAAGTTTTATAGAAAAAGTGTGAATTTGTTGTTTGAGTCTAATAATAGCACACCACTGTAAATGGCTGTCTCTTAACTCTTTTGGAATATGCTTTTTAGGAACAGTTGTACCAGATGCATTGATAGTGGAACATGAAGAGCTGTGAGACACATTTATCCAAAAACCTTCCTTTCTCTGTCAGGTCAAGGTTAGAATGTAAAGAAATACAGGTGATACAAAGGAAGTATAAGCATCTTTTTTTTACACTTTCCGCAGGATATAAGCTTGGATTGGGATTTGGAAATATAATTACATTCAGAACATAGGTAATATCAGCAAATCAAAAGGATGATACAGGATTTAGGAGACTTAATAGATAACATTACTGATATAGGACAGTACTTCAGGTATGATGGCAGAGTGGTGTTAGATTATCTTACAGTGGTCTCCTCAGGATATTGTGTCACATTAAAGGCAGTATATGAGGTGAATTGTTGCACCTATCTTACATACGCGTCCAATTCAGAAGAAGTGATAGATAAGAAAATAAATGATATTATTTGGTTGAAAATGTATTTTGCTGCAGGGCATAATTACCTAATGTGATACCAGAGTCTTGGTTCTCCTGGTTAGATCCAGCAACTTGGTTTTCAGGGATAGGGACTTGGTTTTCAGAATTGATACACATAGCTTGCTAGTAGTAGTATTGGTGATATTGCTAATTGTATATCTAATATTGACATGCATCCCAAGGATAATTATTTACATAACACAAAAAGTATCAAAGGGTTTTAGAAAGACGACTAATAAATTAATAAAAAATCTGGAGCTAAATGTATCAGCTAAGTATACCATGGCAAACCATCAGAATAATGTTACTATATATATATATATATATATATATATATATATATAATTATATATACAAACATACTACATTAGCCTTCCCTCTGGGAAGTGTCAATCCTGACACTGTAATCCCAGCAAGGGATTTAACATAGCCATAGAAATACTGAATACTGTAAATCCCAACGCTGGAGCGCCGATAGGATGCTGGACCGATCGTCCTCTGCCGGGGGTGAGTATACACTGGGATGGGGGGGTTAGCTTTAGGGAACCCCGGGGGGACTTAGGGTTCGGCACCCCCCTGGGGACGGTTAGGGTTAGGCCAGTGGAAGGGGGGTTAGGTTTAGGCACTATGGGGGAGGTTAGGGTTAGGCACCCCCGCCGAAGGGTTAGGTTTAGGGTGTGGGGAGGGGGGGTTAGGTTTAGGAACTAATGGGGGAGGTTAGGGTTAGGCACTAGGGGGGAGGTTAGGGTCAGGCACCCCTAAGGCAGGGATAGGTTTAGGGTGCGGGGAGGGTAGGTTAGCTTTAGGTGCTAATGAGGGGAGGTTAGGATTAGGCACTAGGGGGGAGGTTAGGGTCAGACACCCCTAAGGGAGGGTAAAGGGGGGAGGGGTAGGGATAGTATACTTACCTGCGCTGACGGGATTTTCACACATCAGGCTGCCAGCGTCAGGATTTGAACCACTGGGCCGACATCCAGTGGTCATTTATACTGATTCCTTTCCTCTCCTAAAAGCTATACCCTGGCTCCCCTTCCCCTTCATAACCTAATTCAAGCTTCTCACACTCACAAAGCTTTCACCAATTCCTATTTACAGTACATCTCTGACCTGAACTCCATTGACACTCCTGTCTGTCCTCTTCGCTCTGCAGATGAATGCTATTTCTCCTCAAAACTGATTACTTCCTCCCACACCTGCTTCAAGATTTTACATGTGCTACTCTCTACCTCTGGAATTCTCTACTTCTCTACCTCTTCCTATCCTATTCTTCACCGCTTTACAAAACTTCTAACGGGCTCTCAAAACCAACTTCATCAAAGCCATCCATCTCTCATCCTAACCCTCTGTCCCATGCACACTGTCTACCTGATCTATGTCACCTCGTCTGTCTGCCCCTCACGTTTATAATGTAAGCTCTCATGAGCAGGACCCTCTTCCCCATCTGCTTTCCTTTTGCTTACTTATTCTATTATGTACTCCTTACAACAGCACCTAACCCATCTCTGTTAGTTCTGTTATATTGTATATTAATTATGCACCTTAAATCTCATGTTGTTGTTATTAGTAATCTCTACTAATGAATTCTCAATATTTATAACCTAATATGGATCCTATATTTTTACTGCCATATATTTTTACTGCCATTTTTTGTTTTAGAAATAAAGTTTTTAGACATTTTTATTTATGTCATAATCGATTTGATTTGGTCCATCACTGGGACTGGTCTATCAATGCACTTTATGCTGTTTTTTACCCCTCTATTAATTATGTATGACCTAATTGTCAACGGTGCCGTATATGAGCAAAGATAGCAATAAAGACAACGGCATAATGGCCGTGGGTCTGACACTAGAGGTAAAAGACCTCAAGAAAATGGCGGTCGTGACGTATGCGGACATACCTTCAGAGTGGGACTCGGCGCTTGGAGCTGGCGGCACTGTGACCGCAAAAGCTGCTCCAACATGCCGGGTCACTGAGTAAGTGGGTGGTATGCTAGGCTGGGACTCCCGAAGAAGGAGTTAATGTAAACCGGGGGTGTATATCCGGTAGATGGCACGCACTTCCGGCCATCTTCCGGGTCAGTGGAACGCAAGCCTTAGAGCTGTTTTTTGGCGGTATACACGCCCATTAAGTAAGTTAACACATTATGGTGTTTATAGACCACCAGTACTACTGTTATTTATCCTCCTGACGAAGTAAACAGGGTTATATACGGACGAAATGCGTTGAGGTGGTGAATGATCTGACAGGTGACATCCTCTGAGTGATATGTGTGACGACACTTATGCACATATAAGCCTTGTTGATATACTTTTAATGTACGGGCATTTGGACTACTTGTTTTTATGTTAAATAAATTTGTTGTGTAGGTTTACACTATGGTCCCTTTTCTCATTTTATAAATGTATACCACATTGTAACTAAGTGGGACATCAAGCTGCATCCAGGAACCCTGATATTGAGGACTCCTTTGATTACCCATGTTTATTGAGAAGTGGTGAATTCCACCAAATGAGGTACACCCCCACTCACATAGAGGGTGATCTTTTGTGGTGAATGTTGCCCAGAATCAAGGTAATATTGCACTAGGAGGCGCTCTCTCTCCACCCTTCTATTTTTCATATATATATATATATATATATAAATATATATATATATATATATATACATATATATTCAAGACCGTGTTAGGTACACAGAGCAGTATATAGATACACCACAAGACCATACGATGTATACATGAGCACATATGAAAAATGTGAAAATGTGCAGATGTGATGTGCATCAAAATAACATCTTACAGACCCCCTGTTATAGAATTGGGGCTAATCATTACTGATGACTTTATGACAGTTATGCAGGTTGAAGGCGCTCAGCCATTGCAATAAGAAATGACAAACATCACTCACTCATTGAAAATAGTTGCCGTTAGACACAGTGCTATTATTTAGCTAAATATTCTAACAGTTCATACACACAGACAGAAATCATAAACAGGATGCTGCTAAAATCTTTGCTAAATTGTTGCCCATAAAAATGTAGCCCAGGTATGGGAGTTTGAGTATTAGACAATTTTATGTTATTCTTTACATCAATTAGTCTACTTTTAGCTCCCCTAATGCAGCAGTTTTTAAATGAACACAGATAACTGGCCTGGTTCTGGAATGCTTTTAACAGCTCCTCTGCTTGTGCTAAAAGTATGGCGAACTACATTGACTGTTAGTAATTTATTATTCATATTGTATCCCATTTCTAATTTTACTCTTGGGGGTATATTTACTAAAATTAGAGATTGCAGAAGTGGAGATGTTGCCCATAGCAATCAATCAGATTCTACTTAACATTTATCTAGAACTTTCTGTAAGATAATAGCTAGAATCTGATTGGTTGCTATGGGCAACATCTCCACTTCTAAAAACTCTTACTTTAGTAAATATACAGTCAAGACTACAGTACCTTTGCTCCAAACCTAGTGTACAATGAGTCTGCCTGCTTTACTTCTCATCCCTACCTGATACAGTATACACCTACCCCACTTCTCACCTGGTGTTAAGTGTGCACAACATGTTCTCCTCTTGGGAATATGGCACCAGGCTGTAACATCATAGACTGTTGCCAACATGGAACTGTAGTAGTTATGAAGCTGCTAGCTGCTGGTCCTTCTTCTCAGTGGCCTGCACATTAGGGGGCATCACAGTAACAATAAAGATTCTGAATGTGAAACATTATGGGGTTTATTTACTAAGCTTTGTTAGGAGATAAGGTGAACGGTGATAAGGTACCAGCCAATCAGCTCCTAACTGCCATTTTTCAAACACAGCCTGTGACATGGCAGTTAGGAGCTGATTGGCTGGCACCTTATCACTTTTCACTCTGTCTCCTAACACTGCTTAGTAAATAGACCCCTATGTCACTCATTCATTGGTTTAGGATCCCTCTAAACCATTAACTCTAAATCCATATTGGTGCAGCTAGTAGTATCGCCTGCCTTACCCACACTGCGTTCCTACCTGTGTGTCCTGCACATAGTTATCATTCAACCTATGTACAGCTTTAACGGAGTAGCAAACTGAGGATCCATTGCAGTAGGCCCATATGTTATGTGCACAGCCCAGGGTGTGTGTGACTATGCAGGCCATTAGGAAGCCACAAAATCTCTGCAATTAGTTCATGCACTCACCTGCTCATGTTTTGCAATTAACTAATGGTCCTAATGGGACCCACAAGTTTGTTGGCATCCCAAGGCTAGTGTCATATACAACCCATCTCTTTCTGATTGCAGATCAGACTAGAGCTGTGGACACCTCTACAATTCCAGACCATGGGCAGTCTCCCATATATGATTCTAGCTGATGTACCCGGTTTCATCCAGGTAGACCTTAGATATTTACTGTTTCCATTTCCATCTCACCACTTCAGTAACACATTAATGCTTCACCTCTATAGTAATGCATCCTCTCCCTCATTGCTATAGGAAGACAAAACCATCCCTTACCTGTGTACTAACACATTCCACTTACTCACCTCTGTAGTAACACATTATCCCCACTCACCTCTGTAGTAACACATTTCCCTCATTCACCCTTGTTGTAACACAGTCGACATTTGTCTCCCTCATCTTTGTAGAAATACAATCCCTTCCTCACACCCATAGTAACACATTACCCTTACTCACCACTGTAGTAACTTATCCCCCTCTCTCACCTCTGGATAACACATACTCCTCCCTAACCTCTGTAGTAACATATTACCCTCCCTTACCTCTGTAGTAACATATTTCCCTCCTTCACCTTTGTAGTAACACATTACCCCCGCTTACCCCTGTAGTAACACATCCCCCTCCCTTACCCAAGTTGTGACACATTCCCTTCCCTCACCCCGTAGTAACACATTTGACATTCCCCTCCTTCACTTGTGTAGTAACACATTCCCTTCCCTCACATGTGTAGTAACACATTCCCTTACTCTACCTGTGTAGTAACACAAACCCTTCCCTCACCTCTTTAGTAACACATTCCCCTCCTTCACCTGTGTAGTAACACATTCCCCTCCCTCATCTGTGTAGTAACACATTACCCTCCCTCATCTGTGTAATAATACATTCCTCTCTCCCTGCTGTTGTACCAAATTTTCCTCTCTCATTTCTGTAGTAACACATTCCTTCCCTCACATCTGTACTAACACATTCCACTCCCATAGCTGTGTAGTAACACATTCCCTTCTGTCGCTATTCAAATAGGGGAGGCACACAAAATTGCCAGCGATGTTTGGGGTGACAGTTGGTGTTTGAATATTGAACTGTGCTGCAGCCATGATGTGTCAGTAAGTCATTGCACAGGGGTGGAAACATTTTAGCCCTTTTCAGCCCCTTAGGAGTAGAATTTTGAAAAATCCCTGCTTAGTAGGTACCTACATTATGGAAGGCATATACTTCCTGATTCTTATGTTTCTATGGTCCAGGGGTGTGAATCAGTCAGGACATTTGATTTTATATATATAGATTACAACAACCAACCTCTCAAACCAGTGGCGTAACTAGGTGCACCGTTGGACTGGCGGCAGGGGGGGGTACACTGCCAGCCACAGTACAGGTCAGTGGTTCCTGTCAGCGTTGTGTGGACCTGCAGTGCGTGTACTACCCGGTGGCGATGTGTTTGTTTTAGCAACCAATGAGGGTCAGACAGGCTCTCATTGGCTGCTGCACCCAGAGCTCCACCTCCTGGTTCCCACACTGGGTGAAGGGAGAGACAACATGATGTCTCTCCCATAGTGCCAAGCGAGAGGATAGAGGAGCGGATGGTGGCAGGCGCAGGAGCGGGGATTCAGGTAAGTTTTGTGCATCTTTGTGTTATATATAAGGGGTACTACTGGCCGGGGGCACTGTATAAGGGGTACTACAACCTAGGGCACTGTATAAGGGGCACTACTGGCCGGGGGCACTGTATAAGGGGCACCACTGGCTGGGGGCACTGTATAAGGGGCACTACTGACCGGGGGACTACTGGGGGCACTTTATAAGAGACTCTACTGGGGGCACTTTATAAGAGACACTACTAGTGGCACTACATAAGGGACACTGCATAAGGGGCACTTCTGGGGAACTGTATAAGTGGCACTACTGGGGGCACTGCATAAGATGTACTACTGGGGGCACTGTATAAGGGGCACTACTGGGGGCACTGCATAAGGGACACTGCATAATGGGCATTGTATAAGTGGCACTACTGGGGGCACTGCATAAGATGTACTACTGGGGGCACTGTATAAGGGGCACTACTGGGGGCACTGTATAAGTGACACTGCATTAGGGGCACTACTGGGGCACTGTATAAGTGACACTACTGGGGGCACTGCATAAGATGTACTACTGGTGGCACTGTATAAGGGGCACTATTGGGGGCACTGTATAAGAAGCACTACTAGGGGCACTTCACACTTCATTGGGGGGACAACTACTAGGGGCAGTGCATAAGAGGCACTACTGGGGGCAGTGCATAAGGGGAACTACTGGGGGATGCTGCATAAGGGGCACTATAAGTGGCAGTACTGGGGGCACTTTATAAGGGGCACTAATGGAACACTGCATAAGTGGCACTGTATAACTGGCACTACTGAGGGTACTGTATAAGGGTGCACTACTGGGGGCACTGTATAAGAGGCACTATTGGGGGCACTGCATAAAGGGCACAACCAGGGGCATTTCTAGAGAGGAGAGGGCCCGTGTGCAGTCTCCGACATGGGCCCCCTCCTCTCTGTCCGGCAGCCGGCAGCGCATTTAGCTGTGCGCGGCCACCGCCAGAGTTATAGACTTTGGGCACTAGAGTGCGCCCAGAGTCTATAGAGGATGCGCTGGTCACCGGGAAAATGGCCGCGGTGGCCATTTTCCCGGTGGGAAAATTGCCGCGGCAGCCATGGGAAAATGGCCGCGGCAGCCATTTTCCAGTCATTTTTACAGCGCCGGATCCCATCAACGTGGGACTCCAGAGAGGTAAGTAATTCTATGGGTGCAGGATGTGCGGTGTGGGGCCCCCCTTGACCCAGGGGCCCATGGTCCCCGCACACCCTGCACCCATTATAGATACGGCCATGGGCATAACTGGGGAACTGTTTAAGGGGCACTACTGGGGGCACTGCATAAGGGGCACTGCATAATGTGAACTACAACAGGAGGCATTGCATAAGGGGCACTACTACTGGGGGCACTGCATAAGGGGTACCACTACAGGGTGCATTGCATAAGAGGTACTACTACTGGGGGCAATAAGGTGCATATGGAATGGAAAGGAACATTCCCAAAGTGACGAGAAACAGTGCCACGTGGCCATTCCCACTTTTTCAGCACATGCACCTTCTGCGCGTGCACATACTTGGGGGGGGGTAGTCTCAGTTTTTTAACTTGCTTGGGCTCCAAAATCCTCTAATTACGCATCTGTCACACTCAGGGGCATATTCAATTTGGAGCGAAAAGCCTGCTGCTGGAATTTTCACTGTCATCGGAGGTTTTGCCGTCAAAAAGTTATCGTGCTCGTCCCCGCTTATCCCCGTATTCAATTCCAAATCGGCGAAAACGGGACCTGGCGAAAACGAAATTAGCGAAAAGTCCTGTCATTTTTGAGGAAATCAGCCTGACACCCCCCAAAAGATGCTCTGACATGGGGGTTCACTGTGGGTACCCCTCAAATAGCCCTGCAAAAGGTATTTGGGGTCTTTGAAATGAAAGTACCTTTTTTGGGTTGTCCTGTGGTATTTTTTTAATTTTTTTTTACATAGAATACCTTTGGGGGCCTGCCCAAGGGGTGCAGGGTGGTTATTTGAAGTCTGCATCCCAAAACCCCAATTCTGCACTTGTCCTCGCCACCTTTTCATTGGTGATACTTTATCGCTGGTCCCAATGCATAGACTTTTCGCTCCGGCGAAAAGTCGGAAAAATTGAGTACGGGGATAAGTCAAACCTGCGAAAATGACGTCATCGGTTTTTCGCAGCCTAATTGATTTTGGCCCTCAGGGCCTCATTCAGATGCGGTCGGAAGATGCAAGCGGTCGCTCAGAAACTGGGCGACCACTTGCATCCTGACCGCCCGTCTCTGTTGCGGTCGTTAGGCTGTGGGTTAACACCCACAGCTCTAACGACCGCTCGGGTGATGGTCGCGATGGTCAGAGACCATCACGACCATCGGGGCTTACGACGAGACCCTAGGGTAGGGTCTCACTTGTCGTAAGCCCCGGAGAGCTTCTGGCTCTGTCAGAGCCGGAAGCTCTCCACTGACATCACTAGTGATGTCAATGGGGCCTCCCCCGAACGGCACGCCTTCGTTTGGGCTGCCACCCCCCCGGCCCGCCTTCCAAATGGGGCGAGCTGTCAATCAACATCGACAGCTCGCCCCCTTTGGAAAGAGACCCGCTACGACCAGTGCTGTCGGTCATAGCGGGTCTCACGCATGCACACGAGGGAGCCGGCTCCCTCGTGCGCATGCGCACTGGCAAAACATCGACGACCGCACGGCCACCTCTGAATAAGGTCCTCAGTGTTGGAGGTAAATTTTTATGCAAATGTACCAACTGCTAATCTCTTTCTGACTGGCTGATTAGTGGTTTCTCCACCTAAGATATCTTCTGTCTTCCAAGAAAAGGGAAATCATCATGTGTCAGCTTGAGGATACCCCTAATGGTCTAAAGTGTAGAGACAATGAAGCTTGTACCCTTCCCTAACCAATAAAATAACACACAATGACATAGATTAGAAAAATAAATAACCCAATATGGGTGAGGGTTATTAAAAACAAAAATAGGAATTTTGAGCAAAATACAATTCAATACGAACGCCTCGAGAATTTAACTACTTATCCAAAAAAGATTAACACTCTAAATTCAGCTATTTCAAGGTATGTAATCAATCAAAATTTATATTAACCCCACTCTCTCCCAAACAATGGGCCTTACGCAGCTTGGATCTCAGTTGCTAATACACACGCAAATGGCCAATTGTTGCGTACTGCGCATGCATCGCAGTGCACAGACCGCCCACTGTGATTGGTACTGCGATCGCAGTGACCATGCTGAACTATTGCAGAGTGATTGACAGGAAGCGCTGTTGGTGGTGACTGGGGGGGTGGTCGAGGAAATGCGGGCGTGCCAGTGCGTTTGAACGCCGTTGCATGGACATGCATAAATTATCCACTGTGACACACTACGCAGCCTGAGGACACATAGTGAGCACTGAAGTTAGCAATTTCTGAGTAAGGGCTTGTGTGAGTGTGCGTGAGGCTACGATGCTGCACGATTGTACTGATGTTTTCGCAGTCTTGCTAAACATTACGGATGTGTGTAAGGTAAAGTGGGTGTCCTTATGTAGTGCTGTGGCAGAATTGCAGCAGGACTGTGTGCGTAATCACAATCGCAGTTGCGATAGGTAGTGAATCAAGCCCAATATCATCAATTTCCCACCATTGCAATACTTACCAATCACTACCCTTAATCCCAATTCCTAACTCCACTGCTCCTCTATTTTATCTCTAAATTACTGATGAATCAATACTAATACCCAATATCACCTATGCACTGAGGGCCTGATTCAGAGCCGGACGCTCTGACCAGAGCGCTCGCTCTGAATCAGTGCCCTCCTGGCCGCTCGCATAGCTGTGGGTGACCACCCACAGCATATGCGAGCAGCCAAAAAGATGGTCGCGATGGTCAAGACCATCGCGACCATCTGGCTTGCGACGAGACCCTGCGGTAGGGTCTTGGTGACCGCAAGCCCTGGAGTGATTTTGGCTCTATCAGAGCCAAAATCACTCCCACTGACATCACTAGTGGTGTCAGTGGGGCCGGACTCAGACGGTAGGCGTTCCCATGGGAACGCCTCCATCTGGAAACCATGCCCCTGGCACGCCCACTAAAGGGGGCGTACTGTCAGTCACCATCGACAGCACGCCCCCTTTAGTGCGAGACCCATAACGACGGCTTGGCCGTCGTTATTCGGGTCTCGCGCATGCACACGACGGAGCTCCCTCCGTCGTGCGCATGCGCATTGGAGGAACATCGACCCGCTTGCGAACGTCCTGCGCTTGCGAGCGGGTCTGAATGACCCCCTGAATCCCCAATTCCCTTACCTAACCCTTGAACAACTGTAAACACTTATTACTAAAACCCTAATTCCAGTCATCCTGCTATCCTCCCTTTCACACTCAACCAAACTACTCAAGGTCTATAATAATATAGCACATGGCAAATCTTCTTAAATGCCTTGAGGGAGGGGGCTATACCAAGCAGTAGGTGGCTTTGCTCTGGGTACTAAAACATCTTGCCTGATAATGCTTAAACATTTGCATGTAAACAGACCCATAAATTACAATCATATGCTGAAATACACTTGTGCTGTTAGATGTAATAATTAAAGAATGAGTAACTAGTTTTCTGTGAATGGACAGTGTTATAAATAATGACACGTTCACAATGCATGATTGTTACAGGGATTATTATATATAAAAATAAGCAGTGTAAGAACAGTGAAGACAATATCACTTGACAGCTATCTTCATCATGTTCTCCAAGAGATTTGTTACAAGTACATAAACAGTACCTATACTAACTTGTACTGTCAGGAACAGTTCAAACCATTGCTGTATGTTTACTAATGCGCATTGTATTCTGATGTGCTTGGCATGATATTGAAGGCACAGCTGTGAGGATGCTTAGCTGAGTTATCTACTAGGTTTTCTTAGGATAGATAAAGGAGCACAGAGAATTGCAGGATTTGCCAGATACATCGTATGGCTTCAGGGTATACAGCAATATCCAGCTTTGTTTTCGTGATACAACCTCACAAAATAAACAAATCTATAAATGTCTATACATTTTACTCATCATAGTTGTTAATATTCCAGGCACAACAGTGCAACATATTCAACATATAGAAGACACCAAGATTACAAAAATAAAAGGGCAGCTATAAACGGTCTACAAGTAATGCGTAGCTCACAGTTTATCAGGGAACAGGATGGGTTTTAATGCACAAACTTGTAACATATTCATTAAGCAAAGAGTGTGCTAAAAAGAATGTATGAAATACATTTGTGTCCACATATACTCATTCTTATTGTGCTCCAAATAGCCATCCTTGACTTCCAATAAAACTGCACTATGGGCCTTATGTAGTTGCAATTGACCAATGTTTTGGTGAATGTAAACTGTACGTTATCCAGCACATCAGAGTTTTTATTCTTTTTTTATTGGTATACAGTGTACTTGTGCTACATTGATAAAAGTTGTAGGTAATGTGACTGACTGGAGTTTGCTTTACATTCACTAAGGGCAAGGACACTGCACAAATAATAAAAGTCCAACTTTTAAATCTGTTCCTGAATGTTTAAGAAAACAACCTAAAAATAACCTAAAATAATTATGGATATCTAATTAAAACCTCTATGAAATCCTGTCTATACCTTCTAAAATTGTCGTTATTTAGCGTAATGAGTCGCACAGTAAATAATACTTTCATACTTTGAATGTGGTTCCAAAGCACAAAAAGTTATTATTCAATATAAAAACAGATGGTTACACGCTGTAATCTAAAGACAATTAGCGCAAATAAATCATACAGACGCAAGGTACAGTTGTTATATACGCACGCGCTCTGGGCCCAGATACCGGCATCAGCATTAGAAACCTCCGTAAACAGCACAGCAAGAAGACTCAAGACTGGGGTCAAAGAGCACACATATATACTCTTACAGGGATAGGCAATACAATAGACAAGTTTGACATGATTCCATTGGTTCTTCTTAAAGGTGCTTCTGTTACAGGATAGTTCATAGGTCAATTCGAATGGACACAAACAGCCTCTAACAACCCTTTGTGTCCTTTTTCCCGCTGCATGCTAATCTAAGCTGCTAACATTACAGAGTAAATTTTAATGTTTTAACTCTCTATAGTCCATAGTTTGCAGATGCATATTGCGATATTCTCACCGATGATACCGGAAATCTGTGGAGACACAGTGGGTCAGTACAACTCCAAACATGGTCTGCTTACCATGTACTAAACCTTAGATATCAAATAACCTTTATTACACAACATTAATAATTACTGCATAAACCTTGGATATTACACTTTAATGCTATGGAACCTTTTATGTAAGTGTGTAAGTATTGGGGAACTGGGAAAAGACGCTAGTTAGCGTTGTGCGAATATGTGTTTTGTGGAGTACGCTATGGTACGTGTTTTGCAGGGATAATCATTTTATATGATTTAATGACTGTCTGTATTTGTATGGTGAGGACCTTTAACTTCTTTCTATTGCGTGGGAATCGCACGACGCTAAATAATAGCATCGCCGTATGTACTTATAATGGCGAGTTTCACTAAAAATGGCGCTGGGTAGCCAGTCGCAAAATGGCGTCTCATTGCCATTCGCAAAATTGCGTCACCCCGATCTAATTTTACACCGATCCTGTCTCAGCCAATTCTCCGGCTTCGACAGTCCACCCTTTGATAGCACACAACATGCTATCATACTCTGATTTTAAAAATTAATTTAAGCTTACATTATGACATATTATTTAATGTTATACTAAGGAATGGCACAAGGTGGTTCTTAATCCATCAATAATGTGTCTCTAGGAGGGGACATAAAACTACCCCTATACGCACACCGCAGATCTTGGGAGATCATGGGAAAGATGTGGGAATGCACCAATCCTATAAAAGAAGTCTTGAGAGGGAATAGGGACTTACATTATTTAAAAATGACATTTTAATAACACATTTTATGCATGTCTAAATCTTATACATTATACGATGGTACCTTCTAGTTCAGGTTTGTAATGCAGTCCTACATTTACCTCAGTATTCATATTGTTACTACCAACCACCATCATAATTTCATTCTTTTGATTCACCTTATCTTTACATTTTCACATTTCAACACAGTAGGAACACACCTGACACATATGTGAATTACTATGATGACAACCAGTATGAGGATCAGGAGTTTACCTATACTCACAATCATTTCTGGACCCACTCTCCTAGGCCTGAGAACCATTTCACTGGGTTCAACCAAGAAACCCATTCCTCTACCTTCTCCTCTACTTCAGCCACTGAAGCATTATGGGTCTTTCGAAATTCCCATTTCAGCTGCAGAATTTCGTCCATCTTCTGGTCTATCACCTCCTTGGGATCGCAGGTATCATTTGTAATGTAAGTGCAACATTTTACACCAAATTGGGTGGCCAAAGTTATGCAATACCCTCCAGTGACAGCTGTCAAATAATTTAACACTAGTCTATGTTGCACGAGTTCTTTCTTGTACGCTTGCAATTCCCTACCTGTATACCTGAGTGGGTCATCACATCTCGGTGATATTATCTATTAATTTAGTAAGGTCTTGGATATATCTAAAATTTAGTGTACCCCAAGCGATCCTGGTGGGATCCAATGCTACCAAAACTTGAAAGCCAGTCATCTCACTAATTAACTGTGTGGCTTTATGCATGTCTTTTGTCTCTGTGTTCATACTGTGTGTGAAGATATGGTGATGGTGTGTCTTTATGAATACCAAGCATTTCACCATGTGTAAGTGTCATAACTTCTGGGACTACTCTTCCCAGGTAACACAAACCTTCGGAACTCAGAGAGAGCCACTTATACGCTTTCCTTCCACATATAAAATATACATCATCGGGGAGAACATAAGGAATAGTATGCATCATGATCATCAAACACATTTCCCTCACAAATGATCCTATCTCAGGTTCTCCAATCTGGCAAATACATGTTTCGGGTTGTATAACCTTAGCACAGTACCCTTCTGGTATTCTGCCAACCATTTCTTTGGTGGTACTCAGTGTATATTTATACCAGAAGTGTCTTCCTCCTGATCTAATTTGCGTAACAGTTCATAATTCATAGGCTCATGATCAGCTCTTTGTGAGAAGGTCATCATCTGGATATTCCAATGGCGTGGTTTGGGGTGGTTTGGTATTAAGAAATTTTCCATCCAGTGTCTTCCCTTTTTGCAATTCTAAAATTTCGGAGATATTTAATGGGAAAGGCACTAATCCTACATTATGCTGTCCTTGGGGCACGTGAGAGCACACCCAACAGTCGGTTTGGTTAAAAAAATTGCCCATCATGGTGTGATAATCCTCTAAAGGATACCCACCCCAATACTGATTATACTTGGGTTGAAACTGTTGGATGCATCTCTCATCAATTACGGACCCACAGAACTCACACATACAATAATCCTCAGACGATAGACCTTCACACTGTCTCTGAGTATCCAAAATAGCAGATCTCTTAACAATTACTGTACTAAGATTGGTCAAACACTCCCCTGATTGGCATAGCACTCCTCCTGTCAACTCCACTCCATCAATACTGCCATCAGCTCCCATCTCCTTTATTGGTCCCACGTCACAGAAACCAGAGATCCCTGAACAAACCAGGATGATGGAAACTCTGGAAGAGAAAACAAAAATGAACAGCAGACCAGTCCATTGCCGTAGCAAGGACCTGCAAGTTTCTTTAGTTCAGATATCTCACTGCAACCTTTTAACCATCCCGGAACAAGCTCGCGATCGACAGGTCCACGTTATCAGCCTCATCTCCTCCTTGTTTCTCCACTAGTTGGTTGACCTTCTTGCAGTGAGTGGAATGGACCCAGGTATCTCCCTCAGCCACCTTCAAAGATGTGGTACTCGTCAGCAACACCTGATACGGACCTTCCCAAAGATCAGTCAAACAACCTGAATGCAAAAAATTTCTGATCATAACATATTCTCCAGGTTCAACATCATGACAACAATTTCAGTTTCTGCTCTTGCTGTTTTAACTGTTTACTCATTGCTATAAGATACCTTACAGTTACCTCGTTGTTACCTTTCAAATCTTCCTGCGGACTTATAATCAAATGAGGTTGTCTACCAAACAGTATTTCAAAAGGGGACAGATTTAGAGGGGGTCTAGGAGTGGTCCTTATGCTATGTAGGACTAACAGTAATGCCTCTGGCCATCCTAGTCCAGTTTCTGCCATGATCTTACTTAATTTGTTTTTAATAGTGCCGTTCATCCTCTCCACCTTGGCACTGGCTTGCAGTCAGTAGGGAGTATTGAAGTCGACTATTAATACCCATCAGTTTACACATATTTTGAAAAACATCACCTGTGAAATGAGTACCCCATCACTCTCGATAATTTTAGGGATACTGTATCTGCATACAAATTCCTGAACAATTTTCTTGGTAGTAAATGCAGCAGTATTAGTGGCAGCTGGCTATGCCTCAACCCATTTGGAAAACACATCAGTGCACACTAATACATAATTGAGATTCCTGCAGGGTGGTAATTGGATGAAATCAATTTGTATTACCTGGAAAGGTCCATCAGTCGGAGGAATGTGGGATGGTTCGGTAGGGATTGTTTTTCCAATATTTTTCCTCAAGCAGGTCAGACAGGACATTGCTCTCTTTTCCACTTGAGAAGAAAAACCCGGTGCGCACCAGTATGATCTCACCAATTTACACATACCTTGCTTTCCTAGATGAGTCAGACCGTGCGCTGCCTCAGCCAGGCTTCTTTAGTATGCCTTGGGAGCCACTGGCTTACCTCGTCTCTCCAGAGTTCAGGGGACTCTTGCCCACATCCCTTGGACCTTCAGACTGACTTTTCCTGGATAGAGCACAAATTTTGCATCTCAATTAATTTCAGCATATCAATTGTTTGAAAAGTCATGATTTGTTCAGTTGGTACATTCATTTTTAACCCTGCTGCCCATTTTGCAGCTTCATCTGCCCTGTTGTTGCCCAGTGACACCGGATCATCCTCACATGTATGGGCTTTACACTTAATTACTGCCTCTGGCAGTAGTCCTGTAGTATCTGTTAGTAGTCCTTTTATATGTTTGGAATGTGCAATTGGTGTGCCTGCTCCTGTCATAAATTTTCTCAGATGCCATAAGGCACTGAAATCATGTACTACCCCAAAGATGTACCTACAGTCAGTGTAGATATTAGCAGATTTACCTTCCGCTCATTCACACGCTCTCTTTACTGCCACCAGTTCCGCCACTTAGGGCCGAGTATGGTGGGCCTAAAGGTCCGGCTTCTACAACGTCCTCGTCATTTACCACAGCATAACCTGTACATAACTCTCCAGTGTCGGTTTGTCTATGACAACTCCAATCTGTGTAAAATGTCACATCTACATTTTCTAAAGGTGTATCCTGTATGTCAGGTTATGCAGTAAAGGTTTGATTCAGATATTCCATACAATCATGTGCATCAATATACCTGCAGAACTCACCTGTTGCCAGTGGCTCACCTCTCTCCACCCTTTGTGCATCATGTTGCACATATGGTAAATACGTAGCTGGATTTAATGTACTGCACCTTTTGATGGTGATGTTTGCAGGTGATATTAAGGCTAGTTCCCATTTTGTGAACCTAGCTGAGGAGACATGTCTGGTTTGGGCAGAGTTTAGCAAAGCAGATACAGCATGGGGAGTATAGACAATCATATCATGGCCTAGTACAGTGTTGGCTAACCTTGACACTCCAGCTGTTGTGGAACTATATATCCCAGCATGCCCTGCCACAGTTTTAGCATGCCCTAATAGCAAAACTGTAGCAGTGCATGCTGAGTTATGTAGTTCCATAACAGCTGGAGTGTCAAGGTTAGCCAACACTGGCCTAGTACCACATCCTCACTCTTACTGACCAATAGAGCAGTTGCTGCTACACTTCTTAAACACATTGGGAGTGATCTTGCCACAGTGTCCAATTGTGCACTGTAGCATGCTATGGGCCTACTGGCATCACCATGTTTTTGTGTGAGACACCTGCTGCACAACCATCAGCTTCCGTGCAATACAAATCAAAAGGTTTTTCATAATCAGGTATTCCCAATGCAGGTGCTCTTGTCAGACTATCCTTAAGATTAAGGAAAGCCTGCTCTGATTCCTGACTAAGTCCTGTAATGGCAAGGCCACAATAGAAAAACCTGGGATCCACATTCTGCGATATCCACACATTCCCAAGAAGGTACGAATTTGCTGTTGGTTCTGCGGCAGTGTCATGTTCTGTATGGCCTGGATTCTGTTATTTGTGAGATGTCGTAACCCCTGAGTTAGGCAGTGTCCCAAATATTTAACCCTGGACTGGCATGGCTGTAGTTTGTCCTTAGCAACCTTGTGTCCTGTTTGCGAGAGATGAAGCAACAAAAGTTTAGTATCATTTAAACGTGACATAAATGAATCAGAACTTAACAATAAATCATCCACATATTGTATTAGAACAGATCCATTGGCAGGTTAAAAAGATTGTAAATAGTCATGTAAGGTCTGGGAGAAGATACTGGGGCTGTCTATGAAACCCTGGGACAATCGTGTCCATGTGTATTGTACACCCCTGTATGTGAAGGCGAATAGGTACTGACAGTCAGGATGAAGAGGTACAGAGAAGAAAGCAGAACAGAGGTCAATGACATTGAAATGGGTTGCATTGGGTGGGATCTGCATAAGAATGACAGCTGGATTTGGCACTATGGGAAATTGGCTCTCTACCACCTTATTAACCCCTCTAAGGTCTTGTACCAGCCTATAACCCCTCCCACCACTTTTCTTTAAAGGAAAGATGGGACTGCAGGCTACACTTGCTGTACGAACTAAAATTCCCTGCTGTAACAATCGCTCAATTATGGGATAAACCCCTAATTCTACCTCCTGTTTTAATGGGTACTGGGGAATTTTAGGATCTTGCCTACCACATTTTAGATTTACCATTACGGGACTTACGTTTGCCATTAATCCAGTGTCCTGTCCATCCTTGGTCCAAAGTGAATCTGGAATTTGGGATAGCATTTGATCTACCTGAGATGAATTTTCACTTAAACCAGTAGAGTGATACATTATCCTTTGGGGAGTGTCCAACATATCCCTTACCTCGTGCGCAGCTCTCTCTGGGATATCTAGAAATACACCATCAGGGGTACAATATATGACACCTCCCATTTTACATTACAAATACCTTGCCAGTAGGTTAGTAGGAGCCGCTGCTGCCAGGAGTAAAGAATGCCTGGTATGCAATGGTCCGATAGTGACCTCTGTGGATTTTGTTACTGGACAATGTTGCACTTTACCCATTACACCCATTGCTGGTACCGTCTCGCTGGTTACCTGTAAGTTAGCAGGAGATTTTATCACTGACCTGGTCGCCCCTGTGTCTACAAGAAAAGTATATTTAGTACCAGCTACATAAACCATCATCACCAGTTCTTCCCTAGTACTTCCCATTAACCTGACTATCTGTAGACTACAGGTATGACCTGACCCCTAGCGTTGACTCTCACTCTCCAATACAGCATTTACGGCCACAATTGGAGCTGGTGACTGTTGTAGGTTTCCTGTACTCTGTGTATATCCCTTATGGGGATAGCCAGGTACTCCCTGGTTAGGGGATCCTATCTTCTTCACCCTACAGTTCCTACTTACATGTCCCACTTGGTTGCAGTTAAAGCACTTTCGTGAGAGGGGTGGGTGAAAGGGTTGCTGTGTGGGTTGAGCGGTAGGAAAAGATTGTGGGTGTGGATAAGGAAATTGAGGGAAATATGGTGGTTGTGGATAGTATGGGTTTTGTACCTGTGTGTGATAAGTGGGGTAGGGTTGTGTTTGAAGTGGTGCAGGATTGGTGAGAATGTGTAGCTGTGCAGGTGCATGTGTGTCTGTTGGCTGTGATGTTATAGTCATTCCTTCTAGAGCTTGAATACTAACAGCCATTAGCTTCTCGCTCTGGGTCTCACTCTTTTTAAGGATGTTCTTATCGTGTTCATAGCGGATTCTATGAGGGTGTCTACAGTGACTCCCCTCTAGCCAGGTTGTGAGGTCTGAACTCGGGTCTTTAGGTTCTCTTTTAGACCATCCATAAGTACAGTGACGATCATTCCCCTGTGATGAGTGCTATCTTTAATACCCTCTAACCCAGTGTACTGGGTGATAGCCTGTAGACCTTGGTTACAATAATCCTCTGCAGATTCACTCTTTTTGTTTTATGGTGAAAATTTTGCTCCAGTTAACTACTACTGGAAAATATACACCCTATTGAGTTATAATGCGGGAAATGTTACCTTGGTTAATTTTGTCTGTTAAGGGCACATCTCCATCCAATACACAATCCGTGATAAACTTTGTCACGTCAGTATTGCGTGGAAGACAAGCCCTTAACACCACTCACCAATCTTTATTGGGTGGATCGTGAGTACTACCCAAATTTTTCAAAAATCTTTGGCATTTGGCTAATTCCTTTTTAGGATCAGGGAAATCATTCATTATGGAATTTAGGGCCTGATTCAGAGCCGCTCGTAAGCGGCCGCTCGTTCGCTCCGAGCGATGTTTGCCCAACTGCGCATGCATACGGATCGTAATATGCATGCGCGAACCAGTCAGTGCGGCCAAAAATCGTTTGTTCGCTAAATAGCGAATGCCTGCTATTTTGAGTGACAGGAGGAGGCATATGTGGGTGGTAACAGGGGAAGGTGCTTGAAAACGGGGAGTGAAGATCAGAACGCAGGCGTGCTTAAAGGTCAAAACGGGCATTTTAAGGTTGTGCATAATTAATACAGCAACGTCATTGACCACATCACTGGGTTATTTTATAGCCAGAACTGCTCGCAAGATTGTGGTAGCAAAAACCAACCCCAAGAATAGCGAGCAGTTCATACGCTGGTCGATGTACTCGATTAATCTAATAAATAGCGGACATGATGTAGGATGCGAGCGGCCAGGGGACGTATTTTTCCAAAAAACGACCGCAAGTTTTGTTCGCTCGTTCAGACCTAGAGGCGTGAACAGACCGCAAAGAGCGAACGGTTCATTTGAATAGCCACCCCTATTTTCTGGACGAGCGAGCGCTAATTGCGTCCGGCTCTGAATCAGGCCCTTAGCTCTGCTCTTGTCCAAGGACAATGCATTGCTACCTCCCTTATGGGCACTACACTGTTCGCATCACCATTCCCATTCGGAACCGTTATTGTCCAGATGGGATGCTGACCGGCCGCACTGCCATTTTAAACCATACATCACAGTACCTAATTGCAGAAGCACCGTACTTAGTATGCATAATATGGCGCGCCGACCCAAGCGGCGCTTCCAACGGCAGCACATCATCTAACATCTCTACCGTTTGCTTGGCCCCCATTCTGGGAGAACCCTAAGCTTTTCAATGGAGATTTAAACTGGTGAAAGGCAATCAAGATACTTTCACTTACCTGTGGAAGTCTTAACAGGACGCGCCCACAAACCTATGGAAGAATAACCAGGCTGCTTCCACGCACCTAATCCCTTTTTTACTACCTTTCAACTGCTAGCATGTAGGCATTCCAATAACACCTACCCTTTTCAGTGATTTCGTCCACCCTCTACCCAGTTCACAATCACAATTTAGCCAAAACTGTGCGGTTCAATTACAATGCTCAAATAACCCTAACTGATCACTGAATACTGTAATCACACTGGGAGCTGAACCTACAACAAAGACAACAACTACACCTGTTTATGTGTTAGAATGGTATCTACTACTGAGCTACTAGGTCGACCCTTGCGTCTAGTCCTTAAGGGTCCTACGATACCCTTAACTAGGGAACTGTTGTCCCTACCAACAAATACTCACTGTTACACAACCTTTTCCTGCGCAGAAAAATACACGTTTTCCCAGACTATGGCAACACTGATCAATGTATTTACAACAATGCTATCTATCAATATTACCGTGCACAAACGGCTTTGTTTAAAGATGTGGCAGCAATACAGGAAATACATATACGCTATTGTGCAACTAGTCGCATACACAATAATGTGGCTACTACACAACACGTATTATGACTTTTACGCTATAGTGCGACTTAGTCGCATACACAATAATGCGACTTCCCCTTTTTAACATGAAAAAACTATCGATGAAGGAAAACAAACTTTTTCCTACCCCGTCCCTGGATTCTCAATCAGCGCTCCTAAAGCCACAATAACAGGTGGCGGACTCTCAGCAACAAAGTGGTAGCAAATTTCGAAGGCACAATGCATTCTCCTGCTATGGCGCCTCCAGCCTTTTGCTGAGAGATCGCTACCGAGTGTTACAAAGTGACCGGTAGCGTGATTAACACTGCGAGCCCACAACTATGGATATCTAATTAAAACCTTTATGCAATCCTGTCTATACCTTCTAAAATTGTCATTATTTAGCGTAATGAGTCGCACAGTAAATAAATGCTTTCAGACTTTGAATGTGGTTCCAAAGCACAAAAAGTTATTATTCAATATAAAAACAGATGGTTACACGCTGTGATCTAAAGACAATTAGCGCAAAAAAATCATACATACCCAAGGTACAGTTGTTATATACGCACACGCTCTGGGCCCAGATACCGGCATCAGCATTAGAAACCTCCATCAACAGCACAGCAAGAAGACTCAAGACTGGGGTCAGAGAGCGCACATATATACTCTTACAGGGATAGGCAATACAATAGACAAGTTTGACATGATTCCATTGGTTCTTCTTAAAGGTGCTTCTGTTACAGGATAGTTCATAGGTCAATTCGAATGGACACAAACAGCCTCTAACAACCCTTTGTGTACTTTTTCCCACTGCATGCTAATCTAAGCTGCTAACATTACAGAATACATTTTAATATTTTAACTCTCTATAGTCCATAGTTTGCAGATGTATGTTGCGATATTCTCACCGATGATACCGGAAATCTGTGGAGACACAGTGGATCAGTACAACACCAAACACAGTCTGCTTACCATGTACTAAACCTTAGATATCAAATAACCTTTATTACACAACATTAATAAATAATGCATAAACCTTGGATATTACACTTTAATGCTAGGGAACCTTTTATGTAAGTGTGCAGTGTGTAAGTATTGGGGAACTGGGAAAAGACGCTAGTTAGTGTTGTGCGACTATGTGTTTTGTGGAGTACACCATGGTACGTGTTTTGCAGGGATAATCATTTTATATGTTTTAATGACTGTCTGTATTTGTATGGTGAGGACCTTTAACTTCTTTCTATTGCGTGGGAATCGCACGACGCTAAATAATAGCATCGCCGTATGTACTTATAATGGCGAGTTTCACTAAAAATGGCGCTGGGTGGTCAGTCGCAAAATGGCGTCTCATTGCCATTCGCAAAATGGCGTCGCCCCGATCTAATTTTACACCGATCCTGTCTCAGCCAATTATCCGGCTTCGACAGTCTACCCTTTGATAGCAAACAACATGCTATCATACTCTGATTTTAAAAATTAATTTAGGCTTACATTATGACATATTATTTATCTGGCTTTGACATAATGATAGCAAATAAGGTGAATGTAAATATGCATAAATTGCACCCATTTGGTGTACAAATCAGTATCATACCTTGAATGTGTACGTAGGGAGAGATGATAGAAGTAACAACAATAAGAAAAACAGAAGCTGTTTTTGAGGGGGAATCATTTCAGTAAGATTGTTGATGCACTACTGCTCACTAGGACAGTGTTATGGTCTGTGATATGGGTGGAATACTACTGGTTCCAATGTAACAGCCACACTCTATAATAAGAGCTTCCTTTACCACTACATCGCTCCTGCACAGCGTTAAAGATAGAACAATCTGTAGATGAAAGTTCACTTCCCACTTTACCTTCCTCAAATCTTCCTTTATGGTTGTTACCAAGTCACAGATTAGCTGACACACATTTGCAATCCTCAACACATCTCTGCATTAGGACTAGGCAGAGGCATAATTAGGGTTGATGCAGCCCTGAGCAAATTGAAAAAATTACACCCCATGAAAACTGTTCTTTAAAATCCTGACTGAATTTTTATATTGGCACGGAAACAGTATATGCACATACCATGAAGCTTTACATACCTAATGCAACATTAAATTGAAAAATCCTAAATTGCAACAGCTATTATCAGCCCTTCTTCTGTATAGAAGAAACATACATTACATGGTGTGGTATGAAATGAATAAAAAGAACCATGTTTTAAAAAAAGCGCCATCCATTCTTATCTGGAGCTTTGAACTGACAGTTTGCCTGATGATAGGACCTGCCAATGCACCGAGCAGCCATCTCTGAATTCGCTCTTCTGTCAACAAGTGGAAGAAGAACTGACAAATCCAGCAATCAGTGCAGGATCAAGAGTAGGAATATGTGTGCCAGTATTATGCCTCTCTACAGAGGACAGCTGTCACTCACAGAGTCTTGTAGAGACTATGGTACAGTATCTGTGTTGGTGTGTGTGGGGGGTGATCGCAAAGGTGGCCCTAGGATTTGTGGGTCCCTAGGCAAAAAATTAAAAGAGGCCTCATAAAACAGTACCACATACCTCATCCACTGCAATTTCCTAACTCACCACAACTCCCTGAACCACACCTCACCACAGAAATACTCCTCCCTCACCCTGATGCCATACTTCACCCACTGTAATTCCCCTCACTTACCTTCTCTCCCTGACCCCATATCTCACCCAATACCATTCCCTGTCACCATACCTCTCCTTGATGCTATGACTGCACTTTATCTTACCATCACTTCTAGACACCATTGGGGATATAAATGAAGCAGCAGCCTTGTGCTAAAAATGTTAAATTAAATTGTCCTAGCTTTGTATGATGCCCTTTGCTATTTATTACTCTTCCTGTTGGCTGTATTTCACTAAGACTTCTCTTTAACCTAAAGCTGCCATTATATTGTAACATTTTCCTGGACAGGAGTAGAGGGGGTCCCAAAAATAAAAATGGTGCGATAAATGTTATAATACACACTAATATACACACATATGCAAACATACCTAAATAGAATATACATTCTGATTGTAAGAGTGACATTAGAATAAAGGCTATCTACTCAAATACATAAATCTCAAAATAATTATCTATTCTGACTTCAGACCAGACACCCGGTGCAGTACCTCTAGACTCTCTAGCATGCACCGAAGCTGCGCTTGAAAAGGGTGTGGTCTCTTCCCGGCAAGACTACGTCACCTGTTTTGAACAGAACAATTGTTGAGAAAACATGAACAAGTGATGCAGGTCAGCATATAAGATTCTGGGAAGAGGCAGTCCTAACTACAGTGTACCGCAAGAATCTGGTTCCTACAGTAGCAGTTAAAGGTAAAGCACCATTGGAAGCGTGGTCCATTAAAAAAGCCAAGCATCAGTCACCTCCATGTCTTTGGGTATAAAACATATGCCCATATCCCTAAAGAATGGAGAAACAACTAGATTCCAAGTCCATCTCATGTATTATGCTTGGATATTGACAAGAGAGCAAAGGATACATTGGGACATGGTCAACCAAAAGCTAAACTAAAGTCAAGTTGTGTGAAGGGAGGCACACCGCTGAGGGGACATGTCATGTTCCGCCCAAAGCATGTGTCTAGCTCCACCTATGGGTGTATCTATTGTCACTCAGGGGGTGTGTCCTGCAGTGGCAGGTGAAAACTATAGTACTAAGAGCAGCATACCCCAGAGCTAGTTTTTCTATGGGTATCATACTACCAGAGGTTGTATAGTCAAAGCCAGAAATCATGTATCATGTGTTATTCCCTTTATATATGGTTGTGATGAAGGTATGCAGGGCATGGAAATGTTGCTCCCTCTGAGTACCTGTGTCTGAGCACAGTTTATGATTAATATTAGGCTTGCCTACCCTCCCAATTGTGTAGTAACACATTCCCTTCCCACCTCTTTAGTAACACATTTCCCTCCTTCATCTATGTAGCAACACATTCCCCTCACTCATCTGTGTAGTAACACATTACCCTCCCTCATCTGTGTAATAATACATTCGACTCTCACTGCTGTTGTATCATATTTTCCTCTCTCACTTCTATAGTAACACATTCCTTCCCTCACATCTATACTAACACATTCACCTCCCATAGCTGTGTAGTAACACATTCCTTTCTATCACTGTTCAAATAGGGGAGCCACACAAATTGCCAGTGATGTTTGGGGTGACAGTTGGTGTTTGAAAATTGAACTGTGCTGCAGCCATGATGAGTCAGTAAGTCATTACACAGGGGTGGAAACATTTTAGCCTTTTCAGCCCCTTAGGAGTAGAATTTTGAAAAATCCCTGCTTAGTAGGTACCTACATTATGGAAGGCATATACTTCCTGATTCTTGTTTTTCTATGGTCCAGTGGTGTCAATCAGTCAGGATATTTGATTATATATATATATATTACAACAACCAACCTCTCAAACCAGTGGCATAACTAGGTGCACCGTTGGACTGGCGGCAGGGGGGGGTGCACCGCCGGCCACAGTACAGGTCAGTGGTTCCTGTCAGTGTAGTGTGGACCTGCAGTGCGTGTACTACCTGGTGGCGATGTGTTTGTTTTAGCAACCAATGAGAGTCAGACAGACTCTCATTGGCTGCTGCACCCAGAGCTCCACCTCCTGGCTCCCACACTGGGTGAAGGGAGAGACAACATGACATCTCTCCCATAGTGCCAAGCGAGAGGATGGAGGAGTGAATGGTGGCAGGGGATTCAGGTAAGTTTTGTGCATCTTTGTGTTATATGTGTAAGGGGCACTACTGGCCAGGGACACTGTATAAGGGGCACTGTATAAGGGGCACTACTAGCTGGGGCATTGTATTAAGGGGCACTACTGGCCGGGGGCACTGTATAAGGAGCACTACTGGTCAGGGGCACTGTATAAGGGGCATTACTGGGGGCACTGTATAAGGGGCACTACTGGGGGCACTGCATAAGGGGCACTGTAAAAGGGCACTGTATAAAGGGCACTACTGGGGCACTGTATAAGTGGCACTACTGGGGCACTGCATAAGATGTACTACTGGGGGCACTGTTTAAGGGGTACTGTATAAGGGACACTGCATAATGGGCACTGTATAAGTGACACTACTGAGGGCACTGCATAAGATGTACTACTGGGGGCACTGTATAAGGGGCTCTACTGGGGGCACTGTATAAGAAACACTACTAGGGGCACTTCATAGGGGGGGACAACTACTGGGGGCAGTGCATAAGAGGCACTACTAGGGGCACTTCATAGGGGGTACAACTACTGGGGGCAGTGCATAAGAGGTTCTACTGGGGGCAGTGCATAAGGGGCACTACTGGGGGGCGGTGAATAAAGGGTACTATAAG
The DNA here is from genome assembly GCA_031769625.1 of Taudactylus pleione. NCBI lineage: Eukaryota > Metazoa > Chordata > Amphibia > Anura > Myobatrachidae > Taudactylus > Taudactylus pleione. The sequence continues at coordinate 15,186,938 of JAUIMM010000178.1, forward strand.
TGGCAGTACTAGGGGCACTTTATAAGGGGCACTGCATAAGGGGCACAGTATAACTGGCACTACTAATGGCACTGTATAAGGGGCACTACTGGGGGCACTGTATAGGGCACTACTGGGGGCACTGTATAAGGGTGCACTACTGGGGGCACTGTATAAGAGGCACTATTGGGGGCACTACATAAGGGGCACAATTGGGGGAACTGTTTAAGGGGCTCTACTAGGGGCATTGCATAAGGGGCACTGCATAATGTGCACTACAACAGGAGGCATTGCATAAGGGACACTACTACTGGGTACACTGCATAAGGGGTACCACTACAGGGTGCATTGCATAAAAGGCACTACTACTGGGGGCAATAAGGTGCATATGGAATGGAAAGGAATGTTCCCAAAGTGACGAGACACAGTACCACGTGGCCATTCTCACTTTTTCAGCAACGGCGCCTTCTGCTTGCGCACATACTTGGGGTAGGGGAGTCTCAGTTTTTTAACTTGCTCTGGGCTCCAAATATCCTAATTACGCAACTGTCACACTCAGGGGCATATTCAATTTGGAGCGAAAAGCCCGTTGCCGGACTTTTCGCCGTCATCGGAGGTTTTGCCGTCGAAAAGTCATCGTGCTTGTCCCCGCTTATCCCCATATTCAATTGCAAATCGGAGAAAACGGGACCCGGCGAAAATTAAATTGGCGACAAGTCCTGTCATTTTTGGGGAAATCATCCTGACACCCCCCAAAAGATGCTCTGACATGGGGGTTCACTGTGGGTACCCCCGAATAGCCCTGCAAAAGGTATTTGGGGTCTTTGAATGGTCTCAGAAAGTGCGTCTTTGGGACAGTGGTGAAGAATAGCATTTAGCCACTTTTTTGGGGGGAAATAAGTAGTCCCATCAAATTTGGGGTACCTGACAATGGGTGCAAGCATATTTTTAAGTGGCTAACGTGAATTTGTGAAAATCGTGAAAATTCCACCTGACGCAAGCACCTGCAATAAATAAAAACAAACCTGGGGCAGTGTAAGAACAGTGAAGACAATATCACTTGACAGCTATCTTCATCATGTTCTCCAAGAGATTTGTTACAAGTACATAAACAGTACCTACTGTATACTAACTTGTACTGTCAGGAACAGTTCAAACCATTGCTGTATGTTTACTAATGCGCATTGTATTCTGATGTGCTTGGCATGATATTGAAGGCACAGCTGTGAGGATGCTTATCTGAGTTATCTACTAGGTTTTCTTAGGATAGATAAAGGAGCAAAGAGAATTGCAGGATTTGCCAGATACATCGTATGGCTTCAGGGTATACAGCAATATCCAGCTTTGTTTTCATGATACAACCTCACAAAATAAACAAATCTATAAATGTCTATACATTTTACTCATCATAGTTGTTAATATTCCAGGCACAACAGTGCAACATATTCAACATATAGAAGACACCAAGATTACAAAAATAAAAGGGCAGCTATAAACGGTCTACAAGTAATGCGTAGCTCACAGTTTATCAGGGAACAGGATGGGTTTTTAATGCACAAAATTCTAACATATTCATTAAGCAAAGAGTGTGCTAAAAAGAATGTATGAAATACATTTGTGTCCACATATACTCATTCTTATTGTGCTCCAAATAGCCATCCTTGACTTCCAATAAAACTGCACAATGGGCCTTATGTAGTCGCAATTGACCAATGTTTTGGTAAATGTAAAACTGTACGTTATCCAGCACATCAGAGTTTTTATTCTTTTTTTATTGGTATACAGTGTACTTGTGCTACATTGATAAAACTTGTAGGTAATGTGACTGACTGGAGTTTGCTTTACATTCACTAAGGGCAAGGACACTGCACAAATAATAAAAGTCCAACTTTTAAATCTGTTCCTGGATGTTTAAGAAAAGCTATTCTAAAAATAACCTAAAACGGGTGTCAGGGAAATTTTTTACCGTTTACCCCAAAATATATTTAGATACGCTGACATTACCCCCTTGATTTGAAAGGAAGGAAATCATATAGTAGTGCCCCCATATAATGCCCCTGTAGTAGTGCCCCCAGATAGTGCCCCTGTAGTAGTGTCCCCATATAGTGCCCCTGCAGTAGTGCCCCCATAGTTTTGCCCCTGTAGTAGGGCTCCCATATAATACCCCTGTAGTGCCGCTTGCACAAAACAAACACCTTAATCCCTGCTCCTGGATCTGCCGCTGTCCTGTCCACCCGGCTGCTCCTCGGAACTATGGGAGAGACGTCATGACGTCTCTCCTATAGTACGCATGGAGAGAGCCGGAAGCTGGAGTTCAGAAGAGAACTCCAGCCTCCAGCTGACGCGGCGCTGCAGGGAAGGAGCCGGGCGCCCGCTGGTAATATTATAGAATGATTCATATGCGTGCCCGGCTGTCCGTCCATTACCCCCAGGAATTTCATTTTTACCCCATGTGAGGTAATTTACCCCTGTTCCTGACCACTGACCTAAAATAATGATAGCAAATAAGGTGAATGTAAATATGCATAAATTGCACCCATTTGGTGTACAAATCAGCATCATACCTTCAATGTGTACATAGGGAGAGATGATAGAAGTAACAACAATAAGAAAAACAGAAGCTGTTTTTGAGGGGGAAAGTACAGTAAGATTGTAGATGCACTGCTGCTCACTAGGATAGTGTTATGGGCTGTGATATGGGTGGAATACTACTGGTTCCTGTGTAATGGCCACACTCTACAATAAGAGCTTCCTTTACCACTACATCGCTCCCGCACAGCGGTAAAGATAGAACAATCTGTAGATGAAAGTTCACTTCCCACTTTACCTTCCTCAAATCTTCCTTTATGGTTGTTACCAAGTCACAGATTAGCTGACACACATTTGCAATCCTCAACACATCTCTGCATTAGGACTAGGCAGAGGCATAATTAGGGTTGATGGAGCCCTGAGCAAATTTAAAAAATGACACCCCATGAAAACTGTTCTTTAAAAACCTGACTGAATTTTTATATTGGCACGGAAACAGTATATGCACATACCATGAAGCTTTACATACCTAATGCAACATTAAATTGAAAAATCCTAAATTGCAACAGCTATTATCAGCCCTTCTTCTGTATAGAAGAAACATACAGTACATGGTGTGGTATGAAATGAATAAAAAGAACCATGTTTTAAAAAAAGCGCCATCCATTCTTATCTGGAGCTTTGAACTGACAGTTTGCCTGATGATAGGACCTGCCAATGCACCGAGCAGCCATCTCTGAATTCGCTCTTCTGTCAACAAGTGGAAGAAGAACTGACAAATCCAGCAATCAGTGCAGGATCAAGAGTAGGAATATGTGTGCCAGTATTATGCCTCTCTACAGAGGACAGCTGTCACTCACAGAGTCTTGTAGAGACTATGGTACAGTATCTGTGTTGGTGTGTGTGGGGGGTGATCGCAGAGGGGGGAGGGGAAGGCCTCAACACCACTGCTGCCCATCACCTGTACTGATGATCAACACTCGCCGCTGTTATTGTACCTCCGCTGATTCTGCTGCGGCCAAGCACACTGTTCACTTCTGACTAGCCGGCCACCACAACCCGCGGTAGCCAGCTTTTAAGTAACATGGCGTCATGTATTCCGGACTCGCGCATGCGCAGGCCGATGTTTCAGAAACCAGGAGTTTATTTACTCTTTGCGGGAAAGCAGGAGTCTTCATTAAAAATCGGGAGGGTAGACAAGTCTGAGATAGATAGATAGATAGATAGATAGATAGATAGATAGATAGCATACCCCTAATCTGTAACATTGCCTGTCACTGTAATGTGCTGCTTTGTATTTACAACTATTTTCAAGTGTGTTTGTGTGTGTATGTGGCCCTTATACATACAGTATATCCATTGAGTTGTCTTTTTAACCTGATTTCATAAAGCTGTGGGCAATCTAACTTGGTCTGCCTGTTCATTCAATACCCTGAGAGATCTTTGACAAGTACTTTCACTTGCAAATGATATGCTGGGGTCATTTATTTCTAGTGGTCTTAATTGACAACAGAACATTAGAAAATCTATGTTGCTAGTTTGCAACCATTTCAAATGCCCAGAGGAGATGAGGAGTTTATATATGGTTGATTTTTATTTAACCTTTTTGTATGCAAATATTGCTTAAGGCTTGACATTGTAATAAAGGAGAAGTAAACATGAAGGAAAATAAAGTTATACACTTTTTTATGATGCATAAAAAGTCGGTGCACAATGTCAGTCCACCTTACAAGTATTAGCATGAAACTACAAGTCCCAAAATAGATTGCTTGAAATGGCAAACCAGTCCCACATAATCCAATTAGCTCCGCAGCCAGTCCACCTGTACCAATATCAATAGGACTGAGGTTGGCGTCTTCCCCTTGGTAATCCACTCCTTGTATAATCGATTTTTCTAAAGGTAAAAGGAATACAGGGGGTGCCCCATAGTGCATCACAAATAAAATGTAATTCAATCAAACAGCTTCTCCATGTCAAACCATCCATATGCCAAGCAACTTCTCTATGCATTTCATCATTGAGACTTCATCAGGGGGCTGGCCTGGCGTTACGAAGTATTCATTTAAGGGCCGTATGCAATTAGTTTCGCATCCACAGAAATGTTTCGCCTGCCCGATTTTTCGTCGACATCGCGTCTTTTGGACACGGAAACTTATCGTGTGCATCCCCACTATTCGCCATATTCAATTACAAACCACGCGAAAACGGCAAGAGGCAAATTCAGAATAGGCGGAAAGTGCTGTCAGAATTTGGGAAATCAGCCTGAACCCCCCAAAAAGATGCACTAACATCGGGGATCAATGTAGATGTGTCCGAATAGCCCTCATAAAAGTGTCTGGGGTACTTAAGTTGTTTCAATCACTTCTTATTAGCGTCTTTGCACAAGTGGTGAAGAATGGCATTAAGCAGTATTTTTTGGTGCAAATAAGTAGTCCTGGCAAATTTGGGGTACTTGAAAATGGGTGCTAGCATATTTTTATGTCTCTAAAGTGAACTTTTAAAATGTGAAAAACCACCCTCATACATGTACCTGCAATCCCAAAAACATCTGACCCATCCTTACAGCACCCCAAGAAATCTATATCGCTAGTTTTTATGCTTGTCCCCCCACTTTGTACTTTTTCGCCCCCAAAATGAAAGTACTTTTTTGGGGTGTTCTTATGTTTTTTTTCCAGGGATCTTTTGACGCAGTTGTCCTTTGGGGGGCTGTCCCAAGGGTTCTGAGTGGTTTCCCCATGTTTGCACCCAAAAACAAAAATGTTGCCCTTCTTTTATCCTACTATTCTTAGGCGAATCTTTACAATACATTGGCTTTCCGCGTAGGTGAAAACCGTCTGGAATTGAATTTGGAGATATGTTCCGACCATGCGAAAAGCCCCAGTCCGCGATACTTTTCTAGGAAAACTGCTTTTTGCTTCTAATTGAATACAGCCCTAAGTGTGAATCACCAAACAAAAAAGAGAGTGTTTAAATAAGGTAAATCCATCAAATGGAACCACTACAGTGTTCATATTGCAACATACTAAACAACATAAAAATATATTACTACATTATTTTCAATACTTTACATTACAATTGATCAAGTTTCAAATTAATTATTCATATTAAATATATCTAGAAAAGAGACATACCAATCTTGAAAGTTACTTACACAAGTTAATTAATAACTATCAAGTTAATTATTTATATACAAGTGATCAAGCAGAGGTATTTTATTTTAAAAACAGAGTATTTTTCAAAACCCTAGTCCAAACCATAAGGGTATAAAGTATTCAATGTAACTATCCAATATGTCTCTCATTTTAACAAAAAATTATGTCTGTCACCACCTCTATGATTTAATACAACATGTTCTAAACCCATACATTTTAGTGTCTGTGGATTACTCTAATATGCTCTAAATTTTTTAAAGCTTTCTTGGTTTGACCAACATATCTATTTCCACAGCCGCACTCCAGCAGATAATAAACATCCTGTATGTTGTGTTGTAGCTAATAAATAAAAGGTATTTCCCCCCCTTTTGGGCTTTGTCTGCTGTGTTACAAGATGGAACCATGAGTGATTCAATTTAAATTTATTTCCACTAATCAACACAAAGTACTAGATAATGCCCCATTGACAAGTTTAATTTAACCATTTGTTGAAATTAAATAGGAACAAAAAATTTTAATGAGTGAATGATAAAGTATACCTCCCCTTCCTCCTCTCCCCCCCCCCCTGCTCCCCCTTCCCCCTCACAAACGCACACACACAAACACAGATTTAATACTTGGTAGAACAATTTATAGCTCTGAGTCTGTTTAGGGAAGTATCCATCAGTTTTGCAAATTTGCTCCATCTCCATCATGTTGTATGGGGGTCTGTGGCGAACATTTTTTAATTATGTACCCAGAGATGTTCAATTGGATTGAATTCTGGGCTTTCTCAAGTCAACTGCAGGACAGTTCAGGACATTAACCTTTTTGTTTTAAGACACTCTAGTGTGACTTTTGGTGTATAATGTGGGTCATTGTAATTTTTAAAGATAAATCTTCTTCAAAGTCCCCGTGCTCTGTAGCAGGTTTTTCTCCAGGTTTACACTGTACTTTGCTCTGTCCATTTTCCACTCTATTTTATGAGCTTCCAAGTCACTGCCACTGAGAAGCATCCTCATAACATATTCCTGCCACCACTGTGCTTTACTCTCGATGATGTATTCACTGTGATGTGCAGTGTTAGGTTTGTGTGAACATTTCACTTATCATTGTAGCTGAATATTTAAATTTTGGTCTCATTACTAAGCCATAGAATCTTGCTCTCTATTGTCATGTCTCCCACGTGTATTTGGATAAACTGTAGCTGGGCTTTAATGTGAGTTCAACAAGGACTTTCTTCTTACCAACCTCCCATACACTTCAGACACATTGAGCCAAACACAAATTTCTGGCAATCAACATTATCACCTCATATTGTGGAACAGTTACCTGCTCCAAATAGATACCTATGTGTCTGTCTTGTGGTCAGCATGGGATGCATTTTGGGTGAATACGCCCTTACTGCACTTTAGCTGTGCTTACATGCTGCATCCAACCTCTCTCCTGTCTGCCTTAGTGCAAGTGCAAAATTAATTTTAGTCGAAATGGCCACAGATGACAACTTGGAACATGAAGGGAAGAAATTAGCAAATTGCTTTTATGTCCAACTCTACATGAGAAATGTAAAATATACTCTGTGGATTGGTAAATTCATATGTTGAGCAGATCCAGCGATGAGCTTTAGTTGTCTGTAATTGGGTGTGGAGTTAATACTTAACTTTTTAACAAAGCTGCAATGGAATATCAAGTAAACACTGAATAATTCTTTTCCCTTAAATTAATAAACTCAGATCTGGATTTTAGTAGTCTTTAGTGACCAATTTACCATAGGCTGTAGTAGCTGGACAGCACATTGTATATTGGTAAAAGGCAACATTGCAGGTATAACAGGTCACCAATATTTAGTAAACCATTGCAAGCTGTTATAAGAGACGGTGATTGATAGTGGTTTTCACGTTTTGTTAGTTAGAAGTGACCTTTTTCTGGAATTGTAGTTGATGTATGTAATTGTGTAACCAGAGTCCATGTAGGCATTTCTTTTTTAAAGTAGCTAAAGGCATTTATGTGTGAAAGTTGCAGAATCATCAGGATATTGGGCCAGATGTACTATGCTCTGAAAAGTGATAAACTGGAGAGTGATAAACCATCAGCCACTCCGCTCCCAACTGTCATTTTTCAAACACAGCCTGTAACATGACAGTTGGGAGCTGAGTGGCTGGTCGTTTATCACTCTCCAGTTTATCACTTTTCAGAGCTTAGTACATCTCCCCCTTTGAGAGATAGTCCCATAGATAAAGTTTTCAAACTCTAAACATTTTGTTAAGAGTACATTTGAATGAATCATTGGACACAGACCCACTCCTTAAAAACAATAAACATAACATTGTTAGAAATATAATCAGCAGAGGCGAGTTTTTTGTGCAACCAGTTACATTTGCCATAGCTTTGTCCAGAGGTGCGGAGTCTAGTGAGGGTCAAGTGTTCACCCAGCAGAAAAATGTGGACATTGCTGCTCCCACTCCCCTGACTAAGCACCGAGTGTATTAACTCTCCTGTCTTAAATATCCACAGCCTGCAGAGGATTGGCAGTGGCCGGGAAGTGGGCAAAGAGCAAAAGACATATAGGAGTTTCAAGATTACCAGAACATGAACGACATGTAAACGAAAAATGAGCTGCTGTAGCTCAAAGGGCAGAGACACTGGTCTCAAGGCCACAAGATCCTGGAGTCATGTCCCATACAGGACATTAGGTTTTTTATTGTGGGATCAGGACGCTACACTTCTAACAAACTTAGCTATAAAAGAAGCAAAGGTATCCTAGACACAGGGATGTAGTAATAATTAATAACCAACTTATATATCTAACATATAAGGCTACTATGTGGTTAATGCTAGCTCAGGTTGGTGGTGCTCCCCTGGGTTAACAACAGTACAAATACATACTCAGAAACATTGTTGCAAAAGAGACTTGCAACAGAAAAGGAAGAACCCTTTGTGGGGGCACAGCTTAATATTCATCTAATATGATACAGATTATATGGAAAGATGTTAATATTAAAATGTAACCTTTAATCAGTAAATTAAAATATCTGGAACAAGAGCACTTGTATAAACAGTACCTAAAATAATGTGGCACTAATTGTCAGAATATACAGTATATCCTGTTATCTAATTATTGGAGAAAACCAAAATACACTATTAGTGCATAATTATACATATGTCAGTAATAAAGACATTTCTTTCATTTTGTCGAGGTGCATTGTGAACGCGCCACCAAAAAATTCCGAAATGCCAGGTCGAGCAACCTGGCATTTCAGCCCTGCAATCGAGCAGGATTGAACACGGGAACAAGCTGGGTTGAAGTGCAGTGTGAACGGGTTATCCAACCCAGAACTCAGCAAACACCACTGATTGGATGTTCTTGGGTCTCACTTGATGATGTCAGCAGCCAGACACACAGGCAGCACACTGCAGACAACAGCAGAGGCAGCAATCTGGCAGTCTGAAGGGTGTTAATACTACTACTGTCATTACAGTGATGGCTAATTGGAGTGATGAAGAAGTAAACTGTACACTATGCTGCCAGAAGCTGCATCATGCTCTCATTGGCTGAACCAAATAGCAGTAAAGCACAAACACTCATGAACTCAGGGCTACACAATGATAATGCATCAGCCATGATTCCTGCAATGCTGGGAGCAGTCCCCACCCCTCCCTTTTGTTCACTTTTGTGATCTTTGTGAGCCTCAAAAATTAAATTTTTCATGACATCCATAGGGTTTTACAGGGCTGACCCGGGTTCAGTGTGAACATGGCTAACCCAGGAATAACCCAGATCGAAGGTGTAGTGTGAAGGGTCTGACCCGGGTTGCAGACGGGTCTGCGATGTGAAAGGGGTATTAATCACATGGTAAAAAAGATAGTATAGTTTTTATGTAATATCTTTTTTCCACCAAAAACCCAGGTCTGACCTGTGTTTTCAGACATGGTTCCAACCCAGGTCAGAACCAGGTTAATACCATTTGCACAGCACCATCGATCTGGGTTTTTCTCAGGTCATCCCCATTCACACTGAACCTGTGTCTGCCCTGCTAAACTTGTGAGGTCTTAAAAAGTGGGCGGTGACTGCTCCACAACCACCAATCAGCTCATTTTAGGCATGACCCAGGTCAGATAACCCGAGTTGCGTGTTTATACTGCACCATTACCCAAATCCACCCTGGGTTCGGCCCTGGTAGCTACCTGGGTTGGATTGCCGGGTCACTTGACCCGGGTCATTTTTCAGGGACCCTTTTACACTGAGCTGCGACCCGGGTAGACCCAGCAAAAACCCAGGTTTTTGCTCTGGTGTGAAAGGGGTATTACTCTCAGCACTTTTGCAACAAAATTTCTATTACTCAGACAATGCAGCAGCTGAAATACCATTTATAAATGGCAATACTAGATGAAATTGTAATCAGTTAGGCAGATGTCTCTGTACTCACACGTGTGTGTCAGTGGCCAATAGTGAAGAGAACAAAGTTGTAATTTTACACAGCAAAAAAACCCTTTTAATGCCTGTGTGCACAAATGCAGTGAATAGGCAATATCGGGGTATGCTATGTTGAGCTTACAAATAGAAAAAAGATAAGGTCACTTCTGCTGTTCATATAGCTCTAACCGGCTTGTTTACCAGTTCAGCACAAGATGATGGGACATACAGTAAGTGATAGGCTTAGGGTATTGACATGTGGCTAATCCCCATGCCCTCTAAAAGCGAAAGGTGAGACAATGGTCAAATAAATCTGCTTAATAATGTGGATAGAAGGCAGCATAGGCTCATATGGGGGTTGTAAAATATTGACCTAAATTGAAAGTTTATGCCAGCAGACACAAGGGGTAATTGCATGCCACAAATGCTTCAAAGCCTGACTCTGCTATCACAGGAACCATTAGATTAGTTTGTCACCTAGGGAAGGTATACAACTTTATAGAACCTCTACCCTGAGTCATATCCTCTCATAGGAGAAACGCCTGACACCGGAGGGAAAGGGGTGGGGTCTAGTCTGGTGTGCATACTCGAGTAAAATACTGCTTGTGCTCAATAATTCCACATAGCATAAAGTTACATTTAATTTAAGATCCGAGAGCTGCATCAAAAGATGGAGCACCATCGCAACCATCGGTAACAGCATCTGCCATCTGAGAAAGCCAAAGGCTGCTCAGAATTGCCATCTTACCTGTATAGCTGAGGCCAGGAAATCTGCATCTTCCGAAGCAGACCCTGTCATTGGCACTTCCTGAAAATGGGAGCTACACACCCGTTTCCGGGAACGCAGGCCAGTGCTACCCTCTCCCTGCCCCCAAATGGCTGCAGCATGTCAATCAGTACAGTGAACCTGTAGTGCATGCACAGTACTCCCACCATCAGAGATGTACAAACACCATAGGGTACCTGGTAATAACTAATTAATAAATAACTAAGGCCCTCATTCAGAGCCGTACGCTCTGAGCAGAGCGCGCGCTCTGAATGAGGGCCGGGCTCCATGAAAATGGAGCGTCCTCCTGGACGCTCGTATAGCTGTGGGTCACCACCCACAGGCTATACGAGCGTGCATTTTGATGGCCGCGATGGTCGTGACCATTGCGACCATCGAAATTGCGAGCCGGAGCCTGCGGTTGAGGTTTTCAACCGCAAGCTCCGGAGTGATTTTGGCTCTATCAGAGCCAAAATCACTCCCACTGACATCACTAGTGATGTCAGTGGGCCGGCTTTTGACGGGAGGCGTTCCCGTGGGAACGCCCCCGTCAGGGAGGCATGCCCCCGGCACGCCTACCAAAGGGGGCGTGCTGTCAATCAACATTGACAGCACGCCCCCTTTGATCGGACACAACGAGCGAAGGACTTTCCTTCGCTCGTCGCGTCTGGCGCATGCGCACGACGGAGCTCCCTCCGTCGTGCGCATGCTCAGTCCATAACATCGACCCACTTGCGAGCGGACAGCCGCTCGCGAGTGGGTCTGAATCAGGCCCTAAGTTTGTGTAGGAGGTGCAACATTTATTTTTGACTATGTAAATTTATATGCATGGTTTTACACCTACATGAAGAGATTTTGCTTTGCAGGGAGACATATTTAAGTGAGATTAAAAGGGTGAGTTCCTCATATTTACTTTGATTTTAATTATTTTCTCATTCCTTTCAGCATGCCCCATTGATTTTCCAAGTTACACCTTTATTTGTTTTTGATTGGAGAAATGCACAGTTAACAAAATGAAGAATGGAACTTTTAGTAGAATTGCTGCCACGTCATCACAAAGTAACAGTAAAATGCAGGAATGTAAATAGGGTCACTGAAATAAAGTTTGAATCCATCACCAAAGTAGAAGAGAATTACAGACTTAGCTAGAAAAAGTAAATGTAGAGATTAGTCATAATTGATTAGATTACTGTGCTGGAACACGGAGTACAGTGCTGTCAGGTTAATGGTACACTACAGAATAGACTCCAATATCAAATGCAGGAAGAAAAGGTTGTTGTAGCAATCAGAGTAATGCCACCTATTGTGCTGCAACTATTATAGCTCACGCTAAGAGCTGTCATTTGTACAGAAAGTAAAATGTAACAATTTTGCTAGCATATATGCAGTATCATATAACTTGCATTTTTTTTATATGTGACTGTAATTGTACACAGTACATGTAACTGTACTGGGATTTTCACAGAGTTTTGTGTGCAGGAAGTAGTACCTTGCATTATTTATTTAAGTTCCACCCTTGGGGTGTATACAATTGCACAGTAAAAGTGGGGGTACTTTTGAAGAGGAATACAAAGTTGTAGATATCATTTACTGTAAATAAAGAGAACACAATAAATCAAATAACATATTTTAATTCATCTGTTGATCAATATGATGATTAAAAATCTATTGCAACAAGTATGGGAATGTTTAGGATTCAGTAATTAGTGTGACCTCCTTGAGCAGCAATGACTTAAGTGAAATGTTTATAGTAATTTTGCTACACTTTTAGATACAGTATTCAAAAGTATATAATACACAAATTAAACATTAGTCATTAGAACATTAAATAGCAATAGCCAGGGCTGCCATCAGAAATTGGCTGCCAGAGCCCATGTACTGGTGTTTTTGTATGGGAAGCGATAATACTAAAGATGGCCGCCACAATGATATTGAGTTCCAATGGAGACTAGAGACAAGGTTGTCAGCAAAAATACTTGAACCCTACATAGTAATAGAAATTCAGAGGTATTAGTTGCATACATTTGCAAATATACGATTAAGCGCTGGGCCAGCTTCAAGGCTCCTCTATACTGGCATCCCTAACATTCAAGGGTTCATGTCTGAGGTGCAGGACACCCCAAAAGAATCCAGCCAAGGACCATCCCCAGGGCATCACATGAAAAAAGGAAAAAAGGTGATAGTGAAGTGTAATGTATAGATGTGTAAAGATAATCAATAAGTGTTAATATAGTAAGAAAGAATTAAAATTACATGAATAATAAACAACAAAAAAAGTGATTGAAATTGTATCTATGTGTGTTAAGTGGTGATGCCCTTAAGAAGCCCAGCCAGATCAACCCCTGGGGCCCCATGCCCAAACGCTTATGCCAAAATAATTAATGCTACCTAATAGTAGCACCCACTCTGGTCATATAATTACATATTGATGTACTGCATGATAACAGCACATATATAAATATATGTAAGCCGAGAGCTGACTCACCTAGGAGGTACCCCAGAAACCTCCAAATGGCACTATATGAACCAGCACAGCCTCCCTATGCTGACTCCCCCCCTTAAGAGGCTGGGGTTCTTAACAGCATCATCACTTAACACACATAGATACAATTTCAATCACCTTTTTTTTTTTTGTTTATTATTCATGTAATTTTAATTATTTCTTACTATATTAACACTTATTGATTATCTTTACACATCTATACTTTACACTTCACTATCACCTTTTTCCTTTTTTAGTGTGATGCCCTGGGGATGGTCCTTGGCTGGATTCTTTTGGGGTGCCCTGCACCTCAGACGTGAACCCCTGAATGTTAGGGCCGCCGGTATAGAGGAGCCTTGACGCTGGCCAATCGCTTAATCATATATTTGCAAATGTATACAATGTGTATCTCTGAATTTCTATTACTATGTAGGGTTAAAGTATTTTTGCTGATATTGTAGCAGTGTGCTGGAGGGAACACCCTTTTCTTCTGTGGTTCAGAGTAAACCTCGCCCTTTACAAGCACCTGTGCAAGACCATTGCAATAAAAAATTTAGTGGTCGCTCACATCAGCTTTGATGTGAGCGACCACTATATTTTTATTGCAGTTCTAAGAGGCATGAAGGGAGCCAGCATTTGGAGGATGTGCTGGTTCATATAGTGCCATTTGGATGTTTCTGGGGTACCTCCTAGGTGAGTCAGCTCTCTGCTTTTTTTCTGTATGGATCAGCCAATTTTTATTTTTTTTTGGGAACAATCTGGTTTATATTTATCTGTGTGGCCAGCAAATGTGATTGTTTTTCCTGAGGGGAGCAATGTGTTTTTTTTTTCATTTCTGTGAGGGCCAGCCAATGTTATTTTTTTCTGTGGGGGCCAATGTATGTTTTTTTATTTCTGTGGGGGCCAATGTATGTGTTTTATTTCTCTGGGGCCAATGTATGCACATTTTATTCCTGTGGGGGCCAATGTATGTGTTTTATTTCTCTAGGGCCAATGTAGTGTGTTTTATTTCCGTGGGGGCCAATGTATGTGTGTGTTATTTCTTTGGGGCCAATGTATGTGTGTTTTATTCATGCGGAGGCCAAAGTGTGTGAATTTTTATGTGGGAACCAATGTGTATGTTTTTTCATTGGTCGCGCATGCCACATTGCCGGTTGGTGTGCCAAGGCAATTTTAAAATCTTGAGTAGTGTGCCTCGAGTTGAAAAAGGTTGAAAATCATTGCTCTATGGGGAGCAGCAGCTTAATTAAAGTGAGGATCATTTTTAGTCAGACTAACTCCCTTTCTGTTTCCTGTTTGGTGTTGGTTATACTATTAAATTGCTTAATTGGTTGAAGCAAGTCTGACAACACTATAAAAATGTCCTCCCTCAAATGTCTTGCTGAGAGAATTGAAAGGAGATATATTTATTTAAGGGGGAACATACTAATTCAGCCCATTGAATTAAAAGAAAATCAAAGTGATATGCATGGGCTGTTCAATAAATTAGAGAATATGTGTATAGTAGAAACAAAACACTGGTGGGACCAGCTGACCTTACAAAGGTATTTAGACCAGAATTTAATCCCTAGGGGACTGAGGGTTCTCAAAACTTCCACTTTCAAAGAGAACAAATAGTTCACAGAAGAGTGGAATATCATTGCTCCAATAATCTAATGAGGTTACTCATTAGACATAGAGAAACTAGAGTAAATGAAATACAACATGAGATAGAAAAGATACAGGACCTTTTGAAAAGCTTTGTAGGCGATCCTGGTTTCCAAGAAAGGGATTAAAGTTAATAGGAAGGTGGAAGATTTTGAGAAATTCCTAATGTCAAGGAATAATGGTAAATTCACCAGAGATCAGACGGGCTATGAATGAGGTAAAATACACTCATTTAATCGAAAAAAAGGATGTATCCAGGCTACAAACATGCAGGTAATATACGTGAGGGTTCTCGACCCTCTAGACAAATTAAATTTCAAAGGTCATATAGGGATTATAGACCAGGAGACCATTCCAATACAGAAGTTTCCCCCCTCAAAATTAGATATGATTTTTAATCAATCTGATTCACCACAACAAGACCTACATACACCTAGATGGAAACAATCTTAAGATAGAAGGGGGGGGAGGAGGGAATCAGATGACCACTATAGAGAATCAAATAGAGAGATAGATTTTTGGGGGGAGAGTTACAGATACCAAAATCGTTCCAACAGAAACCAAATAAAAACAAATTGGCCGGTAAAAAGTGTTTGAGAATCAGGGGAATGAGAGGTAGCAGAGGAAAACCAAATAAAAAGTGTGCGCTTAAACTAAAAAGTAAAGGAGTGTTTAACTTATCGTCTAAAATATTAACAGAAGAAGAGAAAAAGCATCTGGAGAAGGGATTAAACTTCGTACAAACATCAAAGCCCAAATTTGTTTGACTTATTTATTGATTTAAATAACTGAGCAGAAAGCGATACTTTGCTCTAAGATCCATCAATAAAAAAGGAGAGATAGAGTCCCCTATCATCCTGGATAAAAATAGAAGAAAACAAAATAGATGATGTAAGAGAAGAAAGACCAAACAAATGTTAATTAAAATCTGATTTTTTTCCCCTTCAGTATAGGGGACCTTACATGGAAAGCTTTTATGAGGCTACCATGGAACAGTTTAGACAAATGTGTGATAAAACAAAGAAGAACCCCTGAAAAATAATTTAAACAATAGAGAAAGGTCAGCTTTGAAAAATATATGTAGCAATTCTACAATCATCATAAAACAAGTTGACAAGGGAGGGGAGGGTGTTGTTTTGAATACTCTGGACTATTCAGTGGAAGCATATAGACATTTGAACAATGAGGTAATCCTTCAGTAAAGTTTTGAAACAATTTTGAAATGCCTGTTAGAACATGCCCTGATGGTGGATGCAATAGCCAAAATAACTTCATTTTTTTGTATGCAACTCACCTGGTGATACACACGTTTAATTATTTGCCAATAATACAAAAATATCTTTAGTTTCACCACTGGGGAGGCCTATAATTTTGGGGGTGGGTTCTATGACAAACAATCTGTTTAGTAGATAGTTATTACAAAAGTATGTGAAGGATTTAAAATTGTATATCAAAGACACTACACATTTTTGAGATTGGAATGGAAGACTAGTTATCACTATATTACGTGTGATGTAGAATCTCTATATTCTAATGTAGAACATGAATTAGGTTTTAAAGCTGTAGAATATTTTTTATCACTGGACACTTCTATTACTGGTGTTACAAAAGAGTTACTCTTATGGGCAATTAAGTTAATTTTATAATACGATTATTTTATTTTTGATTCTCAGTTTTTTTCTTCAGACTTGTGGTACCACCGTAGGGACCAGATTCACTCCGAGTTATGCAAACCTATTCATGGGATGGTTTGAGGACCACCATGTGTGGTGGAAGGGTCTCACAGCAGGTCTGGTCCTCTACGGTTGGTACATAGATTAACTTTTCTTTATTTGGGATGGAGATATTAATTCTATTCACAGTTTTGTAGACAAATTAAATCACAATTGTTTTGGTATTAAACTCACTAGCACAATTCACCAGTTGTCCATCAATTTTCACAATATTGCCATCACCACTGGGGATAATCGGATTACAACTGAAACTTTCATTAAGGAAGTATCTCAGAATATGTATTTGAATTATAAAACTATGAACAAAGAAATGGCTGCCAGAGCCCATATAGTCTAGAAACATAGTTGAGATGATTACAAAAGCTCCTGATAGAGCCCGAAGATAGCAAAATGGCCATCGGAGCTCAAAAGGAGGCTTGGCTAGCTATGGTTATTGGGGCCTAATAAATAAAGAAGGCTACCAGAGTCTAGAGCGAGGCTTGGTTTATATTGAGAGGTGGCCACCGGAGACTTTTAATAGATGGCAATGAGAGGGAGGCTTGAAATGCATAGCATTGAGTGCGCATGCACGGCACAGCGTCCTTATAAAAAGTTCCGGGGGTATAAGTAAAGGCTTGGGGAAACTATCTGAGGAAGCCGCTGATAGTAATAAAAAGGCGGAGAATCACATTATCCTGACTTTCCAACTGTTTGAAAAGTTCACTAAATTATCCACCACTGCATTCTGGAAACAACTAAAGGTACTGGTACGTGGGTTCAATTAACCACTTATAGGACTGAATGTGACACTGTGAAAGTGTGAGTCTCCACATCCCGAATCCCAAGTCCCGGTACTAGCAACATAAAGCCCTTGTTGCATCCAGAGCCAGATTAAGGGGGGGAATCAGGGGGTGAGTAAACCTAGGCCCCCCTCTCTCAGGGTCCCCCAGCAGGAGCAGCCACCAATCCAGCTCTGACGCCAGCAGCATCTCTCTAAGCAGCAGCAGCTCTCCCATGCTGCTGCTGGAGAGGAGACAAGGCTGAGCAGCAGAATTGTCCCATGCGCTGCTGGAGTCTCCCCTCTCTGCAGGTGTGGCAGCAGGGACAGGATGGACATGGTGACTGGGCGGATGGTGGATGCCTGTACGGAAGGGTAGAATTTGTGCCCAGGCAGCAATGCTCACCTGGCAAGTAAGGCTGCTGTGCATGCTGGGGCCCTGTCAATGTGTGGGGCAAGCTACACATAAAGAATATCTATGCAGAGGTAGAGAGGCTGCAGCAGGAACTTCCAATCATCCTGCCATGTGCTGAGAGCCATTCAAGCACATCTGCACTCAGGAGCAGCAACTGGGAGCACTGCATCCTCTGGCAGCCAGTAAGTACCCTGATTCCCTGTACCATCCACTGCTGTGTCCTCATCCCCATCCACCCCATCATCACATAACTTCTGCCCACTAGTCCCCAGGCTTAGAAGAGATCTTCTCTTCCCCACTGCAGTCAATTACTACCAACCAGGTTCCTCCACAGCAAGTGGCGTGGCACTGTGTGGTCAGTGAACACAGGACAGAACCTGCCAGGTGAGGTCACCCCAACTCTGCATTGCTACTACAACATGTGCAGTAGTAGAGGCAGGCCATTTTCAATAAAGATATGGGACTACAAGTCTGAGCCGCTTACCTTAAGCCTGATCTGCACACAACTCAATGACAATAGGCACAGCTAGGCTAGTTGGGGAGGGGGGGGGGCACCAGTGCTCTTTCTCGCACATGGCACCAAAATGTCTAGTTACGCTCTGGGTTATAGTGTGTAGCGAACCTCAAGTGGGGAGATTGCTTAAGCGAGTCTGACATATTACCATGGTGTATGATGACTTTATACTAACCAAGCCTCAATATTAGATGGAGCTTTGCTATTAGCATCACTAACAAATGCTGTATTTTTTCTTACTAATATTGCATGGCTGAACCACTAACATGGATAGTCACTAACATTTCTTACCTGGATCTAACAAAATAATTATCCCAATTATTGAGAAGGTTGCCTGACATTGTGAATCTATAGATTTATGATATTGCAATTTTCCTTTTTATAGGTTTTTTATTGTATTTTAATATGTATTTGTATGCAATTAAATATATTATTGTCTAATATCTGGTTGAGCAGCGCTTCCCTGGGGGGAGGATTTATTTCCTTCTCACACTTTTCGGTAGTATTGATTATATTAGCGGTTATAAATTCCTCTAGGCTGAGCAGCAACTTAATTAAAGGTAGGATCATTATTAGTCAGACTAGCTCCCTTTATGTTTCCTGTGTGGTGTTGGTTCCAAATAAAATACACTGAAAAAAAATACATTGAAATAGCCGGATCCAGAAGGAAGGGGAAGTGCAGGACACAGGGCAGGGATGGCTGGCTTGACTAGGGGACAGTGACGTGCGGTGAGGTCAATGTCTGGAGAGGCACACATGGAGATGGATTTGAGTGTTGGGAGCCTGTCTCACCACCTACTCACTTTAACTCTCCCCTCACTACACTAAGCTTCAGTCCATTGATTTTCCTACCTGCATCTCTGTGTCTTCTCTTGCTGCTGCTGAGCTCCAATTTCCAAACACTGCAGTACACTTCCTGGTCATATGACACATCCAAGGTGTCCACCAGTGCTCAAGGCATGCCTCCATAATCAAAGTCATGCCTCTATTAGCTCTCTTTCTGTGCAGCTTACTGCCCATGGTGTGGCCCCACCCCCAGCTCTGCAAGCAGTGTATGACTATTCAGAAGCCAGGCTGAGCTGTTGCTGCCCCATCTCTTGTTTCCCAGCAGTCCAAGGGAGCATCACAAAGCTGGTGAGTGTTAACTATAAATATAATTACAATAAACAAAGAAGATGCTTATAAGTTAGAAATATCTTCTTTGTATGAAATTATAATTTTTACATCAAATCTCAGGAGTATGACAGGGGAGGCTCTGCCTGAAAGCTGAATAGCCCTGGAAGGGAGCTCCCGAGCTATCCAGTTCACCACACTGTTCCATCCAACTAAAGGAGGGTGCGAGAAGAAATCCGACTACAGTGCTGACCATGCGGCTGTTTGCCCACTTAGTGGGGTGCTAACAGCCTCGCGGCCGGCACTTTAGTTGGAGAATGCCAGTTCTCGTGACTAAACACCCAGGTCAAGTTGCAAGAACCAGCATTCTCTGACTTAACAGCTTTCCGACAAAGTAAACACCGCGGTGAATTGAAACAGCATGGGGCTATTCAGCATTATGCTGAATTGAATTCCCCCCAATAAGCTCCAATTCACACACTGAACATTCTCCTGTAGAATATGCTGAAACAATCAATAATTCATAGTTCTATCAATGATAGGAGGTGTGCAGATGCAGCTAAAGTAAGGTTGGGCATATTGTTGGCATGTAACCATGAATTGTAAACAAAATGGTTGCTGAACAGAGACCTTGGGGTAAATTTACTAAGATGGGAGTTATATTTAAGAAGTGATGTTGCCCATAGCAACCGATCAGATTCTACTTCTCATTTATCCAGCACCTTCTAGAAAATAATACCTGGAATATGATTGGTTGCTATTTACAACATCACTTCTAAATAGAACTCCCATCTTAGTAAATTTACCCCCTTGCCTGCCTAGACTTGACTCATGAGTGCTAAACCCTGGTAAGAATGAGCAAAAATGTCTCAAACAAACCCATGCATTCAAATACTTTTAAACTCCTGTGACAATGTTTTAAAGGTTAAAATACAATACAATGAACACTTGTTTTACACAAAAACCCTAACCAAGGTGGCTGCCATCAAAGAGACTCAGCTAGATCCAGTCTGTTATAGCCGCTGGTACAACTTACAACCTGCACCGTTACAAAAAAACCTGTCCCCCAGCACACTAAATTGTACCTGCAACAATACTTGAACACTATATGGTAATATAAATTCAGAGATATTTGTTGCATGCATTTGCAAATACATGGTTAGCCACCAGGCCAACTTCACGGCTCCTCTGATACTGGTGGTCCCTGTACTGCATGATAACGGTACCCACTCTGGGCCATGTAATTGTCTATTGCAAGGTCTCATGGTAAAGGCACATACAGAAATACATCCAAATTGAGAGCCAGCTTACCTGGGAGTCACCCCTGAGACCTTAAATTAGCACTATTAGAACCAGCATGCCCTCCAAATACTGGTTCCATCTGTTCAAAACAACAAACATAACAAAGTGGAAGCTCCTCAAATCAATTTGGCAAAACTCTTCAGGTGGATGAAAGGGAGCAGTCATACTTAACAAAAAAACAGGAAGAGTGGTGTCCCCCATATGTACTCCAGCACACTAAATTGTACCTGCAACAATACTTAAAAACTATATGGTAATATAAATTCAGATATTTTTAGCATGCATTTGCAAATACATGGTAAGCCCCCAGGCCAACTTCACAGCTTCTCTGATACTGGTGGTCCCTATACTGCATGATAACAATACCCACTCTGGGCCATATAATTGTCTATTGCAATGTCTCATGGTAAAGGCACATACAGAAATACATCCAAATTGAGAGCCAGCTTACTTGCAATTTTACCCACATACAGTCACTGGCTGGTGAACCATATCCGCTCAAGCTCCACTCCATGCTAAAAGGTGTGTGCATGAATAACTCAGTACTTTTGTACCAATCACATTACTGCTGAATAAACCACCCCACTGGTGAGGGTGAATAAACCTCCCTCACTGACTGAGGGAATCCACTGTTGAGTACAACTAATCTGCTATACCACTACCAATTGTATACACACAGGTTTATCAAACTGAAAGGTGTAGGGAATTACACCAAATGGAAGTTTGAAATGAAAATTCAACTAAAGAGTGGAAAGGTTGTGGAAAGTAAAAATTGATCCCGGTGACGATATAAGCACAGATGATGTAGATAGTCATGGTTACAATTGGTTTTATTGTTGAACAACATGTATACTCTACCATACATGGGAAAGTGACAAAAGACATTTCTCCAGCACTGCAAGAAGCTGAGTATGGGGTCTAATGACAAGAATTATTCTGAGGCATGTATTATATAATACCAAGCAATATGAGTGACTACATTGACCGGTAATGCTTACATATCAGCAGCAACTAAAATCTGAAGGCGTTAAAGTATATGATGAAGAGATCACCATGTAGAACCTGACAGACATTTATATGGTGATATGTTTATATGGTGATGGTTGGGTAGGACTGCGCTCTGCTGAGTGGGCAGATGTGATATGTTAGTGGGCTGAAAGGTGTGCTATATGAGTGAGTGAGGTGCTGCACTTCCTGATTGCAGGCGTACCGGGTCCTGCGTAAAATTGGATAGAGACGGTGGGGTATGGAAGGTGTGCTTGCCCTGTGGGTGCAATGATGATGGGGGAGTGTTGGACTGTGTATGTGGTTGCTAGTGTGTGTGGTGCGAATGAGTGGGGAGGGGTGGACCAATGGAATGACAGAGGCGGACACAAGGTGGGAGTAAATGATTTTATTGGAGTAGTCACAGTGCTTCTCCTATATAGTCCCGGGCAACAAGGTGGGTGTGGTGTTGGGTGAGAAAGGAGGGGGGAGAGACTGGGGAGATGGGTCGACCCTTTCAGGGGGCTCCTTTCCGTGCAGTTCAATAGACCGGTACGTTACCCCTGCTGGACACTATGGTTGACAGTCTTGGGAGTCTCGGTGGGTGAGGGGGGGAGAGCAAGAGGGGTGTGGTGGGTGGGTGTATTACACCTGGCGGCGTCCCGTGTATGAATGAAAAGTCTCGAAGTCTTGTACCTACCAGTAGGTAAGGCCTGCGGTCGGTAGGCCATAGGGGTGTTGCATTGCTGCAGTTCCTTGTTGACTGATTGAAGCTGCTGCGGTGGTAAAGATGAGTAGCTGTTGTTCAAGAGGATCTTCTATTTTGCAGCAGTCAGTGACCGGGTGGTGCTGGTGGTTGTGAATGCAGCAGTGGGACTGAGTTGCTTGTGGGAGCTGCCACTGGTGCCGGGTCACTGGGGTGGGTCCCCCTGTGAGAGCCGGGGGTGCGGTGTGGGTCACCCTTCTGGCAGTTAGATGGACTGCCCGGGACGGGCTTGATGTGTGATGATCTGTGGTCTGTATGGTTAGGGTGGAGGCGCTTGCAGCAGCAAGTGCAAGGACGATGCAAATGGGATGGCTGAGGCCAACCAGTGGTTCCCATGGGGATGAGGAGCTTCAGTGGGAGTAGGCCGTGGGTCTGGAATGTGGGCGTATGGGCGTTTTGGCAGGGGTTCTGCCTTCAAGGAGGTAAGCTGATTCATCCATTGTCTTACACACTCTTATCCACACACTCCCACCCTTTAATTTGTTTATGTTTAATGTTACATGTCTGTCCAGTGTAAAATTGCACACATATACATATATGTAAGATGGCCCATTAACCCCACATCTTTCCATTACCATTTAACATTCATGCTTTTGGTAACAAACCATTAGTGTGATACTTTTATTATAAAATGTAATTTACATTTGCATGCTTTGTGTTTTATTACACCATTTATATATATTGAGGTTAGCACTTTGGTATATTGTACCCAATTTATTCTCATAGGGAGTTTGGTTATTTCCTTCTTGAGCAACTTCCAGTACAGGAGTGACAGGACTTTAGAGCATTGGTACAATAAAAACCTAATTTTGCATCCTTGGCATACAACAATGTTATGTGATGATGACAAAGATGTTGCAGTCTATAGAACTTTAGCATAGAAGATTTGGTCATCTTGGATATGACAGTGTTTACAAATTATTGCATGGGATGGTTGCAGGAATATCTGTGACTTATACAGAAAAACCCGTATATGAAAGCTGTATAACAGAGAAACAGAGCCGTCAGCCATTTCCAAAGTTAGCAAGCAGAGAAAAATACTAGAGTTAGTACATACAGATGTGTATAGTCATGTAAATCAGTTGATACAGATTCTGCATTATGTTCACTGATGATTTCACAGAAATGATACAGATATTCTTCATTAAAGAGAGGTGTCAAGTAGTGAAGATCAGTGCAAACTAAAATAAAGACTTGTAGACAATCACACAGGTCACAGACTTAAGACCCAAAGATCAGATTATGGTGGATAAAATCTATACAAAGATGTGGAATTCCTCCTAAAGAACACAGATGAGTCCTCATCTTTGCTGTAGTCGTGCCAAACAGTCCCTCTTGGTGCACCTGGTCCCTTGAGACTCTGCTAGCACCTGGAATCTTTTGTACATCTTATTTTGCAAAAGATGCATCCAAGCCACAATGCAATGCAACTATGTTGCACAAGGAGACTGTGCTGATATGTGACACTTGTATATCTATATGCGACTGAGCCTCTCAATCAGCATACAAAGTGCTATGATGTAACGGATGCTTTTTTCCACACCAAGTTCCGTTTTTAGTCTCAGTCACACACAGATATACAAGTGTCACATATCAAATTAATCAGCAGTTTCCTGGTCCATCCTAGTCACATCACAGATGCATTTTTGGCAAATAAAGATGCCAGACGCTAGCTAAGTTATTGTGCTGCATGGTGTATTAAGGCTATATGAGAGAGGATACATCTGGATGGAATTGAACATCAATTGACCATTATGTACACTCCTAAACAGGACAATGTAAGTGAGTGAGAAAACCACACACTAGTGGGGAGAGCCAGATGTTTGCTAAAGGATGCAAGCTAAACTAGCAGTTTTGGGTGAAAACAGTATTCACAGCAGTTTACCTGAATAATTGTTCACTCACAGATGCCTTGAAAGACAAAACACCAATTGAAGCATGGTCAAGAAGAAAACCAAGTGTAAAGCATCTCAGAACTTTTGGAAGTACTGCCTATGTACACATACCAAAAGAGAGACGACACAAGCTAAATTCAAAGTCAATTAAGTGTATCATGCTTGGTTATTGACATGAAAGTAAACTGTACAGACTCTGAAATCCAAGTACTAGAAAGCTTGTGAAGCCAAGAGATGTCATTTTTAAAGAAACAGCACAAATGAAAGAAAATATAGAATTGAAAATGCAGAGCAAGTATGTGTCAGTGGATATGCCAGGAGCCTAGAGACATATCTGAATCAGAGGCTACCAGCCGTGGACGTCCAACTAAAGAAATGAACTACTGCCAGGTCATATATTGGAATACCACCAAAGATATGACAATGAATTTGCTAATGTTGTGCTCAGTGAACCTCAATACATCCAGAAATCAAAGTCAAAAACTGATTGGTGGGTGTGGAAGTTAAACATAGGCAAAGAGACTCTGCATAAGGATAAACCATATGTTCCTTTATTCCTATTGAATAGCCGCAGCTGAAAATTAAGAGGCAATTTCCCACCTCACTGCAATACAAAGAAACTCTGCATAAATTGAATTTCACAGGTATGGAAGACATCGACAATGTTGAGAGCAACACCAGTCATGAGTTTGTGAAGAAAGAGACTGTTGATTAGGATTGCACAGTCAGTGAGAAAAGTCTTACTGATTTTGAAATGTGGACTAGAGCCATTTGAAATGATGATGCTCTCTCATTTAACTAACCTTCAAATTTTTACAGGTTGCTCAAGAAAGCTAAATGTAAATGTTGTGTAACATGGAGAAGCTTATAGTGAGGGGGGTGTTAAAGCCAGAGAGCGCTACTGTTCATTCTCCATGTTCGCTCCTTTATGGAGGCTTCAAGCCCTAAACAAGATGGCTGCAATCAGTAGTTCTGCGCATGCAATGTACCATCTTGTGGTTTCTTACTGTGCTGGAGGGCCGCAGTGGGACAGAGACATGTTCTGCTTAGCAACAGAGAGATACTGCTAGATCCAACTTGTAACAGCCACTGGTACCGCTTATAATCTCCACCGTTACATATATACAGTCACCAGCTGGTGACCTGTATCTGCTCAAGCTCTGCTCCATGCAAGAAAGTATGTGCATGCATAACTCTTAGTACGGCTGCACCAATCACATTACGTCTGAATAAACTACCTCACTGGTTAAGTACTGGGCTGTTCACTGACTCAGGGCATCTTCTGGTATGTACAACTACTCTGCCATACCACCGCCAATAGTACATAAATATTCCAATAAATAAAGCATGCTGTCATAATTGCATCTTCTTCATTTCACATGCCCCAAGCCCCTTGTAGTTTGGAGCTGTACTGTATTTACTGTATACTGTATACAGCCATTAAATGAAATGTGTATGCATGTACTCTATGTGATATTTTACACTTTGTGTTCTCACAGTGATGTCACAGTTTAAGTTGTGTCCTGGGTACATCTGACATAGGTACATGAATAGGAGGGTGCTTCATTTGCAAACTTGTGTATTTGCCAATTTTGTGATTACATTTGTGCCCACCTCTGTATAAGCTCTATGGGGCCTATTCATCATCTCTTAATTTTTACAAAAACAGGTGAAAATTTAAATTTTCACCTGCAATTGTAAAAATTAATTTATTGGGCCATTCATAAAGAAGGTATCTTCCTCTGGCGGAATGGCTCGCTGTCCCCATACACTAGTACGCTGCCAGAATTCATCAAGCTCCAAAAATACAATATTTTTGGAGCTTGAGTGTAGAGCATTTGCCATCTTTAGATGGCGAGTGCTCCAGCTCTGGGCTAGCAACCCTATGGATCCCTCCACCCCTGTTCGGCTCCTTCTGCTGGACGTCGGGACTCTTGTGCGCATGCGTGATCTGTAGGTAATGCTTGAGCACTAGCGTCACTGCTCTGAAAGGAGCAGTGAAACACTTCGGGGAGACAGCTGATTTTCGATCAGCTCTCTCCACGCTGGAGCAATGATAAATTGCTCTGGAGCTGGCTTTGAGTTAGAATGTTAATTATCAGGGTCAGAACATACCCCAATAGTTAACATCATGAATAGACCTTTATGTGCCTTAGGGCCCTATTTATTACCGCATTTTCACCTAAATTTGCACTGATAAAATAATTTTTTTCTCTGAACTTTAGCATTGTACTTTTGAAAGGACATGGGCTCCGATAAGAGCCCGTCCCAGTGAAGAGCTGGAAGCAGAGTGATAGCTTACACTGGGGGAGGTGTTCTAAGCCTTGGAGAGTGATAATGTGAGAAGAGATAAAGAACCAACCAATCAGCTCCTAACTGTCACTGTACAGGCTGTTCTTGAAAAATGGCAGTTAGAAGCTAATTGGCTGATATTGTATCTCTCTCTACTTTATCACTCACCAAGGCTTGGTACATCTCCCATACTATAACACTGCTTCTGGGTTCAGGTCCTCCGCACATATTAGGCATACTTGGCCATTGGTGGGCAAATGTGTCATTAGGGGTCGATAAAACAGCTTGCAATATAGAAGCCCGTAGGCATCTCCAGATGGCATTAATCCAGCACCATAGCTGCTCTGCTTGTGGAAATGAATTAACCAGAGTAGATTTAGGCAATATCTGCTATGGTCCCCACAGCTAGAATCCTGGGGATGATTAATATTTGTGCATACCCCCAAAAATGGGTGTTTTTAGGGACTATGCCGCTAATTAATAAATATTCCCCTTAATGAGGATTGGTGAAGTTCAAGGTCTTTAAAAATAATTTAATAAAATTTTCCAGCCTAATAAGCTCCAACAACACTTTTTCTGATGTCATCAAAACTCTTAGATGGAAGCATGGCATGAGTACAAACTCGTGAGGTGAAGTCCAGACATTCAAATAAACGTATATTTACTAAAGTGTGGGTTTTTAGAAGTGGAGATGTTGCCCATAGAATCAGATTCTATTTAACATTTATCTAGCACATTCTAGAAGATAATAGCTAGAATCTAAATGGTTGCCATGGGCAACATCTCCAATTCTAAAAACCTGCACTTTAGTAAAAATGCCCCTTATTATTATCCCAATCACATTTCTGACTCCACTTAACTAAACTGATAGTCCTACAGGTTCACATACTTTTTCAGATAAAGAAATGTAATAAAGTAATGAATAAAGATAACCTTTTGTTTGTTCTTTCATTTATTGGGTTCTTTTTATCTATTTTTTTGCCATTATGTCACATTTATGCTAATATTACAAAGTTAAAGAAACACAGTGGCCGGTGGCAGTGTTCAATAGGTTAGAATCAAACAATTGGGGGTTAGCGCTACTGAAAGCTGAAGTGAAAGGTTTAGCTTTGCATACAATTTTAATGCTTACAAAACCTCGCTTCTTGATTGAGAGTTACAAGCAGATACTGCCATTAAATTGGGCAAAACTTTGAAGCTGAAAAATAGGAACTATTCTGAGCATTGGAATAACTAAATTTACATAAACAAAATTAAATTGTCAGGGATGGATTTAAATAGTAGAGAGAACATTAAACAAAATGACACAAACATATGAAATTAGAAGATATGTACTGTTTTAAGAGAAACATAAAATAGCAAAGGTCATCTTGAAAATTTTATTTAGAGAAAAACATCTTTCAATAGCCCATATAATTATAGAAATTAGAACATACAGTATAGCTTGGAGCAAAGAAGTCAGAGGGATGAAAGATGCTTTCAAATAGATTAAGGCTTTTAACAAGGTAAAAAAGGAGCATTGTTCTGGGGAATAGACGCATTAGAACAGCAGAATTTTCACTAATAATTAGAGAGTAAGTAGTACTGTAGGTTAGAGAAAATTTGTAGAAAAAGGAACTTAAGGGTAATGGATAGGAGGAAGAGCCTTTCAGAGGTTATGGGGTCTATTTACTAAGCAGTGTTAGGAGACAGAGTGAAAAGTGACAAGGTGTCAGCCAATCAGCTCCCAACTGTCATTTTTCAAACACAGCCTGTGAGATGGCAGTTAGGAGCTGATTCGCTGGCACTTTATCACTTTTCACTCCGTCTCCTAACACTGCTTAGTAAATAGACCCCTATATAAGCTAACTAATCTAGCTCTTGTCCACAGCGTCGCCCATGATGAAATCGCTTCTGAGAAAAAAATATATATTTGAGGTGTTCTAGTTGTTTTGCTTTGCATAGGGAACCTGTTGCAGGAGTGGCCCATTTGACCAGCAGCACTATACAGACTGTTGGTAGCAGCGCCTTCACCCACCACTTACACCTATGTCACAGTGTGCCCTGTGATGTTTTATTATGTTTGTATTATATAAATATATTTTTGCTTTTGGATATAACTTTTTGACAATATGTTATTGTCTGATGAAATACTCTTTTGTTATTGCTCTTACCTTTTAAAACTTTCTGATTAAAAGTTATATTTTACTAGACTTATTTCTCCTTAAGTGTGCCCCCACCTTTTTCCTTTTTCAATATTATTGATAGCAATTGTGGGGAGCACCACTGACCAACCAACTACACTACCAATGTATTTGGATAACACAGTATAGTTGGACCACTTCCAGATATCCGTTGCATATCACATATCTACCATTTCTATAAATCTCTACCACCCTCCCTTCTTCCTGTGTGGTTTTCCTTAATTTTCTCATCAATTAGAAATGACTGTGACAGCCTGCAGCTTCAAAAAGAGGGATTACTTAATCAGGGTGCTTCTGAGGAAGCCACCGAAAAACCATGGAGGCAGAAAGGCGGGGAAGCGCGTCAAGGAGCTGCCACATTAAGGAGCCGGTTATTATATGTTTGTCCAAGGTTGGTCACTGATATTGAGCAACATGGATATTCAGTGTGGACTTTTGGGACTCCGCTAAACTGCAATATCGGATGCCACCAGCAGCTAGGAGGAGTCAGAAATGTATGTTATAAACTGTTTCATAAACAGACAGACCCAAGGGACTCCACTGATAAGCTGTATTATTGGATGATACCAGCAGCTAGGAGGAGCCAGAAATGTATGTTACAAAACTGTTTGATAAACAGACAGACCCAAGGGACTCCACTGATAAGCTGTATTATCGGATGATACCAGCAGCTAGGAGGAGCCAGATATGTATGTTATAAACTGTTTCATAAGCAGACAAATCCAAGGGACGCCACTGATAAGCTGTATTATCAGATGGCACCAGCAGCTAGGAGGAGACAGAAATGTATGTTAGAAACTGTTTCATAAACAGACCCAAGGGACTCCACGGATAACCTGTATTATCGGATGACACCAGTAGCTAGGAGGAGCCAGAGATTTGTGCTATAAATTGTTTTTGATAAACAGACTAACTCAAGGGACATTTTTTAGCAGTTCTACACTGGGAGCTAAATCCTATATTATTTTACAAATCTCATTATACCAGGATTGAATAACACTAGATTGTATGTAAGTAACTAGTGGGGTGATTCAGCAGTGCAAGCTAGTGCACTGCTGATTGCAGTTTCCCGATGTTCTGGAATCTGCGCATGCGCAGGACCCAATCTGCACATGTGCAGAACGGGTCTGCGATTACACATACAGTCCGACAGCAGGCTGTCAGTGATTGACAGTCTGCTGCTTTTTCTGGATGG
Organism: Taudactylus pleione; assembly: GCA_031769625.1. NCBI lineage: Eukaryota > Metazoa > Chordata > Amphibia > Anura > Myobatrachidae > Taudactylus > Taudactylus pleione. The sequence continues at coordinate 15,217,035 of JAUIMM010000178.1, forward strand.
AGATGGGGCGGTGACGGCCTTTGTTTCTCAAAATGGAGGCGTGTCGCCGCCGTTTGGTGGGGGGAGTGGAGAGGCCAGGATCTCCGTCGGGTTATGGAGATTTTGCGGGTCTTTTTTACTCTCTGCGGTGGCCAGCTTGTGTGGCCCCTTGGTCACTCAACCGGCTGATGAGATTGCAGATGATCCGATGCTGACCATATTAGTGCTATCTAAGCTGCTACCATGTTAGCAGCTGTGATAGCAAATGTGTCCACAGCTGAATCACTCCCTAGGTTTCAAATTAAGATTATATATGAATTTACAGCATGCTATTCTAACTACCGATTTACTCACCAACTTACATCTAAGTTGGTTCTAACCTTCATGAGCATGGACAATTGTTTCTAATGAAGCCATTTGTAGTGATTATGGACTGCTGAAATTCAGCTTAAATTAATGGGAAATATTTTAGCCATAAAGTTTTATATATTACACCGGCCGTGTGTTTTTGTTTATGCCATTTTATATTATTTTATTAAATAAAATTAATCTGACAGTCAATGATTCTTTTTATATACACATTTTATTATATTTATACAATTTATTTTTAAGAAATTCAACTAATCTGGCACATTTTCTGCAAAACTGCAGTTATAACGATGCTTTTGATTATTGCTCCCATGTATCTTATTTCATCAGAGAATGAGTTGTAGTTGCTGATACAAAATGAGTTTATATATCTTCCCTAGATATCTTTTATTACATTGCATCTAGCTAGTGTGAGCAGGGGACAATTAAAACCCATGCTAGATAAATGGCAGTATGCTGACCTAGCAAAAAAGAACAGGCCAGATGTATTCAGTTTAATAAAACTAATCAAAAACCAGAGAGCGTATTTCCCCTACTCTTTAGGACCTGGATTAATAGCGAAGATCTCTTAATGTTTCAAAAATAATAGCAAAAAAAGGATACATGAAAGCCAAAAGCACGGACAAGTGGTGTGTGCGTCGGTTATGAATGAATCCAATAACGTACATGGTTTGTTAGGACTGTGGAAGTATGTATTCTGTATTTCTAGGATTAGATATAAATGGAGACCATTCTTTTTCCATGTCGGGAATGGAAAGATAAGAAGCGGCTGGTAAATTGCCACAGGCCCACTTTATGGGGCTGCAATGTGTCATCATCACTGGTGTACAACAGCTGACACAGCGTTAGTATTATGACTCAGTTCCGGATATAAACGTCTTTTATCAAAGTTTAGACATGAAAACGTAATTGAGGCATGATTTTTTAATGTATATATATATATATATATATATATATATATATGTGTGTGTGTCAAGAATATCATAATGTAAGGAATGGTACCTTGACAGAGTGTTTTGTGACTGCAGTTTCCAAAATGAAATATAGTGTGGGTCTTTGGTACTATTCTGAAGAGTTAGAGAGGGAGAAATATTTCCATTGTCAATAAGTTTTCAAAAAGATTAGTTTAATTATAAAAAAAATCACTGTAGACAGACCAAGTTACAGCTCCAAAAAATTGGGACTGACCCACCAGAATCAGAACATGTGGTAGACTGAGATGCTCTCTGTTCAGTACAGGAATTTGGCCCCTGTAAAAGTCACTCAAATCCATAGGCTTGCCCATTCTTCCTGCTTTCAACACAGCAACTAGAAGAACCGACTGTTCACTTGCTGCCTAAAATATCCCACCTCTTGGCAGGTACCATTGTAATGAGATCATCAATGTACAGTAATTCACTTCACCTGTCATTGGTTTTAATGTTATGGCTGATGGGTATATAACATGCCATAGCAGTTACTAAAATCACTTATAGCTAAGATGACTGTAAGCGGCAAGGTAATTATGCACACAAATTGGTAGGAATGTGCTGATAGGGGGACATTGTGTCTGTGCTGACAAAATCTGGTGGCAGCATTATGCTGTGGGACTGCTATACATTAGCAGGGAGAGTGCATTTACTTAAAACAGCAGTAAGAATGGATGGTGTCAAATACTGGTAACTATTACAAGAGAACATGTTTTTTTTCTGCTAAAAATCTGAAGCTTGGGCACAAGTTCATTGTATTTGGTTAGTTTCAAGTCACCAGACAGGAGTCTACATACAGGCATAGCACACAAGAACAGGAGTAGTGGAGTATACCCATTTCTGATGCTGCCTGGCAGGAGTTACTGGGATCTATACAGTCAAAGAAGGCAGTGATGGACATGTCCCATCTGTGGCTGTTTTGGTAATGTGGCATCTTGAGGTGGGGTCATACTGCCAGGACCTAGGTTCTACAGTGCTCTGGGGATGGGTGCATGGCTGAAATCCACTGGAATCATTTTTATATAAGAATAGGTGGATCCATAATAATCAAGAGGCCCCTTGAATTCACCTCCATAACTTTGAAATCACGCCCTTCTGAAAAAGTCCCCATTTGCAGGAGTAGAAGTAGAGAAATCCCTAAGATAAGCACCCAGTGTATGAACTGAGAGGGGAAAGCCCATATGAGCAAGGGGTCTTTGTGAGAAGACCCATCATATTGAAGAGATGAGGGTGAACCATGAAAGAACTACTGCTGCAAGTTAGCCTTTAAGGGGTGTGAATACAAATCTGAGATGTTGATGGCTGAGAGGTACCATAGAAAGGGTAGGAATGTCAGAAACTTGTGCCCATTGCTGCTACTTGATTTGCCCGTACTGTATAACATTTTGTTTACCACAATCCAACCTCAGTACATTTTCCTGAATTAGGAAAAGTGTCTAATTTATCTATATATTTGCTTTGACCTGATAATGTTGAGCTAAGGTCCAAATTATTAGCTTTGCATTTTTTTTTCCTTGTACAGTATTTACTATGTGATACTTGTTATTAAGGAGAAATGTACGGATACTAGTGCACAAATAAATGTGAAAACAGTACAGTCAATAAAATAAAAAGGAAATATCAGGATGCTAAAGATTACAGCACTTTTATCTGTCCTACAGTACCCAAGTGGTGTAAAACAACCACAAGACTGGTGATAATTACCAAGTAAAACAGCATGTGATAGAAATGTTTTCATAGGTCTTAGAATTTCACATAATAATATGAAATAATATTAAATTGCACACCAATATGTATTAATACATTGGAGCCTAGTAAAACATTTATGCAAAGCAAGAGTTAAGAGAAAGCAAACGGCTGGGAAGTTACACTTTATTGGATAAAAAAAGTTTCACTATATGAGAATTATATGTATTATTCAAGTAACTTCTGCAGATATAAAAATGTTATACAAGTTACCCTAAAATTACATGGCAAGGCTGGCGGAGCATAAACAAATTTAGATGACAGAATGCCTGTGTTAGTTAACATTTGAAATGCTGATTACTATTGAAAGCTCATAGACATTATAACAAGAAACACAAAAATGAAGTTAAATATAATTTTGGACAGCTATATGATACATGATATAAAAATAATAAGCAAATGCACTCCACAAATATAGAAACACCCATATCCATAAACATATGAAATGTCACCAATGAAAGCGCAGCTGCTCTACTATTTAAAGTACATAATAAACAGATGAACAAAGGGAAGGAACATATAAAAGCACTAAATGCTTGGGGTCATAGCTCTTTAGAAAGGAGGCACATAATGAAATAGTAATGAATCCTCAGTGAGGAAAATGAAATCTAAGATTCATGTTAATGTTCACAGAATGCAAAAGGCATTTGAAACTGTGGAACTGATCATCAGTCACATCTTCCAGACACTGGCCTCATACAGTATATAAAGATAAAAGACATATTACTGAGCACAAACATTATACACGTCTTGTGCACTTTTAAGAGCGAATATAATTTTGGTTTGCACAAAGTTCCCTTTGGAGCATACAGGCCATACCGTAACATTGTGATTTGTAATGCTATTTGTTTGTAAAATGTGCTTCACTGGCTCTTTTAGCGTGAAAACACAGACCATCCTGCATAACCTGAAGGCTACTCAGATGACCAATGTTCATGCAGATGGAGCAGATCATAAAAGCATACAGTGGCCGTCTTTCTACTACAAATGCCTCCTGCTGCTTTTACATATTTGCACAAAGCCACAGCTGCTGTGCATTTAGGGCCTGATGCAGCATGGATCGCAACTGCTAAGGCATATGCAGGCAGTCGATTGTTGCGTACTGTGCATGCATATGCATCGCAGTGCGTGAAGGCACTACTGTGATTGCAGACATCACGCAGACCCATCGCAGAGTGATTGAGAGGAAGTAAGCATTTTGGGGTGTTGCTGGGGGGGGTGACATAGCAGGTGTGTCAGTGCGTTTGAACGCCGTTACAGTGGCGTGCATAAATTAGAAACTGCGATGGCATACACAGCTTGAGCTCTCAATACGTAACGGAAGGATAGCAATTTCTGAGTAAGGTCTGACCTGGTGTAATTGTGTGTGAGACTCCGATTGTACTCAATGTTACTGATGTTTTCGCTGGATTGCAAGGTATTACGGATGTGAGACAGGGGAAGTGGGCATATTTATATTGGCCTGTGACGGCATTGCGATTTCAAACATTAGCATATTTTCACAGCTGAACAGTGTGTGCGATTGCAACGGTGATCGCGTTAGCAATCCGTGCTGAATCAGGCCCTTAGTGTCCATCTCTGGAAAAGGCCCTGAATACAGAATGGTGGATAGGCACCCTTGCATTGTAATTGAGAAGAAATGGGAGTTAATTTAAAATGTAAAATGTTCATCGAAACAAATTGTAGACATCTTCTTCCCCATTCAAAGATCACTAATGTCTAGCTCAGTATTTCAGATGGATAATGATGGTTCAGAATTATTTCACCGTCAATAACTATATTATTTCAGCACATGATAACAACAAACTTATACAAATGACAACTACTATTAAATAAGTGTTAACTCAAATTAAAAGCAGATCTAAATATCCTCCTTATTATAGTCACATTTGAGTAAATATAAGCCCCATTACAATCAATCATCTATAAAGTGAAACACTGGAATAAAACTGCTATCTGTAAATAACTGCAGACATATTTGTTCTGTTGGCTGCAGTCAGAACAGTAAATGTGAAGAACTATCAGAATCTAATTTAGATACAATAAAAGGAAACTACAATCACTGGTTACACCACATGCCAAGCAAAGTGCAACAATGTAATAGTATTTAGTAAAGATTACACTGTAACTAATGCTGAGGCAACAAACACAGCAAAACAGACAATGCAGAAATAAATGGAACAACTAAAATCATTTAACAAATAGCCCCTCTCTTTTCGATAATAATATAAATAATCCTCCTCTCTGATTTATTAGATTGGAGTCATTATAAAGATAATACATTCTCATGTACACATTGATCTACGTAATTATCTCTCTGGTTTATATACACTACTAGAATTTAATCACTCTTCATCCTATTGGCACATCTGTTTACTTTCAATTATTTTATATATTTTGTACTTTTGGAATTATAATTTTTGGTAATATCAATAATATTTAAGTTTTTAATAAGTGCATTGATATGTGTCTTGGGTGGACCTGAATACCTCATATGAACACTATATGTTATTTCTTTCTATTCAGTCCTTTGATTTTGACTTACAAACATACACTAAATAATAACAGTGTGATCCACTGTATCTGTATGATCAGTTCTTGGTTTCGATTTCTTTATTTTTAAATCAGAGCTATGTTTATAAGTTTTCTCTTTCATGATCACTCAATCAAGTATCAAATACAATGGATGAAACGCGTTCCATGATTAACACTACAGCACCTTGTCTGTATTGTGTAAACATGATTTACAGCTGCAGTCATTCAATTGGACAACCATATACATAACATTAATTTACCTTCCACCCTCACACTGTGCTTCAATATTTATGTACGATACCAGAGTAATTACAATAATAATGGTTAATTGTTCCGAACCCATAAATTTGAATCAGTTTTTTTATTTACTATCTCCATTTGGGTCTCTTATATTACATTGATAATGTCAAACAAAGCTTTAAGCTGATGTCAAAAGTACTTCCTTACAAAGTGATTTAGCAGATACTATTTCTTAATGACTAATAACCTTTCAGAATTGACTTGCCCTGCTGAGATAAAGTTCATAACCCTAAAACTGATGTGTTTACTCATAGATAGTTGACTCTTCTTCACAGTGTTTTAGAAAATTAAGGGGGAGCTCTATCAAACCTTTGTCATGCTACCCTCACACTGTGCTTCAATATTTATGTACGATACCAGAGTAATTACAATAATAATGGTTAATTGTTCTGAACACATAAATTTGAATCAGTTTTTTTATTTACTATCTCCATTTGGGTCTCTTATATTACATTGATAATGTCAAACAAAGCTTTAAACTGATGTCAAAAGTACTTCCTTACACAGTGATTTAGCAGATACTATTTCTTAATGACTAATAACCTTTCAGAATTGACTTGCCCTGCTGAGATAAAGTTCATAACCCTAAAACTGATGTGTTTACTCATAGATAGTTGACTCTTCCTCACAGTGTTTTAAAAAATTAAGGGGGAGCTCTATCAAACCTTCTGTCATGCTTGTGTTTGTTTGTGGGACTGTGGTCAGGTAGATGTCTGTTTGAGAAGTGGGACGTGTGTACGCAAAGTTTGCAGGCCTGAGGCGACCTCTTGACATGTGAATACTTGCTTCCCTGAGCGGGAATCGAACCTAGGTCTCGCCAGAGAGATGCCAGATCATACCTACAGTATTAGACCACCAGGGACATCGGTGTTGTTAATGGTATGATATATGTAGGAGAGAAGAGTGTAGCAGCAGATTAACTAGGCTGAATTGGGTTGTTACTAGACAGTGACATCCCTCCCCGCGGTGCACTCAGTGCAGAGAGGGATGGGGTGTGGCCTCGTGGGAAGGGTGTGGCCACATGGAAAGGGGGCACCCCTGTGGTTCCGTCACTGTGCTTATTACTGGGGGGCAGGGGGGATGCTAAAAGTGCGGACTGCCCTGTGTGCAGTGCCTGCCGGCTCCCTCACAGTGTCAGAAGCCAAGTGCTGCACTTAATCATATAGTGCAGCACCCAGCTCCTGTCACTGAGGGGGAGTCTGCACTTTGGTGTCACCCCTCGGCGGGTCACACCCAGGTGCGGCCTGCACCCCCCTTGTGATGCCGCTGTTACTAGATAATAATAAAAGCACTGTTATTACTTGGTTCTGTAGTCCAGGTCACTTGAGTGGCAGATATTGCCAGAAGTATTTACCAGGCTTGGACTGGGGTTTCTCTGTAGTCTGAGAGCACTCTAAAGATGACAGAACCAGACACAGACTGAACACCGGAATGGATGGTAGCTGTGGAATAAATCAGGAATGGAACCAGGGAAGCAGGATCGGCTATATTACCTGAGCAGACAGGTGTATGCTTTGCACAGATGTAGAGCAGATTCAGCAAACAGGAGCAGGCTGGAATTACCTGTGTAACTTGAGATGCTTATTACACAGAAGTAGAATAGCAATGAAAGTTATGGTGCATACACACCTAAAGATTTTCTGTCCAACCAGCCAACTAGTTGATTGGTTGGAATAAAAATCTGGTAACGTATGGGAGTAAATGATGATCAGCAATTTGCTCCTAAATGCCGGAAAATGGACAAAACTGTTGTTTAAACAAATTGTTTAGATCAAACATTTAACAAACTTGTCTGATGACCATTTTCATCTGTTTTCTGGCATTTAGGAGCAAATTGCTGATCATCATTTACTCCCATACGGTACCAGATTTTCATTCCAACCAATCAACTAGTTGGATGGTTGGACAGAAAATCTTTACGTGTGTACCCAGCATTAGTGCAGCAAATTCAATCAGAACTGAACCAGCAAGATAACAAACAAATGTTATACCCCTTTTAGACAGGAGCTAAAACCTGGGTTATTGAAGGGTTAACCCAGGCAGCTCCCTGGTGCAAAAGGGGAGAGGGTTGGATTGCCGGGTCGAGTGACCCGGCAATCCAACCCTGGTAAATAGCATGGTTTAACACGGGCGTAGCCTGTGAAACCCTGCTGTGAGAACAGCGCACTCCGGGTCACGATGACCTGGAGTGCGCTGCAAGCCGGCCGATTGGTCCGGCTTCAGTGGTGCTTGGAGATGACATCATCGCCAAGCAACCACTTACACAGCAGAAAAGCCGGGTCTATACAGACCCGACTCTGGTGTGAGCGGTGCCAGCAAAATTCCGGGTCTGATCCAGATAGGAACCCTGTTCCAACTCCGGGTCAGACCCGGAATTTTGGTGGAAAAGGGGTATCACTGGAGCACAGTTGAGCTTCAATCAGAAGGGACTGAGGCCCTGATTCAGAGCCGGACGCTCTAACAGAGCGCTCGCTCTGAATCAGGGCCGGGCAATTTTTTTTTTGAACGGCTTCCTGGCCGCTCGCATAGCTGTGGGTGACCACCCACAGCTATAGCGAGTGGCCAGGAAGATGGACAAAAAAAAAATGCGCACAATGGAGCCGGCTCCATTGTGTGCATGCGTACTGGGCCACCATCAACCCAGTTGTGAGCGCTTAGCGCTTGCGATGGGGTCTGAATCAGGCCCTGAGCTAGAAAGCACACAGGTGATTTAGTGAAGAGTAGAGATAAAGCAGAAATGAAGCCATGCTGAATCAGAACTGGGAGACCAAAGGTTAATTGCAATGCCGTGGTTTCAGGATTCCTTGTAATAGAGTGGAAGTACGGGTGAACCACATACAGTAGATGGTAATTAGACTCACAACAGGCAAAATCACAGTCTCTAACAATGCTGAAATCTTGCAAATAGAAAGCTGATTCTGAAGTCTGGAGCTAAAGTGAAGATATCAGCAATCTGAATTCTGTAACAAATATTGCAGTTGCTAGGAAAGGCTCTAATTAGGAAATTAGTCTCAGAGTTCAGGAGTAACTTCACCCAGTAAGGACTGCGTTAAACAGCAGCAGTACAGCAGGATTGCAGAACTGCACTGCTAAGGATACCTACTACTTTAAGGAAAGAAAAAAAAATGGTACTTAGTAATAACTTCCTCTGTGAAGATGTAAACATGTAAACTTTGTTCAGATCAGGCAGATAATTGTTAAGTTAGAGACCATCATGGATTGGCAAATGTATCAGTCCCAAACTACAAATGCTTTACTGTTGAGAATTGGGATAAAGAGCTGGAACTTTATCAGCCATATTGGAGAAAGAACAATTTGTCAAAGGCTACACAGGAAAACAGTAGAACGCATGGGCGATGGTGGAGAAATCAGTAATATTTTTGCTTCATGCTCTATTATTTTCTCCATTACTCAAATAATTAAGGTTTTAAAGGTACAGTAAATGCAAAAGTTAGTTGAAAAATCCAGTGAATTGTACTTGTATCCTTACCTGCTAGCTAGGCTAGTATTTCCCCTAAAGAAGAACATGCACATTTGATAATGAGTTCAATGTTTCCATCAGGCCCACTACCTAAAGACCCCTTTTGTGGAGTTGAATGTTAAAAGTCTTTTGGTTTATTTCCCATTCTTATCATATTGGAGAAAACACTGTATGCTTAGAAAATATGCTATGACTTAGTACAAATACTGTTATAAGTATATGGTGTCCACTGCTCAAGTCAGGATCTTCTATCTGCAAAAGCTCCCAACTCATCATGCTACAGTACCAATTTAACTTCACCCATTGACTTCATATCGAATGATAAAATAGGACAGATATTTTATAGATCCCTGCCTGCAGCATTGACATACTACTATCTACAAATCTACTATCACCACCACCTGGTGTTATCTATAGCAGCTATACCAGCCTACTGGACTTAAGCTTGGGGGTTCGGAGCTGCAAAATTCAGATCATGAGCCATATGGTATTGTCCTGGATTGTGGCTTAATATTTAGCCATGATCAAATCTTCATTCTTTCATCTGAAGAACAGAGCCAGAATCAAGCACTTGATTACCTCAGTACGTCTTCCTATACTCATACAGGCATATATATTTTCATGCTTGGACTTCTGCAATGCACTCTCCCAGGAAAATAATTGTGTCATTTGCAGATGGTAGTAAATATAGCAGCCAGCTGATAAATACGCAGTCCTGCTCCTGTCACTTAACACCCATTCTCCATTCCCTTAACTGGCTACCTATAAAATAGCAATTCAATTTCAATTTTGACATTACAAAATTTTAAATCCCTACATAACCAGGGTCCAAGGCATTTGAAGTAGTCTCTGAATCCTTGTACTCCCACTTGCTTACTTTGTTCCGGAGATGATGGACAATTAGTAGAACTTTAAATTTTGTATACTTCATTGAGGGGTTGAGCTTTTAGCTTGGCACCTCCTGGGCTAGTGCTAGGGTGTTTGGTGCCCCCTGCAAACTATAAATTTGCACCCTCCCTCCCATTTTCTATAAAGGGACAGTGCACACTGCAAAAAAGGAGTATGGTATCACAAGAAAGGGGTGTGGCCACACAATAGTACCTCCAATTCAAATTATGCCACACATCAGCACAATCTCATTCACATTACACCACACATAGTGCCCCTGATTCACATTACACTACATACAGTAGTAGTGTCCCTTATTCACATTATGACACACAGTAGTGCCCCTTAAACACAGTGCCCACAGTAGTGCCCCTTATTCACAATGCCCACAGTACTGCCCCAATACACATAATGCCCACAGTAGTAGTTCCCCTTATACAATGCCCACAGTAGTAGTGCCCTTATGCAATGCCCACAGTAGTAGTGTCCCTTATGCAATGCCCACAGTAGTAGTGCACCTAGTACAGTGCCCATAGTAGTAGTATCCCTTATGCAATGCCCACATTAGTAGTGCCCCTTATACAATGCCCTCAGTAGTAGTGGCCCTTATGCAATGCCCACAGTAGTAGTGCCCCTTACACAATGCCCATCATAGTAGTGCCCCTTACACATAATGACACACAGACACACACACACTACACTGTACTTGCCCCTTACACAATGCCCACAGTAGTAGGGCTCCTTACACAATACCCATAGTAGTAGTGCCCCTTACACATAATGACACACAGACACACACACTACAGTGTACTTTCCTGAAGCCCCACTCCTGCACCCACCGCCGTTCAACAGCATCCTGTGCTCAGCACTATGTAGAGACATCATGACATTTCTCCCTACACACATTGCGGGAGCTGGAAGGCAAATCTAAGCAATGAGCTCCAGCCTCTGGCTGCAGGGAAGGAGCCACCGGGTGCCCACTGGTAACAAAGTCTCAGTGGGCCCCTGACAAATGTAGAAGGTTGCGGCGCCTCTCCAGCTCGGTGCTTCTGTGCTGCGTAGGGCCGGCTTACCATATTGCGCTGGCCCTAGCACCTCCGACCCTGGAACTTGTTTCTTCAAACAGTTCAAGAGGCCTCCCCTCTAGAAAGCTTCAGAAACATACTCGAGACTCATCTGTTTCCTCACGCATTTCATTAATTCCACTTTATTTTCTAAAAAAAAATTGCTTTATCTCTCTATTCTTTAGCCTGTTAATACTGACGTAAAATTCATTTTGTGTGTTTTGTAATCTGCAAATATTATGCATTTATTTTGTCAAAATTAGTGCTAGAAGTTAATTGATCACAGTGAAGAAGTATTGCTGAAGTTCTTCATGCATCCATCTCATCCTTCCACTAAATGAGTGGTATATAACATGTAGTACAGAACAATTGTATCATAATTGCTATTGTTGTTATGAGTGACATCAATTTTGCATTTTTTTCTGCACATTGTGTCCTGAAATACTTGATCATTTTTGTTGGGTATAGTGAACATGTCCTGTTTATATACTGTCTTTGGGATTATAAGGCTTGTAATAGTTGACAATGATCTTTTGTCAATGTGTTCAGATCGCTTGCTATCATCAGGATAGTGGCCACATTAGAATAAATGGATTTCCCTCTATTCCTGATTTCTGCTGCTATGGCTATAATAATCTTAGTAAAGATGTGAATGTAAGAGGACAGCATGAATGAGAAGCAAGTGAACTGATAATGGAAGACATGACAACGTAATGAATACATCTATTAATGTGATCTTGCAAAGGGGATCATGTAGATTCTTTTATGAAGCTTCTTGTAATGATGAATTGATTTAACATTCTGGGATCTAACATAAGGCACCATTTCACTAGGGACCTTTGGACTAGAAATAGATCTGTGTAAAATCCAGCCCCTTTTTCTTGTTTCCAGCTGGCTTCTACATATAGAATTTCTTCAAATGCATCTTCATTATTTTTTCCTTAGTATACTTAAAACACATGGTATCCTCTACAGCTGATGGGGTTTTACTAACAATCTGAGTTACAGAAGTATCCAGAGCTAGAGAATTATCCAATTTAATAATATAATACAATCCTAGTAAGTGTTAAAGCTTTCTGACTTTAGATTGCAAAGTTTCTGATGAGAATACTGGGTCAAAACTCCATACAGATGAAGCTGAAGGTGATAATCTCTTTTTTTTTACCCTTTTTGTTGCAGCCTCCAAAAATTGCAGCACTAAGGATTTCACCAAAGCTGCTTCTTCCTCAACGTACTGGTCAGAAAATTGGGGCTAAAATCTTCTCAAATTCAATGGGCTTGAATTATTTTTCATATGAATATACACCCCAAGATGAGGGGTGCCCTGTACTTGTTTGTACCATACCACCAGCAGAGGTCCTAACCCTAGGCTTCATATTTACTCCATGTTGGCAGAGGCAGCAGGGACGCCTGCCTATCTGGCTGGTGATTTGTACCATGCTGGCTCCTAGTAGTATTAGTGCCAGTCATTTTGTTTCTGGGATTTGTCTTCTTATCTTAAAACTGGTAAGATACTGTACATTATCTCCAGCTCCCTCTCTGCTAAAGCTCTGCTCCTCTATAAGTTGGCACTAAGATGTGAACTCTGCACCGGCTTCTACTCAGTGCCTGGTTCTTTTTGGGTATCGGAAGTTGTGAGCAAATTCCGCCCATGGTAGCAGATCCAGCCAAACATCCTGGGAAGAGGATATGAACAACCTTATGAAGGTTTCCAGCTCTTGATTCACACATTCGGTTCACACATTTGGTTTGCCCATTTTTCTGAGGGTGGTATGTCGAGGAGAATTTCAGCTTGATTCCACAGGAAAAACACAATGCACGCCAAAATTTAGCCACAAACTGCACCGCCCTATCGAACACCATTTCAGATGGTAGACCGTGCAGACAAAAAATCTCCTGAATAAAAATACTGGCTAGTTGACGTGCAGAAGGCAAAGCTTGTAATGGAACAAAATGAACCTCGTTGGAAAAGCGGTCCACGACTACCCAAATAGTGTTGTAACCCTGGGAGAGAGGCAGATCAATGACAAAATCCATTGAGACATGGGACCATGGTCTAGTAGGAATGGGAAGAGGTTGAAGAAGCCCTAACTTTTTCCTATGAGGAGTTTTGTTCTGGGCACATTTGACAGATGAAGCAATAAATTCCTTGACATCGTTAGCCATTGTTGACCACCAGTATGCACACTGTAAAAAATTTAGAGTTTTCAGGACTCCAGAGTGCCCAGAAAACAAAGAAGCATGAGCCCACATAAGAAGTTGTTTTTGGCGATCAGGTAACACAACAATTTTGCCTGGAGGTGTCTATTTGGGTTTGAGCAAACACCGTAGGAAGAAGTAAGGTCTGGGATTCAGCGCAATCTTCATTACCCCCAACAGATACAAATGATCTTGAGAGAGCATCTGCCTTTTTGTTAAGGTTACCAGGATGAAATACAACTTTAAAGTCAAAGCAGGAGAAAAATAGGGACCACTTTGCTTGTCTGGGAATGAGACTTATTGCAGTTTTTAAATATAGAAGATTTTTGTGGTCTGAAATTATAGTACAGTAACTGGAAACTTAGCACCTTCTAAAAGATGCCTCCACTCCTCCAAAGCCAGTTTTATTGCTAAAAGCTCCTGGTCTCCAATGGTGTAGTTTCTTTCCGCAGGGGAGAATTTACGGGAGAAGAATCCACAAGGATAATTCCGGCCATCTGTGGCTACTTGAGACAAAATTGCCCCTACTCCGATGGAAGATGCATCCACCTCTACTGTGAATGGTCTCTCTGCATCTGGCTGATTGAGGATAGGAGCAGACACAAAAGCTTCCTTGAGAGTTTTGAAGGCTAACACCGCAGATGGCAGCCATAGGGCAGGGTTCGTACCCTTCTTGGTCAGATCAGTAATGGGGGTGCCTATGGTAGAGAAATTGTGGATGAATCTTCTATAATAATTAGAAAAACCCAAAAAATTTTGTATTTCCTTCAAAGGACATGGCTGGGGCCATTCCCTGATGTTGTTCAATTTCTCAGAATCCATCTGCAAAGATTCTCCTGAAATAATGTGACCCAGGAAAGGTACACATGTTTCCTCAAAGATGCATTTAGAGATTTTTCCATATAATTAATGTTTTTGGAGCCGTAAAAGAACTTCTTTGACATGTAGGCGATGAGACTTGAGATGTTTTGAAAAGATTACAATGTCGTCTAGGTATACAACGAAGTTGTACAGAATGTCTCAAAATGTAATTGACATACCCCTCGAAGACTGCTGGGGCGTTACTCAATCTATAGGGCATTACCAAGTGCTCGTAATGCCCATCCCTGGTTTCGAAGGCATTCTACCACTCATCTCCTTCACGTATTCGAATGAGGTTGTATGCGCCCTGAAGGTCCAGCTTAGTGAAGATAGTAGTCCTCACACCTTATCGAACAACCCTGAAATGATGGTAAGAGGGTACCTTTTTTTTACAGTGATGCCGTTGAGGCCTCTGTAGCCTATGCAGGGTCTGAGGCCCCCTTCTTTCTTCTCGATGAAGAAAAATCTGTCCCCCGCAGGAGAAGGAGATGGACAAATGAAGCCCTTGACTAAGTTTTCTTTTATGTAATTCGACATCGCAGCCGTTTCTGGTACAGAAAGTGGATAAATATGGCCACGAGGTGGCGTCTTCCCAGGAATAAGATCAATCCCGCAGTCCCACTTGCAGTGGGGGGCTCATTTATCTGCTACCTTTTCACAGAAGACATCTGTGAATTCCTGGTATGATTCCGGTAAAAGAACAAGATTAGAGTCAAGTGAGGGTTTCAGCTCTGGGGTACAGTTTGGAATGGTCCGTACTGGCAGAAAGCTCTTGTTTCAACAATTTTCTCCCCAAGCCAGCACATACATGTTGGTCCAGTCCAAGGTTGGGTTATAGATTTTCAACCACGGCAGACCCAGACCCAAATCGTGGGTAACACAAAGAACTCAATAACTTCTTAATGAAGGGCACCACTGCAGAGAACTAGAGGTACAGATTTGGAAGATATGATTCCAGCCTGAAGAGTATTCCAATCAACACCGGACAAAACTAAATTACACTGAGAGGAATTTGTAATTTATGGACAATGGACTCAGTAATAAAGTTCCCGGCAGCGCCTGAATTTATTAATGTAAAAAGATCATTAGAACAAGAATCCACTGAGAGTGAGACCGGGAAAAGAGGGTAGATTAAATGAGAATATTTGGACACCACCCTTAACCATACTCCTCTATCAATGATTAAGGTTTCTTGTTTCCCGGCAGCAGGGAATAGGTTTTTAGGAAGTGACAATAGAGGCAGAGTTGGTTGCACATCTGATGATTCCGTTCAGCAGGTGTCAACCAGGAATTATTGAACTGCATGGGCTCATACAGATGGGAAGAAGATGGGGCGGAATGGGCAGATGTATGAACTTCACGTCCCCAACTGGCTTGTCTCTCTCAAAGCCGCAGATCGAATTTGATACATAAGGAAATGAGATCGTCCAGAGTCTCAGGGAGAACCCTAGAAGCTAGTTCATCCTTCATTCTTTTGGACAGACCATGCAAGAAGGCTGCCCTCAGGGCTGCATCGTTCCATTGTACTTCGGCCGCAGTTGTCTAGAATAATACTACGTATTGGCCCACAGAACTAGAACCGAAGTTGTAGAAGATCAGAAGAAGCCGATATTGATCTTCCAGGCTCATCGAAAATTTGTTTGAAAGCTTTAATAAATTCGGCGTAGTTGGACACTAGTGGATCCACCCTCTCCCATAGGTGCGACACCCAATCCAGTGCAGCACCAGTAAATATAGAGATATGTAAGCAATTTTAGACCTCTGAGTGGGGAAATTTTGTGGCAATCATTCAAAATGAATTTCGCATTGTTTAATAAAACCTCTACAATTCTTAGGGTTGCCATAGAAATGGTTAGGATGGACCAGCTGGAGACAAGACTTAGGGAGCAATGGAACTACTGGAGGACTAACTGAAGATGCTTGAGGAGGAATCAAAGCGGTGAGCAATAGTTGAGTCGAGGAGAGTTGATGAGAGACATCCTGGAGATGTTGTCTCATATGTTGCTGAGTAGTCTCTTGGGCCTTCATATGAGTAAGCAAATTCTGGAGGACTCCTTCCCCTTGTGAACCAGTGGCTTCCATATGGACCTGTGCAAACTTTCAGGCCCAGGTAAGGTTTGTTCTCAGTTTTATGCTCAGTAGCCGGGGGGCTAGGGTGGATTGGAGGCAACAGACGAGGAAGTGTCCTGGGTGTGTCACTGAAAGTGATTGCATACAAAAGATGCACAGACACTCACATAGAAAGTCAGACTGAGAGACTGCAATTGCCATATGGCTGGTGCAAGTTTTGCTGTTGTGACCAATGGTGCATCTAAAACTCATCCGATAGAAATGCAGCATCTAAAGATGCTGCAAGTGGTCATCTCAGTCCTTGCACATTCAGACTCACAGATTGGATGCAGAGAAGGGCTTTGTAGTTGTATCAGCATATAGTCACAGACATGACTGTAACAAAAGGCCCAAGGATGGCCACCTATTGCATCCAATTCAGAATTAAGGACCTCATTTATTAACGTGTTTTATCATTCACGACTAGTGATAAAACTCATTGCTTATGATAAATGGTGCTCATGCCAATTAGCTCCCAACTGTCATTTTTCAAACAGATGACAGTTGGGAGCTGATTGCCTGGAGCACCATTATCATACGCAACAAGTTTTATCACTTGTTGTGAATGATAAAACACGTTGACAAATGAGGCCCTCACCAAGTTATTTGTAACAAGCCCCAATTAAGTATGCAATGGTATATTTTCTCCATGTACAGAATATTTTATGAGAAGTGTTCAATGCTGTAATCCAGAAAGGCATTCCTGAAACTCTGCAGCACAGGTACAAATGTAAAATGTGACAGAGGCTGCAGAAATCAGGTGTTTGGTTATGTGACATCAGCTGAAAATAAACATCTTCCCTTGAACAGCTTCATTGTGTTGACAGTAGCTGTGTAGGGCGCACTGGGAAGAAGGGGGTAGCACATCAGGACACAGGGCCTGATTCAGCAGAGGGTGCAGTTTTATTTATCGTGCAAATTCCAGATGTTCAGGAATCTGCTCATGTGCCGAACCCGTATTGCTCATGAGCAGTACGGGTTTGCGAGTTCGCTGCAGAGCGGCAGCAGACTGTCAGTGATCTTGTCATATCTCAGCTTCCTCATCTCATCATATCTCAGCCAGTGATGGATCCAGTGGGGGGCGAATGGGGCGATCGCCACTCCCAGCAGTTCTTCTTACAGACCCTCCTGTCAGCTGTGTACCGTGGTGCCGGGCTCAGCTCCCTGCTGCAGCATCTCACAGGTCCCTCCTCCTCTCCACTTTGGCTGGCAGGGCCCCATCCCGATGCCGCACCTCCCCCCGAACTATAGTGTGCACAGAGTGCCGGAAGGGTAGCGGCCAGGCACAGCGGGAGTGGTGTCCTCAGTTTCCCCGGAGATGGCTCTTTCGATGGAGAGGGAGGAACACGTGTGGCTGCAGGATGGACACTGGAGACAGTGGCGGGCAGGGTGTGGACTACACCAGGCATATGGAAGTGGTCACTTCACCCTGCTGGGGCATCTGGCTGCTGTTGCTGGGGCTGAGGGGTAAGTGGCACATTAAATGCATGGAGTAATGGCTGCCAGGGTGTTTACATTGGGGGGGAGGGGGAATGGAGAGAGGAGGAGTTGGGACTAAATGGTAAGCCGCCCCCCTAAAAGATAAATCTGGATCTGCCACTGATCTCAGCATATCTCAGCTTCCTCACAGTAGCTTTTATTAGCCGCAAGAGTTCAGTTTGATGGTAGCAAGAGTCAAAGAAGGAAGTCAGGAAGAAGTGGTCTGGCTGCTGTGTCAGCGGTCAGAAGATTGTATTGTAGTATTTAGATAGCTAGTGTGGGATCACATATTTAGAATGTGTGCAGACAGTTGTGTGGGTGTAAAGGTGACAAGGTGACAAGTGTCATGTGGTAAACATTCCTTTTGTGTGTTTCTTATGCTTTCTTGTCCTTTTATTTTATGGATGTAAGATTTTGGCTTTCATCTAGTGTGCCTACACCTGTAGGTGAAAACTGAGGTCTAATGCCAAAGGTGCAAGTGATGCCCATCCACTAAACCCATTAAAGTTCGTCCACATTTCACTTACACTGTTCTTCCTGGGAAAAGTAAAGGCCCACATTAAATTCTCTGACCTCATCTTCTAGGCATTGGCCTTTTATGCTTCAATCCCCCTGGTGCCATTTCAGAGGTAGTGCCTGTCCAGGATCCTCCCTTAGTTTGCAGTTGAGCGCTTAACAACCATATTCTCGTTACAGGAGTGAGGGGTGGGATGTGCAGTGCAGCCAAGGTTGAGTGTGGGCGGCCAGCCCGGACCCACACAGAGGCTTATGTAGGATGGAACAAACTACAGCTGTTTGGGTTAATCAGAGCAGCTGCAGTTAGCCTATCAGATGGCAATGTCCTCATTTGTCACTTTCATTAAAAATAACTTTTCCTCCCAACCATCCAGCTTAGGTGAGTGAGGCAATCACAGCAGCCACAGGCGGTGGCATAACAAGGGTGGGTAAAGTAGGGAAAGTGCCCTGGGTGCCTGTAAAGAGGGGGCATTGGGGCAGAGGCTTGTGTGCAGGGTCGGTACTGGCCAACCTGAGAGACCCACACCCCTACAGAGTGGCACATTCGCCTATGTCGGATTAAAAAAGTGACTGGGCGGAGAGTTCATTGCCCCTACAATACTTCTTTCAGATGTCTGGCTGTTTAAAGAAGTGATAAAATAACAATAATATGTGAATCCACCTCTAGCGCTCCTCTGAACCCAAATTCACATCAAACCATGTGGTAGATATATTAAACTAATGATCACCATGAATGAGTCCACTTGATAGTAAGCAAATGTACACCAGGTCCAATAGTAACTTCTTATACACAGATGATTGATGACATCTAATAAAAATTCCCTCCGTTTGTGTGTTAATAACACCAATAGGGGGAATAAAAGAGAAGACAAAAAATAGTGCAGATCAAACTTGGACATATAGGTTTTAATGACAAGTTTGCACTTACAACATGCAGGTTTAAACAGGCATTTGTTTAAAAACATCAATGGTGGTAGGCTGACAGCACTCCCAAGGACTCCATCCTTCACCTTCTAGATGACAAATGAGGGAAGGCAATAGCCCAGCTCCGGATACTCGGATATGCCACACAGGAAGGGGTACTCCAGGAAGCGCTCCACCACTTAGCCCACGCTTAACGCGTTTCGGAACATCAGTCCTTCATCAGAAGCGTGTATATGGCTAAACAAACAGGATAGATATACTCTCAATATTGAATCCAACAGCTGCCCTTAATTGCCGCTAATCGGCATCTAATTTGCTTCTGCACATAAGTCCCGGAAGCAAGATGGCCGTGCGTTCCACGGCTCCCGGAAATGAATTACATCCATGTGTTATGCGTTCCACTCGTCTCTGATCACCGCGACGCATGTGACTGCATGTCAGTCACATGCTTCCACCTGCATAATGAATATGCGTTCCAGACACCCGGAAGTGTCTCAATCCTGGACAACACTTGCGTTCCATTCTCCACGCAAGTGTTGTAATTCATTTCCGGGAGCCGTGGAACGCACGGCCATCTTGCTTCCGGGACTTAGAGAATCGACGCATGTGCAGAAGCAAATTAGAAGCAAATTAGATGCCGATTAGCGGCAATTAAGGGCAGCTGTTGGATTCAATATTGAGAGTATATCTATCCTGTTTGTTTAGCCATATACACGCTTCTGATGAAGGACTGATGTTCCGAAACGCGTTAAGCGTGGGCTAAGTGGTGGAGCGCTTCCTGGAGTACCCCTTCCTGTGTGGCATATCCGAGTATCCGGAGCTGGGCTATTGCCTTCCCTCATTTGTCATCTAGAAGGTGAAGGATGGAGTCCTTGGGAGTGCTGTCAGCCTACCACCATTGATGTTTTTAAACAAATGCCTGTTTAAACCTGCATGTTGTAAGTGCAAACTTGTCATTAAAACCTATATGTCCAAGTTTGATCTGCACTATTTTTTGTCTTCTCTTTTATTCCCCCTATTGGTGTTATTAACACACAAACGGAGGGAATTTTTTTAGATGTCATCAATCATCTGTGTATAAGAAGTTACTATTGGACCTGGTGTACATTTGCTTACTATCAAGTGGACTCATTCATGGTGATCATTAGTTTAATATATCTACCACATGGTTTGATGTGAATTTGGGTTCAGAGGAGCGCTAGAGGTGGATTCACATATTATTGTTATTTTATATGTTTTTGGAGTTGTGTGGGTGTTTACTCCTTTTGTGTCTTCATCACCTGCTGCACCTCAGTATTTATTGTGCACTGTGTATCTAAATTGTTTTTTCTTGTTTAAAGAAGTGACTGGATCTTCTCCACAACACCTGTATTCGACTCCTAGCAGTGGATGTGATGCGATGATGCCTGAGTTAGAAGAGCCAAGAGAAGAAAGAGGAACAACTGAAGAATTACTTAGGTAAGTAAACTACTGAAACTACTGGGGCAGGACATACTGGGTGTTTGTAATTTGTTATGACAATTACAACCGGGGTATCAGCTTATGGGGTAATAGAGTGTCTGGAGCATATTATAACAGGGAAGGTGTCTGTAGCATTTTATGACAGCTAGAGAGGGTGTCTGGAGATCATTATTATGCAGATGTCTGGAGTATATTAAGGAGGAATGGGTGTCTAAAGCATATTATGATGGGGTATTTTATGACGAGGAGTGCCTGGAGCATATTATGATGGGTGTCATGTCTGGAGCATATTATGACAGAGGAGTGTCTGGAGCATAGTCTAAGAGGAGAGTGTTTGGAGCATATTTTGACAGTGAATGGTTGTCTAGATCATATTAAGTTTGGGGGTGCGTGGAACAGTTTATGACTGGGGGTTTTAGTAGCATACTATGATGGGGGAGTCTGGAGCATATTATGATGGAGGGGCAGAGGTGTCACCAGGTCTGGTGACATGCGGTGTGCACTCTATTTTCCCCTCACAGGGGGTGTGGCCTTGTGGGGAATCCCTCTGGGGATGTGCCCAGCGGTGATGCTGGGTTGCCCCCAGAGATTAGTTCCTGCACTGTTGGCTTCTCCTCTGTGATAGGGGTTGAGTGCTGCAGGAGAATGTCACACTGCAGCACTCAGCTCCTGTTTTGTCTAAAACTTGTGTGTGTTCAGGGTCAGGCAGTGGCACTGTGGTAAAAAATAACATTCAGAAGGTGCCATGCCATCAATACTATCAGTGCTGTAAGTCGACATGGATCACGATCAGACGATAGAAGAACAGGAGCAGCAAACATGTACTAGTGCTGCAGCTGCTGCAAATCATGATGACACTAGCACTTCAACATGTACTTAAGCCTTGCCCAAGGGCATAGAGGGTTTAAGACAGTGCACCTGAAATCAGAACAATAATTAAAAATGTTAAAGAAAAAAGGATCTCTAATATAGGGAAAGTTTCCTGCAGAAAAACATAACATGCTAACATGCCATACACCACATGCAGTCGCAAGGAAAGGCTAAGGCCTTTGTCTTTATTTGTGAATGGTGATTCTAGAATTACTGTCCATCAGGCATCTTCTTCTGTAGCATCATACGATAATGCAACACCATCTCACCCAGATTCTAGAAGAGGTGTCAAATGTAAAACATAACATCATGTGCTGCCTTGCTGTCTGTAGGGTCACGCCCAGCCACTTGGAAGAGCCCAGTGGTGCCCAGCCAGTCTAGTACTGTAATAAGTGAGGAATTAGCAGGGGCTCCAGTGCACCCACTATGGGGAGACACCCTTGTAAGGCAACTTTGCTGAATTTGGTCTCAAGCTAGCCATGGACCCTTATCTATATGATGTTTTGAGGTCTAAATATTTGAATAGATAGCCTTTATATTAACATTACTATTGCAGTCATAATAAATATTATTTTTTTGTGTGTTTGCATGTAAATATATACGTACAGCTGGCCAGTTAGTGTGAATGTGTTTGACAGTAATACTGCTTTTATACCTAAATTCCAGGTCTGACCCAGAGGTTGGAACAGAGGGCCTGATTCAGACCCGCTCGCGAGCGCTGAGCGCTCACAAGTGGGTCGATGTTGCCCAAGTGCACATGCGTATGACGGAGGCGCCTCCGACGTGCGCAAGCGCGAGACCCGAATAATGACGGCCAAGTCGGTCGGCATGTGGTGTGCTCCAGGTCATCATAAACTGGATTGCACCATTTACACTACAAGTTTTCATGGGTCATTCCCGTGTTAAACCCTGCAAGTTACCTTGGTTGGATTGCCGAGTCACTCGACCCGGGAATCCAACCCTCTTCCCTTTTACTCCAAGGAGCTACCCGGGTTAACCCTTCAATAACCCGGATTTTAGATCTGGTGTAAAAGGGGTATTAGTGTGAATGTGTTTGACATCGTAATGTAAATTGTTATGTAAGTATAACATTAAATATACTGTTATTATAAGTATCTTATATCTTATCCTATATTAATAAGGTGCTTGTTCTGATTGCTGCTGTCCCATTGTTGTTTATAGTGAAATCCAGCACTACCAAGTGGCATATTATGGACTTGAGGTGGAGTGTAGGAGGATCGGGGGCACAAAGCATATTTTTGCTCCTGGTGCCATCACACACATGTTCCACCACCGTCTGACAATTAAACAGAACAATTCTGGGGCTGCAGGTGAAGGCTTAGAGGGCTGCTTTCCTAATGCCCATCAGTGACCTATGATTTGCGCAGGTACTGGGACATGCTGATTGGTACCAAGTGTTAAGATTGTGTCAATTTTATGTGTCATTTTTAACCCTGATTACAATCAGAAAGCCACTGTGCAAGTCACATGTGTACCTTATTTGATCCATTTCACAAAGCAAACATTAGTCTTATACAGGATTTCCCATATTTGTCTTTAGCTCATTTGGCTCAACCTGAGTTCAATGAAATACTTGTTTCTCAAGCATTCCTTAATCATCAATTAATTAATTGAGTCCAATTTAATTATGTCAAAATGTAAGTGGGAAATCCTGAAAGAGAGAAATGTCTCGTGTGTGATATATGTCATGTTGCCATGTTTGATTAATGAGATGACATTTTCTAAAGTGCACAGCTAAATCTTCTCTTTATAGCAATGCTCTAATGGAGGGGTCATCGGACTTTACTGGAACAAGATTTAGTTTTTGTTCAATCAGTGTACAGTGATGTCACCCTCTTATTTTGTTACCTTGCAAATATTGCAAACCCTTAACACTAAAATGAACACACAATACAGTATTAGGGTTAAACCAAACCATGCCTATATTCATTACATATACTATATATATATAGAGAGAGAGAGAAAGAAAGAGAGAGAGACTTCTTAACAGGCAGTACTCAAGATGTCTTGATACAGTTATACCTCTTTTCCACCAACAACCCGGGTCCGACCTGGGTTTTCAGATATGGTTCCAACCCAGGTCAGACCCAGGTGAGACACTGTTTACACAGCACCATCGATCTGGGTTATTCTCAGGTCAGCCCCGTTCACACTGAACCTGGATCTGCCCTGCTAAACTTGTGAGGTCATAAAAAGTGGGAGGTGACTGCTCCACAACTGCCAATCAGCTCATTTTAGGCATGACTCAAGTCGGATAACCTGGGTTGCACTGTTTACACTGCACCATTACCCAGGTCCATCCTGGGTCCGACCCTGGTAGCTAGAAGGTTGGTTTGCCGGGTCACTTGACCCGGGTTATTTTTCAGGGACCCTTTTACACTGAGCTGCGACCCGGGTAGACCCAGCTAAAACCCAGATTTTTGCTCTGGTGTAAAAGGGGTATAAGTTACTCTGGACCGCAATGTTTCAAAACATTTTAATTACATTCTTTCATCAGTATGCAATTTACGAAATGGCAAATATACCTTTGTAGCTGAATACCATGTGATTGTAGACGCCGGGAATCTTCCTGAAGCAGGACCTCCTATGACGTCATTCCATCAATGCAAAACCAGGGCCGAAACTAGGATCTTTGTCACCCGGGGCAAAGCAGTATTTGGTGCCCCCCCCAGTCTCTGATGAGCAGCCCCATTTTTGGGGTGGGTCTGCGAGTCATGTCCTTGTTCTTGCCATTCTGTGGGCTTGGCCAGAGCTCTGAGAGCTGTGGGGCAGCCCCATTGTCTCCCGTCTCAACGCGGATGAAGAGCGCATGTGCGACAGTGCCCAACCAACCTCCCTCCGGACTGCAGGACACTGTGGCCTGCAGGTGGTATAGCGGTACAATCTCCAAAAAGTGGGACTGTCCTGCTGAAATGGGGACAGTTGGGAGGTATGCAAAATATAATATATATATATATATATATATATATATATATATATTATAAAAATTCCTTTATAGAAAAATGTCAGCAATGAAGAAACACTTGCTGACACATTTAATAAATAATTTGTTTTCTACTCTACAAACTGGTGAGTGCAGCCTATTTTTGAGAATATATATATATATATATATATATATGTGTGTGTGTGTGTGTACAGTACACACATATATTATATGTATATATATATATATATATATATATATATACACACACACAAATAAAAAGCTTTTATTTACCATTTGCAGGCGCAGGCAGGGCTGTGGTGTGATGTGCTGGGCTGGGCTGGCAGGCAGGGTCCAGGGAGGGAGGCTCTTTTTCACTGGCTACCATGGTCTTTATGCCGGGGACTTCAGACTCCCGACGGTGCCGTGGAACAGCAGGAAGTGCGGAGTTGCACCAACTTAGAGAAGAGGCACCGGGGTGTGATAAGGGAAGGGAAGGGGAGGGACTTCCTCTGCCTCTCCTCTGACCCGACTGCCTCCTAGCTTCTCCCGTGGCAGCCACCATCATGCCTTGCTTGCCTGCTGTTGATACTGGCCATGTTTCCCTTTATTGCAGCGGGCTCCAGTTCAATGCACCACCGCTAGTTCCTCATGACCCTGGAGCGGCTCTGCGGCACCCACTCAAAACGGTCACCCGGTGCACACGCACCCCTAGCCCCCCCCTAGTTGCGGCCCTGGCAAAACCCATCACCATGCCTACATAAACAATATACAGTGCTATGGAAGCTAACAAGGATCAAAACAGTAAAGTTTACATAAGGTTTAAAGCAATGCTGTATAAACATATTTTTGTTATATCCTTATATGATTGACAATAATTGTTATTACACAAAAAAGTATTAAAGTAGGGCTGTAACTAGGGTGGTGCAACATGTGTCATGGTACAGGGCACCGCAGGGCTGGGGGCACTTTCAGGCCTGTAAATTATTTGTTTAGAATCATTCTCACTTGTAGCTTCCTCTTCATTTACCCCTGGCATTTCCTGGCCTCCTCTATCTCCTCCATGAGTGACTCCCCCTCCATGCGGCCTCCTCCCCAAGCACCTTCAGTCACATCTACTTTCAGTTAACACACACAGCTATCTGCCCCACAATTTCTGATGGCAGCCCTGTACACAGCAACCGGTTCATGACTCAAGTGTCATCAGTACACCTCGAGTACCTTTGCCGGTGAATTCAGTTGCCAGCGCAGGGTACTGTACTTGCACTAATTTGCCCACCGCTTATATTTGCTGCATATACACTACAAGTAGCACTATTTATGTACCTACAGTCGGTGATCTACACTGCCGGCTCCAGGCTTGTTCTGATGGACAAATTCTGCTGTAGGTACAGCTTCACCAGCCAGTAGCCCACATAGGGGGGTTTCTGAGTACCCATAAACCCCCCCCTAACAGAAAAGAGAGAGAGCACCATGTTTGCCCCCTTGCAACAAATTTCCATAATTCATAGGCGAACGGGGAGGAGATGGAGGAGACGGAGTCAATATGACACAATTCCATTAGATTTGTTAAATTTTGGCCCCGCCTCCTCGCGATTGATCCAAGAATTGTGGCATTTTGACGCTAGGGTGAGGGACCTAATTACATGGTGCCTGGCCGGGCCCATCTGCTACCTGCAGCTGTTCCAAGGTAGCAGAGAGAGCGTGCATGTTTTTTTGTTGTATGTGTAACATATATGTGTTTTGTGTGTATGTGTGTGTAATGTATGTGTGACATATATATGAGTTTGTGTATACATATGTATGCATGTATGTATGTATGTGTATAAAATATGTATATATATAAAAAATGACAGTTGATCATATGGTTTTAATCACTGAAAAAAGGACAAAAAAATTGTTCACATTGGTTAAATTTGTGTGTCCAATTTGTCTGAACAACCATTTTTGGCTATTTTCCAGTGTTCGTGAGCAAATGGACGATTGTCATTCGCTCCCATACATTACCAGGTTTTCATTCCAACAAGCCAGAGTGGACAGATATCTGACAGAAAATTGTATAGTGGATGCCCAGCTTTACTTGTTAAATTCAAAAAGACAGAAGAGTAATTAGAGATTAATGGAGAGGCATGCATACAGAGATAATATATTTCTCAATTATGCTTTTGACATAAACTATGTCTAAACTGATATATCTCCATATGCCTATGACCACAGTTAATAGTGTATTGAAAGATACAATAAGATAGAGTAATTGAATGCATCAACTTTAAATCTAAATTGTAACTGAATACCAATTCTACTCAAAAGCACCCCACAGTTTACAGGAAACATTGTAATCATTATTGCTCATTTAAACCTCTTGGGGCAAAGGTATTGAGGCAAAAGATTCACTGTGATTCTAATTGTAATAATAACCTTGACCTATCGCTGCCTCGTGGAGAAGAGGAACATGGTCTATGATTCTATAGCTGTGCTTGGCTTGCACAGCTTAAGCAGCAGATCCAAGTGGCAGAACTTTAGCAATAGCATAAGTGAAAGAAGGATGAGAATGGCACTCTAGACTCAAAAAATGTTCAAACACTAGTCTCTTAAGGTCAATGTTTTAGAGAATTTTTACTTTACTTCTCTTTCATCAGGAAAGCACAGTAAGAAACATATATTACATTCCTTTATAAAGCATCTCCACCATAGTGCTCACCCACACTGGGACACAATGACTTCATCACATTGGCACATCAACTGACTCCTATGGGGGACAGTCATACCAAGTGTATGCCATCACCATGACAATTGAGTTACAGTATAGTAGAAAACAGTATACATAAGCAAATATGCCAAATAAACAGATTTAAGCAACCACTGTAAGATTTTTAATAGCATAAACAATATACATAGTATTCTATATAAGATAATAATTAGCTTTAACCAGTGCCTTATTAATTAAGAGTATGACCGATCACTGAAGTGTAAAAAAGCTGCAAAATGCACATAGCTAATATATCAGACATAATAATAGGCTTTTAGCAGTGCCTTGTATATTTATTACGACTATAACAAAGCAGTAATGTATGTATAAAAGCAGTTGCCAAAAGCAGAAATACTCAATAGAAACTGTTAATCTCAAAGCCCAAAATACAGTATTAGACTGTACCTGCACAATAACGTTTAATATAAACTAGTATATCAAAATATAATCAATACATTTAAGACTGAGTATAAAACACACGTGAAAAATTAATACTTCGATAAATAACAAAAGGATACAGGGGGTCATTCAGACCCGGTCGTTAGCGCCGATGCGCTCGGACCGGGTCGATGGCCCCCCACAGAGCATGCGCACGATGGCGCCGGCGCCGTTGTGTGCATGCGTGAGACCCGCTACGACTGACAGTGCTGGTCGTTGAGGGTCTCGATCCAAAGGGGGCGAGCTGTCGATGTTGATTGACAGCTCGCCCCGTTTGGAAGGTGGGCCGGGGGGGTGGAAGCCCAAATGAAGGCGTTCCCATGGGAACGCCTACCGTTTGGGGGCGGCCCCACTGACATCACTAGTGATGTCAGTGGAGAACTTCCGGCTCTGACAGAGCCAGAAGCTCTCCGGGGCTTACGACAAGGGAGACCCTACCCTAGGGTCTCGTCGTAAGCCCCGATGGTCGCGATAGTCTCTGACCATCGCAACCATCACCGGAGCGGTCGTTAGAGCTGTGGGTGTTAACCCACAGCCTAATGACCGCAACAGAGGCGGGCGGTCAGGATGCAAGTGGCCGCCCAGTTTCTGAGCGACCGCTTGCATCCTCCGACCGCCTCTGAATGAGGCCCACAGTGTGGTAAAGAACCACGTAGATTAAAATTTTGAGACCTCAGTCAATTTATAGTAGATGAAGCTATTGTATAAGACACAATAATGCATTTCTCCTATTTCCACCTTTGTGACTTTGTGGAATACAATCTGTCATTTTGTACTGTGTTTATGATCTCGAAAACGTCTCGCCACAGGTTGTTTACAATTTTTCCCTTCAATGATTTGCCTGATACTAGACTTATGTAAGACCATTCATTCTTTGACAGCTCTGGTTGTCTTTCCAATATAGTACAGCCCACAAGGGCATCTGAGGTAATACATTTATTGATTGTCATAGCAGGTGAGTGGAAACCTAATAGTGTATTTCTTATCCGATCTTGGGTGAAATAATCCATCACCAATCTCTACATAGCCACAAGTTGTACAGCCAGTGCATTTGTTATTCCCAGGTCTTCTTGTCAAGAAATGTGTCTGAGGTTTAGGTCTAAAGTTGATGATATCATTATGTGCTAATAAGTCTTTAATACTCCTCCCTCTCCTGTAACTAGCCATCATGGTATTTCCCAGTACCGGGAGGCTGGGGTCAGAGTTGACAATAGGCCATATTCTCCTTGCTATGCATGTCAAGTTAGAGTGTCCAGATTGCTGCTCTCATCCTTTTCCTATTGCTCTTTATATATATCAGAATTTCATAGCTTTTTTTTACATTTGAGTGGCATAAATTCAGTAGGTTTTGTGAAAATACAGATCATGTCTAAGAAGCCTTAATGAAACATGTGAAACCATAAGATTTTTTGACTATGGAATTTCATTGCTTTTTTAAAATTCATTAACTCTCAGAGTTTGAAGGAGCCAACCGTGGCACCTGCAGGGAAGAAGGGCAACAAAATTGTACACTAGCGCAGGTGGAAGAGGGGTCAGCACACAGGAGGTGGTTTGGGAGGTGCAGAGTGAGAGACGGCTGCAGGAGATGGCTGTAGGCATGTGGGGTAGTGGCAACAGCAGAGGTGCGGAGCAGTGGCAGCAGCAGGGCAGTGCACAGGGGCATCAGCAGGCAACAGAGGGCTCACCGGTACTGGTCATGCACCTGAGAAAATACAATCAATAAGTCACAGATGCATGGATGCATCATATGCATCTATGTTAAAAATTTAATGTGTAAAATAAATAAAAGATGTGCTTCCCCAAAGCACAACCAGTCCTGCCGGGACTGGTTGTGAAAATACAGGGGACAAAAAGCATAGGGGTCCCCCGTATTTAGCACAACCAGCACTGAAATTTTCAGAGCCAGTCCTGGTTGTCAAAATACAGGGGACAAAAGACATAGGGGTCCCCTGTATTTAGCACAACCAGCACTGGGCTCTGAGCCGGTCCTGGTTTTGGAAATACAGGGGAAAAAATTTAGTTCCCCTGTATTTACCAATACCAGCACTGGACCCTTTCTAGCAGGAAGGGGGGTAATACCACAGCCAGTGGAGCCCTTTCACCAGGTCCCCCCGCCATAACATCACCCCTGCTAGTCAGTCTAGGCCATGGATCCCTGGGGAGCTGGGGATCCCCTCAATAAAAGGGTCCCCCTCTCCATGGCACCCCAGGCCTAGGCTAATAGCCCAGGGCTATCCCCAGTACCCCTGGGTGGTGGGTGCTGGGTTGATTGCATGAATTGACCTCCCATCCCCCTAAAGCATTACCAGCCCTGGGCTTTTCACTGCCAGTCCTGGTTGTAAAGTCAGAACAAGCCCTGGTTGCCAAAATACAGGGGACAAACAATGTAGGGGTCCCCGTCCAGTCCTGGAAATACAGGGGGAATAATGAGTAGGGTACCCCTGTATTATCCAGAACCAGCACCAGACTTTTTCTAGTGGGGGGCTAATGCCACAGCCAGGGGAACCCTTTCACCAGGCCCCCAAGCTGAAGCATTAATCCTGGCTGCTAGTCAGCCCAAGCCTGGTATCCCGGGCCTAGGCTGATAGGCCAGGGCTATCACCAGCGCCCTTGGGCAGTGGGTTCCAGGATTGATTATCTATAGTGTATTGTTTAAAAAATGTTTTCCTTTGCAGGTGACCCACAGGTCTCATCAAGCCTCCCCTACATGCTGGTACTTGGAGAACCACAAATACCAGCATGTAGGGCATTAGGGCCCACTGGCACCTGTAGTCCACCTGTAAAAAATAAGTAAATAAACACATCACACTTTAATATTGTAATCATTTATTTAAATGGACCTTCACCTGGGGGTGATGGCCTTTTAAGCTCTTTTGCATGGCTGCTGCCACGCCAAGGCTTCAGCATTATTGCCTGGTGGGCACCAACCCACCAAGGGTTCAGCTTCACCTGGCAGGGGCCAACCCGCTAGGGCTTTGGCGTCTTCCCTGGTGGGCACCAACCCGCCACGGCTTTGGCATCTTCACCTGGGGATGGTGGCTTTTAACCTCTTTTGCATGGCCGCTGCCACCCCAGGGCTTTGGTGTCTTTGCCTGGGGGCACCAACCCGCCAGGGCTTTGGCGTCTTCACCAGGAGGCCGCCAACCCATCAGGGCATCCTGCATATTTGTATGAGGGGTGGAAGCCAATTTGCTCTTTTGCATGGCTGTCACCTCCCCAGAGCTTCTGGTGTCCTCTTCACCTAGTGGGCAGCAGCCTGTGTCAGCTCTTTTGCATGGTTGCCACCCATTAGGACTTCTGGCGTCTTCATTCTCCAGGAGCTCTTCATTGCTCCCTCCCGGCCATCGAACTTCCATGCCGCCTCCTCACGCTGGCTTATATAAGTCAGCTGAGGGTGCGGGGTGATGACATTGTGAGCCATGATTGGCTCGCGGTGGCCATCTCTGAATTTCAAAAATGGCATTGAGGCATCAGTTTTTTTAAATGGGCTCCGCTGCCAAACTCTGCAGAATGGCAGGCAAGGACTGGATGCTATCGGATCCAATCCCACCACCAATGCCCACACTGCCACCGGTTCTCCGCCGCCGCAGCCCGCACCACTGACACCCACGCCACCACCGCTGATGGCCACACTGCCACCGCCGCTGATGGCCGCACCACCACTGCTACCACCTGCTGCCATTGTCGGGTCCCAGCACCGCTAATGCCCGCAAATGACAGCCATCTTGGTGAAGCCACAGTGAGTACACCTGCTGAAGGCACCAACTGAGGCTGCGCAATAAGTTGAAACTTCCTATCTATATAATGGCGCATTCGTGAGGTAAAGTTTAAAAACTGTAACTTTCTAATTTACCTGAATTCCAAAAACACCTACCCTGGAACAATAGCTATCTAATAAAACAAACACCAAGTCTAAATTCACCCCCTACCCTGAGTTATGCCTTCCCAAATATCCCCCATAGAGAACAGCAGAAAAGTGGTCCTAATTGAGAGTGTCAGAAAAAAATGACAATTGGAACTTTAGATTACTCCCAAATCCTAATTTTTTATGTTGTTACCATGAAATTTGGCAGCACTGAGCGACTATTCTACCCATCCATGCCAAATTTCAGCTTGGTACCTTCAACACTTTTGAGGTGTAGCCCCTTAAACACCATGCCCCCCCTTAGGAGTTCTCTATGGGAGAATTCCATTTTTTTAGATTCAGCCTTAATATAAGGGCACAGTTTTTATGTGTGTGTTCTAAAAGCAGAACAGATAAAGGGGGCACCACATAGTGCATAAAATATTTATTAAGCAATCAGGAAAAAAAACAAAAACAGAAAATAGCGTGCGTACCAAGGTTGTCAGTCATAAACCACAACAAGTATACAGGTTTATACAGATATCACTGGCAAGAACACCAGGCTTCTCATACAGGAATCATAGTTGATGTCAGACCATGCACCAGTGGAGGGAGCAGTCCATAGGGGTAGTTCAAATTGTATTTGAATAGCATGTGGAGTGGTCAAGAGGATATTACTTATTTTATATTTATTGATTAGCCATGGATGTTTGTATTTTGTATGAATAGTTCATGGAGACATAATTTGTGAAGGTTTTAGCAAGAAATAATTGCGTCAATCCATGTGACTCATGTTATATTTCATGTTAAATTTTAGAAGTTTATATGCACCACACACAAAAATGAAGCTAAAATGTTACATTTTAAAAATATGACAATAATATATGGGGGAGGTATTCATAATTAATGCTTAGAAGTAGAAAAAATGTACACTCTTAGTAGTTAAATTGTATTGTTTATATGCATGACTCATGTTACAACAGAATGGACATAGGGACTTATATATTAATTAATGCTTAGAAGCAGAAAAAATGTACACTCTAAGTAGTTAAATTGTACTGTTTATATGCATAACTTGTTACAACAGAATGGACATAGGGGACTTATATTTTTATTTAAACCTGCTCTCCTAATTAGTTTTACAATATGATTGTTATACTATACACTTATAAGACCCTAAACTTATGATTGACACACAAACAAAAAAACTGAATGTAAACCAAACTATACTTAAAAGCAATTTTTACATGTGACTCATGTCACATACGAATGTGACTCACATTACATTTATGTCCCCAGTCAAATGGCTCTGATACAATTTATTGAAACCTGTAGAATCCAAGTGAATTAATCAATATAGGCCTGTTTATCTTCCTGATTAACTGTGAAGATGTAAAAAATATATCATCTGGTGCAGTGCTCGAAGTGGTAATTTTTAAGTGGGGGTATGGAAATTTTAGTTGAAGCCCACCCCAAAAAAAAGTTTTAGGGACTTTGACAATGAGATTCGGCCTCTGCTTCCATCACAACCCCTGCATCTCATACAACCTACTTCCCTCTCCCTCCCCCGGCACCTCACACTACCTGCAGGCTGCTTCCCTCTACCACCCCCTGCACATCACATTACCTGCAGGCTGCTTCCCTCTCCCACTCCCTGCACCTCACACTACCTGCAGGCTACTTCCCTCTCCCACGCCCTGCACCTCACACTACCTGCAGGCTGCTTCCCTCTCCCACCCCCTGCACCTCACACTACCTGCAGGCTGCTTCCCTCTCCACCCCCTGCACCTCACACTACCTGCAGGCTACTTCCCTCTCCCACCCCCTGCACCTCACACTACCTACAGGCTGCTTCCCTCTCCACCCCCTGCACCTCACACTACCTGCAGGCTACAAGCCTCTCCCACCCCCTGCACCTCACACTACCTGCAGGCTACTTCCCTCTCCCACCCCCTGCACCTCATACTACCTGCAGGCTACTTCCCTCTCCCACCCCCGGCACCTCACACTACCTGCAGGCTGCTTCCCTCTCCCACCCCCGGCACCTCACACTACCTGCAGGCTACTTCCCTCTCCCACCCCCTGCAAATCACACTACCTGCAGGCTACTTCCCTCTCCCACCCCTGCACCTCACACTACCTGCAGGCTGCTTCCCTCTCCCACCCCCTGCACCTCACACTGCCTGCAGGCTGCTTCCCTCTCCCACCCCCTGCACCTCACACTACCTGCAGGCTGCTTCCCTCTCCCACCCCCTGCACATGATCACACTACCTGCAGGCTACTTCCCTCACCCACCCCCTGCACCTCACACTAACTACTTCCCTCACCCACCCCCCCCGCACCTCACACTACTTACCTACTACTACTACCTCTCATCCAACGTCCGGAGTCCAGTTTCTCCTCATCCTGTCCTCCGGCTGTCAGTGGGGCTCCGCGTGCGGCTCACCATCCTCTATCCAGGCTTTACACATAGCACCAGCTGTGAAACAATCAGCATGGACCAGCAGCCAATCAGAGGCAGCCGCGTACCTGCCTCTGATTGGCTGCCCATCCGCAAGCCGTGATTGGCTAGCGGCTGGCACCAAATTAAAAGGGCCACCAGTGATGTTTAGTTTTGATTGGCTGCCGGTCCGTGATTGTTTCACGATCGGCGCCAGGATTCTTTTTACTGTGGCTGCATCTATCCTGACATTGGAACCCATTTCCCGATGCTCGGTCAACCCAGCAGTGCACTCTTGAGAGATGTGTCCCCAGTGGCAGGGCAGGCTCCAGGTATGTTTGGGGGCTGTGTGGTCGCACAGAGGTGCCGGTGTCCGGCTGTAGGATTGCTCCACCCTCCTCCCTGATGGTAGTAGTGGAAAATGTAAGCACAGGGGGAGGGCGCAGTGTGGGAAGGGGCGGGGGGAACAAGGAACGGCGCAAGGTGCGGAGACACCAAGCACTGGACCTGCCCAGCAGTACACATCTCCAGCAGCTGTTTTTTAGTTCTCAGCGTGACTGCTAAGCGAAAGTTCAGACACAGGCTGAAGTGGCGGTATGGCATACCGCTGTACACCGGCTCACTTCGAGCCCTGATCTCGTGATGATGGCCATATCCAGTTGCTGCCAGCTTGCTCCATTGTGTCCTTGATTTCACGTGGGTAACTTTGCATCGTATTCACCATAGAACCAGTCATCAACGTTAACTACATCATCTGAAGACACTCTGCTGTGATACAATTTAATTTTCATGTATTGTGTCCTATATTTCATGGAATGACTCAACTGCATAACTTTGAGACATTGCTAGAGGTTAAATGCACATTGTACATTAAGAAATATCTTAATCTACTGTGCAAAATTTTTATTATATAAGTTAATGCTGTGAATATTGTGAGTTTAGAGTGCAAAATGTAATTATATTTACTAGTTCTACTTGGCAAGTAGTTTGTTAGTAAGTTATCAATTCTAAATTATCATTAAATGGTCAATAGTATATTTATTTAAGTATAATATACGAAACCTCTTATAGTAATGTAAAATAGAGATAAATAGCACTTCTCTTAACAGCAGCTAATACATATTTTTTTTAAAAACTTAGTTAAAACATTAAATAAGAATGTAAATAAGTTACTGATATAAGAAAGTACACATGTGGATACAAATTAAATATGGTACATGCTCTTAATGAAATATAACATAAAACACACAATTAACATATATTTAATAAAATAAACAGGTAACATGTTTATTTTGTATTTCATACACATACATACAAATACAGGGAGCTAACTCACTTATATGCAGACACAAGGTACATAAAAGAGGGATATGTTCCTTATTGGCTTGGTGTCCCAGTGCTGAATTTCAGGTGCTGAACAAAATAAACCAAAAGAGCAAGATAGAATAGCATGAGTGAGTGGTATTTTCACTGTGGTAGATTGTGATGAACCTTTTGGTCACATCTGCTCTAATACAATTTTAAGTAACTAATAAAATGTCAAATACTGTTTCAAAGTCATTAATTTGCTAAACTTAGGGCGGCGTAGCATATAAACATAGCTAGGTAGTGCTTATACATTATTTTAAAGTATAGTGAATGGGCAGTAGGTGTTTCAAAGATCCCTTATAAATTTACAGTTATATCTTTTAATAGAAACAATAGCAAAAATTAAAATATTACATGACTGATGTGAATTATATGATTTATGTCTTCAGGAATTTTTGAGAGCTACAGGAAAGCAATGACTATGGTAACCCAGCAAGGGCAGTATGTAAAGCATCACAGCAATAACCAGTAGATTGTACAGTCTAAAAAAGACCAACATGTAATACTTTGCATAATTGGCAAGTATAATTGGCAAGTATACTGCAACCCACTACCATAAGATTGACTACTTGAATATGCAGTTGCATACAAGGGACAGCCCATATTCCCCCAAAATGTAATCTATACTAGACATAATCAGTGAGAATCCCTGTCCCTAGGTCCCCTATTCTTCAGTGAGATAGGAGACAGACCTATCATACTACTCTCGGCAGCTAGGCCATGCCCACACGTAGGAGGTGACCTCATTTTGTAAGCTGTACATTATGTACAGCACTTCTAGACACTAGGGTGTTGTATTGTGTGTTTGTGTAACTGTGGTGTATTGCTTACTTGTTCTTCCTGTGTATTGTCTCTTTTAGCTCCATTATGCTATTTGGGGTTTGTTAAGGAGGGACAGGACAAGTTTTAGTGCACCTCACATAGAGCCATATTCAATTTGAGCGGGCCCGCGATAATTTTCCGCCTCCCAGACTTTTCGCCTACATCTCGTGTTTTGTAGGCGGAAAAGTATTGCGCGCATGCCCCCTTTACCCCGTATTCAATTTGAAAGTACGCGAAAACGGGGCCCGGTGAAACTTAAACAAGCGGAAAGTACTGTCAGATTTAGGGAAATCAGCCTGACACCCCCAAAAGATGCTCTGACATGGGGGTTCCTTATGGTACCCCCCGATTTGGCTTTCTAAAGGTATTTGGTGTTTTTAAATGGGCTCAATAGCTGCTAAATAGCGTTTTTGTATAAGTGGTGAAGAATAGTATTCAGGAGATTTTTTTGCAGAAAATAACTTATCCCAGCAAATTTGGGGTACTTGAAAATGGGGGCCAGCATATTTTAAAGTTGCTAAAGTTAAGTTGAAAAAAAGGTTAAAAATCCACCTGCCGCAAGCCCCTGCAATGCAAAAAACACATGGGGCATACTTGGGGACCCCCCCTGAGTCAAGTTCGCTAGTCTATCTTTGTCCCCCAACATTTTTTTTTCTCCCCCAAATTCAAAGTGATTTTTTTGGGGTGTCCTTAAGTGTTTTTTTCTTTAATTTTGACACAGTTTACCTTTGGGGGACTGTCTGAAGGATGCACGGGGGTTCCCGCAACGTTGCACCCCAAAACACCAATTCTGCACTTTTTTCCGCCTCCTATTCATAGGCAAAACTTTTCCGCCTATTACATTGCATTACCTTTCCGACTAGGCGGAAAGTCTTTCAAATTGAATACAGAGTAAAGTCAAAACAGGCAAAAATTACGTAATCGGCAAACAGTTTCTGCCAAAAACACGCGAAAACTGACTTTTCACCTCAAATTGAATACGGGCCATAGTCTGGCGACAGTGTTGCATTTAGGCTTAGTTAGTTTTGTTAGGGCCTTGGCTAGTGTGGGATGGATCACTATATCATCATCATGGGATCAGGGTGGGTAATGTTGTTGTGTTTGCCCCATACATGCTTAAAAATGAGGGATAATAATGCAAGCAAGATGACAAGAGAGACTGGAAAGCATTGCTCTGTGTTGTGTGTCTGTAGGCCATGTCTCTTTGAAGCACGTGGGTGCTAGGGTAGACTGTATATAGGTACCTCAGCTGGCGCTATCATCCCGCCTTCACCGGTTAATCCGCCCTGCACTGTGTACTCACAACAGGGGGTTGCCGGTGATTGCAGGAAAAGTAGAAACCGGCTTTCTATTCTCTCCACTGTATTCTCGCTCTGCACCCAGGGGGTCTCACTTTCCCTCTTGTCTGTTCAATACCATCGGTAAACAGATAGGGGGTGAGAGGTCTTCCTCCAATAGGGCAGAGCCATCTGTTGCATATTGATACTTCCTTGTCTTCTTTATGAGCTTATCATATTTAATTGTGTACACAATTGCACAATTTTAAAATAGAGGTTATATATGTGTTATAATTATCACAATTATGATAGGGGAATCTTTTTGACACTTTATATACCCTTGTGAATGCATTTACTGTGTACTATATATAAGATATAGCGTTTATAAGAGGCAATTTTAGGAAGAGGGTATTGTTATCAATACATGATTGACGATGTTGTACAATTTCATTGTTCTTTTGTGCACTGAATTCTGAACAGAATTGGTGGAGGAGGCACCAAGGGTTAAATTACCTAATCAATGTTAAAATATAAGGCTACATGGGGCAATTTGAATAGATGTGACACTATGCAGCAAAATAACCTTTCCCAAATGTATTTATGAGATTGAGACAGAAAGTATACATTATATCTTGTCTTGGCTACAGGAGAATTATGAGTCCAATAATTAGGGAAATGGTTATTTAAATTCACTTTTTTTGTTCTAAATAAACCTTGAATGAATACATCATAATATATATATGGAAGCATTTTGCCTAAACTGACAGGTTTATATATAATACAGAGTTCTTTATTGAATATAGAGGACAACATTACTAGTTTGTCCCTATTTAGATTAATACCGCAACAATATGCTTATAAACTGGCTATGCGAGTATTTTTATGTTTAAGGAAATGTGTATGTTCTTTTTTTGTGTGTATTATGGAGTCCATTTATTATTAATTTACTTATTTAATTATTAAAAGTTAAGTTTTAGACAAATTTTTGTCAGACAATGAGTGCACCTAAAAGGGAAATCTTTCGCTTTAGAATCATTCTTTGATTCTACACACAATATAACTGTATATATGTTTTCCCTGTTTGTTTTCCCCTTTTGGGCCAAGCCTGGATGACACATGGTTGCTAAGACAGACTCAGTGTGTAACCCCTGAGTCTGTCCTAGCTAGTTAGGTTGTTTGGATGGCACAACTGACAGCTGCCATCCTGGTGTGTACACACCCATAGGTGACAGGCGATGTTTGTGCCAGTGGTAACATTCACCATATCTGGCAAATGAATTGGTGTTTCCCTGCGTTGTCCATGCCTTAGCATTCTGTGTTTGCACAGTCCTCTCCTCATTCCCTTCTTAGAGAGTCGCTCAACCTGTGTTCCTGAACCATTTGCAAAACCTCATTGGCCTGGCCTGAAGGTGAGAGTGAGTGTAGTAAGGTAAGTACATGACTACACTAGAACCACATCCTTCACATCTCTTCACAATAATAAAATGAAATTGTAAGCTCCACCGCAGCAGGGTCTGAATTGAATGATTAAACAATGTCTGATTTCAGAGTGGTGTGTAATACAGTGATGTCATTGAGATATAGAAAAAAAGAAGAAAATTGCCCCCCAGCACACTGCAGATAAATCAAAAATACTTGAATCCTACATGATAATAGAAATTCAGAGGTATTGGTTTGCATACATTTGCAAATATATGAATAAGCGTTGGGCCAACGTCAAGGCTCCTCTATACCAGAATCCCTAACATTAAGGGGTTCACGTCCGAGAAGCAAGGCACCCCAAAAGATTCCAGCCAAGGACCATCCCCAGGGCATCACACGAAAAGGGGAAAAAAGGTGATAGTGAAGTGTAAATTGATAGGTGTGTAAAGATAAATCAATAAGTGTTAATGAAATGTAAAAGAATTAAAAGGACATAAATAATATACAAACGAATAGAGAAGTCAAAAAATATTCTATGTGAATTAAGTGGTGATGCCATGAGCAAGGTCCAGCCAGAACAACCCCGGGGGGCCCACTACCAAACGCTCACCCCAAAATAATTATTGCTACATAATAGTAGCACCCACTCTGGGTCATATAATTACAAATTGATGTACTGCATGATAACAGTACATGTATAAGCTGAGAGCTAACTTACCTTGAAAGTACCCCAAAAAAACCTCCACATGGCACTATAAGAATCAGCACCTCCTCCTAATGCTGACTCCTTTCATGCCTCCAAACTGCAAGCAAAAAATGTGGTAGTTGCTCAATCAGCTTAATAATATACTACAGGTGCTTGTAAAGGGCGGGGTTTACACTGAACACAGAAAAAAACAAGCACCTCTAGTATATTATTAAGCTGATTGAGCAACTACCATATTTTTTGCTTGTCATTGAGATATACCAAGTGTCAGATATTCAGTAGCAAAACTTCCATTCAAAATGCTAACTATATAACTGTACAGTCCTTCCCCTTCCCCGCTTAGAACCAATAGCACAGTTTGACAAGCTATAAAGTGTGTGGAGCAGTGCCGTAACTAGGCAGCAGTGCGCCCTGTGCCGGCCCCGTCACCTAAACATGTGACATCATTACATCATACCTATGGGGCAGGGATGACAGCACTATTAAGTGGAGCACTGGCTGGAAATCCTAAGGACGCTACAAGCAGCTCCACAAGCTCTGGAAGGTTCTGCAATAGCGTTACTGGCTGCAGGGTGCCATTCCAGGTACAGTGGGGCAGTAGTGATGCCACTCTCAGGGCCAGGTGCGACGGAACATGTTGCACTCCCCTATTTATGGCTCTGGTGTGGATTAAGGGACTTGGGCCCTGATTCAGAGCCGGACGCTCTGACAGAGAGCTCGCTCTGAAACAGGGCCGTCCCTCCTACTTTTTGGAGCGGCCCCCTGGCCGCTCACATAGCTGTGGGTGACCACCCACAGCTATAGCGAGCGGCCAAAATGATGGTTGCGATGGTCAAGACCATCGCGACCATCAGGCTTGCAACGAGACCCTTGCGGTAAGGTCTCGCTGCTGCAAGTCCTGGAGTGCTTTTGGCTCTATCAGAGCCAAAAGCACTCCTACTGACATCACTAGTGATGTCAGTGGGGCCGGCCCCAGATGGTAAGCGTTCCCATTGGAACGCCTCCATCTGGGCAGCCATGCCCCCAGCACGCCCACCAAAGGGGGCGTGCTGTCAATCACCATCGACAGCACGCCCCCTTTGGTGCGAGACCCATAATGACGGCTTGGCCGTCGTTATTCGGGTCTCGCGCATGCGCACGAAGGAGCTGCCTTCGTCGTGCGCATGCGCACTTGGGCAAGCGCTCAGTGCTCGCGAGTGGGTCTGAAACAGGCCCTTGGTGTATATTTAATAAACCTGTGGCGATGCTTTAGCAAAATATTTTTGGTGCATAATATAGTAATATTTGAGTTATGAGGGTCTTAATGTATATTTTTATGAAAACTTTACATGAAAAGTGACCTACAGTGGCTTTTGATAATTGAATTAGGTTAAATGGGTAGCAATTGAAGATATTTTATAATTCCCCTTATGTATACGAAGTCCAAGTAAAAGTGTTTGTAAAGCAAATGAAACTCTAGACCGACATATTTTCCCATTCTCAATAAGGAAGTTCTTTCAGTTTGGTAAAATCTTTACACCTGAGCTATGTATAATGTAATGGGCCTCATACTAAGACACACACTGGTTCATATTCAGTCGCATCCATTTCTTGTATTGTGCACATGTGTACCGTGCTGCATACGCATATTTGCAAACATACGTATGAGTCAGGTGATACATACTGTATCTAAATAAGCATTTCTGGGTGGTAACTGGCAGCAACCCACTCAGGAGGACAGTTATGCGGGTGTGTTGGGGGTATGTCGTGGGCATGTATCCAGAGTTACTCATTATTCTGAGTGGTGCATATGCATTGTGGATGCCAAATTCAGTGGCATATCTTGCACCTAGCATGGGACAGATGTAAGAGCCGATGATAATGATGGTGAGTACTCAGCAGAGGGAAGAATGGGTTGGTGTGATTGCATGGATGCGTACACATTAGGACATGTGTATAGTCTCATGAGCATCCTGTTTGCATGAATCAGAATCAGGCCCTTGAATGCCTACTGGGCTTTGGTTCTTCAATAGTTTATACATTCAACACACAATGTTTACACTCCAATAGTTAGCGGATTAATAGTCATCTGACATGTTAATTAAATAAGAAGATACAGTGATTGGAAGCACATTTATCTTGTCAAGATCTGTATCCTGTGGCTTTTGAAAAGAGCTGCTTTGCACTGCATGCTGTACCTTAATATTAAACGACACCGACATATTTTATATTCCATAGTAAAATGATAACAGTCTATCAGCATTCTGTATATAAGGAAATGGAACTCGGAGAAAGCTAGTTTACATATTCTCAGCATAAATTGCAGTTGTTTATTAATGCATAGTGTGACATATTTACTTAGTATATGAAACTTCTCTGTGGAGAAACATAAAAACTAATGCACAAATAAATAACCTAAAAGTTTCAGTATGAAAGAGGTATTTTGCATATAGGAA
Organism: Taudactylus pleione; assembly: GCA_031769625.1. NCBI lineage: Eukaryota > Metazoa > Chordata > Amphibia > Anura > Myobatrachidae > Taudactylus > Taudactylus pleione. The sequence goes on from JAUIMM010000178.1 coordinate 15,259,230, forward strand.
TGGCTTTGTTCCGAAATAATCATTTGTCTGGCTCAGGTTTACCCTGATTGACTAATAGAAAAATATAAGCTTTAAATCCAGTTGACATAAATCTATTATTTTCCAGGCAAATGTTCAATGTCAAGAATAATATTTGTGAAACAATTAAATGTAGATTAAGTATATCAATGAGATTTTCCAATATTTTCAGTACATTTAATAATGTACCTCTGCTCCACTCTCACATCAGTATACATGTTTATCAATTAGAGCAGGGTTTCCAAGACGCAGTCCTCAAGGCATCCTAACAGTACAGGTTTTATGGATAGCTATTATTATTATCATTTATTTATATGGTGCCACAAGTGTTCCGCAGTGCCTTACAAAGTACATAAACAAATAAGTAACCAGCGACTTACAATACAATACAATGCAGGACACGGACATGGATAATAAACATAGCTATATATTAGCGACCTTTACACCCACATAAGCAGCCAAGTGTTAAGTGCCCTACTGGGGAGTAAGAGATAAATGGAAATACAGTAGGGAGAAGCACAAGAGGGCAGAGGGCCCTGCTCGAAAGAGCTTACATTCTAAAAGGGAGGGGCAGACAAACAGGAGTGACACAGATGGGGTAGGCGGGGAGGAAGGAAGATGTAGCAGCAAGTTAGGATGAGAGCTGGAAGGCTTTAATGAAATAGAGTGGGTCTTGAGAGCTTGTTTGAATGATTGTAGAGAGGTGAATCTATGCTTGTACACAGATTTTATAATCAAACTGAATGAGGTGCTAATTAAATCACCTGTGCTTAGCATTGATATCCTTAAAATCGAGAGTTAGGGTATCTTGAGGACAGGTTTGTAAATCACTGAAGTATACCACTTTCAGATATATTCCCAGCTTCAACACGGCTCAGACCCAGGACACTGAGCATGGGTTGAAGTCGGACTACCCCTTTCACACTTAGGGGGACGACCTGGCTTATTCCTAGGTCATCACCTTTCACACCAGTCCTGGATCTTGAAGTGACCTGGGTCTTCCGGCATTCAGTGGGCACTTGGAGATTATCTCATCTCCAAGCGCCACTGTCCCTGGCCAATCAATTTCTTTTAGGTGTGACCCAGGTCATCAAGACCTGGGTCGCACCTTTTACACTAGAGCCGGGTCGTAGACCCGGGTTGCAAATCCCAGAAAAACCCTGCTAGAGGGTAGAGTCGCTGACGCGGGGCTGTCAACCCGGGTCGCACCTTTCAGATATACGACAGACCCGGGTCGATATGCATTCATGTGCAAAAACCTGGTGTTTTAGACGTAAATCTAAAAGGGGTATCAGAGGAAACTTTCACCATAATTCACCATCAGCTCCCAACTGTCATTTTTCAAACACAGCCTGTGAGATGGCAGTTGGGAGCTGATTGGCTGACACCTTATCACTTTTCACTCTGTCTCCTAACACTGCTTAGTAAATAGACCCCTAAGTCTGTAGATCACAGGTCTGCAATAGTGTCATTTCTGGCTAGTCATTCTGAAATGTAGACCAACAAGAAAACATTTCAGACAAAGGGGGAGATTTACCAAAACTTGAAGACAGGTAAACTGGAGGGAGATAAAGTACCAACCAATCAGCTCCAAACTAATTTTTCAAACACAGACTGTAAAATGACAGTTAGGTAAACGGTTCTATGAATAGGGTGAAGTGGTGAAAAGCCCTGTTATCACTGATAAAGGGTTTTTTCACTGCTAGATAGATCCCATAGTATTAAAACTTCACTGGGCTGTTAGGCTGATTTTAGTTCTCTAATACCCCTTTTCCACCTACATTCCGGGTCTGACCCGGAGTTGGAACAAAGTTCCTATCCGGATCAGACCTGGAATTTTGCCGGCGCTGACTCGGGATATTCCCGAGTCAGCGCCGCTCACACCGCAGTCGGGTCTGCATAGACCCGGCTTTTGCGGAGTGAAAGTGGACGCTTGGAGATGACGTCATCTCCAAGCGCCACTGAAGCCGGACCAATCGGCCGGCTAGCAGCGCACTCCAGGTCTTCGTGACCCGGAGTGCGCTGTTCCCATAGCAGGGTTTCACGGGCTACGCCCGTGTTAAACCCTGCTAGTTACCTGGTTTGGATTGCCGGGTCACTCGACCCGGCGATCCAACCCTCTGCCCTTTTACACCAGGGAGCTGCCCGGGTTAACCCTTCAAAAACCCGGGTTTTAGCTCCGGTGTAAAAGGGGTATTATTGTGAAAAAGCATTTTAAGATTCAAATTGAGTTTTTGTCTGAATTTCTTCTTAATGCTACTCCTCCAAAATGCTGAAAACAGCCACTTTTACATTAGTGATTTATAATACAATTCCAGTTCATAAATGCCATTGCAAGTTTAAGAATAACAACAATTATAGTGAGGCAGTTCAAAATGATTAGATTTATTTTTTTTATGACAACTCGTTGACTCTGATTGGCAATACCAATGCATCTTTTTTTTTTAATTATGAGCCTTAAAGCTTTTGCTATGTACATCTCAGCATTGATTTTATGAAATTAAACGTACAGGTTCATCATATATATATATATACCCCTTGAAATTATAATTATATATTATTATTTAAATATTGGCAACACTCAGCCTGAACAGAAACGATATATAGAAATGATATACCAATCACTATATATAAATATAACAAAGATAGATAAACATGGGACTAAGGAACATTGTCACATACTGCCTGACAGCAAACAAACAGAGAGCAAAATGCAATAACTGTATGCTTAGGCTATGCGCCATTACCAAGAAATAGAATGATTTTATTGCAGGAACTATTCTACAATAAAATGATCTCTCCAGCATTATTCCAACATGGTATAATACTGCCATATGCTTATGGCCTTACTGCACTGGAAAAAAAGGCATGCATTATTTTCACTCAAGCTGAGTGCACCACTGTGGAAATGCGTTTATGGAACACTATAGAAAAATTATAGTCAGCATAAATTTTAACTGGAAATTTTGAAACTTAGAAACTTGCTTATATTTACTATAGGATCATTTCACTTTGTATGTGATGAGTTTTAACTTCCACGGAACTTAAGAGGCAAGATATCCTATTATGACTATAAATTAAATTTTTTGAATCACAAAAATAACTCAACATGTGGGGAAATTATTGCCCAGAGTTAATTGGAATATCCTGTGTATAATTAGGAACATGGCCAATCAAGCTCTATTAGGGAAAACGAGGAGAGGATTGGATGACTCTGTTTATTATGATTAAATTAAATTAAATTTTAACTGGAAATTTTGAAACTTAGAAACTTGCTTATATTTACTATAGGATCATTTCACTTTGTATGTGATGAGTTTTAACTTCCACGGAACTTAAGAGGCAAGATATCCTATTATGACTATAAATTAAATTTTTTGAATCACAAAAATAACTCAACATGTGGGGAAATTATTGCCCAGAGTTAATTGGAATATCCTGTGTATAATTAGGAACATGGCCAATCAAGCTCTATTAGGGAAAACGAGGAGAGGATTGGATGACTCTGTTTATTATGATTATGATGGTGAAGATGAAGATTATTTTCTATTGTTATTTTATATATTATTTATTATAAATAACTATAAAAAAAATTATATTTATAAATTAAATTATATATTATTATTCAGTAGGGGGCTGAAGAGTATTATTCTCTTTTGTGTAGCAAATTTTGCATGACTTTTCTCTGCTTATGCTGATAAGGCAAATTCACACATATGTGAATATGCACACAGTTTACAAGTATCAAACCTTATAACAGGAGAGGCAGAACAGGGATGGAAGGTACGTTCTCACAGATGTACAGTTCAGTAAGGACATGTTCACACAAATGCGGCTCCAGCAGTTATGAGCTTATATGCCTGTTAGGAGGCGTCTGTTGCCAGCTGGGCAGGTGCATGTACAGACTGATCATCACGACTTGTCGTAAGCTAGAACATATACTGCCGGAGCAGTAACTAAACTGTTTGGTGCCCTGTGCCAGAGAGAGCATTGGTGCCCCCCCCCATTTTTTAAATAGGGACACAAGATAGTGCACCTGAAAAAGGGCCATGACCTCATGGGGAAGGGCCAGGGAAGAGATAGGGGAGGCCAGGAGATGCTGGGGATAAAAGAAGAGGAAGCTACAAGTGAGAATGATGATAAACAGGAAAATTGACAGGCCCAAACAGCACCCCCTGCCCTGCGGTGCCCTGTGTCATATCACAGATCACACTACCCTAGTTATGGCCCTGACTGCAGATGTGGAGGCGTGTGCTTCTGGAGAAGTGTACAGATGTGCATATGTGCATAGATTTATTATTTTTTCCATACACTTTTTATTTTTTAAGTAATTCACGTCAAACTTTGCATCAGTTGTTATTGGTTATATAAGCTTAGTACTTATTTAATTCACTGAGCTTTGACAGTACATGCACACTCCTTAGGCAGATTCAAACTGTACCTAAAGTGTCTCCTTCCATCTCCCAGGGATGAGAGAGCATCTTTTTGAATCCAAGATGGACAGGTTTACATCTGCCATCGATATGTTAGAATTCAGTGCGCTCCGGCAATGTCTCCTCTTTCATACTGGGCACTAGGATCCAGACTCAGCAGGTAGGTGCAACCTCTAACCTGAGACTGTACTGAGCATGTGCAGCTGAAGCCACCTTTACTGTGTAGAAGTGCCACAGTACTTGTTTACTCTATAAAAGCTCTATAAAAGAGTCTGCAAGTGCCCAAGCCTGTCACTGTGTTATTGGAAAATCACTGTGCTCTGTGCTGTGTGGCTGTATAGTACTTAGCACAAGAAAGACTGATCCCTTATCATATTAACTGTTGTTTATCTTCTATCATGTGTATCCTGTTGTCTTTAAAAAAAAACAAAAAAAAACCTACTCTGGTTTGTAATCAATGTGTGGACTAACCTCCTTACTAGCAACCACTATGCACCTACCAACTTTTAGGCTTCTGGCAATAGAGGGGGAGAGGGTATGTCAAGGGGTGGAGAGGAATGGCAGTGTATGTCCAGGCTGGGGGAAAGGGTGGGTAGTATATGTCTGGGGTGATAGGACTGGTAGTGTATGCCCAAGTTGGAGAGGAAAAACAGTGTATTTGCTGGTGGGGGTAAGGGGTGTGGATATTGTATACCTGGGGTGTAGGAATGGTGGTGTACTTCAAGGGAGGGATAGAGGACAGGTTGTGTATGTCTACGAGGGGGGGAATGGTAGTGTATGTCCCGGCAGGGGGTGGCTCAGCCCAGTCCTTGAGCCACCCCTAACTCTGCATCTCTGCTGAATATCTTGGTACAGTCCAAGGAGTATATTTACTAAGTATCAGTTTGGGCTTTTCCGAAGTATTCCAGCAGTTTCCCCGGAGGTTGTGAGATCCACAGAGTTACTAAAGTAAAAACCTCTGTAAACTTGCAGAGAAGCCAGAATTTAGGAAACAATTGAACAGATTATCAATTTTCTTACTACAAGTATAGAAATCCTGGATTACATAAGTATCAGTTTTGTAAACCGACGGCAGATCCACCCAAGTAAATGACTTGCTTAAGGCACATTAATCATTCTAATGGTGCATGCTTCAATATGAAGCCTATAAAAAGGGACCAAACCATGTGCTATACTCTGGCTGTAGCAGGTAAAATAGGAGAAACTGCAGTAGCAGCATCAGGTTCTGCATCAGCTATGCTGGCCTCGTTGAACTTGAATGACACTGCGTGCTCTCATGCAGTGTCTAGATAGCACAATCTGCTGTGTGTTCTTCATTTTTTATGCCACTGGCTCCTTGCAGCCATTAACCTCCCAAGTATTAGCCATAACCTGCCCACTTTCTCCTGACATCTTACCAAGGTCCTGCTTGTCCTGAAGGCATTGTTGTAATCCTCAAACTGCTTCCACAGATAGGAGATTCAGTGGCATGTCTTAGGGTAGCTTTCTTGCATGGCTGATGTCCTGGAAGCTATAGACTGCACACATATTGAGCTTAGACTACCTAGGTAGAGGTCAGAATTTTATATAAATTGTCATCATGTGCATATGTGCATAATGAGTGTTGTAGCGGTCTATCTTAGCTCATGTCATGATGGCTCTATCCACAGACATCCCTCTATAAGTAATTTCAGGATTGTTTCATGCTGGAGGGATGGTTTCAATGTATGTATTGTAAACTTAACCATATTGCATGTATGTGTGTGATTTGCTATTTTTTGGATTTTTTATTAATGTTTTCTGTTTTTACCAACTTACTGGTGATTCTGGCTATTGGTCTCACTCATGGCTGATGACACCACTGTTGCAGCCACAGACTGCTGCTGGGCACAAATATAATGCGGCCCACACAACAACCAGAAGTGTGATAGAATGATCATTCAGACTTAAAAATTCAAAAATCTATGTTCCACTGTCTTAATAAGTCTTGTGGTGTGTTACTATATACTAGGGATGTGCAGGCTCGGATAGGCTCGAGTTTGCACGTGGAGTTCGGATTTTTCCCACCAAAAAAACGGAACTCAGAACGAGGCAAAACGTCATCTTACATGGACGAACATCATCATTCCTGGACAAAAGACCAGGAATGATGATGTTCGTCCATGTAAGATGACGTTTTGCCTCGTTCTGAGTTCCGTTTTTTTGGAGGGAAAAATCCGAACTCCACGTGCAAACTCGAGCCTATCCGAGCCTGCACATCCCTACTATATACCCTTTCTCATATATTGTGGTTTGCTACTGTCTACTCCACAATGTGGTCCCTTAGAGGACAGTACAGCACAGAGTGTCCTATAGATTGTAAGCTTGCAAGCAGGGCCCTCTTACCTCTATGTCTGTCTGTAATTACCCTGTTTTGTTCTATAAATGTTATATATAAGAAATGCGCTATATAAGAAACTGTTAATAAATAAATCAATAGAGCGGGTAAGGCAGGATAGGAATGTATTCATTAAGTACTATTTTGCCTGTGAGTGTAATGCTGCATTTAATGTAAATGGGAAATACATCAATTATTTTGTAGTGCAGTGGATCACGAATGCAGTTCTCAAGTACTACCACGAATGTGGAGTTGTTTAAATAGGCAAATTAAAGTAGTTAACTGCCTCAATAATTATAACAACTGTTTCTTCTGAAACAGAAAGTGAAAACATGTCCAGTTGTACAAACTTTAGGGTTGATTGTTGTGTTGTCAACAGAGATAGAGATTTTAGTTAAGCAATGACTAATGTAAATATTATTACAGATGTGTCCTCATACATTTTTGCTGCAGTCATGCAGAACATCCCCTTTTAGCACACCAGGTCAAATGAGACTCTGCTAGCGCTGGGTATATTTTTAATGTCTTTTCCACCTGAAAATCCATCTTCATCTCATTATGATGCAAGTAGGATGCACCAGAAGACTGTGCTGATTAATTTGATATTCAATATTTCTATATCTGTGTGTACGATAAAGGCGCCTGGTGCTAGCAGAGTTGAATAGGACCCGGCAGCTCATTCACTCCAGGCATCTTGTGCTACATGGCATATCCAGACTAGATGTATGAGGAAACATCTGTAGCTCCATTTTTGATATATTGAGTTTGAGGTGCCGTGTGGACTTCCAAGATGAAATGGCAGACAGTAAGTGACACAGGTAATTACAGAGTGTGAGAAAATCTGGAGAGAATAAGAAAATTTTAGTGTAATCCACATAGAGATGATACTGAATACAAATGAGTTTATTCACTTTCCAAGACAGGTGGTATAGATAGAGAAGAACAGAGGAAATGGTAAAAGGGATCTTTATTATCATTTTATATTAGAGATGTATGCGGACCCCTGTGTTTTGGTTTTGATTTTGGCAAAACCAGCCTAAAATGTTTTGGTTTTAGAAAAACCACCCTCAAATGTTTTGGTTTTGGCAAAACCTCCTTTAAGGGCAGTATTCAATTAGCCGAGATGTTTACCCCATGAGAAATTGCTGGCAAAAATCTCTGCTGTGCGGGAAAAGGCTATTCAATTAAATACCCTTTTTCCTGCACCAAACAAATGGGATTTCAGGCGCAGAAACCCACTGATTCCGCATAAACTGTGGAATCAATGGGTTTTTTCCCCACGCGCGAACCCGATTTCATGTTTTTTCCACTGACTTAACCTTGCAGCTCCATGAGCTGGAAGGCTCAGTCCGACTGTAGGGACTCATGTGCAGATAATCTCTACTAATTGAAACCCCACGTCTAATTGCATACCGCCGTAAATGTTTTGGTTTTGCCAAAACCACCATCAAGTGTTCTGTTTTGGTTTTAGAATTCTTAAATTTTTTTAATAAAAACAGCTAAAATCATCTAACTTGGAACTGTTTTTGTTCCTATAGTATTATTAACATCAATAACATTCATTTCAAATCAATTTTGACCACCTCACAGCTCCTGAAATAATGAGGGAGGGACTTAAATACAATCCAAATCTGCTTTTTAGATCCAAGTTCCAAACTTGGAGAGAAGAATCAAGTTGGGACTCAATTCTACTCGGAACCCCAAAGTGATCCGAGCCAGGACTCCGTTCGACTTGGATCCCCAAAGTTTGGGTGTGTTCAGCTTTTAGCAAAACCCACTCATCTCTACTTAAATATACGTTTGATGGATTACATAGATATATATCTAGACACAATCATACAACAGTGCATTTTAAAATAAAATTGAACAGAATTAATTTATTAAGGTAGTTGTACAAAAAATGTAAATTGCAAAATGTATCTTAAATTAATAACTATACTGTACAGTATGCCCATTTTTTGTATCAAAGCAATAAGTGTTTCTATGAGTATTTAATTTGCTAGTACCGGTATACACCATAAGAGCAGTACAAAAGTTTTGTACTGTTCTTATGGTGTATACTGGTAACAAAACCACATAAAAATGCAATGTAAGGGTTAATCAAATCAACTGTTGGTGGTGGTGTTTCCAGGATAATGTTCTATTTGTACTTCTTCAGTTGAAAATCTTTTTAGTGAGGCATCTAGTGTCACTTGTAACAGTGTTGACTTTTCCAAGGTAGGCGGGACTTCTGTATCCAATTATGCAATTATCCAATTAACACTGATATTCATAGTACTTATGTACTTGCCCTATGTAGACTGGGATTTTGGTTTATAAAGAAAAAACACCCAAGCGCTAATAAACTTATGAAGAAATACATAAAAAATGAAAAATATACACATACAAAAAATAAATTTAAGTACAGCAGCAGAAAAAAATATGTGCTTGTGAAGGCACAATATATACCTGTAATACAGGTAGAACACAGAACTATTGTTTATATTCTCTGCGCTAATAAGAGTAGAAAGAAGACTTGACTGAAATAAACCACAATACGTTTTATCAAAAATAGAAGGAAATTTAATATCCTAAAACAACAATAACAATAGTCACATAATAAATATCACATATAAGACAATAATAATATCAAAGAAGAGAAAAAGAATGCATCTAATAGAGTGCACACTGAACCAACAAATATTAAAACTTATACTTTTATTATTATCTGTTTAAAATAATACGGTAACAAAATATTGGTGAAATATTAAAATATAGAAGTGTAAAGATCAAGAAACAGTATATTAAAATAATTATTAAACTATGACAGCTGCTGTCTCAATTTTATGGTCATGTTCACCTCCTATCAGCTTCCACTTAAACAGCAATAGCGCGTCCAGCCGTGCAATAAAGTTTCTAATTCTCCGGGGCTCCACAGCAAATGACAAGTGTTCAACGAGTATACACAATGGGTCCAATAGTTAGCTCTAACGCGTTTTGCACCGCAGTATGGGGGCTTTTTCAAAGAGTTGAAAAATCCCCCATACTGCGGTGCTGGGTGTATCAGGAGATCCACAGGATTGTGTACATTTGACTACCGTGGAGCCTTGGAGACACAGTACACTGCACAGCTGATACACTGTTGCGATTAAGGTTGAGGCTGGGCACAACATGTGAGTTACAGGACTGTATTCATTTAACAGATAGTTGATGCCTGATACCTCTGTTTGGAGAAGTGCCTCCCTTTGTCTCCCCTTGTCCACATCTTTATATTGTGTGCACACCGTATGATTCATACTTCAGAGCCAGCACTACTATTACGGATTTCCACAGAACTCCACAGAACTTTTTGAGTTCTATTGATCTAGCTACGGGACTCCAAATATATTGCATCAATTGATGTGAATCATAATCCTCGAGTATTACACATCATAAATTTTTATACTGGTAATACCAGGTTTTTTAGGATCCACATCCTTCAGGTTTCAATATACTGTATATTGTAGTATGACATTGACTTATCTGTTTTATATAAATTTTTTGTAGACATTATTATTGTCTTATATGTGATATTTATTATGTGACCGGTCATATTGTTGTTTTAGGATATAAAATTTCCTTCTATTTTTGATAAAACGTATTGTGGTTTATTTCAGTCAAGTCTTCTTTCTACTCTTATTAGCACAGAGAATATAAACAATAGTTCTGGGATGTTGGATTCCTTCATAACTGCTACAGAGGGAGAAAATTCATTCTCAAAGTCCACTATGTGTGGTGTCCAAAAAAGGTCCAGAAAGTTGTTTGCCGAAAAGCTGATTGTGTAGCTCCTCTACCACCATAGAGCTCAGTAGTATTATGTGCTGTCAGTCATTTTAGGCTCAACAAATTTTGCCTGGTGTTGGCTTTGAATGAAGGATTGTAGCCTTTCTGTGTTCCTCTATTTATTCTTTGTGTGTTTGTTACCAGGGCCGTAAAAAGGGTAGTGCGACCAGTGCCTTGGCACAGTTCACCGCAGGGAAGGGGGCGCTGTTTGGGCCTGTCAATTTTCCTGTTTATTATCATTCTCACTTGTAGCTTCCTCTTATTTTATCCCCAGCATCTCCTGGCCTCCCCTATCTCTTCCCTGGCCCTTCCCCATGAGGTCATGGCCCTTTTTCAGGTGCACTATCTTGTGTCCCTATTTAAAAAATGGGGGGGGGGGGGGCACCAATGCTCTCTCTGGCACAGGGCACCAAAAAGTCTAGTTATGGCTCTGTTTGTTACTTCCTGGATTTGGCTTGTTTACCATCAATACTTCTGGTTTTGGGTCGTTCGGGCGGCACTTCCAGTTTTGGTACATTAGGTTTTAGCGGCTTTTCTATAAATTCCAGTTTTGCCAAGTATACTGTAGATGTTGTTTCCTGTTATGCTTTATTTCTGCCCAATTGTGGTTCTATTTCCGCCTTATTATTGAGGTTGTTACTTCCTATCTGAGTTGAGTGTCTTTAAATGTTTAGGTGTCATTTGTGTGTTTAAGAATACCACAGGGCCATCAACGACCATCTAGTATGTGGTGTACTGATGACATCTTGCACATCCATACATACAGGAAGTATGTTTGTTTAGCAGTGTCTAGAGCATTTCTATAAAAAATGGTAGATTGCAGCATATGTCAGTACTTGATTTACGCCAATGACGTTCTATTTTGCACAAAAGTTTTTTAAGATGTTACACTTCTCTAGTGTCTCATGAATGACATCAAGGCTGAGGCAGTGAGTGAAGAGTGGCCTCAGCCACTTGATCAACTTCTCTCCCCAATGTGGAAATTGGGGAGAGAAGTTGTTGCTATATATAATGTTATATAGAACTGAGCTCTCAGAATTCAGTTATCTGATAGCTATAAACTTACAGTTTGTCTTATGAGATGGATTTGACAACTGTGCTGTTTAATTTTATTTCTGCAGTGGATTTTTGTACGGTTATTTATAGGTTGATGAATTTGCCAAACAATCAATTTTCACTGCAGTGGAACCTTATTTATATTCAGCTGTAAGTATAAATGTTTATTTAATGACAGAGATTGATGAATGTGTCACATAATCATTGCTTACATTTGGCAAATTTTGAAAAGATGTCATTCGATTTATGTTTTCATGTTATTTCCCTATATATGAAATCAAATAATTGGTTGTAATATTTATTGATTTATTGTAGTATGAGTGATGTGTTGCATTGAAGTGTATACATATTTTATTTAAATATATAATTTATTTGATGTTGTTGAAGAAATGTAATTTTGGACCTAACTCTGCAAAATCCTTCTCTCCCTAGAGTTGTATAAAGCTTGCTCATCTGTGATTGCGTGCTTTCTACATGTCCCAATGACATTTGCATGGTTATACTCCGAACCCTCAGGCCTTGCAGGTACCATGTAAGTCCATGTATAGAATTACTTTGTTGCCACTATAATGCTTTGTTTTCTAACCTGGGTGCTTATGCCTTTATTAGGTGTAATGCTGCAGTCCTCACTTAGGTCCTGATTCATATGTGGACACAGTGCAGATGTTTGCACAAGTAAGCAATTATTTGCTACTGTGTATGCGTGAAAAGTCCTGAAAAGCCCAACAGTGAATGCATCACCCTAAGTGTATGGCTTTGTATGCTGTTGCATACAGAACCGCAGGCATTAGAGTTTACGGCACATGACCATGATCGTTCCTGGGAGGTGTCTGACATTGGGCGTAAAGTTCTGTCTACCTGCATCTCCAGTTAGCCTGGTTATGTTGTGATATATAAATGCAAGCCTTTAATTTCATCTGTGGTGCTGTATTCCGCCTCTATGGGCACTGCTAATGGTCTTTATACATGAAAAATAAAACATTTGTGATTGTGGTTAGCCTTCATCAATTGCTTTCCTTCAACACGATGACATTACCTACCTACATACTCTGCTTAATTATATGAATACCAATACATATGTATACTTTGAGCTACAATACGGAGTCAATACTCTAAATGTACTGTATTAGACTGTGCTTTGTACATACAAAGGTTCTTCTCAAACGTCTGCATGTTGGGTTTATTTGCCAACATATACATATTGATAGAAGCTGTTTCATCTTTGTTTGTTACTTATACTATTTAGTATAGAACTAAACAAATATAATCTCTATTAATACATATTTTATATTTTTTCTTATTTCTTGATTATTTATAATATATGTACAGTATTTGAACATTATAACATTGTTTTTACTCTATTTTACTGGTATATTAAATCGGGATGTAGTTGAAATCCCAGCGGTCGGGATGCTGGCACTCAGAATCCAGCGCCAGAGTCCTGATCAACGGCATCCTGACGGTAAGTATTATGGCTAGGGGGAGGGTTAGGTTTAGGAGTAAGGGTTAGGCACTAGGTGACTTAGGGTTAGCCTGTAGGGGGGGGGGTTGGTTAGGCCGCGAGGAGGAGAGTTAGGGTTAGGCTGCGGGATGGGAGGGTTAGGGGTTAGGCTAGGGGTACTTACCTGCACATGTTGGGATTATGACTGACTGGATGCCGCTATCAGTATTCTGACAGCTGTCATCCCGACCGCAGGGATCCCGTACCCAACCCTATTACAATTTATATCGACACTCATTTTGCACATCTGATATATTAATGTCTGAGACTAGCGCAGTCCCCATTTCCTTGAATCTCTTTCACAACCTTTGCTAAATTAGGGATTTTACCCCTTCCTGGGGACAGCTTTTTCCCCGAAACCAGTCCTGCACGTTCTAGAGAGAAATTTTGCTTTCCTTTAAAGTGCTTAAGACTGGTTGGTTGCAAGGCTTATCCTCAATTGCTGCATGTACTCCAAATCAATGAAGAGTCATCTGCTCCTTGAATTGTCTATTTGTCATTCCGGCATAATAAAGTCTGCAAGGACACTTAATGATGTAAATGACATGTAGTTGTGCAGGTCACTGCATGCTCTATAGAGATATTCATGCCACTATGAGGATGATGAAAAGTCAATCCTGTCTCTGGTGGATGTAGTTACTAGACCGGCAGACTAAATGCCTCCGGTTTATATCCCGACTGCTAAAGCCCGACAGGGGACTTAAGATAGGCATTGAAATACTGATGCCTATCTTAATCCCAATGCCGGAAGGCAGACAGACTCCTGACTGAATGAGGTAAGTCTGGGCGTATTAGCACTTCGCCGCCGGGGGGGGGGGGTGTGTGTTAGGTTTAGGGACTCCCGGGTGGACTTAAGGTTAGGCTAGGGGAAGGGGAGGGTTAGGGTTAGGCTAGGGGAAGTCCTTAAACAGCCGCCAGTGTTTCATATCCATTCTGTCTTAAAATATCTTTAACACAGTTAATAAATTTATAACATTCTGTCTAGCTAAGAAACCCTGTTGTTTTATATGTCAGTCAGGACAACATAATCACGAATGTTCTTTCCCTCTAGAAAGCAGGCCATAGGTCCTTACCTCTGGCCACAATGCTTTGGAGATTTTTTTAATTATGCAACAGACTTTTTATTATCTTGGAGTCAAAACAGATTATCCGAGTATCCATGTAGAATACATTTCTGGAGAACTTCACCCAGTTGACACTGCAGATTACTGATTTAAGAGCTAAATGGTGAAAATTGGCTTAATGGAGAAGGGTGTTTACTGTATGAAGAGTATATGTATACCAAAATTACCACTGAATCATAATACGAGTAAATACATTATATATATATATATATATATATATATATATATATACACACTATGTATATATATATATATATGTGTGTGTGTATATATATATATAATATAGATATTAACTGTGTAATATATATATATATATATATATATATATATATACTGTGTTCACACCTTGACAAAGGAGCTCAGTGCTCCGAGATGTTGTTTTTTGATTATGTGACACCATTTAGTATATTTACTTCACAAGCAGTCTCAGAGTGCCGCAGCCTTTTTGTTTTATTTACACATATATACACTGTATATATATATATATATATATATATATATATATATACTGTGTGTATATACTGTGTATATATATATATATATATATACACATACATATACAATATACATACACACAGTGTTTTTTGCTTTTTGTGATCCCCTTTCTAAAACTGCCTACATCGTATGTCCCAGAAAGTGTTGGAATACAGCAATAGCCTCAGACTGAGAAGAAGCTTCTGAGCAATTCAGCCGGCGCAAGGAGGAATAAATAGCAGTGGGTACAATAAGAGGTACTGTAGGACAATTTCTTTAAAAAATGTTTTACAATTTCTTTTGGTATTTTTTTTTGTCAGATTTTGGAAAGGGTATTTGAGTGTCAGTTATGGGATCAGGGCATGATGGTGAGTGAGGGGGATTGTGGTAGGTGATGGGTTCAGGGAGCACAGTTGATTGAGTGGTATTTTAGTGGATCAGGGAGGGTTTGTGAGTGAGGATTATTTTAGTGGGTGAGGTATGGGGTTAGGCAGTGAAAGGTATGAGTGATGAGTGAAAGGTATGTTAGTGCGTGAAGTATAGGAATACCAGTTCATATTTAAGATAATATTTGAAATTTGAAACAACAGGCCTGGGGGCACCTATATATTTTCATCTTCACTCCCCCTCTTGTCAAAAGCAGGCTACACCAGTGGGCACGACCAATAATGAGGTGGGGCAATGTTTTGATGGCTGGCATGGGTCCCTGCCAGACCCCTCTACCAGATCCCCTGAAACCATAATATCTACTCTATAAGGTTGAAAAGGATATCATTTTGATGGATAGAGCCAATAAAAGTAGAGAAATAAAAGACATGATTATCCATGTAATAAAGGGAAGTGCTGATAATAATTACATCAGCATATCGGCTCATGAATGTTGGATCTAATGTACATGGCGAGTGTACATGCCATCAAGACTGGTCTCCATATCTTCAAGCATCACTGTGTCATTCACTGATGCATATAATCCAGTCGCAGAACTTAGTTTGCCATTGTGATTAACATACACCCATGTGATCGCAGGAGAGCATTGCAAGGATGCTTGCATTGCAATCCCATAGTGACCTGTGGAAGGATCCTGGTTATAACCTAGAGAGGCAGAAGTCATTCCAGTTAACCCCTTTCCTAATGTCCCCGCAGGCCAGAACGAAGCTCAGGGAATCTCCCTGGATCTGCCTTGAAGTGCCAGTATGCACTAATAGCAAAGTTCTATTTCCATACAAAGAACACTTATTACTTACTGAAAATTGCAGTTTCCATTAATGGCTTATGGCACTTCAAGCAGAGTGGGGAGAAAAAGACTCCCAATGGGATGTAATGATCACTGCAGAGACTGTATATGCTGGGCACCAGAGGATGACAGACTTGTTTGGCACTAGAAATGGACAGTTGTTTGGTGCAAAAGTTTATTGGTGGGATTTCATCCCACTGATTTATTGAATACCAAACTGAAGGAAAACAGCTGAGAATCCAGACTTTAGTAAACAAATGAAAACCAGAGCTCACCACGGGAGATACAATAGCTCTAACAGCATGGATTTTGAGCAATCTGGTCAATCAGTAGGAGAGGAATCACACTACACTTATAGTAAAAGCAATTATTATGTATCGAATTCTCTTATAAGGGAAACACTAGTTTATTAATATATTAAGGGAAAATTATGAGTGTACTTTCTTTAATTGAGCAATATTATTTATTAATTATAAGGGAAATATTGTTAAGTGGTGCTTAAATTTTTATTAAATACAGGGGAAGATTTTATTATTTTATGGCTTTATAAATGGTGCTCACATCATAAAATACTACCATAATTAAAAAAAAAGAGCATTTTTAAACACCAACTAAGAATTAAATCATAATGACACTTTCATATTATTAATAAGTAATATTACTCTCTTAAGGTAAGTACACACCTGGCATATACACTTACCAATTGTTCGGCCAATGTGTCTGCGCTGACATCACAACTGGCTGGACATTTAAATTTGCCCATCCAGTTGAGATGTCAGCCACCGGCAGTCCCTGCAGCAAGTGTACGGGCGGTTGGCAAGTCACCCATACAAACAGATGTGACGATATATCACCAAGATATACAGTATAGACATCGGCTGTGCTGCAGGACAGATGCGATATGTCTGTGAAGGACATCATTCACAGACATACAGTATCATCTGTACAAACTCACCGATGCACTACAGATCAACCATTCAATGGAACGGGTAATATACTGTATCTGTCAGTGTGTACCCAGCTTTAGTGCAATAAAACAATAATTTTCCCAAAGTATATTTATAAAACTGTATTCCCTTCATAAGAGACTTATTTGTGTTCCAGTATCTGTCTCGTGTTCCAGTATCTGTCTCCTTGTTCCATACATAATATTGTTGTCAATATACAGATGTGTTCTCATACACTTGGGCTTCAGTCTCGCCAAAGAGCCCCTCTTGGCTTTTCAGTCCCGGGTGACTTGGCCGTGCCTAGCGTCCTTCTCGTTCAAAATGTGCATCTTATTCACATAAATAAAACAACTGGAGAGACAAGACTACATTGCTAGCTTGCACTGATACATTTGATGTGCAGCATTTGTATATCTGTGTGCAAATGAGTCTGAATCTGTATAATAAGCGCTACAATGCAGCGGCCGCAACTTTTTCTCATGCCAAGTACCGTTCATCTGCGACTTTGTATGTGTTTAAATTAAGTTGCAGCCCAGCATCTGTAGTATACTTTGGGTGGTGTTTACCTGTGCCTGCGTTGTGAATAAGACACACAAAGTTTTAAAAAAGATGATACACTACACCTCTCAGAGCGGCACAGTCGCATCAGATATATGGCAATTCGGTCACAATCTCTTTACTAACCCCTACAAAACCATTGCAAAAACTGATGTACATCGATGGTGGTTTACAATAGTAAATTCAATGATTTTGTGCTTCAATTTGCTGAGGATGTGCAGAGGTTTCAAAACCGCAGCAAAATCAATGCTCTGTAAATTTACCACTTACTGTGATTTGTAGTAATTGATCTTGATATATTGATAAACACTTCTTCATAATCTTGTCTTTTCTGTGTTGGTTAGACTTAGGGAAAATTCTCTGTACAGTATATGCTAAACTTGACAAATGTATTTTTGGTTAAATTTCTTAGATATACAGTATACTGTATAATAGCCAATTCATGGTTACAGACAGACCTAGGAATGGTTCAAGCTATATTAGACTTGGGGCCTGATTCAGACCCGCTCACGAGCGCTGAGCGCTTGCATGCGGGTCGGAGGCGACCTAGTGCGCATGCGCACAATGGAGCCGGCTCCGTCGTGCGCATGCGCGAGACCCGGATAGCGACGGGCAAACCGTCGCTACGGGTCTCGTTCCAAAGGGGGCGTGCTGTCGATGTTGAGTGACAGCATACCCCCTTTAGTGGGCATGCCGGGGGCGTGGCTGCCCAGACGGAGGCGTTGCCATGGGAACGCCCACCATCTGGGGCCGGCCCCACTGACATCACAAGTGATCTCAGTGGGAGTGCTTTCAGCTCTGTTTGAGCTGAAAGCACTCTAGGGCTTGTGGCAATGAGACCCTACCACAAGGGTCTCGTCGCAAGCCCGATGGTCACGATGGTCTTGACCATCGTGACCATCTTCCTGGCCACTCACTATAGCTGTGGGTGGTCACCCACAGCTATATGAGCGGCCAGGAGGCCGCTCTAGAAATCAAGAAGGACGGCCCTGATTCAGTGCGAGCGCTCTGTCAGAGCGTCCGGCTCTGAATCAGGGCCTATGTTCATCCCAACAACTTCAAATCTATTGAAATATTGTAAGTTTCATTATTTACTCATAATTCATGAACAATATCTCTCCTTTAGATGAACCCATTACTGATTTCTGTAATAAGGAGGCTGATCAGAGGACTGACCTTCAAAAGCATTAGAAAAACTTAGATAAGTGCTTTACATGTGTTTACTGTGTTACCCTGATAGTCAGTAATCATTAATTGCAGAGATTGCTTGTGGAGTTGGTGCCGGTACTGTCCTCTCTCAATATTCTGGAACCCCCCAAAAACACTTTGTGATTCTGTCTCCAGGGAATTTTCCTGAATACATTGTATACATATCCACATCCACTACTTAAAAAGTAGTAGAGCTATTGGTTTTGAATATATAATTCATTTATCACAAAAAAAGCAAAATAATAAATAATAAAAAACATAAATAAGGCCTGATTCAGAGCTGTACATGATTGCACAGCCACACAGTGGTTGTGTAATAATAAGCTAATGCCGCAGGAGGCATGTGTACATAGACAACTTGTGCCGGCTTCTGTGATCTGTAGCTGCGTCCGAGGAAGCAGCCATGGAATCCCTTGCATGAACATCGCCCATCTGAGTACCTTTCAGGTTCACTGGCCCCTCTGGAGCTGGGGCCAGTGAAGTTGCATCTGAAGATGCATACACTAGCTTTGGCACTCCTTGAAAATAAGGCGACACGTCCCCATTTTTAAAACCACTCCCTGTAGTCACCCCTTCGACGCCCCCCAAACGGTTGCAGCATGTCAATCATGCTGTGGCTTGACGAGCACTATGAGCATCAGGTTTGCATACAACTCTGAACCAGGCCTTTGATAGAAAGGCAGTGACATGTCTTAAACTTACAAATGATCCATTTAATATAATGAAATACAATTCTATGATAAAATATCCTGTCTAGACCAGCGCTGTAAACCCATAGATCATGTGATCATTCAAGCACTTTTATGGCTAAATAAAGGTACATGAGCAGCCTCACTGGATATATATAATGTAGCACTCATGTACTGTATAAATAAATCAGTTGACATGATTCAAAATGTTCCCAGCAAGGATTAAAAATGGTGAATATAATCCTATTAAGAGCCACAGAGTCATGCACTACACAGTAATAATAATATGGACCATATTAATCTTTTTTACACATATATTGGGAAGGGAACTCTATATAGCAACATTGTTAGCCAATTTTTTTTTTACCAGTTTCACTATTTTTGCTATTTTTTTTCTCTGTTTTTAATCACGTGCACAAATAAGTCTTCCTGTCTGTTATAGCAGATGTGGCAAAACCTGTTCTTTTAAACTTATTCTCTGGCAATGCCCCAACATTTCTGTATTTTGAAAAGAAATGTTAACTAAACAAGCAAAAATATATTTTTACCTTTTTAGATACAAATAATGGAATAGGATATTGTGCTTATTGTTACTTACAGCAGGGCCAAATTCAAGTAGCCCCATTACTTTAACGGGGGTGAAAAAGGGTGGTCGTCTCGGGCTTTAACACCTGTGGCCATTCAATTCCAGCCCCTTTTTAACCCAAGCCCCTTTTTAACCCCCTTAAATGAACATGTTAACAGAGGTTAACACATAGAATCGTGATAAATTTACAAACCTGTGCATTAACAGGGTCGAGGCACATGTTAACACGCTCTTTAACGTGGATTTCTTTTTGGGTCTGATCAGGCCCCAAAAAAATCCCAGTCAAGTGCAGCCTGTGGGGGATCAATTAGCCTCCGGTAAATTACCACGGCTAAATTAATTCCAACCTTAATGTTTTATGCATGTGTTGTGAAGAGGATACAGTACATACAGTAGTTCTTCTTCCAAAATATACCATATGTTAAATTATTACATTTAAACATATTACATAGGTTTATATAGTGTTTGATTTATATAAAACTATTAACTTCATATATGGTGTATTTAATTTCCAGTTTCCATTAAAGTTTACATGCAGTTCTTTGTCCACTAATAAGACAACAGATAGCTTTGGTGTATTTTACCACTTATTATCCATATTAAATCATTTGGAGATAACATTTGATGGTTTCTAATGATATCATATAACACTGCCACACAATAATTGTAATTGTGTATAGTAAGAGTGTGATGGTGATTTAATTGTTTAGATTATGTAGATGTGTGTTATGCCAGGACTCTCGGCTCGGGAACTGACATCACAGACACAACTTTGATTTACATGGTACTAAGTAAACCTGTGAAAACTGTCACAATGTACAGGCATATTTTCAACACCACCAATCAGATGCTTGATGAAACACAACAGTCCTATGCATCCACGCTCAAACAGTTTGCGCCCCCCCTCCCAACCCCTGTTTCCCGACCGTTATAAACTGTTCTACTGGGCCAATTACCAATATTGTCTGTGTTTTCCAAGTATGTATGACCAGCTTTAGTGTTATAGATGGGTGTTGATCTAAAATCAATGAATATAAGATATCAGCTAATAATTTGTATGGTGCTCTAAATGGCTTCTGAACAGTTATTGAGCTTTATCTGCTAAAAGAAGTCAGAGACCTCAATTTTTATTTTTGTGCCTGTTAGCCAGGAAAAAGGGAGAGTTCTGAATTTTATATTGCCATATCTAGGGACTGAATTTCTGCTGTTACGGATTGATTGAACAGCTGAATGTCATCCCTGGGCATTCCATCTTATGTCCTGTAAATCATGCATGCAAGGTTGACCACTGGTTGGCAACCTGGAGCAGCTACTATTTCCCTCATGCTTACTCAAGTTTACTGTAAAGCCTGAAGACCATTAAACAACAAAATTGTGCATTATTTGTTACTAAATGTCACCATTATACTGGATATGTATAAACTGTACCCCAGACAGCTGTGCTCCGAAGTGCTAGTAGGATGCCAGCGGCATGTGATGCCCCATGGGTCAGATAAAAGGGATTCAGTTATAATCCTGAAAAGCAAAATAAAAACATTGCAGACAAATATTTTATGTATACAGTATCTGCACTGAAGATAGACAGTCATTTCTACACACGTCCATATGCTATCATATAAGATGATGTGGGTCTCTACAACCTATCAATAAGTTGATAACATTTGTCAGAAAGCTGATGATGAAATCACATTGCAAATTCCAGTTACATTAAGTTTATACAGAATACTCAAATCATCTTTTTAGTATTCCTTCCCTTATAGAGCTGTTAATCTTCGGAATTATTGCTGCCATTTTATCAAACATTCTTTTAGAAACTCAAAATCCGTAAATCATCTCGTTTATCACTTGTCACAATACAGATCTTGCATGAGTGGTGCTTCTCAGGGTTTAATATCCACTCTAAAAATGTCCTATTGTTTGGTAATCATGATCAGAGCAGATTAAAATGTAAGATATCCTGCCCTACATAGCGTTTTATCACATTCAGCAATGTTCCATGTGTAGTGGGATAGTGACAAAGAAAATTACACTATTAGAACCACTTGATTAAAAACAAAGCACCCAATTTTCTGCTTCTCTGTGCTACAATTGCATGTTTCCCCACATTTCATGGAATTCCATCCTCAGCTGTGACAGCGGTAGCTTGGCAAATGTTTTATTGTTAAAATATAAATCATAAGGAATTTGCTGTCTGTGAGAGAGAATAGAAACTATGGTACAATCTGTAACCATAGCAAACCACTTACATTTCAAACTAACTGGCTATATCCTGCCTCACTCATTTATCAATGTTGTCCTTTTACATAAGGACTTGGTACTGAAAGTAACATGAAGATATTAAAAATATAATAATCAATATTTTCAATTAAGGCATAAACTGATGTCTATTCATAGGACATATGTTGACTTATTTCAATTAATACAACAAAGCAACAAATTTGAAATGTAATTTAATCTTTGCAATTTCCTTTTCTGATCCATTAGGCAAAGTCTGGTTGGATGAAAACGGGACTAGTATTTTGAGTATTGTAGTAACAGGGGCACAGTATATGCTTGTTTCTCATAGATGCCAAATGTCCTAATGCACATGTTATTAATATTGATCACAGGATTTTGTTGTCATTCCCTGTTTCAATGCTGATCAGCTGCTAAATGGAAACAAAAAGTTTCACTTACGGTTGGTTGGGCAATAGTGCGAGATTGCTTTCCATGCTAAATATTATGAATTTAATTTGTTTTGTGATTTATTATAACATTCTGCTGATTTGAATATCACTATTGTGCACTATGGCTTGCCAGTGGCTGTACATTATTTTTAAGAATGCCCTTTTTAATGTAAATTAGGAGGTCATTCTTAATGTAGAGTGTATAAAATATTTATATATGTGTTATTAAATAATTGTATTCATCATTCCATTTGTTTTAAGTATGCTAATAAGTATTATGCAGTATATGTAGTTGAATCTTTTCAAAATGTATTATTTAATCATTACTACAATGTATGGTTAAATAATAATATAGTATCTTTTTATATGCTCTACATTGTGTACCCCTTGCTATTATATTATGTTTTTTTATGTACAATAACAGTTCTACTTGATCTGTTCTGTTTGAATGCTGATACAAATAATATGTTCCATTCCAGAAATATGTCCCTCTGTGGAAGCAAAATATCATTAGCATTATGTTGCTGGCTGTCCCAGACACCTAGCTAAGTCATGGGCAATTTATAAGAATGGCCATAATGTATAATATATTTAATGTTTTGTCCTAAAATGTGGGATTGTCAGAAATGAGACCTGTGTATGCTTTGTTTTCCTGGGTGCTTTGCAACAGGTGTGCTTGGTGACTGTCTCACGTTTAAAAGCAAATTTGCTGTGAGCTATAAACCTTGATAGCATACCCTGAGTTTAGCACTAATGTGATGGCTAGAGTAGGGACTTGCAGTAAAGTGGGGTCCCGTGATGGGGGCTGCAAGCTTAAATACATTGATCAATTCATGAACCTAAACACCACTGTTTATTATTATTATTATTATTGTTAGTTATTATGGTGAGTGCAGAGCCCCTGTGATTTATATATACAGTCAGGTGCATAAATATTGGGACATTGACAGAATTTTCATATTTTGGCCTCTATTCACCACCACAATGGCTTTGAAATGAAACAAACAAGATGTGCTTTAACTGCAGACTTTAAGATTTAATTTGAGGGTAATTGCATCCAAATCAGGTGAACATTGTAGGAATTACAACGGTTTCTATATGTGCCTCCCACTTTTTAAGGGGCCAAAAGTAATGGGACAAACTAAACAATCCTAAATCTAACTTTCACTTTTTAATACTTTGTTGCAAATCCTTTGCAGGCAATTACAGCCTGAAGTCTGGAATGCATAGACATCACCAGACGCTGGGTTTCATCCCTGGTGATGCCCTGCCAGGCCTCTACTGCAAATATCTTCAGTTCCTGCTTGTTCTTGGGGCATTTTCCCTTCAGTTTTGTCTTCATCAAGTGAAATGCATACTAAATCGGATTCAGGTCAGGGGATTGACTTGGCCATTGCATAACATTCCACTTTTTAGCCTTAAAAAACTCCTTGGTTGATTTTGCAGTATGCTTCGGGTCATTGTCCATCTGCACTGTGAAGTGCCGTCCAATGAGTTCTGAAGCATTTGACTGAATATGAGCATATAATATTGCCCAAAACACTTCAGAATTCATTCTGCTGCTTTTGTCAGCAGTCACATCATCAATAAATACAAGGGAACCAGTTCCATTGGCAGCCATACATGCCCACGCCATGACACTACCACCACCATGCTTCACTGATGAGGTGGTATGTTTTGGATCATGAGCAGTTCCTTTCCTTCTCCATACTCTTCTCTTCCCATCACTCTGGTACAAGTTGATCTTTGTCTCATCTGTCCATAGGATGTTGTTCCAGAACTGTAATGGCTTTTTTAGATGTTGTTTGGCAAACTCTAATCTGGTCTTCCTGTTTTTGTGGCTCACCAATGGTTTACATCTTGTGGTGAACCCTCTATATTCACTCTTGTGAAGTCCTCTCTTGATTGTTGACTTTGACACATATACACCTACCTCCTGGAGAGTTTTCTTGATTTGGCCAACTGTTGTGAAGGGGTTTTTCTTCACCAGGGAAATAATTCTTCTGTCATCCACCACAGTAGTTTTCCATGGTCTTCTGGGTCTTTTGGTGTTGCTGAGCTCTCCGGTGTGTTCTTTCTTTTTAATAATGTTCCAAACAGTTGATTTGGCCACACCTAATGTTTTTGCTATCTCTCTGATGGGTTTGTTTTGATTTTGCAGCCTAATGATGGCTTGCTTCACTGATAGTGACAGCTCATTGGATCTCATATTGAGAGTCGACAGCAACTGATTCCAAATGCAAATGTCACACCTAGAATCAACTCCAGACCTTTTACCTGCTTAATTGATAATGAAATAACGAGGGAATAGCCCACACCTGTCCATGAAATAGCTTTTGAGTTGATAGTCCCATTACTTTTGGCCCCTTAAAAAGTGTGAGGCACATATAGAAACCGTTGTAATTCCTACATCTTGTTTGTTTCATTTCAAAGCCAATGCGGTGGTGAATAGAGGCCAAAATATGAAAATTCTGTCAATGTCCCAATATTTATGCACCTGACATATATATATATATATATATATATATACATATATATATATAGTCCAGCAAAAACAAGATAGCACTCAGAGATTCATATAAGGAAAATCTACAATAATAATATACAGTCTGTATTGTATTATTGGAGGCTTGAGAAAGAGGGTCATATCTCGAAACATCGCCGCCTTGATGTACCTTTGATGTACTTTTGAATATATGCACCTTTTTCCCTATCTGAATCTCTGAGTGCCATCTTGTTTTTGCTGGACTGTATGTGATGGCTTGACGGGCACCGGAGGATGTTGTTCTTTTTTTATGGCGTGCCGGCAGATTGGAAAGCTATATATATAATATATATATATATATATATATATATATTACCAGTCAAAAGTTTGGATACAATTTCTCATTCAATGGTTTTTGTTAATTTCAATTATTTTCAACATAGTAGATTGATACTGAAGACATCAACAGTATGAAAGAACACATATGGAATTATGTTGTAAACAAATAAAGTGTTAAACAAATCAAAATATGTTTTATATTTTAGAGTCCTCAAAGTAGCCCCCTTTTGCTTGTATGACAGCTTTACACACTCTCGCCATTCTCTCAGTCAGCTTCATGAGGTAGTCTCCTGGAATGGTTTTGCATTAACAGGTGTACCTTTGAAATCTTCAGTATTAATCCACTATGTTGAAAATAATTAAAATTAACAAAAACCATTGACTGAGAAGGTGTGTCCATATATATATATATATATATATATATATATACACACACACACACTGTTGAAACCAATGGTAGGAGCGCATCTACAAGGTTTGGTGAACTCTTATCACTTTGGTCTGTTTTGCATACCAGGGAGATGCGGTCAGCGTCGGGCCGGTTGCTTGGCAACTGGATGCCAGATGCTGATGTCATCATGATGGGACCCACCTCGGCGAGCTTCCATGTTATCCTGGTCTGCTACAGTTCAGTGACCTAGACTGCCTTTATAAGGTAAGACATGTATGTATTTTTTCGTTTGTTTATATATGTTTTTACTTGTGCTGTACCAGGCTGCCTTGAAAATAGAGCATAAAGGGTTCTGAAACATCAGCAGTAAATGCACTTTGCATTTTGTAATTGAACTTGGAGTGCCACAGTTATTTCTTCAACAGTGTGTATACTTTTTCACTGAAGGCACCCAGGACTTGACTACACATTGAGAGTGCCAGTTCACTTCCACAAATCTAGAAATATATGTATATAACTATATATGTATAATGTCCCTGCCTCTATGAGAGGAGGTAATCATAATAAAATCATCCTTCAAAAAGAAAGCAAATGGATCCACACATTAAACACAATGGCACCTAAATGAGTCCTTAGGACTACAATGTTTTTTGTAATGTTTTTTGTAATGTTCTTTGTAAGATCTAGTTGGAGTTACTGGTATTTAACATCTTCTGATTTATGTCATGCCATTCTGTATATATATATGTTTGCTACCATCGGTCAGTTTATGTTTTAATCACATTATATAATGTTTTAATCTATGCGGAATCTATGTATGTGTATATCCCAGCATAAGTGGTAGTCATTGTTTAGTTTGTGTACACCACGATTTGGTGATGTCATTTAAATATGTCTTCTTCTTTGTCGGCAGCAGACGCGTTGCTATGACAATGCATCCACATTAGACATTGGTTGCTCCCTGGAATGGCGCCACCCAATGACATCATCGCGACAGTGTTGTGATTTTTTCCGGCACGTAGAGCGGTGCTGCTTTCAGACGGTGTTATCCAGGTGAGTACAATGGTTAGTTTTTCATGTCATGTGATTTATAGTATGTATATGTAGTCTTTTGTGTCATATGGTTGTATTGTCTTTCCCTGAAGATGGGGGATTAATCCTGAAATGTCGTTGGAATAAAGGACTTTTATTGACTCTAACTACCAGCCTGCAGAGTGCCGCTCATTCCTGTTTTCGTATTTTGGGTGTTATCACCCCAGGAGGGCACCGCAGCAATACTGCATTTATCCTGGAATGTCGGGCATCTCTCTCTATATATATATATATATATATATATATATATGTATATTTTGTTCATCTTCTGAACAACTATGTAACTAGGGGCCTGATTCAGCAGCAGACTTATTGGTGATGAAGATTGAGCAATTGTTTGCCATCACGCATGTGTATAAGCCACACTGCACATGCGCAGCGATCACATTGCGATTATGGACACAGAGGAATCCATCGCAAAGTGAGTGAAAGGCTGTCAGCATTTGGGGAAGGTGACGGGGGTTGGTCAGAAAAACGCAGACATGTCTGTTCCTTTCAATGTTGCTTCATGGGCATGTATAAATTAGCCACTTGGATTGTGTCAGGTTGCGGCCTAGGATCAGTCATTACTCACCTCAGTGCCGGCTTATCCTAACCTCCCAAGTGGTCAGATGCCAGGCTCAGAGGCGGGTGACGCGCTGAGGCTTATACCTGGGGTCTGCTAGGACATCCAGGTGCTCGTTCTGTGATGTGGTTTCTGTAGTTACCTTCATGGACATAGCAATGACAGTCTGTATCCTGATTAGCCCTTTACCCAATGGTAGCATTGGTTGCTGTCAGCTGACACTATCCTCCAATGGACTGCTACCTTAGGGTATTTAACCGGGCTCTGAACAACACGAAGTTGCCTGTACAATGTAATTACTTCCAGTGAAGACTTGCTGTTCCAGCGTTCCAGGTCCCAAGCTCTGTTGCTTCTACTGAGTACATTCTCCTAGATTCATCTCTTGTGCCAGTTCTGCATTGGAAGTCACAGTGTGTGTACTTAGGTCCTGATTCAGAGCTGGTCGCTCTGACAAGAGCGCTCGCTCTGAATCAGTGCCCTCCTACCTAAAATTGGAGAGACCTCCTGGCTGCTCGCATAGCTCCCACAGGTTATGCGAGCGGCCAAAAAGATGGTCACGATGGTCAAGACCATCGCGACCATCGGGCTTGCGACGAGACCCTGCAGTAGGGTCTCGCTGCCGCAAGCCCAGGAGTGCTTTTGGCTCTATCAGAGCCAAAAGCACTCCCACTGACATCACTAGTGATGTCAGTGGGGCCGGCCCCAGATGGTAGGTGTTCCCATGGGAACGCCTCCGTCTGGGCAGCCATGCCCCCGGCATGCCCCTTTGGTGCGAGACCCATAACGACAGCTTGGCCGTCGCTATGCGGGTCTTGCGCATGCACACGACGGAGCTCCCTCCATCGTGCGTATGAACACTAGGGAACCATCGACCCGCTTGCGAGCGCTCACAAGCGGGTGTGAATCAGGCCCTTAGTACGTTATTCAATGTACTAAGAAGATGTGGAGGGTAAGTTGATGTTGTGTGGGCAGGGCAAATGGTGTGGGTCAACTGGTAGGTGTAGGAATTGGGGAGAAGGCAGAGACTGGGCAAGGGTTTGGGGCATGGCCATGGGATTAGGCCCAGGCAGGGGATGGGGCCTGAGAAGAGGATGGGGCTGGGGAAGAGGATGGTGTCTGGGAAGGGGATAGGGCCTCTGCTGTTAGCATTCAGTGCACATTTGTGATTGCACAAATATAACTTTAAAATCTATCTCTCAAACACAACACACTGACAATAAATCAGGGACATTATAATTACAAAAGGCTGTTTTTTCAATGTACCTTACAACATTTTGACCACATGGCCAAGTGTGTACACTCCATGGCATCTGTGTAATTATGCACTATTTACTTGGTGTGGCTTATATTTATTAAATGTCAGTATGTCATTAGCATACTTACAGTGGGTAATCCTAGTATGGAAACTCACAAGAGCCTCTAGCTGCTTGTGCCGGGCTCCCAGTTCCAAGGACAGGCATATGTACACCTCGCAGTATGCATTTTTTACTTGACCGGTAATGTTGAGTATGACTAGCCCCATCCAGTGGTCTAACCTCTATGAGCACTTACAGCTTCCAGCAGCTGAAACTGGAAGCTCTCATAATAGCAGTGATGGATGCCTAATGGTTTCCAAAATTTAAAGGGACTGCTGCACTGTTATTGGCTGCTTCAGCCATGTGAGGCATTACACTGGTGCGAAGCACAGTGCTCCAATTAAAAATGGCAGATACATACATTATGTGCTAGGTTCATAAGGAGGACACTTTGCAGTTTTTTCAAGCATTGTACAAAAGGACATCTACTCAGATCAGTGAACCCAACTTAGAGCCTGATATTGAGGTTGGAGTAAAGCAAAAAAGAGTAAGTAACTGTGCACCTTGGTAAAATCATGTTGCACTTCAGATGGGACAGATTTAAAATGTTCAGAGATATTTAGATTTGAAAGGTGTGTTCACAAACTCAAAATTAAATTTTTGTTTAAAAATAAAGCTGTCCAGTATTTGTGGGCTTCATGCAAGAGTAGCCATTATTTGCTCTGCATGCAAAAATAATAACTGAATTTCCACCACTTGCAATGCAACATTTGCAGTACACAGTTTTTTGCTCATATTTGTTTTACTCTCACCTCAGAATTAGGCCCTTAGTTTATTATTTTAATTGTAGAATTATGTTCAACTTCGAAGATAAACCAAGCACATTGCAGTATACATGACTGCACTGTTACTGATGTAACAAGAGAGAGAAACACAAACCACTCCACACTTACCTTCTACAACAATATATCAAAATCAAATGAAAATTCCAAATAACAATAAAATAAAAACTCAAATCTATAGCAACCACTGCAAGAAAGCAAAAGAGTGACATGAAAACCTGCTCTGCCCACACATCCAAGAGAATTAGACAGATAAACACACTTTAAACACTTACTATGGAAAGAGTATTAAAAAGTAGGTATTTGGCTAAGAGTAATGGAACCATGCCACCTGAAGAGGGGTTTTATAAAGCCAATAGCTCCTCCCCATGTGGAGGCCACCTTTGTGTGCGTATCCACGTAATCACGTTTATGCATGTGCATGCATGTAAATGTGGGTATAAATCTCTACTGGGCCCCCAATCCTACAATCCTTGCAAGCATGTCTCTGTACACGCAATTCTTGGAGTGTGCTCAGGAACAAATACTTGGGGTAATGCAGCAGAGGAAGCTCAAAATGTTCCTCCAACAGCCATTCCAGATGACCAAGCAACCACACTGGCTACTCCAGGACCCAACATTATGAAGACAACTAATGACAATGAGGCTCCAGGACCAAGCCATCTGACCACTATTGAGCCATGATGGGCCTGTGGCAAAAAAGCTTGACATCCTTGTGACACAAGCCATGGAGAAAATAAACCATAACTCAAGACAAATGGTGCTTCAGCAACAGACTGAATCTGCCAAGAGATCACTGATGAAAAAAATACCATAGCACCATAATGCAGAACAAGACAGAAGTAAAAAGAAAAATTCCACCTGTAAAGCACATCGAAATATGCTACATTAAATAAGACACTGTTAATAAATAAATATTTATTTATTAAAGTGCGGATTTATAGAAGTGAAAGTGTTGCCCATAGCAACCAATCAGATTCTACTTCTCATTTATCTAGCACCTTCTAGAGGATAATAGTTAGAATCTGATTGGTTGCTATGGGCAACATCTCCACTTCTATAAATCTACACATTAGTAAATACACCCCAGAGAGTTAATGTAACATAATAGAATTGATATAAATGTCTGTGAATCCCTAACATCTAAACAATGTCAACTATTATTATGAAACTGAATACAATAAAAAGGACACCATTCAAAAGGGGTCCCAATGGTGTGTGTGGCTACAAACAAGTTGTCCAACAACATAAGCTGATCTGTATAAGATAGTTGGCAGTGAGGCAGATGTGAGAGCAACCAATAATAGACTGTTATCCTCTATGTTTTTTTTAGGACTATTATACATATGTCTGTGAAGGATGTTGTTGTTAGTTTAATTAAGGAAAACTGGGGTGTTTGTAGTGTTTAAATGGTATTCAGGAAATATATATACATTTAAAACAACCTTGAAGAATTGACTCTCATTGTACAAATTTAAACCATTTCATGTTTCAAGACTTCAAGCATAAGCTAAGGGACCAACAGCACCAGGTCAGGGGGACAGGTGGAGGCAAAATCCCTCATTCTGTGGAATACACTGGGGTGTATAGGAGAGAAGGAGGTATCAGCCATATAAACTCAGTGGTGCCTATCATCATAGCTCTGCATGCAGTGTAATTTTTGTGTGTGTTTTGATTTCAATTAAAAGGTTTTAAATTATATTTTCTCTTTTTAATTATGATTAGATGAGGAGGTTGTCCCTGCTGGGACTTATTTAGAGGAGGTAGTGACTCTCTCTCCACTCTCATCACCACCACCACCCAGGACCATCTCTTCCATTAGGCTGGTTGGGCAGTTGCTCAAGGGCCCAAAGCTTCTAGGGGCTTGCCAACCCACCCTCCTGCAGCCAGTTGGTACATTTTTGATATTTTAAAAGCTGGCTGTGGGTGCACTTTATTCCGATCTCCCTCCTCCCTGGTGATGAGTAACCCCCCCTTGGTTGCTGAGTACTCACCTTGTCTTCAGTCCTGACTGCTGACTGGGTGATGCGCAAGCTGCAGCTGCTCCACCCAGGCCAGGCAGTTTGGGTGTGGCCAACCTTGAGAGCTGCTGTTGGCTCCTGCTGTGTGTGCCACTCAGCCACTGCTGCCTGCTGCATATACTTGAGTCCCGGACCAGAGGACCCATCTTCACCATCTCAGTCTCCTCAGGAGACACCTCTGCCAGCCACTGTGTCACGGTCTGTGCAATTCCTCCTCCTTGCCTCTGGTGTAACTCTTTGCCTGAGGCCTGTCTAGCATCATTCCACCCTGGCTAGTCTTTGATTGCAGACCTGATTACCTAAATCAAGCAGCTGTGTATTGCACCTGGGAACTAGCTTTATATCTCCTCAGAACTAAGCAATCAGTGCCAGGTCATCTAGTCTACCTCTGTGACTGTGCTCCAGGTTTCCCATTCCCATATCAGGGCCATAACTAGACTTTTTGGTGCCCTGTGCCAGAGAGAGCATTGGTGCCCCCCATTTTTTAAATAGGGACATAAGATAGTGCACCTGAAAAAAGGCCATGGCCTCATGGGGAAGGGCCAGGGAAGAGATAGGGGAGGCCAGGAGATGCTGGGGATAAAGAGGAGGAAGCTACAAATGAGAATGATAATAAACAGGAAAACTGACAGGCCCAAACAATGCCCCTGCCCTGCGGTGCCCTGTGCCATGGCACTGGTCGCACTACCCTAGTTACGGCCTTGTATATTATCTCTGCCTGTTATCACTTTGGATCCTGGCTCACTGCAACCAAGGTTTTCTTCTGCTCCCTGTGTGAGTAATCAAGGAAATTATTATTTCTTACCTTGCACCAACTGACCAGGACTTTGTGTATTTGTATTTCAATTCCTCTGGACTTGTTATCAGCAATTACTACGTCTACCTCACTCCATCTGTACCTGTGTGTATCCAGTCCAGGTCCAGCCAGTATACCTGTATTCACATTGCCTGTTAATATTCCCATTCAGAGCTCAGTGATAGCTCACCTACATCAGCAAACAGAACTTTGTCTATGTTCAGTGATCATCCATCTGCATTACTCCTGCACTGTTCTGTTTAAATCTGACAATTCCTGCATTCATGAGTAACCCTTGATTGCTAATAAATCATTATTTAACTTCACCTGACAGCAGTAATTAACCTTATTCAAGTATTTGGAGTACTTCGTGCACACGCGCACACACACAAACCTTGGGAATCGTGACTCACTGCCTCTGTCCCAGCAACTCCCGACCCGGCCACAGACGCACTGCAAGGGTAAGGGCTGAGCTGCGCAGCATGAATCAAATCCCTGGGCAATCCTGTAATTATAAGTGGACAAAATCTCACAATAATGGGGCTTATTGCTGCAGTAATACCATATCATACTATGATATGGTAAGATGTGGTATTATTGCAGCAATGATGTCATAGTGAGATTTTGTCCAGTTATAATTATAGGATTGTGCAGTTATTTGGTATTATTGCAGCAATAAGCCCCGGGGCAGTGTAAGAGACATGACTGCTCATACATGGCAGTCTGCCTCCAGTGCTGCAGCTGCAGTGGGATATTTATTTACTTGTGGGGACAAAAAATTTGCAGGTACATGATTTGACTGTAACTCCACTCCTCTAGTTACCAGGAACAACCACCAGCGCTCCAGCACCTATTTTTTAACCTGTTATCCAGTTATTAAACTGAACTGCATGAAGTGTGTCTAGTAGGTGTTTCTATCACCTACCGCATCAAACAAGACCTGTAAGTGCCGCCTTTCACAATATTTTTGGATATATCTATATATATATATATATATTATTGCTGTTTTGGTTTGGACTAGTCATCATTATCCTGAATATAGATATTGCCAGCAATTGTATGGAGTTTTTGTTTGGATGTTAACATTTCCCTTATTCTTAAGAGAAGGTGCTCTGCACTAATCCAGTGGTTCCAAAACTTTTGTGAATCACAAAGTCCTAGAGTATAAGCATTTTTTTCACAGCACCCCTAGGCC
The DNA here is from genome assembly GCA_031769625.1 of Taudactylus pleione. NCBI lineage: Eukaryota > Metazoa > Chordata > Amphibia > Anura > Myobatrachidae > Taudactylus > Taudactylus pleione. The sequence continues at coordinate 15,292,903 of JAUIMM010000178.1, forward strand.
AAAAGTTTCTGAGAAATTATGAAAAAAATAAGTAAATTTAAGCTTAAGTAAATTGTGCATATATGTCATTCTCGGGTTCAGTGAGTTATGTGGTGGTGGACAGGGTTGTGCTTCTATTTGTCCACATATTTTATGATTGGCAGCCACCAGCACAGGGTTAAATAATTTAATTTGGTTCTGAACCACCAACCCGTGGCACCCCTGCAAAAGCCCAAAGGTACCCCAGGGTGCCAAGGCACTGAGGGCCTGATACAGACCTGGATGCAAAGCAGTGCACTTTTGCAGCCATCAGGTGCAGGGTATGCAAATTCCGCAATTGCACGGCAAGGCTTAAGGATGCCCTTTGTCTTAGAGAACGATGGCAGAGTGAACGCACGCCAGTCTAAAGATGCGCCCTTTTCCTTCGCAGCACACGTCCTCTCCAGGAAGTGTATGTAATATCAGTAAATGCAGAGCCATCGGAGCTGCTCGTAGCCCTTGAGGTAGACCCTACCCTGCCACAAGCACTGCGGTTACTACAGACTGAAATACAGCCAGGTGACATGTACAATGACGCCTGCATGCTAATTATGCATGCCTATAAAATACCATTAGAAGTTGAACACACAGGCACACCTGCATTCACACATCCACACCCCTGTTTTCATAGACCAACCTCTGACACCACCCACAAACGGCACTATCTGTCACTCAAATTAGCGCTCAGTCTGTGTACTACGAGCGCACCATTCCCGATCGCAGTGACTGGCTCGCGCACAGCGATGCATGCGCAGACTGGCAACAATCACCCATAGCGAGCAGTCGCGGCTTAGCAAGCAGCTCTGAATCAGGCCTTGAGTTTGGGAACCACTGCACTAATCAGATAATATCTGTCATGTTATAATTAGGATGATTTTACAGTATGTTGTATTTTGTAAATGCCAATCAATAATCTAGACTCATTTGGGTCTCCAAAGGTTCACTTTGGTGTTGGGGTTATTTTTGTTTCACTGTGATTGAGCCCAGCCAGCCGTGTCTGTGACAAGCAAAGGGGCGTGCACTTTTGGGTGGTGATTACCTTACTTTGGTAAGCATTGTTCATTTCGTTTTTGTAACTTGACAAAAGAACAATAATAGTTTAGAAACAATGACAATTATACGGGTTGAACTACATTTATTCAAGACGTCCAGAGTGCCGCCCTTACATCTTTTATATGATCCCGCTCAGAAGCAAACTGAGGGTTTAATCAGGAGGTCACTAAGAGGCAGTTGTTTGATCTATTGCATGTGAGTGCCGGCTCAACGTACTGTAGCCCTGATTCAGAGCCGGACGCTCTTTCAGAGCTCTCGCTCTGAATCAGGGTATTTTTTTTTGTAGCTGGTCTCCTGGCCGCTCGCTAAGCCATGGGTGACCACCCACAGCTTTTGTGAGTGGCCGGGTGATGGTCGTGATGGTCGCGACCATCAGGCTTGTGACGACACCCTTGTGGTAGGGTCTCATCTGCCACAAGCCCCGGTGAGCTTCCGGCTCCAATAGAGCCAGAAGCTCACTACTGACCTCACTAGTGATGTCAGTAGGGCTGCCCTCAAATGGCAGGCGTTCCTTTGGGAATGCCTCCATTTGGTCAGGCTCCCCCCTCCCCGCCTGCAAAACAGGGCGAGCTGTCGATCAACATCAACAGCTGCCCCGTTTTGTTGCAAGCCCCGGAGAGAATTGCACATTGCCCCAACATTGACGCGCTTGCGAGCGGGTCTGAATCAGGCCCTCTATACATAGATACTTATAAATCCAGAGGTGCGGCACTCAGTATATAAACAACGAGGACACGTTATATAGCCAATCAACATTTCAGTGTTATTTACACTGTCTTCAGTATTTGAATGTGAAGTGACTGGGACTCCTGTGCATGGACGGTCTACTGACCACGCAGGTGCAGTTGGGCTAAATCTTGAGGGTGTTTTTTGAGGAATATGCCATAAATATTTAATTCCAAATAGTCCCCTAAAGCTGATAGAGTAAAAGAGCACCTGTTATTTTTCTTTTCTTTACAACACTTACCTGTAGATTGAATCCAGCTCTACTGCCAGATGGAAATGAAGTGTACTTCTGTGAGTGGAGCACAAAAGAGGAAACAAGCTGAAGAGGAGAAGCAGAAACTTGGCAAACTTCCAAAGTTAACATCTTGGACAATCCCAGGTGCAACATCAGCTATTAGTACTGCTTCCCTAAATACAGCATTACCATCTACATCCACTCTTGCATCCAGTTCTGGACATACAATTACCTGCTCCTGCTGCTGGGGACAATTCACAAGAAGCAATAGCTACTAGCACTGCTTCTCTAAATACAGCATTACCATCTACATCTACTCTTACATCCAGTTCCAGACATACCATTACCTGTTCCTGCTGCTGGGGACATTTCACAAGAAGAAATACACAAATCTATAATGGCAAAGGAGTGTACTGAGAGTGTGATTCATGTCATAGATCCCAGACTATGGGACATTAAGAATACTAGTACAGTGGATTACTGGATTCATAGTGGGCCAACATCATGTCAGAATCATGATTGCAACCTTTCAAATGCATGCAGAGTGTACAAAGGAGCCAGAGGAGATATAACTCAGATAAGGTATTTATCAAAGAATGTATTCAAACATGAAATGGGAATGGAGAATATGTAAAACGCGAATGGCTACTCTATTCTCCATCACAAGGTTGTTTGTACTGCTTTACATGTCACCTATTGTCCAATAAAGAATCTCCATTTGCTACATCAAGATTTAAAGATTGGAAACACAGCAATGTTATTGTAGATCATGAAAATGGAGAAGAACATTGCCAGTGCATAATCACATATTCAATTCGCCATAAAGAAACTGGATGCATAGATTCTTTATTAATTAAACAACATCACTCAGAGCAGGAGTACTGCTGTAAAGTGTTGACACGTGTGGTTTCTGTCATTCGCTTTCTTGCCTCCAGAGGCTTGATCAAACAATGGAAATTATTTAGGTATTCTAGAGCTAAAAATATGGGTATATGAGCGCTGGTATGGATTAGAATTGGTGGACCGCACAAATAAAAATATATGAATGTAATGAATAATCAGTAATCAATAATAAAACAAAACAAACAAACAAAAAAATAAATATAAAAAATAAATAAAAAAAAATAATAATTAATAAAAAACAAAGATGAAAATAGAAAGAAAAACAGCAAAGGAGAGAAAAGGCATAAACAGTATTATGGGATTAATGTTTATAGTCTTTATAGACTAGTTGGGGGTGTGCCAGTTCTGCATGTACCCCACGAGGGGTCCGCTGTGCTATTGCCACCTAACTCACCCTAACTAGCTCGGCGTTGACTGCTGACTTCAGCTGCAGATTCCCATCTGAGCCGCGATCACATGTCCCGCCGGGCTGGCGCCGCTTGATGACAGAGGGCGTCGGGGGATGTTCAGTGGGCTTGTAGCGGCAGCGGCAGTTGTTCTTTTCCTGGGCACTCCTTCCAATCTCCAACGCGTTTCGGACCTTCCACGGGTCCTTTGTCAAGGATGAAGGTATTCTAGAGCTGTTGAGTGAATTTGACCCTTTTCTGGAACAGCATCTCAGTGTATGGAATTGCTGGAAAGGGGAACCCATCATATCTATCCGCAAACATTTGTGAGGAATTTATCGATTTAATGGGACAACATATTCTTTCTGCCATTCTGGAAGAAATAAGAGTCAAAGTATGATTCAAGAAGTGTGGATTCCACTCCAGATATCTCCCACATTGATCAACTAACATTTACAATCCAGTACATTCAAGGATGTGAACCAGTGGAGCATTTCCTCAAGTTCATCCCAATCTTTTTTCATGGAGCAAAGAATCTAGAAGACACTGTTATAGATTTCCTGAATGAGAACAAAATTCTGCTATCAAACTGCTGTGGTCAATCATACGACAATGTCTTAAATATGTCTGGACAGTATACTGGATTGCAAGCACGGATTCGGCAACTGAATCAGTCGGCCATCTATGTCCCCTGTGTGGGACATAGAAGCTCATTCAGACCCACTCGCAAGATGCGATCGCTCGCTGGCAAAAAGGGGCTGGGCAATTAAATTAAGCGCTTGCACTGCGTCGCATAAGGATGCCCACTGTGTTTTAGTGAACTACGGCAAAGATTTAACAAAACAAGTAAGTTCCTGCAGTCTAAAGATGTGAATATACTTGCTGCCATAAATATTCTTGAGTCTCTGAAAACTTATCTTCAGGAAATTAGAGATACATTCAGTGAATATGAACTGAAGGCCAAAAATAGGTTTCCAGATTTGGATTGTAGTGATGTGAAGAATCGGCAAGAAAGCATAGTGTACTTCTTACTAGATATGATGGATCCGGAGAAGAGCTACTTATAAATAAAAGTGAAAAATAACCCTACCTCCTCTCAGGGGTGCCTAAACCTAGCCCTTCCCCGCACCCTAAATTTAACCCTCCCGGGGGGTGCCTAACCCTAACCTCCCCCCCGGTGCCGCCTAACCCTAACCCCCTTCCCCAGCCTAACCCTAAGTCCCCCCCGGGGAGCCTTAAAACTAGTCCTCCTCCTCTCCCACGGCTAAGAGGATGGGCACCCTGGACTTACCTCTTTCAGGCCCACATCATCCTGGATTCTGGCGTCAGGATTATGATAGGCGTCAGTATCTCGATATTTATCATATATCCCTAGCTGGCATTCTGCCGTTGGGATTGTGACCGGTGGCTTTGCAGCCGGGTCACCTTACTAAATACCCATGTGCACAATGGTGACCAACTGTACAGGAGAACACTCATTTTCAAGATTTAAACTTATAAAGAATCAATGGGGCAGCAGCGGTTGAACTGGCTTTCACTCATGTGCATGGAAAATTACATCCTGAAGACCATTGACTTCAAATCAATTATAAAAAATTCTCAAAGAAGAAATGTTGCAAACATTTGTGTTGATTAATAATAAATAATTATTTCATACTGTACGGTTTGCCACTTATTTAACATTTATTTTTTTATATTTAACTGATTTTGTTGAAAGTGCTACTAAATCTAAAGGTTTAATTTTATCGACCTTTTAAAAAATGTTCCCGTGAATGGGTGGGTAGGGGCCCCAGTACATGGCTTTGCCCAGGGCCCACACTGCTGTTAAGACAGCCCTGCCAGAACCACAACCACCCCTAGAGCCACAGCTTTACTCCAATTACTTCTTTCTCTGGGTATGAAGGAAGATTCCAAATGGAACTAATGGCATACCAGAATGAGACTCAGATCAGGTCGACAGAAGCCTTCACCACGTGCTTGCAAGACTCTTCTGTAACAAAGAATGAGGGAGATTGCGGCCAGGTTACCAGACTATAGGTTGCAAGTGGCATCAACATTTGCCACTGAGCCTTCCACCTTGGGTGATCAGTCACCCAGCCCTGGCCAGGCTAACCCCATTCCCCAGTTTCTAGCTAGATCAACATTCTTTGAGACCTTTAATATCAAAGGACCCAGCACTCCATACTCCTTAAGGACTTGTGCAGGGAGTTTTGAGACAATGGGGAGGAGAGCAATCTGCTATCAAGTCGAGTCCATAGACAAAAAGACATGCCTTCTCTTACCCACTATCACTGAATGCAATGAGATCCCTGATAATAGGTCTGAAATCCCTACACCAGACGCAGCTATCCATCATGCACATTTGAAACGTATAGTACATCTGATACCAGAACTGGACCCACTAGCACAGATAATTCTACTCATTGGGAGAGATATCTTACAAGTCCACAAATGCAAAAAGGTAAGAGTCCGCACAAGTTTAACCAATACAAAGTTAATCAGAAATAATTATACATAAGATATACCAACATTAAGGTCTATTAAGGTGATGAATTTAATTAAATGACTCTGGGTTGGTGGTGCGCCTACGATATTTGTGTAAAACACATGAATAAATATAATTTTGCAAAGACACAATAAAGGAAGAAGGAAGACAAATATGCCTTACATGGGGCACTCTTGCATGATATATGAACAGTCAAAAAAAATGCTAAATGAAATAATTAAAACTTAGCATTTAATATTCTCCTTAAAATAAATTCTCTAATGAAGAAAAAAGTATATATATAAATCAATCAGGTTAATAATTCTCATAAATAGATGACAATATACCACCTAGCTGATAGGGAAATATGCAATGTGAAAAATTAACACATGATCTTCCAAGATCACAAGGTGTAAAGTGAAAAAAGTTTACTGTACTATAAGTCCTTAATATTACTGAATATGCAAATAGATAATCAAAAGGAGAAGTATAGTAAACAGAGCAGTTGAAAATGCAAATTTTCTATTTGAGAACACACATATTAATTAAGTGTGCGAAAATGGCGAAAATATACATGTAATGAACTTCAATCTCAGAGCCCTTAGTAAAAATTATAACGGGCTAACACACCAAGGGAAAAACAAATATGGTGCCAATATATATTTAGTCAAGGCACAAGTACATATAGTACAATATTTAGTTTGCAGCATATGGTGAATATATCCTATAAGTAAGGCATCTGTAACACAAAATAGTCTTGATGTCTGTTGATGAATTGACATGAACAAGATATATATAAACAAAGCAATATATCGGTGAAAAAATCAATATAAATTAAACCCAAACAATAGGTAATTCAGATAGCAGATTAATGTTCATATCTTATAGAGTAATGAACAATGAGATATACTCAGCGTTAATGTCTGTCACCTGGCTAAAAGTGGAAATAGGCCACTGTTGAAGGAAGTAAGGCCTGGGGAAGAACAGCGTGGGATCACTTCTACTGTCCCCTATCTGAATCAAAAGGGGGATGAGAGAGTGACAGCCACGTGGATCCCAGGTGAAACAACAGACAGCGCTTCTGCTGTCTGGGATAGGGTTGCGTCTCTCCCCTGATACCAAAGGGCATTGCAGGGGGAGTCAGCAGCTGAAAACCCAGATGAGAGAGCACTAGAGAGAGATAGAAAGTACCTGGATAGAGAATCAAAGAGCTGCAAAGCGGTGTGCTGAGTAGTTCCTGCTGCTGTGAGCGTGTGGACGCGCGTTTCGCCGGAGCTTGGTCACCTGATTGCCAGGAATTCCTCTGACATACTGGTAAATAAAGGACTGAAGTCCAATCAAACGGCTGTGTCTAGGAGTGACAGAGACATCGCCCTATCCACAAGCACATGGGATTCTGACAAATCACAGACAGGCACTATGGCCCTGATTCAGAGCCAGACGCTCTGACCAGAGCGCTCGCTCTGAATCAGGGCCCACCTCCATAATTATGGACCGTTCTCCTGGATGCTCGTATAGCTGTGGGTCCCCACCCACAGCCTATACGAGCGTGCAGGTTGGTCACGATGGTCTTGACCATCGCGACCATCGCCACTGCGAGCCGGAGCCTGCGGTTGAGTTTCTCAACCGCAAGGCCCGGAGTGATTTTGGCTCTATCAGAGCCAAAATCACTCCCACTGACATCACTAGTGATGTCAGTGGGCCGGCTTCTGATGGTAGGTGTTCCCTTGGGAATGCCCCCGTCTGGGAGGCACACCACCGGCACGCCCACCAAAGGGGGCGTGCTGTCAATCAACATCGACAGCACGCCCCCTTTGATCAGACACAACGAGCGAAGGAAAGTCCTTCACTCATCGCATCTCGCGCATGCGCACGACGGAGCTCCCTCCGTCGTGCGCATGCTCAGAGCACACCATCGACCCACTTGCGAGCGGACAGCCGCTCGTGAGTGGGTCTGAATCAGGCCCTATGATCCAAGGGAGTGACTAATGAGATTAATTAGCATATGTAAACAAAGTAGAGAGACATCGTGGTTACTGCATGAAGTAATGATTATAATGGGGCCATATGAGCGATTATTAGAATTAGAATATCAGTAGTCCACAAAGTCAGAAGTCAGATTAACGGTCCACACAATGCTCCTTATGCTCAAAGATTAGACCTAGGATGGGTCATAATAGGAGAAGTATGTTTTGGACAAGTGCATAAACCAGTTACTATCAACAGCATGCTTACCTGTACTTTAGAAAACGGACGCCCTTGTCTATTTCAACCATGTCACAATCACTTCCTCATAAAGGAACTATCACACTGCACTGTCATACACTCTCCTAGTGACAACCACATCAGTGACAGCTACCAAGAACATTTGGGGTGCACAGTCTTCCAAAGAACAAAAAGGGATGACCAAGTCGCAATGTCCATAGAGGACAATCTATTCCTGGAAATAATGAAAAAGGGACTAGTCAAAGATGATGCCAACAGCTGGATTGCACCTCTACCCTTTAAAACACACAGACGGCGCTTACCTAACAACAGAGAACAAGTGTTTAAACGCTTCTTTTCACTAAAACGCAACTTTCACAGGAAGACAGAAATGAAAGATCACTTCTTCTCTTTCATGGACAAAATATTTAGAGTATTGGTTATGCTGGCTGCTCCAAATTTGTCAGACACTTAGTGCGGGGCAGTACAGGCAGTGCTCCCACACCCCTGTGCAGAACTTACCTGCATGAAATTCATGCTGGAGACCGCTCCTCCTGCAGTCTCTCACGACGGCCACTGTACTGACTGGATCAAGCTGGATCCAGCAGGCGTGCAGGATGCTTGGGAGCCGCTGGTCTACATCATTGCCCAAATGCTAACAATTTCTCTTGTGTTCTCTTCATATGTGTCAGGAGTGCAAAAATAATAAGTAGCCTGTCAAATTACCATCCCTTTATGTATTTTATTGATGTTATTTAATTTTAAACACAAACACTGCACAATTATAGTGCACATGCCAGACAAGAGACTGACCATGACATAATCAGAATGTGTCATTAACTTGTGAATACAGTTACAGTATACAGTATATGCATACACATAATTAACAAAAAAGCAATCTATTTGTAAAAAAAAAATATATATTATGTCTGAAGCCATTATTACAGAATCATCTGTGGGTAGTTAACCACAAACATACTTACCTACCTTTAAAATGTCCACTCTGGGAGATCCTAAAGGGGTAATACAGGTGTGGTGCAGAGGGGCTTGGTGTTACAAATCCCATCACTGTGAATCAGGCCATGATAATGTGATGCAACACAAATCACCTCATTAAGCCACAGAATGCTTACTTAACTGGAGAAGAAAGTTGGATCCAGGATGCTGGTCACCTCTCCCAGTAATCCAGGAAAGCTTCACAAAATACAGGAGTATCCTGGGCACTTGGGGACTAGGCATGAATGTACTGTTCTCTGTTTTGTAAGAAAGTGTGAGGAAAGGCAGGTGACTGAAGGCAGAGTACAGAATGACTAGATGCGTAATGGGAGGAAATGCACCTTGGGTTATTGTTTCTGATTATTTGGTAAGGTAAGCAGTGTAGCCAAGCACTGGGAAAAGCCATAAGGATACGTGGTTGTAGAAGAATTGGTATTATCAGCATGAAAAGAAAGGTTGTACTGGTAAGACCTTTTTTTGAGTACTGTGGGCACGCAGCCAGCTTTGCAATTGATATCCTTGCAATAATGCGAATGCAGCAGGAGGTATATGACACCCCCTGCTGCATTTGTGATCCCAGCACAGCAACAGAGGTCGCAGGCTGGGATCACCATCGTGACCATCGGTGGTCGATGGTGGACAGTGCAGGGCTCAGCTTAATCAGACTGGCTGGCTTGCAAGCCCAAAAGACTGCATACGTCCATGCAGTCTCTGTGCAGGCCACTCCCGGAAAACAGAGCGGACACGCCCTGTTTCAAGGAATGCCAGCTGTCCCCGCACTGCCCCTTAAATGCCTCTGAATGTCAATCAGGCAGAGGCATTCAAGGGCTTGCATGCGATTGAGCAGGACCCAGTCAGAACTTGATTGGAGTTTGGATCCGGAGTGGATACAGGAGTAGTACGTGGGGCCGTTTGCTGGTATTGAAAAGATGCCGGCCTTAATGGGGTGTATTTCATGAATGGAGGCAGGTGCAGGAGATACAAACTGTGGCAACCGAGGGAGGCAAGGTATGTCGGACACTGGAGCCGGAGCTGGAGGTGTCCAAGGACACAGAACCCTCAGGGACAGCAGGACCCTCTATAGGGCAGGCGACTGGAGCATGCAATCCGGACAGGAGTCAGAGGTGGAATGAGCTGGAACACTGACTGAGAGTTAGCAGGCTCACCACGACAGACTGCAACAATACAAACAAGGGAGCTCAGGAACTAGCACACAGCTAAGCTGTGTAAAAATATTGCACTGGCAACTAAAGAGCCTCTTGACAACTCTTTAATATCCTCAGGTAGTGCAGGATTGGTTGCTAGCCCTCCAACCCAAGCTGTAAGCTGATTGGTCCAATTTAGACATTTGACCTGGATCCAAGATTACGATGCCCAGTGGTCAGCAGCACTGCTCAGGAATGCACAGCCTGCTGTTCAGCCAGCCACTACACCCGATCTCCAGGACCAGGATCACCTCCAGAAGCCAGGATACCTGCAGGAAGGATCATGCCAGAGCACCATGAGAGGTAAGGTCCGCGCCGCTCGTGAACCTGCGGTCCTGGTCGTGACCGTACCCCCTCCTTTAGGAATGTCCACCGGACAGCTTTTAAGTCTCCCTGGATTTTTAGAATGGAAATCACGGATCAGATGAGGAGCCTGGACATCTGCTGCTTTCACCCAAGATCGTTCCCCAGGACCGTAGCCTTTCCAGTCAAGAAGGTATTGTAGTTGACCATAACGGAACCTGGAGTCCAAAATTTGTTTAACCTCGAATTCTACTCCTCTCTCTGTCTGAATTTTAGGAGACAAGGGTAAGGATTTGAAGAATCGGTTGAGAATTAAGGATTTCAGCAGGGAAATATGGAAGGAGTTAGGAATTTGAAGGTACGGAGGAAGTTTCAACTTGTAGGCCACAGGATTGATGATATCGGTGATAGGGAAAGGACCAATGAAGCGAGGAGCGAACTTCATGGATAAAACCCTGAGTCGCAAATTGTGGGTAGACAACCATACTTGATCTCCCACCTTAAGACTTGGAACTGCTCTTCTCTTTCTGTCAGCCCCGAGTTTGTATCGGTGAGATGCTTTCTGAAGAGAGGAATGCACTAGTGTCCAGATTTTAGAAAAACCTTGTAAGGTTGTAGTCACGGCTGGAACATCGAAGATGGGTAAGTCTTTAAACTCAGGTACTCTGGGGTGAAGGCCATAGATGACAAAGAATGGAGTTTGTCCAGTGGAAGTGTGGTAGGAACTATTGTGTGCAAATTCCACCCATGGAAGGGAATCGGACCAGTTATCTTGAGATGAAGTCATAAAAATCCTGAGGAAGGTCTCTAAGTCCTGATTCACTCTCTCAGTGGATCCGTTGGTTTGGGGATGGTATGCTGTAGAGAATTTTAATTTAACCTGGAGCATGGAACATAAGGATCTCCAAAATTTGGCCACAAGCTGGACTCCACGGTCCGAAACGATCTCTGCAGGAAGTCCGTGTAGACGAAATATATGAAGAACGAAAAGTTGAGCTAATTCAGAGGCTGTGGGTAATTTTTTCAAAGGAATGTAGTGTACCATTTTTGAGAAGCAGTCAATGACTACCCAGATAGTTGAGAAGCCATTGGAGATGGGTAAATCAGTAACAAAGTCCATTGATAAATGAGACCAGGGTCGAGTTGGAGTGGAGTGGCATCAGAGCTCCTGCAGGAGGTTGTTTGGATGTTTTATGCTGGGCGCATAAGGTACAGGAAGAAATTAATTTAGAAACTTTGGACTTCATTGCGGGCCACCAGTAGAATCGTCATAGAAATTCCAGGGTCTTGCGAATGCCGTTATGCCCAGCAAAACGAGATGCATGTGTCCAAGTGAGTAGTCGTTTATGAATGGTAGGAGCAACGAAAGTTCTCCCATTAGGTGGCTGGATCTGGATGTTGGCAAATACCTTGGATTCTAGGACGGTGGTCTCTTTTAAAGCTTCAGAGAGGGTTCCAGAGGAAAAGGAGTGGGAGAGAGCATCTGCCTTCTGATTTAGAGAACCTAGACGAAAGGCTAGGATGAAATGAAATCTGGAGAAGAATATCGCCCATCTGGCTAAATGAGGACTGAGACACTGGATGTTTTTTAAGAATAGTAATTTCCGATGATCAGTGTAGACAGTAATGGGAAATTGGGCTCCTTCGAGGAGGTATCGCCATTCAGTAAAGGCTGCTTTAACTGCCAGTAATTCTTGTTCCCTGATTGGGTAATTCCTCTCTGCAGGTGAGAATTTTTTAGAGAAGTATCCACAAGGATGAATCTTGTTATCTTCGAATTTTTGTGACAAGACCGCTCCCACCGCTTCAGATGATGCGTCTACTTCCACAAAGAAAGGACAATTGATGTCAGGCTGTCTCAGGATGGGTGCAGAGATGAATGCCTGTTTCAGCATCTGGAAGGCCGTTTCAGCTTCAGCGAGCCACTGTGAGGGGTTAGCACCTTTATGAGTCAATGCCGAAATTGGCGCCACTAGGGTTGAAAAGCCTTTTAGAAACCTTCTGTAGTAAGTCGCAAACCCTAAGAATCTCTGTACAGCTTTTAATGAGTTAGGGTGGGACCAATCCAGAATGGCTTTCACTTTCTTGGAATCCATCTCCAATCCGGATCTGGAGATGACATACCCTAGAAACAGAATGGAGGGTACTTCAAATATGCATTTTTCCAGCTTGCAATACAAATGATTCTGCCATAGGCATAGTAGGACCTCCTTCACATGTATACGATGTTGAGAGAGGGAAGAGGAAATGATCAGGATATCGTCCAAGTATACCACCACTGACACATACAGTAGATCTCTGAAAATTTAATTCACGAAGTTCTGGAACACCGCAGGTGCATTGCAGAGTCCAAATGGCATTACCAGGTACTCAAAATGTCTGTCTCTGGTATTGAAGGCAGTTTTCCATTCGTCGCCCGAACAAATTCTTATGAGGTTGTACGCCCCCCTAGATCCAATTTGGTAAATACTGTAGCCCCATTGACACGGTCAACTATTTCAGTGATGAGAGGCAACAGATATTGATTTTTCACTGTGATTTCATTAAGGCCCCGATAATCGATACAGGGTCGGAGGCCCCCCATCCTTTTTAGACACGAAAAAGAAGCCAGCGCCTGCGGGGGAAGAGGAAGGGCGAATAAACTCCTTTTGGAGGCTTTCTTTAATATATTCGGACATTGCTTGGGTCTCAGGCAATGACAACGGGTATATCCGACCATGAGGAGGAATCTTGCCTGGAATTAGGTCAATGGGACAATCCCAGTCTCAGTGTGGAGGTAATGTGTCTGCCCCGATTTTACAAAACACATCAGAGAAAGACTTATAACAGATGGGAACCTGTGAAGTTTCAGAGATTTGAACCTTTTTAATGGGTTTAATACATGGCAGGCAAGAAACATAACAGGAATTCCCCCATGACAGAACTTGCATGGAGCTCCAATCCATACAGGAGTTATGCTTACATAACCACGGGTATACTAGAATAACTCCATGGGAAGCCTTGGGAATAACTAAAGAGGAAATGAGTTCGATATGAAGGGCCCCCACACGAAAACACGAACAGGGTGGGTTTTGATAACGCCAGAATATATGACCGTACATATTCCTTCAGCAATTCACATATTCTATATATGCATGCTTCTGTCTTTCATTATTTTCATTACAATTAAAAGTATATAGAAATGATTCAGTATATATATTAGTTGTAAGTTGCAGAGGACCGTCACGTGTCGAATGGCCGCAGGCCTAGAGATGAGGTTTACCCTCTCTCTAAAGTAGGCAGGTGTGTGTCTGAAGCAACAAAGCAACAGTTATTATTGGTTAATATTGTTTAATCTAAAAGGTATAAGTGTTATTACAGAAATAGGTATAAATCAGAACTGTGGAAAACTATTTCTTTACTAGCAAAGACAGAATCATGGGTTAGTTTAATACTAACAGACTAGAAGACAGCATGTCTCAGATCTGTCTAAGCAAGAAAGGAGCTAATCAGGATAGCCTTGGCCTATAAGCGGTCACCAGTATTTTGAGAACATAGAAAGGAGATTATAGGTTTTGTTATGATTAAAATATATTATCAGTGAGATGTTTAGTGCGCATGAATATTGAATTAATTAATATTCGCCATTTTAGAATATGTCAGTAGCAGAGAGGAAAAAGTATAAAAGATTGATTAAAAAGGGGAGGGGTCTGTCAGTCGGGCTGAGCAGGAGAGATCGTAGGTCGTGAGAGTCGTGGGACGCTGGGCTGTAAGTATAAACAGGGCTGACTGTCACCTTGTGCATCTCTGCTAGGCATTGCAAATAATCATTTTGTCACTGTTGCTGAACTTGTTGTTATTTATGTTGTAAGTCTGCTTTGTCATTAATACCATAATACATGTATAATTGATTTGCTTTTTAAGTAAAACATTGTCATTTATTTTAAAGTTGGTATTGGTGTGAATTATTCCATTTCTTCTTATAATAAGTAAGGTTTAAAAATAATATCCAAAACACCTCGCGATTTCAATTTTGGAGGCCCCAGCGAGATACACCTGTTAACGCCCGCTGTATCGGAGATTGAGAGAGAGTGCACGGCAGTGAGTTATTTTGCTCATTAGATTATTTTTATTTTTAAAACGTGCAGTTTTGTTTTTCTCTCTCCTTCAGTCTTTGATATCATGGTAAGTTAAATTGTGCTGTATGGATTGTTTTGGTAGGATTTGTTTCTCAAAATAAGGTTTTTCTCCATTGTGTAGTTTGTATATATGAAAGTTTGGTATTTTGGAGAAATGGTGGTAGGAGGAGGGATTCTTCCCTCCTTTTCTTGTCTGGGCAGTGTGCCCAATAGATAGAGAAAGTAAATGATATTTGCTGAGTTTTTTTTCTCCTTCCCCGTGCACTGAAATATGTTGAGTGTAGAATAGAGAGGATTTTTAAATTTGCAAGTTAAGTGATTATCTTGGCATTTTTGTTAGTTGAGATATCTATTTCTGAAATTATTGGTAGATTGATGTTTTTTTAGGGAAGTTTTATTGATACCTTCTATTTTCTTTTTCTGCTCACTCTGAGTACTTTTTATTTTTTTGCGCAAACCAGTTTTTTGCTTTTTTTCCTTCTTCATTTTTCTTCCTTCCCTGCTCTGTATGAAAGAGTGACGTATGATTGGTTGAATGACATGTGTTTGGGTAATTGGCTGACCTTCACGGCAGCAGGGTCTGGAAAGGACCCCACCCGAGTATCGCTTACGGCTTCCACTTGGAGTTGGGGTTAGATTAGGGTCTTGTGTCAAAAAAAGAAAGACACTAAAAAAAAACTGTAGACAGCAGTGTATGCAACTCGTGTGAGTGATCTATAACTTTTTTTCTCCTTAAAAAAAAAGAGGTTGCGCATACTGTCTTTTATCTTTCCTCATTCTCCTGTCTTTCTCTTTCATTGACAGCCCCATTGACAGGGACCCCTGATGTGTCTTAATTGTGCATATGTTGCTGTGCTAGAGTTAGTAAAGGATTTGATTACCATAGATGAGGTTTTTTTTATATATTTTATAATATATGCACTGTTGATTTGCTTTTCTTGGAGATTGAGGAATTGAGGTTTGAGGATTTCAATGCAATAGCGTTGGTAGAGAGTGATTTGTCATTTGATTCAGTTTTACCAGAAATTGAGGAAGGGGGTTTTGATGGAAGCAGTTCATTAGAATTGTTGTTTGATTTCTGGTTTCTAGAAATTGGAAATTGTAGTTGAGTAATTTTTTTCCTCTCTCCCCAGACATTAGGGCAGTGCTACTGAGTTTTTGTTGGTGATTGCTTTTGTGGTTATAAAAGAGAGATTTTAGATTTAGTGTCAGCAGGGGGTTAGGACGGAGGGCGTTTTGGTCGCCTGGCTTTTCCAATTTTCCCCTGTAGGTATCTGTGTATGAGAAGTGGAGTAGAGAGGCATGAATCTGGTTATGTGAATTGAGGGGTAGTTACAAGTGATGCAAAAGGTGTCCTGAACCCTAATAAAGGGGGACACAAGGTAATTGAAGTACTGAATCTGTTAACGAGGTCAGATCGTACCTGAGAGGTGTTTAGCCTGATAACAAAGGACAGGAAACACAATTAGGGTAGTATTTTTGAGGATTTTATTTTGACAGACGTGTCAAGAAGAAGTAAACAGTTAATTTCATTTGGTTTTGAAGGGGCAGTATTGGTTAAAGTACTTGCATGGGATTGAAGTTTGTTCATGTAAGTGATGGAAGGTACGAGCAAGTGATATGAGGGTGAAGAGGTTGCGTGTAGCCTGTAAAAGGGTTGCAGAGTATAGGGAGGAGGGCGTGTGATGCACCTGGATGGTACTGGTTATTTGAATGTAGGTGAAGGAATTGGTTTGGTAAAAAATGGAAGATTGATGCTAGTGTAGTTTACCAAGTTGTATCGAATCCCACTAACCCGCCTGTGCTTAGGGAAGCTTCTTATTGCAGGTGTAACACTTGTGTGAGATAGAAAGACAGTATACCCCTTTCAGAGTGAGGAGATTGGGTGTTTGGAGAATAAAAAAATTTATTTTTATTTCTAGCAAAAGGAAAAAAAGTCTCTTATAATGACATCAAGTGAGTTACCGAGAGCTAAGGGGTTAACGAAGTAATTTAAAAATAAATTATTTAGAGCTTGGCAAGAGAGGGTAGGAGAAGAGGTTAATCCAATGAGAGACATAGGAGAGAAAAGTGCTTATATGATTATGAAAGACAAGTATGGAGATGAGAGTGTGAGGTTTGTTGAAAAGTGGAGCGAGATTACCAGATGGACCTCTGATCATTTCCCCATGGCTGGCACATTTAATCAGTCTGTTTTGGAGGCTTTAAAGGCAACGACCATTTTATCTAAGTTAGTGAGGAATAGGGTTAAGCATTTGCAATGTCTTGCAGTATGGCAACAGGAGGCTAAGAGGTGGACACTAGTGGATCGGGGTGACAGTCAGCCAACAGCACCGGCGGCGCCCCCGGCTCTCACGGCTAGCCCGGCTTCCCCACTTTTTTACATTTCCCCTTGCAAAACCCCCCTAACCGTACCTGCTTTTTCTCTTTACCCTGTGATACCTAAGGCTTGTGCCTCAAAGACTGTGATGAAGACAATGTTGATGTATTGCCTGAATTTTCTGCTATAGCTATGCTTGCGTATCCTAATCGACAATCTGGTCATGACCATTCCCAAGTAGTGCAGGGTGCATCAGGTGATGCTATTAAATCTGATTCGGATCATTCAGACCCTGATGTGGTGGTGGTTTCAGATGACAAAGCCCTTGTGTTGGCTGATGCTCCTGTTTCTGAGCGGAAAAAGAAATATGTTAAAAAGTTTTAGTTACTGAGCCACAGAAAGTGCCTCATAAAAAGGACGAAATTGTCCCAGGTCCTTCAGCAGAATCTTTGATGATGCCCCTACGAACTATGGCCCTCATTCAGAGCCGTATGCTCTGAGCAGAGCGCACGCTCTGAATGAGGGCCGGCCTCCATGAAAATGGAGCGTCCTTCTGGACGCTCGTATAGCTGTGGGTCACCACCCACAGGCTATACGAGCGTGCATTTTGATGGCCGCGATGGTCGAGACCATCGCGACCATCGAAATTGCGAGCCGGAGCCTGCAGTTGAGGTTTTCAACCGCAAGCTCCGGAGTGATTTTGGCTCTATCAGAGCCAAAATCACTCCCACTGACATCACTAGTGATGTCAGTGGGCCGGCTTCTGACGGGAGGCGTTCCCGTGGGAACGCCCCCGTCAGGGAGGCACGCCCCCGGCACGCCTACCAAAGGGGGCGTGCTGTCAATCAACATTGACAGCACGCCCCCTTTGATTGGACACAACGAGCGAAGGACTTTCCTTCGCTCGTCGCGTCTGGCGCATGCGCACGACAGAGCTCCCTCCGTCGTGCGCATGCTCAGTCCAGAACATCGACCCACTTGCGAGCGGACAGCCGCTCGCGAGTGGGTCTGAATCAGGCCCTATGTCCCTCCCAGGAGAAGGGCAAAATCCGTATCGAACGGTAATAATTGACGTTCCCTGGACGCGCACTGAGTTGCGCTCAATGCTTAATGAATTCCCTGATCCACGTAAGGATCTGACTGCATGTTGTCAATTTATTAAAAACATTGGGCATGCACATGAACCCACAAATAAAGATTGGAGATCATTGTTAGGTGCAGCATTACCAGATATGGTCGATATGAATACTGCTTGGGGCACTATGGGTATTGCTAATGATAACCGCTTACCTCCTGCAACTAATCTTACTGTCATAACAGGTATCTGTAATGCTCTGATGACTATTTTTCCCCCCAGAGTGGATTGGCAAAAGTTGTTCACTATTAAACAAATGCCACAGGAGTCGGTAAGAGATTACTGCCACAGGGCAATCACAGAGATTAAATCTTACACAGGTGTTGAGGACATACACACCAGCGTTGCTCATAGAGCATTGGTTGTAAGTGTGTTGGTGGAGGGACTGATTGAACCTATTAAGACTAGATTACAGACTGAGAGCCCTGCATTGAGGGCTGAGACCCTGACAGTTATTACTGAGCGGGCTATTTTACATGATGTAAATACAACCAGGCAAAAAGACACGCAGAAAGCTAAGTTATTAAATCTGCAGATACAAAATTTATAGAAAAAGCATGATGTGGATGTATATAATCCGAGTCCACATACCTCTATTGAGGATATACGCCAACTCCAGAAGTATCACTGATGGGATTCAGTACCATCAAGAGTAAAACCCTGGGGAACCCATCAGCGCATGCCTTTACCTGGTGCATGCTATAATTGTGGCCAACAGGGACACATTAGTCGATATTGTAAAGTCCCTGTGCGAGGGCGAGGCCCTGTATTTCAGGATGATCCCCCTTTACAAGAGACAGAGTGGGATCCTCGCATAGAGTTCTGTAGTAACCCTTGCAGATTTAAACCTTCACAGCCCAAAAGGAGTGGCCTTTTTTACCCACATGCTGCCCCTTTCCAGCAAAGGCCTTTTCCCCCTTATTGAAGGGAGGGCTATGCCTGTGTTCAAAATGTTTTTTCTGTGGATCCAGTAACAGAATCATTTGTAGATCTTACCATACAGGGGGAGGATTACAAGTTCTTGTTTGACACAGGTTGTGCCAAATCGCTAGTTAATGATTTACATGCTTTACCATTGTCAGCTAACACCATCTCCGCAGTGGGGGTGACTGGACAGTCACATAATTACCCTGTTACTTATCCTGTAACAACAACGATAGGGCCTTTAACATGTGACCATGCTTTTATTCTAGCTGAACAAGCACCAGTTAATTTATTGGGACGTGATTTGCTCATGAAAATGAACTGTGTGATTTATTGTACCCCGGATGGTATTTTCCTTGACATGCCTTATGAGGATCATCAGGTTCAGTGTGCCCTGGATACCTTGCACTTGCCTAACCATTTAATGTTTGTAAGTACTTTGCAGTTTCCTGAAGTGGTTACCCGAATGTTGTCACAGGTTCCCGAGCACCTTTGGACCACTGATCTACAGGAGGTTGGGCTCATGCGTCAGGTAAATCCAGTACATATTGAACTGAAACCAAATGTGAGACTTCCACGGATTCCACAGTATCCCCTTAAACCAGAAGCAGAGATTGGTATCTTTCCAATCATACAAAGGATTTTACAACAAGGTATAATTATTCGCACACATAGTCCGTGCAATACTCCGTTGCTTCCTGTATCTAAACAAAATGGCCGCAGTTACCGAATATGTCAGGATTTGCGAGCCATTAATAAAATAGTGCAATCACAATTCCCGGTGGTGCCAAACCCTGCGACTATTTTAGTGCAAATTCCACCACTGGCCACCCATTTTAGTGTCGTAGATTTATGCTCAGCATTCTTCTCTATCCCGGTACATTCAGATAGTCAATACCTGTTTGCATTTACTTACAGAGGCGTCCAATATATGTGGACTCGATTAAGTCAGGGGTTCATTCATAGCCCTAGTATCTTCTCTCAGGCATTACACGATTGTTTGGCAGGGTTTTTGCCACAAGGTAATTCAGTGCTGATTCAGTATGTTGATGACCTGTTGCTGTGTTCAAACTCTTTGCAGGAGTCTCTTACTGATACTTTTTTGTTGCTGCTATATCTTTCTCAGACAGGACATAGGGTTTCAAAGGATAAACTACAGCCCTGCCAGTCCAAGGTAATTTACTTGGGTCATTGCCTCACAAAGGGTAAGCATCATCTTACACCAGAAAGGGTTGCGTTTATTCTCAAACACCCACTTCCTTGTAACCAAAATCAGGTGCATGCATTTTTAGGTCTTTGTGGATATTGTAGACAGTGGATCACAGGATTTATGGCCCTGGCCCTTCCACTTCAGTTCCTGGTTTCACAAAATCTCCCTGACAGAGTACAACATACTGACGAATCCATTGCAGCATTTGAGGCTCTTAAACAAGCATTATCAGAGGCACCAGCATTAGGTATTCCAGATTATACTCAGCCTTTCTGTCTCTTTTGTAATGAACAACAATCCGCTGCTTTGGGAGTTTTGACACAAAAACATGGGGGATCAAATAGACCCATTGGGTATTATAGTTGTACACTTGACAGGGTGGCTTCCACTTTACCCACATGTTTGAGAGCTGTAGCGGCTGCTGCAGCCTTAGTGGAGAAAGTGCAGGATATTGTATTGCAGCATCTCCTTACACTGTTTGTTCCTCATGCTGTTGCTTCTCTCATGAACTCCTCGCAGACACGACATGTCTCGAGTGCACGATTCACTCACTGGGAGCTCATGCTCCTAGCTCCACCGAACCTGACCATTGTCAGGTGCGGAATGTTGAATCCTGCTACTCTGCTGCCTTATGTGACTCAAGAGACCCAGAGGATGGAGTCCGGAGAGTATCAGGATTTGGATCATGAATGTGAGAAATATTTGCAGCAAAATTTCTCCATCAGACCAGACATCTCTGACACACCACTGAGTGGAGCGGACCTTACACTCTACACGGATGGCAGTTGTCACAGGCAAAATGAAACAGGATTACTCTGTATGAGATATGCGGTAGTATCTGATACAGAAATCCTGGAGGCTGGTCCATTGGGCCCACCTCACTCAGCTCAGGTTGCGGAACTGGTGGCTCTTACCAGAGCCTGTCACCTGGCTGAGGGCTGGACGGTTAACATTTTTACAGACTCCAGATATGCTTATGGTGTCGTGCATGATTTTGGTATGATATGGGCTATGCGGGGATACTTGTCTGCTTCGGTTGCCCAAATATCTCATGCCGGACAAGTAAAAGAGCTTATTGAGGCTATACAACTCCCTGCCCAGGTAGCAGTTGTTAAGTGTCAAGCTCACACCTCACGAAATGATCCTGTGTCATTGGGTAACAAGAGGGCGGATGAAACCACCAGAATGGCAGCTGTCATGAATCACAACACTGTAAAAATTTATATTTTTCAGACTATAGATCAGCAAAAGCTAATAGAAGCGCAGAAGGTATGCACTGCACAGGAATGTGCCATGTGGAGGATGAAGGGATGTGTGCAAGAGGGTGATGGTCTGTGGAGAGATGGTAAGGGTAGACCGGTGGTTCCTAGGTCCCTCCTTCCGGCGCTGGCGGAAGCTGCCCATGGGATGACCCATGTAGGAAGAGAGGGAATGTGTAAAATTATTGGGAGCTACTGGTGTGCACCTGCGTTTTCATCTTACGCAGAGGGTAAGTCTCGCTCATGTCTCATCTGCCTAAGGTCGAATCCTGGGAAATCGATTCCCACAGAACCATCCCACATTCCTCCCTCCACTGGTCCGTTTCAAAGATTGCAGATTGATTTTATTCAAATGCCTAAAGTAAGAAATTTTCAGTATGTCTTAACAATAGCCGATATGTTTTCAGGTTGGGTAGAAGCTTTTCCCGCTGTCTCATGCACTGCGTCATTCACAGCAAAGAAATTGCTACAGTAATTTGTGTTTAGATATGGTATACCATTTGTTATTGAAAGTGATAGAGGTACACATTTTACAGGGAAGGTATTTCAAGCAATGTGTCAATATATGGGTATAAAAAGTAGCTTGCATACGCCATATCGACCTCAGGCGTCAGGGCGAATTGAATGAGTTAACATGACTATTAAAAATAAATTAGCTAAGATGGGTATGGAGACTGCCATGAATTGGCTGGAGGCTTTGCCCCTGGTTTTGTATAGCATCCGCACCACTCCGAAACGGCCACTTAACTTGTCACCTTATGAGATACTTTTTGGAAAACTGCCTAACATGATTGTAAGTCCAGCAGTAGACTTGTCATTGTCACATGATTTAACTACGGACTATGTTATACAATTCTCACAGCATCTGAAGACGTTGCAAGAAAAGCAAGGAAAGCTTATGAAAGGACTCCCAGAGGGACCTTGTCATGATGTCCAGCCTGGAGACTATGTAATGGTGAGAAATTTCTTGCGTTCTGGTTGTCTCGTAGATCGGTGGCAAGGCCCGTTCCAGGTGCTGCTAACAACCTCAACGTCCCTAAAAGTGGCTGAAAAGGACAATTGGATTCATGCGGCACACTGCAAGAAGGTTTCCGACCCAGCGGTGAGGCCAGTTACAGCAAAAGGGGACGCAGATAAAGACATTGGCTGTGGTTTGAATCTAATAAAGTTATTTGGCGATGGGCCTGAATAAAGTCATAGTTCAAACCAAGATAAGGTTCACGGAATCGGGAAATATCCTTCGTGATGTTTCTGCAGGTTGTGAACAAAGAAAAAGAAAGATGGCTATCGGTGATCAAGTCTCTGTGTATTCATTGATTGGGACAATTATTTTTGTTGCATTTTAACATTTTTTATTTTTGCATAGGGGCTGTCAAGCATTGGTGACCGACAAGGATGGTGTGGAGAGTTATCCTAGGGGTACTGCTGGGGTCATGATGGTAGACTCCACTCCTGTTTTAAAATCCATGATTGTAGGGGACATCATAAAAGACACACACACTTCTTTTACTACTGATACTCCCAGGTATAGGTATGGATCAGAGGATGGCCCAAAGACAGAGGTAAAAATTCTTAAAATGGTTGAAAAGAAAATACAGGTAATTAAAAATCTACATACTGCAACCTGGTATCTGGCAAAAGATCGGAGAAGAAGAGCCATAATGGAAGAGAAAAAGTGTGGGTTGTCTCCAATTCCAATGTGTATATGTGAATATTGTGGTCTAAATCCAGAAACAAGGTGTGTACAATGGTGTAAAGATAGTACCTCTATACAAACTGACACTTCTTCACTGGACACCTATCACGAGTTGATTGGGAAAACAATAAGGTTAACTGATTGTTGGGTATGCAGTCATCTACCATACCATTCAGGGAATGTTGGGTTAATGGCTATTCCATTACACTCAAATCAAACAACATTTCTCTCGTTATGTGGAACTCACACACTTGAACCTTATAATGTGAATGGCTCCATGGGTTTAATATTAACAAAGTATCAGAGGTATAACCAAGGTAATATTACATGCATTAACAAAACGGTATGGGAAGAGCGAGCCGAAGGGACCCATTTGGGAACCAGCGTGTGTAACACAGTTTTCAGGAAGGTCCTTTTAAAACCAAACGTGACTGGGAAAAGGCTCTTAAATACACAAAACCTAACAATAAAGAATGTGTAAATGAATTGGTGAAATGTGTGATGGCAGAAGGAGTGTTGGGGTACAATAAAACATGCAATCATCGTATGGTGGAGTGTGCACTGGAAAAAAAAGGTACAGATGAAAAGAGTGCCCGTTGCAATGTTCCTTATGATACTTTTTCAAACATATTGTCTAATAGACCATGGACATTGCCACAGGGGTTATATTACGTGTGTGGACAGAGGGCTTATAAATGGTTACCGGTAAACTATTTTGGTATATGTTTTATAGGAACATTGCTACCTGATGCAGTGATAATTAAACATAAGGATCTAAAAGAAACATATATGCAACATTCACTCCCGGAAAAGGGAAAAAGGGTAAAAAGGGAAATAAAAATAGTACATGAGAGGTACAGACATCTTTTTTCATTGTCACAAGGGTACAAGGTTGGTTTGGGATTTGGTAATATAATAACATTTGGTACATGGGGAATAACTGCAAATCAAAGAATGATACAGGAACTAGGAGATCTAATAAATAATATCACAGACATATATGATGGTACTTTTAGATTTGTGGGAAGGGAACTTCAGGCCATAAAGACAGAATTAATGCAACATAGAATGGTATTGGATTATCTTACAGCGGCAACTTCAGGATATTGTGTGACATTACAGACTGTGTATGGGTTACAGTGTTGTACCTACATTACAAATTCTTCCAATGCAGAAGAAGTAATAAAAGAAAGGTTAAATGAAATTACTCAGGAAAAAAATGAATTTGCAGAATGAAATAAACGTGAAGGTGTGATTCCCGACAGTTGGTTCACCTGGTTGAACCCCAGCACGTGGTTTGCATGGGTTGGAAATTGGTTTGGCGACATTATGCACGCAATGGGAAAATTAATATTTTTTGTCATGATAATGTTGTTGATTTTCTATATATTAGTGAGATGCTTCAAGAAGATGTTCCGATGCATTAAGAAGAAATCAGACGATGCGACCTATGAAAGATATGAACTTTCTTCTGAGATATGAACTTTTTTTGGAGTTATGACCCCTCAAATTTCATGAGGATGGAACTGATAACGCCAGAATATGTGACCGTACATATTCCTTCAGCAATTCACATATTCTATATATGCATGCTTCTGTCTTTCATTATTTTCATTACAATTAAAAGTATATAGAAATGATTCAGTATATATATTAGTTGTAAGTTGCAGAGGACCGTCACGTGTCGAATGGCCGCAGGCCTAGAGATGAGGTTTACCCTCTCTCTAAAGTAGGCAGGTGTGTGTCTGAAGCAACAAAGCAACAGTTATTATTGGTTAATATTGTTTAATCTAAAAGGTATAAATGTTATTACAGAAATAGGTATAAATCAGAACTGTGGAAAACTATTTCTTTACCAGCAAAGACAGAATCATGGGTTAGTTTAATACTAACAGACTAGAAGACAGCATGTCTCAGATCTGTCTAAGCAAGAAAGGAGCTAATCAGGATAGCCTTGGCCTATAAGCGGTCACCAGTATTTTGAGAACATAGAAAGGAGATTATAGGTTTTGTTATGATTAAAATATATTATCAGTGAGATGTTTAGTGCGCATGAATATTGAATTAATTAATATTCGCCATTTTAGAATATGTCAGTAGCAGAGAGGAAAAAGTATAAAAGATTGATTAAAAAGGGGAGGGGTCTGTCAGTCGGGCTGAGCAGGAGAGATCGTAGGTCGTGAGAGTCGTGGGACGCTGGGCTGTAAGTATAAACAGGGCTGACTGTCACCTTGTGCATCTCTGCTAGGCATTGCACATAATCATTTTGTCACTGTTGCTGAACTTGTTGTTATTTATGTTGTAAGTCTGCTTTGACATTAATACCATAATACATGTATAATTGATTTGCTTTTTAAGTAAAACATTGTCATTTATTTTAAAGTTGGTATTGGTGTGAATTATTCCATTTCTTCTTATAATAAGTAAGGTTTAAAAATAATATCCAAAACACCTCGCGATTTCAGTTTGTAGGGATACTGTGCCGCTGACAATTTGACTGCCATCTACTGCCAATAAGGTGATGGTCCGGGTGAGAGGTCTGACAGGAATCTAAAGTTCTGGAGCCAGGTCAGCAGTAATGAAGTTTTCTGCTGCTCCTGAATCAAGGAGAGAAGGAATAGTTTGAGATCCTTGTATTAATTCCAATAGAATAGACAAAGTCGATTCGTTCTTACTTGGAGACAAAGTTAGTAATGTTAGGAATGAGGGTTTGCCAGATGCCGGGAACAGGTGGCAACCAAATGACCCATCTCTCCAAAGTACATGCATAAGTTCTCACGGTGGCGTCTTTGCCATTCTTCCATAGAGAGTTGGGTTTGATTGATCTGCATGGGTCGTTACCCGAGACTTCAGTTAAAGGAGTAACCGGAGGATTAGGGGCACGGAGTCGGAACCGGTCTCCCCTGTTCTTTTCTGCCTGCCTCTCACGATAACGTAGGTCTATCTTATTACAGAGGGAAATCATCTCATCTAGTTTTGTCGGAATGCCCCGCATGGCGAGATCATCTTTCAATCGATCAGAGAGGCCGTTCCAAAACGCAGAGACCAGGGCCTACTCATTCCACTTTAGTTCTGAGGCCAAGGTTTGAAATTGTATAATGTATTGGCTGACCGGGTGACTTCCTTGATGGAGACGCATAATTTCAGTGGAGGCAGATGTAGTTCTTCCCATCTCATCGAAAATCCTCCGAAAGGATGCCAAAAAGTCGGTATAATTGTCCAGCAGAGGGTCAGACCTCTCCCAGAGTGGGGACACCCAGTCTAAGGCGGGACCAGACAGAAGGGAGACAATGTAGGCGACCTTAGATTTCGTGGTAGGGAAGTTCGATGGTTGGAGAGTGAAATGGACATCACACTGATTCAGGAATCCGCGGCACATCTTCGTATTCCCGTCGAACTTGCTAGGCGTTGGTAGATGTAAATGCGATGGGGGAGCCGGAGCGGCAACAATCGGAGGAGCTTGCGGATTAGCAGTTGCAGGCATGCTCACTGTCATGAGGGAGGCCTGTAAAACATCCTGTCTGAGTGACATATCCTGTAAACATTGGGCTGGCTGCCGCTGGGAGGCTTCTAAGCTTTCAAACCAGCTTGTGATACCCTGTAAAAGGTCCGCATTAGCACCCTGTCCACTAGCCGTATCCATTTGGCCAGTGCAAACTGTCAGAACTTGATTGGAGTTTGGATCCGGAGTGGATACAGGAGTAGTACGTGGGGCCGTTTGCTGGTATTGAAAAGATGCCGGCTTTAATGGGGTATGTTTCATGAATGGAGGCAGGTGCAGGAGGTACAAACTGTGGCAACCGAGGGAGGCAAGGTATGTGGGACACTGGAGCTGGAGGCATCCAAGGACACAGAACCCTCAGGGACGGCAGGACCCTCTATAGGGCAGGTGACTGGAGCACGCAATCCGGACAGGAGTCAGAGGTGGAACGAGCTGGAACATGGATTGAGAGTTAGCAGGCTCACCATGACAGACTGCAACAATACAAACAAGGGAGCTCAGGTACTAGCACACAGCTAAACTGTGTAAAACATTGCACTGGCAACTAAAGAGCCTCTTGACAACTCTTTAATACCCTCAGGTAGTGCAGGATAGGTTGCTAGCCCTCCAGCCCAAGCTGTAAGCTGATTGGTCCAATTTAGACATGTGACCTGGATCCAAGATGGCGATGCCCAGTGGTCAGCAGCACTGCTCAGGAATGCACAGCCTGCTGTTCAGCCAGCCACTACACCCGATCTCCAGGACCAGGATCACCTCCAGAAGCCAGGATACCTGCACGAAGGACCATGCCAGAGCGCCCTGAGAGGTAAGGTCCGCACCGCTCGTGAACCTGCGGTCCTGGTCGTGACAGACCCATTCTGCACACTCGCAAAATGAGTCCAGCACACGCGCAGATTAAAGATTCCCGATATCCTGGAATCTGCGATCAGCAGTGCACTTGTGTGCACTGCTGAATCAAGCCCTGTGTATGGGCCCAGTGGCCCTATAGCCAGAAAAATAAATGACAGAAGGGTTGCTAACCTGATTGCTCAGCTCAGCAAGATAGAAAAACAATTTTTCTTAACAGGAAGTGCTTCTAATACGATAAATTCTCACACAATTTAGATCAATTGCAATGTGTTTTAATAGTACATAGAAAATATGGGCATATAGCATAAAATAGTTTCAATACACCCTAAAAATAAAAAAATGTATACAAAAAATATATATATAATACACAAATCTGGCTAAAAATCCAATTGCCTTAATTCCAATATAGCAAACACTGTATTTTGAACTGTTTGTTCTTGATACCAAAGAAGCAATCATATAATTTAAGAAAAAATCTATTTGTATGATGCTTCATATTCCTGTATAGGATATTAGTCCATACTTATTGATGGAGTCAGGGGCATATTCAATTAGACATGAAAAGTCGGAAAAGTTTCACTTGCTGTACATTTCGCCATCTTCGCTTGTTTTGGTGGCGAAAACTTTCCGTGTGCAGCCCTGCTATTTGCCGTATTCAATTCCAAAGGACGCGAAAACGGGACCCGCCAAAACTCAAACATGAGAAAAGTGCTGTCAGATTTGGGGAAATCAGCCTGACACCCCCCTAAAGATGCACTAACATTGGGGATCAATGTAGATGCCCCCGAATAGCCCCACTGAAGCTATTTGGGGTACTTAAATGCTCTCAATAGCTGCTAATTAATGTCTTTGCACAAGTTGTGAAGAACAGCATTTAGCAGGTTTTTTTGGTGAAAATAACTAGTTCCAGCAAATTTGGGGTACATGATAATGGGAGAAAGCATGGTTAAAATTGCAAAAGTGAATGTTTAAAACACCTTAAACGCACCTCCAGCAAGCACCTGCAATCAAAAAAACACTTACCCCATACTTGCAGAAGTTTGTACCCCAACTTTGGTTTTTTTGCCCCCTTTCTCAATTTAATTTTTTGGGGTGCTCTTCAATTTTTTTAAGGATTTTTTTTGACGTAGGTAACCTTTCAGGACCTGTCCCAAGGGTGCAGGGTAGTTTCCCCACCTTTGCACCCCAAAACCGAAATTGTGCACTTTTTTCCAACTGGTTTCATAGGCAAATCTTTTCATACCAGTGCATTGACTTTCTGCGTAGGCAAAAAGTTTTTGGAATTGAATACAGGGGTAAGTTTTGACCTGGCAAAATGACGTCATCAGCGAAACTTTTATCGCCGAAAACCGCTTATCGCGGCTAATTGAATATGTCCCTGATAGACAATCTGTTACTGTAATGTTAATTTTCATATATTTGTATGTCCTTTTATCCTGTAATAGATCATACATAAACTCTGTCAGCTCAATTAGTAAGAGTCCATTTTTATATGACTAGAAACACTCTCATGTTCCCTCTGCGACAGCATAATTTCAAAATGCTTGTAGATGTGTTGTAGATGTGTTGTATATCAGATAAGACTCATGGACTCAGGAGTGCAGAATAACACATTTACTTAGAACAACATCAGTAACTGAACTGAGCACAAACAGGAACTCCCTCCCAGCATGCATAGCCCCATGGAAAATCTCATCCTGCTGGGTCCTAGCAGGATATATATCTACATCCCTCCCTTCATAAAGATGATATAGAAGAGGTAACACAATAAAAGGAGAATAACGAAAGGAGAGAGAATGGATGTGGAAGGTTATGTGACAAAATCCCGGAATAGGGAATTGGGCCTGCATACGCATCCTGACTTGGTGGTACAGTATACATGTGCAGAATGGGGGCCTGGTCATTGCAAGGGATATCTGTTGGTGATGTTGAGTCAGATGCCGGCTCATTATCAATTGATGAAACCACAGGTTCTGACAACCCTGGGCTTGGTGTGATTTGAGAGGGGTTTGTGCCATCCATTGTTACATTGGGCGCAGTAATAGTCTCTTCAGGTACACTCAGGAGGTGGCGATGATTATGCTCATACACAGCTCCATCGGCTTCCTTTAGAACAGTAGCAAGTTTGTCATATCCTTGAGCGGTCTGTAGTCGAACAGCTTGTCCTGGGACTAACTGAGGGAGAGCGTGTGCTGTATGGTCAAAATTCCTTTTATTAGGCATGCGCTTAGCAGCAAGTGCTGCCTGCACTTGTGACTGTAATTGAGGCTGTAATTGCTGTTTGGTAATTGGGCTTTGGGTTCTGGTGCGACGTGATAACAACCATTGGGCAGGGAATGGTAATCTATCTCGCAGTATGTTACGTAAGTTAAGTAAGGCAAGACAAATGTCTGTCTGGTCTCATGCGCATTTCTCTAACAGATGCTTGGCGGAACGAACAGCTCTTTCTTCGAGTATATATAGTAGATTGCTGGTGATGTGTGTGAAATCCCAAGTACAAACAAACGGCTTGGCATTGTCTGTAATGAGTTTCTGAGGTATTCCATGTGTGGCAAAGTGCTGTTTGAGCTTGGTAATTATGGTAGTGCTGGTAGCAGTGGTTAATTGATCGATTTCAAACCATCCTGAGTACGAGTCTTCAAGAACTAGGTACTCCATGCCCTTAACAAAAATGTATATGTCTGCGCTTGTGTACACAAATTAATCAAATAGATAATTAATAAAATATGACATTTATTTAAACATGTAAACTAGAACTGCAGTTCCTGAATAAAAATAAAAATAAAACTCAGCAAAATACAATGGGACAAGATATTAAAGCATAAAATACATATAGTATGCTAATATTCATATATATAGATGTCCATAAAGAGCATTTTAAAATCAATGAATAAATTTGGACCCCCAGTTGTGGAAGGGGGAAAAAAGGGGGGAAAAAGGTGTCAGCGGAGTGTCTGTGAATGTAAAGCACTCACCGCTTCCCCCTTGGCTACCTGAGGGGAATGCCAAGTAAGTCCCGTAGAGCTTCTAATAGATGTATGAAGCAGCTGATAAAAAGTAGTAATATGTTGCAATATGTTACTCCAATAAAGGGATGGCTACTCACCGTGGATCGATTCCTCAATGGAACAAGGAGCTTCGGTGGTTGGGTCCGCATTGTCCGCTTCAATGGAGGACACTTGCTGCTGCACTCCAATCTGTATATATGTGCAGTGCCACACACCGTCAGCACAGGCACCCTGGAAATCCATCTGCTCCGGCAGGCTCCTATTACAGGAGATGGAAAGTGCGGTGGGGCTGCTGATAGCGGCTGCTGGCGGCTTAGTAAAAAGCTGATGCGGTCTCCAATTTTGTCCAGGAACAAATGCAGTTTTACATTACAGTCCCTTGACGCGTTTCTCCCCTCTCACAGGGTTTTTTTCAAAAGGCTGGATAAACCATTGTGTCTATGGGTGGCTATTTAAATAGGTGATAGCCAATCACATCTATAATAAAACACCAGTATTCATTTATAAGCTGATTGTAAGACATTAACTCATTGTTAAAAAATGTAGTATATCTCAGCATTGGATACTTAGAGTTTTAAAATGTATAATACAAATAACTTTTGTTCATAATTATTAACCAATAATAGTTTTGCTGGGTGAATACAAAAAAAAACAATATTAAATATATAAACTATACATATAATGAATATAAAAAACATATTCCGAATAAATAAATAAAAAAAATAAAAAAAACATACTATGATCATACCTATAACAGATATAATTCCATAAATCATAATAAACCATTCAATGATCCCATACTACAGGGCAACCTCTCTACAATGTTCCCATACATCCAAGACTATTGATTATATCCCATATTGAATAGTGAAGGAGATGATAAAAATATATATTATTAAAAATAGAAACAAAAAATCAAAAATCCAATTCAACCGTTTCATTTAGTCCCTCCGGACATAAGTCCGTAATGCATGCATCCAATAGGCTTCACGAATGCAAAGTTTCCGATATCTATCCCCTCCTCTCAAAGTAGGTGGGATAAATTCAATACCTATAAGCATCAAACCTTCAGGGTTCCCAGAGTGTTCCAAACGAAAATGTCTAGAAACACTATATGTATCTAAACCATTAAGTATATTCCTCCTATGTTCTAAAAATCTAGTTTTAAACATCTCGTAGTGCGCCCTATGTATTGCAAAAGACATGGGCACTGTAACAGATATATAACATAAACACTATTGCAATTAATATAAGACTGTTCGTCAAGGGATGTTTTCACCCAACAAGCCATACATCTCTGTGAAGTCTTTAAGGAAAAGAATTATCCTGAATCTCTCTTACATGACTCTTTGAAAGAGATTGAAGATCTTGATCGAAGTATTCTTCTAAAGCCCTCTAAGAAGAAAACATTGAAACCAGGTTTGGACAAATCTAGTGTTTTCATCTCTAAATATAATAGCTGCTCTCATCAGATTGGGAACATTTTTAGGAGGAACTATAAAACATTACTCTTTGATCCCCTTTTGAAAAAAGAGCTGAAAACGAAGCCCACTATAATGTTTAAAAAGGGAGACAACCTTAAGAATATTTTAGCTCCTAGTCTTTTTAAAAGGAAAAAGATAGTGGAACCTTCATCCATGAAATCGGATTGGTTACCCAAAATTGTGGGTTGCTTTAAATGTTCCCAGTCGAGGTGTATAACATGTGGATATATCCAAAATAAGACTCTATCTATCTCTTCCAAATACTCTCCCATTAGGTATACTATCAAGTCTTTTATTAATTGCAATAGTGTTTATGTTATATATCTGTTACAGTGCCCATGTCTTTTGCAATACATAGGGCGCACTACGAGATGTTTAAAAACTAGATTTTTAGAACATAGGAGAAATATACTTAATGATTTAGATACACATAGTGTTTCTAAACATTTTCGTTTGGAACACTCTGGGAACCCAGAAGGTTTGATGCTTATAGGTATTGAATTTATCCCACCTACTTTGAGAGGAGGGGATAGATATTGGAAATTTTGCATTCGTGAAGCCTATTGGATGCATGCATTATGGACTTTATGTCCGGAGGGACTAAATGAAACGGTTGAATTGGATTTTTGATTTTTTGTTTCTATTTTTACTAATATATATTTTTATCATCTCCTTCACTATTCAATAGGGGATATAATCAATAGTCTTGGATGTATGGGAACATTGTAGAGAGGTTGCCCCGTAGTATGGGATCATTGAATGGTTTATTATGATTTATGGAATTATATCTGTTATAGGTATGATCATAGTATGTTTTTTTTAATTTATTTATTTATTCAGAATATGTTTTTTATATTCATTATATGTATAGTTTATATATTTAATATTGTTTTTTTGTATTCACCCAGCAAAACTATTATTGGTTAATAATTATGAACAAAAGTTATTTGTATTATACATTTTAAAACTCTAAGTATCCAATGCTGAGATATACTACGTTTTTTAACAATGAGTTAATGTCTTACAATCAGCCTATAAATGAATACTGGTGTTTTATTATAGATGTGATTGGCTATCACCTATTTAAATAGCCACCCATAGACACATGGTTTATCCAGCCTTTTGAAAAAACCCTTATGAGAGGGGAGAAACGCGTCAAGGGACTGTAATGTAAAACTGCATTTGTTCCTGGACAAAATTGGAGACCGCATCAGCTTTTTACTAAGCCACCAGCAGCCGCTATCAGCAGCCCCACCGCACTATCCATCTCCTGTAATAGGAGTCTGCTGGACCAGACGGATTTCCAGGGTGCCTGTGCTGACGGTGTGTGGCATTGCACGTATATACAGATTGGAGTGCAGCAGCACGTTTCCTCCATTGCAGCGGACAATGCGGACCCAACCACCGGAGCTCCTTGTTCCATTGAGGAATCGATCCACGGCAAGTAGCCATCCCTTTATTGGAGTAACATATTGCAACATATTGCTACTTTTTATCAGCTGCTTCATACATCTATTAGAAGCTCTACGGGACTTACTTGACATTCCCCCCAGGTAGCCAAGGGGGAAGCGGTGAGTGCTTTACATTCACAGACACTCCGCTGACACCTTTTTCCCCCCTTTTTTCCCCCTTCCACAACTGGGGGTCCAAATTTATTCATTGATTTTCAAATGCTCTTTATGGACATCTATATATATGAATATTAGCATACTATATGTATTTTATGCATTAATATCTTGTCCCATTGTATTTTGCTGAGTTTTATTTTTATTTTTATTCAGGAACTGCAGTTCTAGTTTACATGTTTAAATAAATGTCATATTTTATTAATTATCTATTTGATTAATTTGTGTACACAAGCGCAGACATATACATTTTTGTTTAGTTCTATTTTGGTGAAGAGTTATTTGGCAGTTTACTCTATATGTCAGCTGCTGTGTAACCACTGAGATCCCATTTGAGGAAAAAGCGCTCCACTGATGTTTGATTTATATATTTCTTCTTCTGCTAAGTGGTGCTGCATTTTCTAATTAATGATCTCTATTATTATATTATTATACTAGTATTCCTAACATATTGGATTTTTATATATTGAATATATCTGAATTTGTTATAGTCAAATATACTTTTGCTGGGTGTATAGAATTATGTCTCTCAATTGTTGTAATGAGAGGATCAGTAGGAGGCAAAAATATTTTAATGAACCAATCAGTGAGATGAAAACTGAATGAGGATTTGATTTGATGTTTTTTTTAAATTGGAGGATTTATTAAAGACAGAGACTCGACACTGGCTAGATATGTGTATGTTACAAAAGTACATCTCAAATAACATTGTCCCTAGGGGACTTAGGGTATTCAAACGCTCCTCATTTCAGGACGATATGAAATTTACTGACAAATGGGATAACATATTAGACCAGTGTTCTATGTCTCTGATGAATCTTCTAATCGAATACAGGGATTTTAAAATTAAAGAAATTACTACAGAGATTGAACAAGCAAGAGTGCAGTTAGATGGGTATAAAGATCATTTATTATTTAAAGAGAGAGATTCACTTGTTAATCAAAGAGTAGAGAAATGTGAAAGAGAAATTGATAAAAAGTATTTGAAATTTATTAGAGATCAAAAAGATTATCAAAATAATATGATTAGAACATATAAGAAGACTCATAGTTATGTCTCAATAAGGAGAGATAAGAGTCATCCATATAGAGAGAGATCATTATCAAATAGGAGAAAGATGGATAAAAATGTCCATAGGAAATATGGAAATATGATAATCCCATTAATTATATTGAAGACACTAAAAGAGATTCACCTAATCCCACATTATCTAAATCGCAGGAAGTGGTTAGACCTAAAGTCAATCACAATCTGAGAGGGAGACAATCGTTTTTTTAGTCGAACAGAGGGAGAGATCAAAATTACGGACAGATGATGAGGGCACCATTACACAACAGATTTCTCCCCCTACAAGTAGACTCCCCAAAAAGAAGAAGTTCAGATCTAGAGGTACACGAGGAGGATGATTGGTTCCAAAAAGGAAAAAATCCAAGAAACCAATTAAATTGACAACGATGAGATGTCTCATTAATTTATCCTCAAAAGAATTAACAGGGGACCAAATAAATCTTTTGAAAAGGGGCCTTAATTTTGCCCCTTCCTCCAAACCCAATTTCTTTGATCTTTTTGTGGAATTGAATCGTTTTGTGCGCAATATGCGCCGTAAAAGATATTTTGCCACAAAGAAATTGAAAGAATAGAATATGAAAGAAGTATCTCCTATAGTGTTGGATAAAAATGATGAAGAGGCATTACAGACATTAGAAACTTTATTGGATGAACAGCTTGAGTCTAATAGACAGATTAAAATATGTGACATTGAGAATACTCTAAATTTACTAAAAAATCTCAATTCTTCCCCATACAATACAAAAATTCATGCATTGAAACCTTTTATAAACAAACCTTAGAGGATTTTAGGGTTATGTGTGAAAGGAAACAAAATATTTTTAAGTATAAAAATAATCACTCTCCAAGTAAAATTCTAGCTTTGAAATATCTAACCTCAGATCCTGAAATTATCATCAAAATGGCTGATAAGGGTGGGGCTGTGATAATACAGAACACGTCGGACTATCTGAGAGAAGCTATGCGGCAACTCTCAGATGAAACATTTTATACGATTCTTAAACAGGACCCCACTGTGGGTTTTCATAGTGAATTAAAGGTGCTTTTGGATGGGGCTTTGGAGAGTGGGATTATATCCAAGAAGGAATTTAAATTTTTGTTTCCCACACATCCTGTCACCTCCACGTATTATTACCTCCCTAAAATTCACAAATCCCTACACAATCCACCGGTGTCGCCCTATTATTTCTGGTGTTGGTTCCCTCACTTCCAATTTATCTTTTTTCATAGATCACTTTTTGCAACCACATACAGTGGCTCTTAGATCACACCTCAAAGATACGACAGAATTTTTGAACTGTATATCCACTGTTGATTGGTTACCTTATTACAAATTTCTGATGTGATGTCAGTGCTTTGTATACTAACATCCCCCATGAAGGAGGAATCAAAGCAGTGGAAAAGTACCTTTTGATGGATGACACCATGATAGGGGGTTAAAGAGAATTTATATTGTCATCAATTCGATTTATATTGAATCACAATTATTTTATTTTTGACCACACCCACTTTTTATAGCGCATGGGTACGGCTATGTCGACCAGGTTTGCACCAGTTTCGCCAACCTCTACATGGGCTCCCTTGAGGAGGAGCTCATTTGGAGGGGGCGTTTTGGTGCGAACCTGGTCCTCTATAGAAGATTTATAATTATTTATTTTTCATTTGGGATGGAGATGAGGGCTCCATTCTGGAATTTTTGAACCATTTGAATAGTAATGAATACAATCTCACCTTCACTAGCACATTTCACTCCTCCACTATCACCTTTTTGGATATTAGGCTCACGATTATGGATGGAACCATTCAAACTAGCACCTTTCACAAGGAAGTTGATTCTTATAATTATATAGATTATTCCAGCAACCACAATAAACAGTGGTTGAAGAGCATCCCTTCGGGTCAGTTTAGACGTATACGTCGGAACTGCTCGTCAAGGGATGTTTTCACCCAACAAGCCACACATCTCTCTGAAGTCTTTAAGGAAAAGAATTATCCTGAATCTCTCTTACATGACTCTTTGAGAGAGATTGAAGATCTCGATAGAAGTACTCTTCTAAAGCCCTCTAAGAAGAAAACATTGAAACCAGGTTTGGACAAATCTAGTGTTTTCATCTCTAAATATAATAGCTGCTCTCATCAGATTGGGAACATTTTTAGGAGGAACTATAAAACATTACTCTTTGATCCCCTTTTGAAAAAAGAGCTGAAAACGAAGCCCACTATAATATTTAAAAAGGGAGACAACCTTAAGAATATTTTAGCTCCTAGTCTTTTTAAAAGGAAAAAGATAGTGGAACCTTCATCCATGAAATCGGATTGGTTACCCAAAATTGTGGGTTGCTTTAAATATTCCCAGTCGAGGTGTATAACATGTGGATATATCCAAAATAAGACTCTATCTATCTCTTCCAAATACTCTCCCATTAGGTATACTATCAAGTCTTTTATTAATTGCAATAGTGTTT
This sequence comes from Taudactylus pleione, assembly GCA_031769625.1. NCBI lineage: Eukaryota > Metazoa > Chordata > Amphibia > Anura > Myobatrachidae > Taudactylus > Taudactylus pleione. The sequence goes on from JAUIMM010000178.1 coordinate 15,330,082, forward strand.
ATGTTATATATCTGTTACAGTGCCCATGTATTTTGCAATACATAGGGCGCACTACGGGATGTTTAAAAACTAGATTTTTAGAACATAGGAGAAATATACTTAATGGTTTAGATACATATAGTGTTTCTAAACATTTTCGTTTGGAACACTCTGGGAACCCAGAAGGTTTGATGCTTATAGGAATTGAATTCATCCCACCTACTTTGAGAGGAGGGGATAGATATCAGAAACTTTGCATTCGTGAAGCCTATTGGATGCATGCATTACGGACTTTATGTCCGGAGGGACTAAATGAAACGGTTGAATTGGAGTTTTGAGTTTTTGTTTCTATTTTTACTAATATATATTTTTATCATCTCCTTCACTATTCAATAGGGGATATAATCAATAGTCTTGGATGTATGGGAACATTGTAGAGAGGTTGCCCCGTAGTATGGGATCATTGAATGGTTTACTATGATTATTGGAATTATATCTGTTATAGGTATGATCATAGTATGTTTTTTTATTTTTTTATTTATTTATTCACCCCTCAAAACTATTATTGGTTAATAATTATGAACAAAAGTTATTTGTATTATACATTTTAAAACTCTAAGTATCCAATGCTGAGATATACTAAGTTTTTTTAACACTTAGTTAATGTCTTACAATCAGCCTATAAATGAATACTGGTGTTTTATTATAGATGTGATTGGCTATCACCTATTTAAATAGTCACCCATAGACACAATAGTTTATCCAGCCTTTTGAAAAAACCCCTGTGAGAGGGGAGAAACGCGTCAAGGGACTGTAATCTAAAACTGCATTTGTGCCTGGACAATATTGGAGACCGCATCAGCTTTTTACTAAGCTGCCAGCAGCCGCTATCAGCAGCCCCACCACACTATCCATCTCCTGTATTAGGAGCCTGCCAGAGCAGATGGATTTATTGGAGTAACATATTGCAACATATTGCTACTTTTTTATCAGCTGCTTCATACATCTATTAGAAGCTCTACGGGACTTACTTGGCATTCCCCTCAGGTAGCCAATGGGGAAGCAGTGAGTGCTTTACATTCACAGACACTCCGCTGAAACCTTTTCTCCCCCTTCCACAACTGGGGGTCCAAATTTATTCATTGATTTTCAAATGCTCTTTATGGACTTCTATATATATGAATATTGGCATACTATATGTATTTTATGCATTAATATCTTGTCCCGTTGTATTTTGCTGAGTTTTATTTTTATTTTTACTCAGGAACTGCAGTTCTAGTATAAATGTTTAAATAAATGTCATATTTTATTAATTATCTATTTGATTAATTTGTGTACACAAGCGCAGACATATACATTTTTGTTTAGTTCTATTTTGGTGAAGAGGTATTTGGCAGTTTCCTCTATATGTCAGCTGCTGTGTAATCACTGAGATCCCTTATGAGGAAAAAGCGCTCCACTGATGTTTGATTTATATACTCCGTGCCCTTCCATTCAAAAACATCAGCAGCAGTGACAGACCAGGGAAGATCTGGTATGTCATGCGGATGCATTGGCTTTTTAGGTTGATGTATATGAAGGGCCACACAAGGGCCGCAAACAGAGACCTCCTTCTCTAGATCATGAAACATGGTAGACCAATAGAGCATTTCCCTGGCCCTGTGCTTCGTGGCCTCCAGACCAGGGTGGCCTTGGTGCAGTTGCTTGGTGTAGCACCTTTGCAATGTGTAGGGCAGTGGTTCCCAACCACGGTCCTCAAGGCACACTAACAGTCTAGGTTTTAGGGATAGCCATACTTGAGCACAAGTGACTTAATTAGTACCTCAGTTATATTGATTAAACCACCTGTGCCCAATCATGGATATCACTAAAACCAGGACTTTTAGTGTGCCTTGAGGACCGAGGTTGGGAATCACTGGTGTTGGGTATAACAAATCTCTGACCTCACAAAACAATCCCATCTGATAGTGATAACTCATGTTGCATGGCAAAGAATGGGCGTAAGACTTGGGGTAGCTCTCTGGAAGACTGTGGCCAGCCTTGCAGGATAACCTGAGAGAGGCGTTGACATAACTCATCTGCCAAAGATTCTGCACGCAGCTCCTCCATTCGGGCAGAGGACAGGAATTGCACAGTCATTACATCATAGCCATCATCAACCTGCAGCAGAGCAGAATGGGGTAGGAACGCTCTGGAGAGGGCATCAACCACAAACATGTCTTTGCCACACTTGTAGATGATGTCTAGATGGTACCTCTGTAATTTGACCATCATCCTTTGAATACGGGCAGATGCATTGTGCAATGGCTTTCGCAGGATGGTAATGAGCGGTTGGTGGTCAGTTTCGATGGTGACCGGCCGCCCGTAGATGAAATCATGGAATTTGTGGCAAGCAAATGCCAATAGCTCTTTTTCGATATGCGCGTAATGAGATTCTGTGTCCGTCAGAACCCTGGAATGAAAAGCAATTGGTCCATTGTTCTGGAGCAAACTGCACTCAGCACGTACTGTGAGGCCTCAGCTGAGATCACCATCGGTAAGCGTACATTGAAGTATTGCAGAATAGGAGGGCTGGTGAGTGTACATTTAAGTTTTGACACCTGTTCCAACTAACACTACTCCGTATCTTGGTGCAGAAGATTCCGCAGGGGTGCAGTGATCTCACTGTAAGTGGGGATGAAATTTTGACAAGTAGTTAGTCATTCCTAAGAAGCATGGGAGGCTAAGTTTGTCCATAGACAAAGGGCATGTCCTGGATGGCTGCCGTTTTGTCAGGGTCTGGTTTAACACCATGGTTAGTGAGGTGGTGTCCCACGTATGGGACTTCAGCCACTCTGAATCTGCACTTATCTGGGTTGAGCTTTAAGTTGATAGCACGTATTCTGTCCAATACCTGGCATAGACGCTTTTGCATAGTACACCCTAGACAAGGATGTCGTCGACTATAATCTTACAGGGGTATCCAGCAAACAGTTGTTCCATACACCGTTGAAACACTTCACTGCCAGTAGTCAATCCATATGGCATGCGTAGAAATTCATATCTCCCAGTTGGTGTCATAAAAGCCATGAGGAGTGATGATTCTTTGTCTAATGGGATTTGCCAAAAACCCCCTTTGCATCTAACGTGCTAAAGACCTTGGCTTCTGGCATGTCAGCAATGACTTGTTCTACAGTTCTCAATGGGTGGCGGGGTCTTAGCAGCACTTTATTGAGGTGTACAGGGTCTATGCAAATCCTGACAGTCCCATCTTTTTTATAGCAGCAACCATTGCAGATACCCACTGGGTCGCTTCTACAATAGGGGCTATGACACCAAGCACATTCATGCACTCTAACTCAGCTAGGGCCTTATCTTTCATGGTGATTGGAACCCTCCGGGGTGCACACACTGTAGGGATGACAGATTCATCCAAACGCATGTGGTATATGACAGGTAGATTGCCGATGGTGTCGCATGTGAATAAATCCTTGAAGTCACATAACTCTGGGGTGTCCTGCTGTATCATGTGTACTTCAGGCCCCAAATGTATCAAGCCAAGGCGCATGCTGTCAGGCAATCCAAGCAATGGCCTAACATCGCTATCTACTATGTGGAATAGCAACGGTGCACAAGTAATATTCGATGGTGGTGGTACCCACAGTCTTGATAATGACCCCCATATGCCACTAATTTTACAGTGTCTGTGTGATCTATTGTTGCTTGCAGGCTGGTTTTGTGCAGCAGAGTATTGGACATCATGTTGCATTTGGCACCATTGTCAATTTTAATCTTCAATGTATTGCCACTCTTTTTATCACATAAGTTAGTGAAAATCTCTCCTTGGTTTGCAATTAGATCGACACTTTCACAATATACTGTCTCATTGGTAAGTGTAGTTGACTCCGTGCCCACGTGGTTGCCTTTATGCATCTGTCTGTCTACCTGTGTTACTTGTGGTTCACTGTATGTCATGGTTTGTCTGGATCTGCAACACTTTGCAAAATGGTTAAGCTTATTGCAGCAGCAGCAGCAGCGTTTGTTAAAGGCAGGACACATTTCCCGCACAAATGCATGGCGTCCCCCACAGTTGTAGCATGGCCTGTATTGCATTTGCGTGCACTGTACACTGCATATTTCAGCCTCCCTCTGTAACTCTTTTGTGCCCTCTTCTGATTTCTCGTGCAGCATGCAGATGTGAATGGCGGAGTTTAAGGTTAGATCCTTATCTCATAGTAAGTGTGCACGTACTGCGTCACTACGGGTACCACATACGATACGGTCTCTGATCAGCTCATCAGTTATTGCTCCAAAGATACATTTGTTTACAAATAGTTTCAGGGTGGATACGTTTGACTGTATATTTTCCCCAGTGTTCTGGTTTGTGGAGTTGAATGTGTGTCTGTCCATTATGACATTTTTTACAGGCTTACAAATCTCATCAAACTTTGCAATTAATACATCTGGGTCTTCTTTGTTTTCCCCTTCTGCATATGTGAATGTGTCTGCTTTAGTGACTGCCTCTGCACCAGCCAGATTAAACAATGTATATGATTGTACCTGCTTTGATTTTTTGGACAGTCCAGCCATGCGGTATACAGCCCATTCCCTCCTGAACTGCACCCATCTGTCAGCGATAGTTTCATCAAACATGAGGGGGTCGATGCGGTGGAGTCCTTGAGCCATGGTATCCCGCTTCTGTCACCATGTAGATGTGTTGAATATCAGATAAGACTCAAGGACTCAGGAGTGCAGCATAACACATTTACTTAGTCTAACATCAGTAACTGAACTGAGCACAAACAGAAACTCCCTCCCAGCATGCATAGCCCATGGAAAGTCTCATCATGCTGGGTCCTAGTAGGATACATATCTACAACACTCCAGTGTGAGAATCACATATAACATTAATCACATGAAAAACTTAAATAAATATTTAAATAAAATGTACATGATTGGTGAGCTGCATGAGGAAACTTACAAGTTAAAATTGCACAGCTTAATGGAGCAATACTGAGGTTATACTGTATGATAAAACATAAACAAAACATGTTGGTCACAGTACAAGTATAGTATTAATAATAAACTGTTATATATGTGTGTGTGTGGATTGTACTAACTCTCTGCCAGTCTGAAGACTCATGAATATACAAAAGGATACATGTTTACATGCTGTTGCCTCCATATACTTGCCCCACCATCTTCATGGTGTAATTGGAAATTTGATTCATTAGATCACATGACCCATTTCAAATCATGTACTGTCCAATTCCTGTGTTCCTGAGCAAACTGGAGGCATTTTACCTTTCTTGCAGCAGACCAGTCTTCTGCTTCTATAGCCCATAAGAGGTTATGGGGTCTATTTACTAAGCCTTGGATGGTGATAAAGTCGACAGTAATAAAGTGCCAGCCAACCAGCTCCTGACTATCATTTTTCAAACAGCCTGTGACATGGCAGTTAGGAGCTGATGGGCTGGTACCTCACTTCCTTTCACTTTATCTCCATCTAAGGCTTAGTAAATAGACCACAATGTGTAGTGTACTGTTCATTGAGATAACATCTGTATTGGTCCCTGACTCAGAATATATGTAATGTTTTGCACTGTTCCCCGTCTATTTTACTGTACAAGTCTGTTCACTCTAAGTTCCCCTCAAGCATCCTGTATCTGTTTTTGATTACAAGTCTTGCGCTCAGACCCAGCTTTTTGTCCACTCTGTGTACATTTTAACAACTGTTGCCCTGGAACATTTCACCAGTGGAGCCATTTTTGCTTATGCTCTCACCGATGCTGCGAGTGTCAACAATCATTCCACATTCAAAGTCCATCAGATCGCATTATTTACCCATTATTTCATGAGTGATACACTTCATTAGTCTCTGCATAAATTTGCCTTTCCATTCATATACAGATTCAGACATCATTCATCAGAATTATAGAAATGATATTTGAATAAATTCCAACCAGCGGGTGGCACTACTGGGTTTTGATAAACATCAGTGCGGACTCTTTCTTATTTCAATATAAATGGATTAAGGAAGAGTCCATACTGATGTTTATCAAAACTAGAGATGCAGACCCCCGTGTTTTGGTTTTGGATCTGTATCTCCCCTGGTTTTAGATCTGGATTGGTTTTGTCAAAACCTCCCTTACATGTTTTGTTTTCAGGATTTGGATTTTTTCTTAAAAACTCATAAAAACAGCTAAAATTACATAAAATGGGCCTGTTTTGTTCCTACAGTATTATTAACCTCAATAACATTTATTTTCACTCATTTCCAGTCAATTTTGACCCACTCACAGCTCATAATATTGATTTTTTTCAACTAGTTAAGGGCCAGAAGATTGCATCCAGCTAGCTGGCTCAAAACTGAGTGATAAATAGTTGAGGACTGTGCAAAGATGATGGTTGGGGTACCCCTTGAGGTTTGAAGAATTGATATTTGATAATTGATACAGTCACTGACTAAAGGAGGAATTGATAGTTGATAATTGGTGCAGCCACTGGCTGAAGTAACAATTGATAGTTAATAGTTGGTGCAGCCACTGGCTGAAGTAAGAATAGTTGATACTTGATGATTGGCGCAGCCAGTGGCTGAAATAAGAATAGTTGATACTTGATAATTGATGCAGCCACTGGTTAAAGTAAGAATTGATAGCTGGTGGCAGATGCAGCCACTGGCTGAAATAAGAATTGAAAGCTGATTATTGATGCAGCCTCTGGGCTGAGTAGTAGTGAATACAGAGCTATGATTAGGAACCAGCTCTGCAACAGCCTTGAGGGCTAGAACTCTTGGCAAGTTGCAGCTGTTACAGCCTTGAGGGCTGGTGAGCAGTGATGACAGGTGGCCTTTGGGCCATGCAGCAGGATGTGGCCTTTGGGCCATGTAGCAGCCTTGAGGGCTGAGTACCCTTGGCTGAATGTCACTGTTGTGTGACTTGTGCCGCCGGATTGACACAAGCAGCAGTTGGTTCAGAATATTCTTTAAAAAAAATGAAAGGGGCATGTAGGAGATGCTGTCTGTGACCATTACAATTTCTGTACATTCATAAACCATAACATTTAAAATGTCAGGCAGCAATGCCTCAAACAGCACATAATGGAAAGGTGCAAAATGGAATTGTCCTTGGGCTCTTTGTTGTATATATGAAACAGGACATTTACTGTTTAACAAACCAATCACTTCAGCGACTGGGACTGCCACTTGTGGCTGCAATGATTGGTTTGTTTGGACCCCCCACAAAACAAGCTGCCAATGCGCAGTGGACATTAGTGGCAATGATCCCATACACAAACTGGCTTTACAACATAGGTAAGATCAGATGTTGTCATCATCATCCCCATCAGTGTGTACATCCTCTTCTTCACACAATAGTAATTCATCCCCGCTGGAATACACCATTACAGATGCTTGCTGGTAAAGGTCTTCCTCGAGGAATTTGTAATTCATTTTGATGAACATCATCTTTTCCACATTCTGGGAAATAATCTCCTACACCGATCACTGACAAGGCTCCCGGCTGTGCTGAAAGCTCTTTCAGAGTACACACTGGAGGGTGGGCAACTTAAGTACAGCAATGCCAGTTTGTGTAAGGGACTCCAAATTGCCTCTTTTTCCTGCCAGTAGTGAAATGGACTGTCTGACATGCCTATTTGGATGCTATCCCTAAAATAATCATCCACCATTCTCTGAATGGTGACCGTATCAGACAAAGTCATGGTAGACTTGTCACTCATTGTACGCAGTTCTTTCAGACCCAACCAGATGTCATTAGTTTTTGCTGACTGATCTGCTTCACCATCAGCAGTGGGTCTCTTAGGAAAATGTAGTTTTTTCCTGGCAGCTGCAGAAACTGAAGGAGGAGATGATGCAGTGTCATGTGCTGCTTGAGCTGACAATTTTTTCACCAACAGCTCTTTGCATCTTTTCAGATTTATGTCTGTCAGAAAGAAAGACACAAGGTATGACTTAAACCTAGGATCAAGTATGGTCACCAAATTATGGTGATCTGATTTCAAGAGATTGATGACCCTTGGATCTTGGTGAAGTGAATGAATGGCTTGATCTGCAAGTCCGACATACTTAGTGGAATCACTCTTTCAGTTCCTCCTTCAGTTTCTCCAGCTGCTTATGCAAAAGTCTGATTAGGGAAATGACCTTACTCAAGCTGGCAGTGTCTGAACTAACTTCACATGTGGCAAGTTCAAAGGGTTTGAGAATCTTGCACAACATGGAAATTATTCTCCTGGGCTTGACTAAGGTGTATTCCCGCTCCTCTCCCTATGTCATAGGCTGTAGTGTAGCCTTGGATGGCCTTTTGCTGCTCCCCCATCCACTAAAGCATATAGAGGGTAGAATTCCACCTAGTTACTATCTCTTGCTTCAGCTGATGGCAAGGCAAATTCAACAGTTCTTGCTGGTTCTGCAATCTTCGACATGCAGTTGCTGAATGTCAAAAATGGGCACAAATCTTTTGGGCCATGGAGAGCATCTCCTGCACGCCCCTGTCATTTTTAAAAAAAATTTGCACCACCAAATTAATTGTGTGAGCAAAACATGGGATGTGTTCAAATTCGCTCACATGTAATGCTCGCACAATATTGCTGGCATTGTCAGAAATCACAAATCCTGAGGAGAGTCTAAGTGGGGGAAGCCATTTTGCTATGATTTCCCTGAGTTTTTCTAAGAGGTTCTCAGCAGCAGGGCCGTAACTAGGGTAGTGCAACCTGGGCCATGGCACAGGGCACCACAGGGCAGGGGATGCTGTTTGGGCCTGTCAATTTTCTGTTTATTATCATTGTCACTTGTAGCTTCCTCTTTTTTATCCCCAGCATCTCCTGGCCTCCCCTATCTCTCCCGTGGCCCTTCCCCATGAGGCCATGACCCTTTTTCAGGTGTGTTATCTCCCTATATAAAAAATAGGGGGGGGCACAAATTCTCTTTCTGGCACAGGGCACCAAAAAGTCTAGTTACAGCTCTGCTCAGCAGTATGCCTCTTAGTGAAACTGATGATACACAGAGTAGCCTGCCTCTTAATGAGCTGGCATTTGTTAGATGCTGCTGCTGCTGTTTGCACTGTTGGAGGCAATACACCTATCCAGTGGGCTGTCACAGTCATGTAATCTTTAGTTTGCCCTGTCCCACTTGTCCACATATCTGTGGTTAATTGGACAGTGGGCACAACGGCATTTTGGAGGACATTAATAAGGTTTTTTTAAATGTCCTTGTACAGATTGGGAATTGCTATTCTAGAGAAGTGGAATCTAGAAGGGACATGGACCTCCTATTAACTGTGTAAAACCCACTACATTAATGGTTGATACTGGACGCACATCTAATACCAGCTGTTGTGGCGTCTGTAATCCACTGTGCAACTGGGTGTCTGCTGTCATACTTGTTCAGCATTGCAAAGGATTGTTTGACAGTCAATTGTTTGGTTAAACTAAAAGTAGGCTTCTTACTGGTCCCCTTCTGGGATGAAGATCCACTGACAGCAACAGCAGCAGGCGTAGCACTCAAGGATCCTTCTGAGGAAACACGGATAGGAGAGGAGTCAGTCATTCTTATGAAATTTGATGCAGGACTACTTCTGATCACAAATGAGGATGTTGATGATGATGCAGGTGTTGGTGGTGGAGATTGCAGGCACTTGGATCCAGAAAGAAGGGAGAAGCTAGGTGACACGGGACTGATTTGTTTGTTTTTTTGTCCCCAAATTTTCAGAATTTGAAATAGCCTTTCCAATTTGATGAATGAGCTACAAGTGACATAACAGGGAGGAGGTTCCTAGATGGTTAAGGTCTTTACCTATACTCACTTTTACATGGCAATGGTTACAAATGGCTTGTCAAAGGTTGTTTGGATTTGGGTAGAAATAATTCCACACATGAGAAGTGGATTTTTTGGTCCTTTGCCCAGGCATAGTAACAATGGGAATTTTCCCACCATGGGGAACAACTGTTGCCTGATTTACAGTTTTTACACAAACATCCTCGGCATCAACATTCTCATCCTCATCATCCTTAAAGAAAAATTACAAGTGCACAACTCCTACATTACTAATTATATAAAATAAATCTTGCAATAAATAAATAGAGGTTTTAGCATAATCATGGCCATGGTATTGGGCCTACCCACCGTGCCCAGATAACCTCTGAGGGTAGGTCCCTAATATACTGTGGTTGAAATCCAGAGCACAGGACACCCCCAGACAGGCCCAGCTGAGCCACCCAGGGCATCAGGCTAATGAGAAAAGGTGAAGTGTAAAAAGGTGGTAGATAGATAAGAGCAGCTACTGCTGCATATATTAGAAGTAAGGTGAAAAAATAGAGATGTGAAAATAATACATATATATTAAACAAACAATAGAGGTGCTAAAAGTACAAGACAGAAAAAATGTGTTTATAATGCGATGCCCTGAAGCAGCCTAACCAAAGCAATCCAGGGGACCCACGCCCCAAAATTCAACCCTTGTCTGCAATACAGTATATAAATATGTAGGACTTGCCTAGATTGTGCCTTTTTCTAAAGTACAGTCAAAATGCCAGAATCCCTGCTTAAAACCAATGAGGTACAGATGGGGAGGGGTGCTAGCCTAGGCTGAATGAGTCTCATAACTTCAGGTGTGCATAGAAGCACACTAAATAGAATATGTGGAAAAGGGCCCTAGACTGCACAACCTGAATATATATATAATGGGAGGTGCTACCTGTGGAGACTATTGTTACAAACACAAAAGAAAAATTACAAGTGCACAACTCCAACATTACTAATTATATATAATACATTTTGCAATAGAATTTTGCAATAAATAAATAGAGGTTTTCGCATAATTATGGTTATGGGCCTACCCACCATGCCCAGGCATACTTCACCTTTTCTCATTAGAGTGATGCCCTGGGGTGGATCAGCTGGGCCTGTCTGGGGGTGTCCTGTGCTCTGGATTTCAACGCAAGTATGTTAGGGACCTACCCTCAGAGGTTATCTGGGCATGGTGGGTAGGCCCATAACCATGGCCATGATTATGCTAAAACCTCTATTTATTTATTGCAAATTTCTATTATATATAATTAGTAATGTTGGAGTTGTGCACTTGTAATTTTTCTTTTTGTGTTTGCAACAATAGTCTCCACAGGTAGCACCTCCCATTACATATATATATTCAGGGTGTGCAGTTTAGGGCCCTTTTCCACATATCCTCATCATCCTTTTTGTTATCGCCAACTACGTAATATCCACCTCATCCTCCTGGTGCAATTCCACAGATGCATCCTCGATTTCTACTGTACATCAGCATGTTGACTTGTGCTGCTCATCCCCACATTTGCAGAGGGCATACAAATGGTGAAAGGAGGATCCTCTTCAAGTACAGTATTAGAAAGGTCAGGCTCACACATGGCAACCGCGGACACAATTAGACTCTTTTCAGGGATCTGTGACTTTTCAGAGACCATTTCAATTTTTTTTTGTACTACAAGCAGAAGGGCTTAAATAATTACAACTAGACCCACCAGTCATAAATAAAGGCCAAGGCCTTATCCTTTCCTTGCCACTTTGGGTAGTGAATGGAATATTGAAATTTTTTTGTTTCTCTAAAGCTGAATTAGCTTTAGATTTTTTTTTTCTTTTAAAAATAGATTTTTCTTTTACATGGCATGACTTAAGCCATGGTGCATCAGCCTTCATAGATGACGTTGACGGCCTTGCATTGTCATCATGACTGCTGCCGGTAGCTACAAGGCTGGTATGTGGATCCTGTTCTCCTGTCATGTCCTCCATACTCACTGCAGTCTTACAGCAGTGTCACCAAACAATAATAGCACAGCTAAGTTGCAGCTAATGCACACAACCACACAAAAAGTATATATATTTTTAAAACTGGGGAAGAGCACCCCTGAACGAGGCAGCAGCCCCTTGATAAACAACAGATGCAGCAATCCTGCGCAACTATGTTGCTGATAAGTGTGGCTAACGCGTGCACACACAAAAAAATATATATTTTTTCACACTGGGGGTGAAGAGCACCCCTGATGGACAGAGTACCCCTTGGATAACACAGCAGCACAGCCAGCCATCCCCTATGGACAACAGCCAGCCAACCAGCCCCTATGGACAGGACAACAGCCAGCCCCTATGGACAACAGCCAGCACCTATGGACAGGACAACAGCCAGCCAGCCCCTATGGACAACAGCCAGGCCCTATGGACATTAAGCAGCCAGCCCCTGACAGTGACAACAGTAGCTAGCCCCTATACACAGCATCCACAGCCTCCTCCTTCCTCTTCACTCTCCACAGCAGGAATGAAAATGGCGGCTATCGCTGGACCTTTTATACAGTCCAAAACCCGTGAGAATCCGACAGCGGGATGATGACGCTTTGCCTCGTTTCGAGATCCGAGTTAGGCGGGAAAACCCAAGCTGACTCAGATCTTGGCTCGGATCGCTAAGTTTGGGTGGGTTCAGATCTCTGAGATCCGAACCCCCTCATCTCTAATCAAAACCCAGGAGTGCTGCCAGCTGGTTGGTATTACATGTGTGTGGTTTTCGCTGCATGGGTGAGCACCCGGGTGCAACAGTGGTTGTTTGGAGTGCTGGTCCTGGCAGTAGATAAATATATACTCGTATACATACAATATTGCACTAGGAGGTGCTTTTTTTCTCATTTCTTTTTTAGAAACCTACCTTTAACTGGCGGAACTTCAGTTACCTGGAGAATAGCTGCCATCACAAAAACCAGGGGAAGTGCCATATATTATACACGTTTCCAGGACTGGAGATGGTCATTTGTGGATTGTAACAAACATTTGTAATTGAATAGAGTACTAACGCCGTATACCACTTGTGGATTGATCATTGTTCTTTTGGGTATTGAGGCAGCTGATCCTTATTTGAATTTAAAAATGAGCTTGCTTTCCAGAACAGAAGTAAGAAAAAGAATGCATGTATGTGAAAAAATATTTAATGATGATATTACTACACACACAGGTACTAATATTACTAATTTAGATGATAAGTTTTGGGATTTTGGAAAAATTCTAGCAAAGGAAATAAGAACTTGGTGGGATATTGCAGGATTAGATCAATATCTGAAAGTAGATAGAAATTTTAAACAACCCAGTTTTGTTAGTAAGAATGAACAATTCTTAAAAGATTGGGATTTGATATTACATGATTGTTCCATTAGACTTATGAAATTGTAGAAGAAAAAAGAGAGGATTTGATAACTATTGATAAGGAACTAAAGTTGAAGGAAGCAAGCATGGAAACATTTAAAAATAGTGAGGAATTATAAAGTCAATGAAGTAGTTAAGAGATTAGAAAGGATAAAGATGGAGGTGGTGAACATTAAAGAGAAAAAATTAATCCGGGATAAAATGGATTATCAAAATAATAAAGTAAAAACATGGCATGGCAACATGGATCGAGAAAATCCTATTTTACAAAGGAGAGATGATTTTTATCAAAGGAAATACAATGAGCGGAACAGAGATCCACATAAATCTAATTTTAGGTATAATAAACGGGTATTGACACCGAAGCATGTAAACTTTGAAACTAAAAATTATTTCAGCGACAAGTAGGACTGAATCAGTGATGGATACTGATTTTTTTATCACCAATAGCCTCAGGGACGAAAGAAAAATACAAAAGAATGACGGGGTGTCAGGAAAAAGTAAAAAGATCGTTGCCATTAAAAAGGAGACATGTAGAAGATGAGGGAGAAGAGGGGGCATTAAACGATTACAAAAAAAGGCGAAACCTCCAATAAGAAACAAGGACCTTCAACAAAAGTGTATTTTCAATCTTTACAAATATGAGCTGTCAGAATCAGAAGTTTCATTGTTGAACAAAGGCCTGTCATTTGCTCCAACAACACAACCAAATAACTACCAGCTGTTTACAGACTTGAATAAGTTTGTAAGGAAACTTACACTTAAAAGACAGTAGTAGCAGTGCAGGATACTGTGAACAGCTCCAAATCGGTCTTGAAATTACCTTCTAAGTACTACCCTTTAGAGTCAAAAAGTAGTCAAATAGAGATGTTCTACGAACAAGTTAAAAAAGATCTTGATTTAGAAAAAGCAATTTTAACAAATTTTTAGAAAAATGCATTGAAAAAATAAAAAAATACTGATGACTTGGTGTTGAAACAAGTGGATAAAGGGGAGGCCTGGTATTAATGGAGAGGAAAGATTATGAAAATGAAGGCCACAGACTTTTGAATGACGATTTATCATATAAGAAGTTAGAAAAAAAAACCACTCTCGTCTTTGTAGAAGAACTGAGAACTATCCTACTTGAGGCATTACGGCATGAGATTATCAATAGAGATGAATTCCAATTCTTGATTAAAACTAACCCGATAATTCCTATTTTTTATTTTCTCCCAAAAATACATAAACGTTTGGTAAACCCTCCTGGTAGGCCCATAGTGGCCGGAATAGAATCTGTGATGGCCCATATCTCAGAGTATGTAGGAGTCTTTTTAAAGAAATATGTACAAAAATTAAGATCATATACTAAAGACACAACAGCAGTATTACAAATACTGAAAGATATGAAATGGGAGAGTGACTATCTTTTGGTTTCTATTGACGTGCAATCTCTTTATACATCAATAGATCACAAAAAAGGAATTGAGTCATGCAAAGAAATCTTACAGGAATATACAAATCTGAGTGATTCCCATAAAGTATTATGTATTTTAATTAATTTTATTTTAACACTTTTAGGACATTTTTATTTCCAAATATGTGTGATCGCCATGGGGACAGTTTTTGCACCTAGTTTTGTGAATTTGCATATGGGGAGTTGGGAGAATATTTTTATGTATGGTGACACTCTGGTCAAAGAGAATATAGTCTTATATCAAAGTTACATAGATGATATTTTGATTATCTGGAAAGGCACAGATTTGTTTTTAGTTTTTATGGATTTTTTTGGAAATGATCCTTATAACTTATCCTTCACTTAAAAAATTGATAGGAATGAAGTAGAATATTTGGATTTGGGTTTTATAAGTATGACCAATGGGATTCAAACTAAGAGCTATGAGAAAATAGTAGATACTAATTCCTATGTACACTTTAAAAGTGGACATGCATCAGCATGGAAGACTAATATACCATACTCTCAGTTTTGTAGAGTCAAAATGAATTGTAGGAATAAAGAACAATGTGATGCACAACTTGAAGTCTATGTTGATAGATTTAAAGCAAGAGGCTATCCAGAAGAATTATTGAAAGAAGCTTTAAACAAAACTGAGAATACAGAACGTACAAACTTATTGGAATATAAAGTAAAAGATAAAAGGAAGGGGGATGAAGTACTCTTCATCACACCTTACAATAATGATGAAAAACGAATATGTAAAGTCTTTAAGAAATATTGGGGTATTTTACAGATGGACCTGGTATTAAATACCATATTATTAGAGAACCCAAGTATAGTGTTCAAACGGGCAAGAAATTTGAAAGATATTTTGGCCCCCAGTATGTTACATCAGGAGATTCCGAGGAATAAGGGTCTATGCGTTAACCCTTGTAAAGGTTTTTTCAAATGTGGCCATTGCAACATATGTAGGTTTGCTCACCCCCTTAGACAAAATTTTAAAAACTGTGATGACTCGCGTACTTATCAAGTTAAGGATTTTATTAATTGTACTACCACTTCAGTCATTTATGTATTAGAATGCCCCTGTAAATTGAAATATATAGGCAAAATGAAAGGCCCTTTAAAAATAAGGATACAAGAGCATATTCGAAGTATAAAGAACAAGTTAGAAGCACACACTGTCCCTAGAGATTTTAAAATGTCTCATAATTCTGATGTGGATTGTTTAAAGTTTAAAGCTATTGAACATGTTAAATTGGGTGAACGAGGAGGAGATTTTGAGAATAAATTGTCCAGACGTGAGATGTTTTGGATTCACGAATTGGGCACCCTGGTTCCCAGAGGCTAGAATGATAATTATGAAACTGCACCATTTTTATGAATAATCCTGTTATATTAATTTGTATTTATTGAGTATAATTGATGTTCTTATATGTATTTCCTTTTTTAATACTTATTCTGTTTTTATGAATTTATGAGATTTTAAGATATTGAATTCATGTTGCCTTCTAACTAGTAATTATATTGATTTATAATGAGACATTATTTTTATTGGATGTCTTATGCAGTACATTTTATATGCTTGGATTGAATTGTATTACCTTATTGCTCTCTAGTGTGTACATTAGATTGGACGCCTTTTTTGATTTCGATAATATGGCCAATATTTGCTAAAGTGCACCTTGGTGTCAGAAAGACTCTGACAAAATGGCCGTCGTAATATCGCGAGACTTCCAGCTTGCCGCACACGTAGGACAGACTTGACGGCACTGTGACCGAGTTGGCTTGTCCGTGCGTGTCCGGCATAACCAGGAAGTGGACGGTGTTACAATTTTCGGTGACCAAGGGTGACGCGGATCACGGATGTAAAGATAGGGGCTAGTGGGCCATTTAGCGACTTCCAGTGACCGCAAGTGATGCGGAACAAGAAGTGAGATCATTTCCGGTCTGATATATAATTTTGTAAAAAAAGGGGGTAGACACAGCCCTAATAAAGTTCATTAGTAGGGGTATTTATAGCACTACCTCCATGCTCACCTACTATCCTCCTGATGAAATCCAGCAGATGGCATAAGGATGAAACATGTTGAGGTGCAGTACTCTATCCTACTAAGTTTGGAGACACTGTGGGTTCTTGGCTAAGTTTCCCTCCAGATAACCTTGAATGAATTGTTTTTAATGTACGGGCATTTTTTATTGTTTTGTGACAAATAATTTCTTTGTGTAAATTGTATTACACTATGCTATTTGTTTTCTTTATGTTTGCTCTATAATCGGTTGTTATTGTGGAAACACTGAAAACCGGATATTGGATGAATACATCCCATATGATTATCATCAAGGGAGGTTTCACTTTAAAGGGATATTCTCATACATGAATACAATAGTGGTTTATGCCCAGAGTTGTAGCATGTGGCCAGGGTGCCCGGAGCATGAGCGTGCTGTCACACCCCCCCCCAAAAAAAACAAAAAAAAACAAAACAACAACCCAGTATGTGCTATATAACTACTATATATATATATATATATATATATATATATATATATATATACATACATACATGGCAGGGTCACACACACATGCATACATACATACAGGCAGGCAGAGTCACACATACATACATACATAAAGCAGGCAGGGCACAAATACATTCATACCTACACACATACAGACAGTGTCACACATACATACATATATACATAAGGCAGGGTCACACATTCATAGTTACATACATACATACAGGGTCACACATACATACATACATACACACATGCAGGCATGGTCACACATACATACATATGCAAGCATGGTCACATACATACAAATGAAGGCAGGGTCACACATTCATACATACACATACATGCATACATAAATACATACATACACACACATGCAGGCATGGTAAGACATACATACATACACATGCAGGCATGGTTACATACATACATATGAAGGCAGGGTCACACATTCATTCATACATACATACACACACATACATGCAGGCATGGTCACACATACATACATATACATACACACACACACATGCAGGCATGGTCACACATACATACATACAGGCAGGGAGGGTGATAGACATAACTGGGGTATAACCTCTCTTACTTTAATGTGGATCCTGCAGCTTCTTGACTTCTTCCTCGATGACATGCTGCTGTAGCCCCGCCCCCTGCAGGGGTCAGATGAACATGTGCTGAGCTCCACCAATCGGGGCTCAGCACAAGCTCCTCTGAACACAGAGTCTCACTAGAGCAGCAGGAAGGCAGGAGGGGACGCTGCTCCTGCTGCTGCGGACCCGGCAGGCTGTCAGGTACTTGACAGCTGTTCCAGAGTCTGGTTTCAGGGCACCCTCTGGTTAGTAAGGCGCCTAAAGCTTGTGCTCCAGTGGAACCGCCCTCCCTATGCCCCTGTTTATGCCACCTTTAAAGGTACACCTTTACCCTAAGGGGGATTGATGATTGGTGGTTGAGAAAGTTATACATTCGATATTGCACTAGGAGGCGCTATTTTTCTCATTTATTTTTTAGAAACCTACCTTTAACTGGCGAACATCAGTTACTTAGAGAATAGGTGACATCCCAAAAACCAGTGGAAGTGCCATATATTATACATGTTTCTGGGACTGGAGATGGTAATTTGTGGATTGTAACAAACATTTGTAATTGAATAGAGGACTAGCGCTGTATACCACTTGTGGATTAATATATACCATGCACAAGAACCCAGCACTAAGGTCCCACCACAGGGTTGCTTGCTTCTGTGCCTTACTTAGGGGGACAGCACCCCCAGAATATGATCCACTAAATTAGGGCGGCACTCAAAGTCTTCTTAGAAAGTGAAAAAAAGGTGTCTTTAATAATCATTGTTTCGTGGATCAAGTCCCTGTCTTCAAGATACACTGGGACTTGATCCTCAAAACGTTGATTAACGTTGATTATTAAAGACAACTTTTTTTCACTTTCTAAGAAGACTTTGAGTGCCGCCCCAATTTTTGTGGTGTGTGTCTATATATTTATAGTAAACAGAGAAAGGGTGCGCAGCATAGTGAAGCACAGTTTAAAAGTTTTATTCACAGCACACATAAATTGCACGTACATCTACTAAAACATCAATAGCATATCAACTTCATCCCCGAACCAAGCCTCAGCCCAGTTCTCAATATCTCTGGCATCAATTGCATGTATATATGTGAATATGTATGTGTATATATATATATATATATATATATATATATATATACTAATTACACATGGTTTTGGTTCATACACACACATTCATTTTTGCTGGAGTCCAGTTAACCTACCAGTGTGTCTTTGGAGTGTAGGAGGAAACCAGAGCACCAAGATCAAACCCACACAAACATGAAGAGAATATATGAACTCCACACACAGTAAAGGTCACAAACAAAGCCATGACTTCAGTGCTGTAAGAAAGTGATGCTATCCAATGTAGAAAATATGAAAAAAATAATAGCCCCCTAGCCTTCCCCTACCAAAGAAATAAATATGTAAACAAACAAAAACAACAAACTATATCAAGCTGTGTGCTCTTTTCTGCCATCAAATTCTGTTTCTGTTTTTGACATGAAAGTTCTGCTAAGGTAGAATAATTGAATACTCTGGGTCATGATGCATTCAATGAAATCAACACTCCAGCTGAGAAATATAATCAAGCAGTCCTGCAACATAGCGTTCAATCCCAAAAGCTGTATTTCTAATTTGGAAATGTAATAGAAATTATATTGCTATGTGGATAACTCGGTTTCTTTCCTGAGTCTGACCATTAAAACCTGAAGAACCTGCTTTATTTCCACCAATCTTCACACAAATAGGCAGAGTTGTGCACAATTCTCTGTGTATTATTTAAGTCCAATATTTATTTTTGAATGACTGTGAGCAGCTGTTGAATGGAATAAAATATGTGTAGAAAAAGAGGTTCTAAAATGGACACTGAATTCAGTTAAGAGTGAGATGAGCTTTCAAGAGTAAATCACCACAAAGTGTAGGCATCAACCATGTCCTGTAGGCTTCACTCAGAACTTCTAGGCATCAACCACCTCATATAGTCATTAACCACAACTTATGGGCATTAACCACATCATTTACGCAACGATGACCCACTGAACACAGACATAAACAAATAACCAAATGGTGACTGGGATTATCAATGGTGGGCGCAAAGCATGATATATTGGTGCAATAGATAACAACATTTTGTGCTTTTAATGGTTCAATAAACTGAGCAGTTTCCATTATTCACCAGTTTGTTTTCAGCATTTTGAACATTTATACAAATTGCATCCAATGTGAACATGGACATCTCTCTCTGTACTCATATTCCATTGCATGTAGCAGTTCTATTCAATTACAAAATGCAACAATCCTAGCTTTAAATTGATTTTTCAATGCATTTAATACTTTCTAATTTCAGACAAAGCAGCTAATTAAATTCTAGCGCGTTGTAGATATCACCAAGAGGGAGCCCCTGGAGCTATTCGATACAGCGCGCTGTTGTCACAAGCCACCGCTGCATCTTGTCTGACAATAATGCTCTGGGCGATTCTCTCAGGCCTGTTGCTAAGAGACCAGGACCCCAGGCTGTCACTTGGTGAGGTCCTACTACCTGGCTGTTCTGTCATCACCATCTGGTCCTGATTGGATCCCTCTCCTTTATTACCTCTGCTGAGTCTCTGCTCGGATGTCAGCTGGCGTTCATTATGTGGCTTCGAATTCCAAGTGTGGTATCATCCTCGTGGTGTGTTCCAGTCTCTCCTGTCTAGTGTGTATCCTGCCAGTCATTACTGTACTGTGGCATCTTAGCAGACTTTATATCTATCCCTCTTGACAGTCTCAGCCTCACTACAGTGTTTAAGTGGACGATTTGTTTCCAAAATTTACAGCTGTCTCAGACGCACCGCTGCGTCTGACTGGACTATTATGTTATCTACCTTACACAACTGTCTCAGATGCACCGCTGTGACTGACTGGACTATTTTGTTATCTACCTTACAGCTGTCTCAATCACACCGCTGCATCTGAGTGGACTCTTTGCTGACAACTTTACTACTGTTTCAGTCGCACTGCTGCATCTGAGTGGACTTTAGTTATAATATCATGGCTGTTTCAGGCAACATCCTGGCCAAGTACATATAAGCCATCAAGGCTGCAACTTGGCCACAAGGCTACATTCTAGCCAAGTACATATCAGCCCTCAAGGCTGCAACTTGGCCACATCCCAGCCAAGTACTTATCAGCCATCAAGGTTGCAACTTGGCCACAAGGCCACATCCCAGCCAAGTAAATATCAGCCTGCAAGGCTGCAACTTGGCCTCAAGGCAACATCTCAGCCAAGTACACATCAGCTCTCAAGGCTGCAACTTGGCCATCAGGCTACATTCCAGTAAAGTACACTCCAGTCCTCAAACCTTCTTTATCAATTGACTCCTCATCAATCAACTCCTCAAAGATTCTTTATCAATAGACTCCTCAAAGCTTTTTTTATTAATCGATTCACACCTCTCATTATGAGCTTTCTATTCCTGATAAACTATTCCTACTGTGAATCCTCCCAGAGATTTATAACATTATAGCCGGCCCACTACAGGACTAGAGAAGCCATCTATTGATATCATGGATTCCACTCAAAATCCTGCCCAAGTCCTAGCTGCACAGATTCAAGCCTTACCCCAAAATGTCCAAGAACTGTCACTCCGGGTCGAGTACACTCGTCTTGCTTCTACTCAGGCTGTGGTTCGAGAGCCTAAATTGAACCTTCTGGAACATTTCTCTGGGAGTCGTAAAGATTTCATGAATTTCAGAGAGAGTTCCAAATTGCACTTTAAATTGTGTCCCCAATCCTGTTTGGAATCTCAGCGTGTGGGTATCGTGATATCTTTGCTTCAGGGTGATTCACAAACCTAGGCATTTCGACTTCCATCTACCCATACAGCACTCCACTCCATTGATTCCTTTTTTTCTGCCCTTGGTCTTTTGTATGATGACCCAGGCAAAGCAGCCATGGCTGAAGCTAGTCTTCGATCCTTAAGACAAGGGCAGAAAGCAGCAGAAGATTATTGTACAGAGTTCCACAAATGGTCAATAGATTGCAGGTGGAATGATCCCGTGCTCCACAGTCAATTTCATCTGGGGCTTTCTAACAAGATCAAAGACATACTTGTCCAGTACCCTGCTCTTAAAAATATGGATGGACTAATGCATCTGGCCATTCATATTGACCGTCGGCTCTGGGAGCGTAGACTGGAGAAAGACTTACCTACCATCTGTCCACAATCTCCAGTTTTGGTGACTTCTTCTAAACAAGAAGAAACCATGCAGCATAGAAGACGATCACTTGGGTTTTGTCTATACTGTGGTTATAAGGGACATACTGCCTATGCTTGCCCATTCAATTCCAGTCAATTCCTTCATTTATCCAAGTTTTTGATAAAGTATTAAACATTTATGCCTTCCTGGACAGTGGTTCCACAGACAATTTCATGGACAGTTCATTTTTTACTTATTAGCTTTGGTCCCTGAGGCCTTACCCCAATCTGTCTCTATTGTCAGTCTGGATGGTAACCTCATTATACAAGGGGCAGTCAATTCTCGCACTCCTCCTATCCATCTTTCTATTGGAGCTTTACATTCCAAAAACATAAAATTCCTGTTGTTTCATTGTCCTCTGGCACCTGTAATTCTGGGATTAGCATGGTTTAGGAACCATAATCCTGTTATCAACTGGCAGTCAGATGAAGTTCTTCTGTGGGGGTACACCTGTTCCTCTCGATGTCTTGCTCTACAAGTATGAGTTGCTGCTGCCATCCAGTCATTATCATCGTCTGCTATTCCTGCTCCTTATCATGAGCTTGCCAAAGTTTTTTCTAAGAAGAAAGCGGATACCTTGCCTCCACATCGTCCTTATGACTGTGCCATCGAATTACAGCCTGGAGCCAAACTTCCAAAAGGCAGGTTATATGCTTTGTCCCTACCGGAGAGTCAGTCTATGCAGGAGTACATCCAAGAGACTCTTCAGAAGGGATTCATCTGTCCATCCAAATTTCCAGTTGGAGCTGGTCTTTTCTTTGTGCAGAAGAAGGACAGGTCACTTCGACCATGTATTGACTTCCGAGGGTTAAATAACAACATCACCATAAAGAACTCTTATCCATTACCATTAATTTCAGTTCTTTTTGATCAGCTTGGTGAGGCATCCATTTTTTCCAAAATAGCTCTATGAGGGGCCTATAACCTGATTCGGATCAAAGAGGGTGATGAATGGAAGATGGCCTTCAATACTCATTATGGCCACTATGAGAACCCGGTCATGCCTTTTGGTCTGTCTAATGCTCCCACCGACTTTCAGGACTTCATTAATGATATATTAAGAGAATTCCTTGGAGTTTTTGCAAATGTGTATTTAGAAGACATTCTCATCTATTCAAAATCCCTGGAGCAACATCAGCAGTATGTGAGACAAGTCTTCCGAAAGCTCCAAGAGATTAATCTATATGCAAAACAGGAAACATTTGAGATCGAGGTGAAGGAGGTCGCTTTTTTGGGGTGGGTCATCTCTTCCTGTGGATTCTCGATGGACTCCAGTAATTTCAAAGCCATCTCCGACTGGGTTCAACCATCCACACTTAAGGCCATCCAATGCTTTCTGGGTTTGCAAACTACTATCGCAGATTTATCAAGCCTGTTTCTTCCATTGTCGCACCTATTGTGGAGCTGACTAAAGGGGAGTATACAGCGAACTGGTCTGTCAAGGCGGTACAGGCCTTTAATTCTCTGAAATCTGCATTCATCACTGCTCCCATTCTACGTCATCCTGATCCAGATCTTCTGTTTATTGCTTAAGTGGATGCCTCTGAAGTTGGTGTTGGTGCTATCTTGTTTCAAAACCATTGCTAGGATAATAAAATCCATCCATGTGCCTTCTTCTCACATAAATTTTCTGCAGCTGAAAGGAATTATGATGTTAGTAATTTGGAGTTGTTAGCCATCAAATGGGCTTTCAAAGATTGGATGCACTGGTTGGAAGGAGATAAACCTCAAATTACAGGCTTGACCGACTATAAGAACTCGTCTTATATTAAAACTGCTAAGAGATTGAATGCCAGACAAGCACGTTGGGCGCTTTTCTTTACCCATTTTAATTATGTTATTTCTTTAAGGCCTGATTCCAGGAATGTCAAGGCAACTGCTCTTTCTCGAAGCTTTCAACCCACTCAACCTACTGCTCCTTCTGAAGAGACCATCATTCTGGCTTCTCATGTTCATTTAGCCTTGACTAGGAATTTAGCTGATACTCTCCATTCCTGTCAGTCTAAAGCTTCTTCTGGAAAGCAGTCGGGATTACTATTTGTTCCTGTGAGGTTTCAGTAAGCAGTTCTTATGGATTTTCATTCAGCTAAAGCCATTGGTCACCCAGGTATCTCAAAAATTGCTGACTTACTCTCCCGCTCAGTATGGTGGCAATCTTTATTCCAGGATGTTTGAGTTTGTCATGGCCTGTGATGTTTGTGCTCATAATAAATCTCCTCATACCGCACTTTCTGGCCGCCTTCTTCCCTCTCAGTGCCGTCTAAACCCTGGACTCATATTGCAATGGATTTCATTGTGGATCTGCTTTCTTCTTGCTGTTCGGTCATTTGGACTGTTGTTGTCTGTTTCGGTAAAATGGCTAATTTTATCCCACTCTCCAAACTCTTTCTGTCAAAGAGTTATCAGTGTTGTTCATTCAACATATTTTCCGACTTCATAGTTTGTCGGTGGACATTGTTTCAGATCAAGGAACTCAATTTGTGGTTCATTTTTGGAAAAATTTTTGTTCTCTTGGCATCAGCCTCAGCTTGTCTTCTGGACCACCCTCAGTCCAATGGACAGACTGAATGGGTCAAACAGTCCTTGGAGCAATATCTCTGGTGTTTTGTCTCCAAATATCAAAATGATTGGGTTTCCATTTACCATTGGCAGAATTTGCCTTCAATAACTAAATTTTTTTGCAATTCCAGACTGCATCCTAGAGCTAATTATTTTGAAACCGTTTCTGGAAGAGCTTCTTTCCCTATGCCAGTCTCCAGGGTCCTTTTGGTTTGGAAGAAGGTTCAGCAGTGTCTTCTCAAAGCATCTTTTCATTCTAAAGCATTGCCTGACAGACATCACAAGCCATGAAAGTTCAAGGTTGGAGATCTGGGGGTAAATTTACTAAAGTGAAAGTTTTTAGAAGTGAGTTTTAAAAGTGATGTTGCCCATAGCAACCAATCAGATTCTAGTTATTATCTTGTAGAAGGTGCTAGTAAAATGGTAAGTATTATCTGATTGATTGCTATGGGCAACATCACTTTTTAAAACTTCTAAAAACTCTCACTGTAGTAAATTTACCCCCTGGTTTGGCTGTTTTCAAAAAACATCAACATTCGTCAACGTTCACAGAAGCTGGGTCCTAGGTTCTTGCAAAAAGGACATAAAGAGTCTGATGAATAACTCCAGTTCTTGATTCACCCTTTCCATTTGGCTATTGGTTTGAGGGTGATAGGTGGACGAGAATTTCAGCTTAATTCTGCAAGAAGCACAGAGAGCCCTCCAAAATTTTGCTACAAATTGTACTCCACGATCAGATACAATCTCCTTAGGCAAGCCATGAAGCCAAAAGATTTCTTGAATGAACACTTTCGCCAGTTGAGGAGTATAAGAAAGGCCGGTTAACGGGATGAAGTGGGCCATTTTTGAACACCGGTCAACTACTGCCCAAATGGTGTTGTGTCCCTTTGAAGGTGGTAATTCAGAAATAAAATCCATTGAAATGTGGGTCCATGGGGCATCTGGCACATGTAGAGGTTGCAGGGGACCAATGACTTTGTTACGGCTGGATTTATGTTGGGCACATTTGGCACAACAAAACTTCGAACATCCTCTCTCATGGTAGGCCACCAGTAAGATCGCTGTAAGAATTTAAATGTTTTGAGAATACACAAGTGACCAGCAAAAAGCGAGGCATGGGCCCAAGTCAATAATTTTTCCCATAATTGAGGAACTACAAAAATCTTGCCAGAAGGTGAAGACAGGATTTGAGTGGGAGCAAAGACAAGAGAATCCAATATCGTCTGGACTTGTGGTTGATCCTCTTCTTCCAAAGAAGACAAAAAGGATCGAGAGCGAGCATCAGCCTTTTTATTCAAGATTCCAGGTCGAAATTGAAGCTTGAAATCAAACCGGGAGAAGAAGAGGGACCAGCAAGCCTGTCTGGCATTTAGACGATGGACAGTCTGAAGATAAACCAGGTTCTTGTGATCTGTGATAATGGTAACCTCCAAGAAGTGTCTCCATTCTTCCAAGGCTAGGCGCATAGCTAGTAGCACCTGGTCTCCAACGGCTTAATTCTTCTCAGTCGGAGAGAACTTGCGAGAGAAGAATCCACATGGATGATTCTTCCCATCATCAGCAGTTTGTGATAGCACTGCTCCAGCTCCTACCGAAGAGGTGTCTACCTCCAAAATAAAAGGTTTAACCAGTTGTGGCTGGCATAGAATCGGAGCTGTGGAAAAGGCTGTTTTGAGGTTTTGAAAAGCAGCTATAGCCTTGGGTGACCAACGGGATGGATTCAAACCTTTTTTAGTGAGGGCTGTGATAGGTGCAACCACCATAGAGAAGTTCAAAATAAATCTTCTGTAGAAATTTGAGAAGCCTAGGAAATGTTGGATGGATTTTAAAGAAGTTGGCTGGGGCCATTCTTGAATAGCTTTTAGCTTGTCCGGGGCCATTTGTAAGGAACTCCCAGAAATGATGTGTCCCAGGAATGGCATAGATGACTGCTCGAATAGGCACTTGGAAATATTCCCATAAAGACTGTGGTCGCGATGGCGAGACAGAACTTCTCTGACATGATGTTGGTGACTCAGTAAGTCCTTAGAAAACCACGAATTTGTAGAGGACGTCTCTAAAAATGTCATTGACATATCCCTGAAATACTGCTGAAGCATTACATAAGTCAAATGGCATCACCAAATATTCAAAATAGCTATCACGCATATTGAATGCGGTATTCCATTCATCTCCGGATTTAATGCAGATCAAATTATAAGCCCCATGGAGATCCAATTTAGTGAAAAGGCAGGCTCCATGAACTTCATCAAAAAGTTCGGAGATGAGGAGTAATGGATACCGGTTCTTAATGGTAATAGCATTGAGTCCTCTGTAATCTATGCAGGGTCTGAATCCACTGTCCTTCTTTTCAACAAAGAAAAAAACGGCTCCTGCCAGAGAAGAAGATGGTCTGATGGATCCCTTGGAGAAATTTTCTTTAATATATTCCAACATGGCTGCTGTCTCAGGCACCAAAAGGGGTAGATATGACCTCAAGGAGGCATCTTTCTTGGAATGAGGTCAATGCCACAATCTGAAGATCGATGGGGAGGCAATTTATCTGTAGCTTGTTCATTAAAAACATCAACAAAGTCCTAGTATGCTTCCGGCAAACAAGAATCAGAGAAAACATTCAACTGATTATGGACTGGAGAAAGTTTCTGAGGAAGTTGATGGGTACGCATAGGCAGTACTCGAGAAAGACACTGATGGAAACTGTTTTTTCCCCAGGCAAGGACTTGAATAGTAGATCAGTTCATTGTAGGATTGTATTTTTTAAGCCAGGGCAGGCAGAGGACCATATGTCGATTTAGGAAGAACTAGGAATTATAACCTTTCTTGATGAAGGCAGCCAACTTGAAAAGATACTGGATGTGTAATAGATGAATTGGAAATTTCCCAGAATGACACTGTCATCTACTCCTGAGAGTGCAAGCTTGCTGGGAAGCAGATTGACTGGAATACTTAGAGAATGGGCCAGGGACTCTGAAATAAAATTTCCAGCTGCTCCAGAATCAATGAAGGCCTTCCAATCCCTTGTCTTTGCCTTGTAGGAAAGAGACACCGATAATAGACTATCCATTATGTGAGATGGCTTGATCAATACCCCCAACTGGACGCCCCCAGAACCAGTTAAGGTCTTGCATTTCCCGTAAGGTGAGGACAATACTTAAGAATATGATCCGGAGTGGCACATTAGAGGCAGAACTTGTTTTGGAAATGACAGGTTTGTTCAGCAGTAGGTAAGTAAGATCTATTGACCTGCATAGGTTCCTCTCGACTAATAGTAGAAGGGGAAGGATGAGCATCCAAAGATGATCGAACTTGCTAGTCAAACGTTCCTTGTGCCATAGGTCAATTTAATACAAGAGACTACCTCAACAAAGGACGCTGGGAGGTCCCAAGAGGCTACTTAATTTTTCATCCTTCAGAGAGCCCATGAAGAAAAGCTGCCTTAAGGTCCTCCTCATTCCACTTTGGTTCAGAGGAAATGTTTTGGAATTGAACTACATATTGTCCTACAGTACAGGTTCCTTGACGGACTTGACTAAGGTCAGAAGAAGCTGAGGCAGTATGGCCAGGCTCATCAAAAATTCTTTTGAAGATAGTAATGAAAGTTTCATAATTGGATTCTAGTGGATCTGCTCATTCCCAGAGTGGGGACACCCAGTCCAAAGTGGTTCCAGTCAACAGGGAAATAATGTATGCCACATTCTACCTAGGCATAGGAAAGTTCTATGGCAGACATTTGAATTGGATTTTGCACTGGTTGATGAGCCCCCGGCATCATCGAGGGTTTCCATCAAAGCATTCAGGAGATGCCAGCTGAAGACGAGACTTTGAGCCAACAGAAACTGGAAGTTGAGCTGGAGAATTAGACAGTACAACCACAGCAGGAGGAGGAAGAAGCATAGCCAGTGTCTCCTGTATTGACAGTAACTGTTCAGAGAGCTCTTGCAGATATTGACCCACCTGATGTTGAGCCGCCTCCTGATTATCCATGCATGAGGCAAGGTCTTGTAATGCTCCCGTCACTCGGGAACCATTAGCTTCCATTTGGCCTGTGCAAACTGTCACATTTGACTTTGGGAAATTCCCTACTGAGGAGCTGAAAGCTGAGGTTCCAGGTTGAGAGAGAAATCGGTGGTGTGAGGCTTGTATATATACGATCTCCTCATCCACAAATATCGGATTTTCACGAGACCTGAGCAAAGGCACCGAGTCTAACCTGCTGGGAGGTGTTCACCAGTGACCCCTCCAGGCGGGATATGGGTTTAAGCTGCACCCAGCAGGCAGGTCGTGGCCCTTTGGTTAGGTTTCTGATACCCACAGGAATAGAGATAATACAATGATGGCCCAAGAGATATACTTCAGGAAGAAGTACAGTTGCACAAAGAGGTGGCACTTGTAGCTGCATGCAGGCAAGGTGTTTGGAAGCAATGTTGCACCAAGAGGTGGCACTTGAAATTGCACGCAGGAAAGGTGTTTTGACACACTGCTGCACAAGGAGGATGGTACTTGTATGGCACACAAGCAAGATGTTCAGATGCACTGTTGCACAAGAAAATGACACGTATGGCACACAAGCAAGATGGTTGGACTCAGTGTTGCACAAGGAGATGGCACTTGTAAGGCACACAGGCAAGATATTTCGACGCACTGTTACACAATGAGATGACATTTGTAAGGCACACAGGCAAGATGTTCAGACGCACTGTTGCACAAGGAGATGGCACTTGGAAACTCAAAGGTATCATGATAAGGGAACCTGGAACGAGGTGACGGAAAGTATACACAAGGTAGCGACAACGTTGCACAGGCAACTTCCTGCTGTCCAGAGACTGGCTTTATACCCTGAGCTAGCAGATCATTGGTGGACAGCATGCTACCATTGGGTAAAGTGTAGTCAGGTGATTAAGACTGTCATGGCTGCGTCCATGACTGAAACCGTAGTAACCAAGGCATGGCACAGTTCATGGATGTCCTTATTGCTCTTAGGCATAATGCTCAGCACCAAAACCCAATGAAATCTGATGCCGCTAATCAATTAGTGCCCCTTAGATGTAATGATCAGAACCAAACCCAGACTGCAGCAATTAAAGAAGAGATATCTGCAACCTCCAATCATAAAAACATAAATCCACCATTAAATTAATTGCGCTATACTGGACAAGATTAACTAATCAACCTTATATACAGTATGAAAGGAAGTCTGGTTTATACAGTCAGTGTCGCTTCCCAGTGCTCTGCCCAATGGGTGGAGTTACCCAGAATGATGCAGCTGTGATGTTACACAGTGAATGTGCCAGCCAGCAGTGTGCCACCTTATTGGGCCGGCCGGCGGACAGGTAACTAAGTCAGTGCCTGCTATGTCAGATGCCACTGTGAGTGTGCTTACAGTCAGGTCCATAAATATTGGGACATTGACAGAATTTTCATATTTTGGCCTCTATTCACCACCACAATGGCTTTGAAATGAAACAAACAAGATGTGCTTTAACTGCAGACTTTCAGATTTAATTTGAGGGTAATTACATCCAAATCAGGTGACCGGTGTAGGAATTACAACGGTTTCTATATGTGCCTCCCCATCTATTGTGGTGGTGAATAGAGGACAAAATCTGAAAATTCTGTCAATGTCCCAATATTTATGGACCTGACTGTATATAGACAAATTTTAATCATAAAAACATGATAGACATATTAAAAAAAACACACATAAATTAAGAATATAGGGTATCTCTTGTTTATACAGACACAAAAAAAGACTACACTGTGTTGCAATAGTCACAGCAAGAATTATAATCCTTTGATGAGGTATATCTCTTTGAGGAGGAGAAAAGATACACTTGCTCTGTTAGTATCCAATGCTTCAAAAATGCCTGCAGGTTGTTATCCAATTAGAGACAATGTATCAGATCCACTCCTACGTATAAAATTCATGCGAGCCACTAAGTATATCAGACAGATATTGTATGCACTGTTGCAGATATGGTGCTGTATTATATTACCTCCTCCTATTGTGAAATTTCCGAATTGGAGCCGCTGGCTGTGCACAAGCTCAGCGGCGTTCATGCTGCATAAATCACCCACAAGATGTATAGAGTCACAAACAGCGTTCTCTCCGATTTGAAGGAACACAGGTAAATAAGTCCCAGACTGAGATAGCACTCGGATCAACACCATAGTGGTTATCAGTTTTAGAAACAAGGTGAGCAGATCTCAACCCCTGGTCTCTCAGTCACAGTGTGCCGTGAGTCTAGCAAGTAGCGTTATAGTGCAGCAGCAGTCAAGGAGTTGTATCCTTATTAATCCACAGCCGTGTTTACCTAGCTGCGTCTGTTCAAGTCCTGTACAGCAGTGAATATGAATCTGGAGACAAGCTCAATGAAGTGGATATCAGTAGCTGGTGATTGCTGGAGACTGAATGCAGCAAGGTAGTCAGGGAAGATCCCACAGTCCTATGCTCAGCGCATCACTCACCGCAGCACCTGAAGCCTGACCATCCGAAGAATCAGGGGAAGCCGACGCTGGGGTGAGTAATGGTCGATCCTAGGCCGCAACCTGACAGCTTCTTTATCAATAGACTCCTCAAAGCTTCTTTATCAATCAATTCACATCTCTTATTATGAGCTTTCTATTCCTGATAAACTAATTCTACTGTGAATCCTTCCAGAGCTTCATAACAGCTGTTAGGTTGACTAAGTTTTTTCTTCTGAGGTGCGGGGAGATATCCGTCTAAAGTCAAGGCTGTTTTCTGGCTTAGTGCGGTGTTAAGAGCCTTGCCACCGGCACTTTAGTCGGAGAATGCCAGTTCTTATAACTAAATACTCAGGTTAAGTCACAAGAACCCGCATTCTCTGGGGGAATTCAATTCAGCGCGTTGGTGAATAGTCGCGTGAGGGAGCTCCCGCAGCTATACAATTCAATGCGCTGTGTGCCTTGTCGGGAAGCAGGTAAGTCAGAGAATGCCGGTTCTCGCGACTTGTGTATTAAGTAGTGGTAATTCGCATTCTGCAACTAAAGCGCTAAGATGGCAAACAGCTGCCTGCCCGGCACTTCTGTCGGATTTCTCCTCGCATCCCCAGGAGGGTGCGAGAAGAAATCCTTTAGCCGTCCAAACAGCGCAGTGTATTGAACAGCTGCGGGAGCTCTACAGTGCACTGAATTGAATTCCCCCTTCTAACTTAACTTGTAATTATCGGACTCTCACTGAATCGAATCGCCCCTAAAGAACAAGTCTAGAAAACAGTAAAAGTGCATGTATGGATAATAATTGCATCTCAGTAACAATTACATGAACATGCCCTTCATGTACTTGGTCTTTGCTTGGCCATCCCTTCCTGCTTCTCCGGCCATAACGTGTCATAAGTGTAAGGTGCTTCAAAACCTGGATACGTACTGTATGTATGTATGCTTATTGTAATCAAACATATGTTCAGCTCTGCGTGAGCTCCAATTTCCTCTCCAGCTGAAAGGCAACTCACAGGTAATGCATTATAAGTTACACATAAAGGTAATTTGCAGAGTCCCAATAAATGCAAAAATAATGCATATTTGCCAGCGGAGGAAAAGTGCATTACAAGGCTCCACAGCAAAACTAAGCTTGAGACCTAGCAATGTAACTGTAGTGTCCCTGGTCCCTGACTCTGCTCTGAAAACAACAGAATAGGGGCTTTTATGAGAATGCATGGTCCAGCTCCCACTGTGCATGAACTGCTTAAATGAGGACTGTGCATGTCTGGGTGGTGCAGGGTCATGGAGGGCCCAGTAATCGCTGCACGACCTATATCTATTGTAGTCCTGACACGGATGTACAGTATTTAGCTGAAATTCTGTTCTATGACAATATGCTCAATTCTTGCAATATTGTGCTCATGTTTATGGAGCATGGCTTAGTATGTCAAGATGGCAGTAAGGTTTGCTTGCAGAACTTTGAGAGTTCAGTGGTGCTAAACGCATGGTAGGCATAGGATGTATTGGGGTGTGGTATGTTAGGTGCACATTAATCATGTTGATGTGCAGCATGTTGATAGTGACCATTTTGACATTCATCATTTCTACACAAATGACTTGTCAACATTACAGAATGTACTAATGTCCGTACAAAGAGGAGAGAAAGCAGACTCTTTTTATGGGGCACTCTTATTGATTTGTATGACAACGGTACTCAGAGATCTAACACCGCAGCTCATGTTTATAATGGATAATTATATGGATGTGGTAACTGTGTTACTATAAACAGGATTTAATCCTATGATAATATACTGAGAAAACTAGTTATTCAGTTACCTGCAAAAGTGGTACATGTCACAAATATAAAAAGTCACAGGGTATATTTAATGAATGTGATAAACCAGGTTGAAACTACAGTATGTGTCCATTACATGGTTTTGTGATATGAGATAAATCAGACCTGCTCTGTCAGCCTATATGATTTAGTGCTGAACTGAAGGGTTTTGCACTAAAGGTTTTTTCTTTTGAGTTTTTTTATTTTGCAATTAATACGCAATTTATTACATGTGGGTGCATTTATGTGGAACTCAAAATTCGCTGTTGCTTGCATGTCCTACCTACTGTATATATTTGATGATTAGTAGGAGTGGCAGAATTGGGTAGCCACATTATTTATGAGAGAAACTAAACTCATGTCATGTGATATTTGCGGATCTGATGTTTTTTGAACAAAAAAATTAGCTGTGTATACCCTGAGCATAATTATTAACATAGTTTGTCTAATTAATTTTTTGACTCATTAATTTTAACTAATACATTTAATAAAGGTTATATTTTAGCTGAATCATACAAATCAATAAGAGTGCCCCATAAAAAAGAGTCTGCTTTCTCTCCTCTTTGTACGAATTTTGTGTATTCTGACTCAAAGGGAGCACCACCAACACTTAATTTAATACAGGTTTTCTGTATATGGAATACTTTGAGTTGGTTTTTGTCTAACAAATATTTATGTGCCAATTATAGGCTCATCTGTATAGACCAATATGTTTTTTCTAGTGCGGATTCAATTCCTTGTTGTTGTGAGAATGTACTAATGTCCCTGGTGGCCCAGCAGTCACTTACCTGGTCCCGGAGGCTGTAGCGGCTCCATCATCTTCCAGTGATCATGTGTGCAACAGTTTTGATGCAGATGTCTGATGAGTGGCAGTTCTAGTAAGTACTTTTCCCCTGCATCTAATTTCTAAGGTGGGCATACACTAGAATATCAGGAAAATTTGCCCTATTAGAACGATAAATCTTCTACATCTTTTAGTGTGTAGGCACAATTGCGCGCTCCCGTGGACAATACACAGGATCAGTTGATTGACCATACCGAATGTGTTCCCAGCATTAATCCTTAACCTCCCCCCTCAACCTAACCCTAACCCTCCTAGGTGCGCCTTAACCTAACCATAGGCATTCTGAGAATGGCAACATTTCAAATGTCCACATTGTTAACATGTCAATATTCTGAAGATGTCAACACGTTGAACCATGATGACATTCTAGTGTCGACATTATGAATGTTGACATGGCTATGGCCATTTTACTGGATCCCTTATATATTGTGTACATGTGAGATGCAATGTAGGTTGAAACAGTTTCTATGAGAAAGAGCATTTATGTGTACAAATTTAGCATTGCAATAAAAACATTAAAAAATATAGATGTGACACATAGAATCACACTGGCTCACCGGGGATCTGCTGCAAGTCAATGCATGCCAGAAACAAATTGAGTTTCTAGGGGCGGGCGAGACCTCACTAAACGTGATGTGTGTCCACATACAGTGTCGCTTCCCAGTGCTCTGCACAATGGGTGGAGTTACCCAGAATGATGCAGCTGTGATGTTACACAGTGAATGCGCCAGCCAGCAGTGTGCCACCTTATTGGGCTGGCCGGCGGACAGGCGACTAAGTCAGTGCCTGCTATGTCAGATGCCACTGTGAGTGTGCTTATATGGAAGCAGCAGCCAGGTGAGGTTTGTTATATAATAATTACTGGGGACACTGGGGGGCTGTCTGGAGGGGTACTGGGGGCTGGCTGGTGCCTGGAGGGACACTGGGGGCTGACTGGAGCCTGGTGGGACACTGGGGGCTGCCTGGAGGGACACTGGAGACTGGCTGGAGTCAGGGTCAGATTTCCCACAAGGCCACGCCCTTTACTGTGAGGCCATATCCCCTTTTTTGGAGTGCTCATCTTCGGCGCGCACAAGGATACTACTTATTTTGAAAATACCCATGGGGGAAGGGGTGCATTTTGACTGTTTGCACTGGTAGCCAGATTGTCTAAAAACTGTCATGGCCAGGACAATGTTTATGTTTCAGAAGAGAGTTGTTCTTGGACAAAAGACCAATACAATGGTAATAAAATAATTTAGTATTCAGCACACTTCTTCTTCAGTCATACCATCCATGAGATTGGTTTTGGCACGAAGGTTTAAAATGAAATTTTTCTTTCTTTAGAAAAGGACAGTTTTTGTACATGCCTTCTATTTTCCCCTGGCTTTAGGTAATGCAAAAAAGTATGTAAGTGTGCAACTACCATTGCTGTATTTTTTTCCGTTTTACTTTAAGCAAACTGATTTGCATTTATGCTTCTGCATGTCAATATGCTAGCACAATTTTAATCAATAAGCACTGTGACTGTTGTCATTTGAAATCACATTTAACAAACCTTCTCTCTTTGGGTTCTTAAATAATTTACAAGTCAGACAGGCTTGGTTTTTATTACCTTACACTTATGCATGGAATTGTTTGGTTTACAGTAACTCAGATTAAATTAGGTTGTGATTGCAGTTTGGAATAAGTATAGGAGTAATTGAAGACTTCCTAAGAGTGTCATTGCTTCAGCCAAACCATATTGTTCAGTACTTGGAGTTGAATAGTGAGTGTGAGTTTTTTTTGTGATTTTAGTCATTTTTAGAGAGACTTGGGGCCAAATGTAATAGGGTGTGAATTTGTTCGCACATATTGATTCGCACCTCCTCGCGCCTTTAAAAGTTGCGAGCATGACTCTAAATTTGCTTATGTAATAGGTAGCAATATTTCACCAACTGGAATGCGATTTGCATTTCTCCAAGCATGCTGACATAAACAGATTCACCCATTGGCAGGGCAAAGTCCCATGACTTAAGCATCACACACACTATATAAGCCTGAGGCACCATTTTTTGCTTTGATAGGGACTAAGGAGCTGGATGCATGACAGGAGACAGGAGGATTTTTTGCATATTCTATGCAGCATGGCAGGCAGGAGAGCTGGGGGAGCTCAGCAGAGGTGGAGGAGGAGGAGGAGGAGATTGTCAGGCTGAGTCACAGTCAGGATGAGGCAGCTTTGTGTGACCAGGAAGTGCAGGAGGAGGATGATGACACAGAGGTGGAAGAGGAAAATGAAGATGAGGGAGAGGATGAAGAGGATTAGGTGGAGGAGGCTGAGATTGCTGGTCCTTTGCCTGGGAAGACGTGCTGTGGCCACAATATGCACTTCACCTATGAAGAAAATTCTGCACTGGTACATGCTATGGTACCAGTGTTCACACATCTCCTCAGAAAACGCGCACACTGTACTCCCCTGGCCAGAAAGAAACAAATGTGGCTTGGCATCACAGATGCTGTTAATGCTGTAGCTTCAAATGTGACATTTACAATGTGAAGAAGTGTTTCAACTAGGGGTGTGCACCGGCTACTTTTCGTGTTTTGTGTTTTGGTTTTGGATCTGGATCTTTCTTCGTGTTTTGGATCTGGATTGGTTTTGCCAAAACCACCCTTCGGTGTTTTGGGTTCTGGGTTTTGTGTTTTGGATCTGTATTATTTTTTAAAAAAGCATAAAAACAGCTAAAATCACAGA
This sequence comes from Taudactylus pleione, assembly GCA_031769625.1. Lineage (NCBI taxonomy): Eukaryota > Metazoa > Chordata > Amphibia > Anura > Myobatrachidae > Taudactylus > Taudactylus pleione. Next base: position 15,366,375 of record JAUIMM010000178.1, read on the forward strand.
ATTTGTGGGTTTTTCTGCTCCTATGCTATTATTAACCTCAATAACCTTAATTTCCACTCATTTCCAGTCTATTATGAACACCTCACACCTCACACCTCACAATAGTGTTTTTATGTCCAAAAGGTTGCACCGAGATAGATGGATGACTATGCTAAGCAACACGAGTGGGCGGCACAAACACGTGGCCCATCTAGGAGTGACACTGCAGTGGCAGACAGGATGGCAGTTTGAAAAACTAGGCCCCAAACAGTACATAATGCAAAGAAAAAAAAGAGGTGCAAGATGGAATTGTCCTTGGGTCCTCCCACCCACCCTTATGTTGTATAAACAGGACATGCACACTTAAACAAACCAATCATTTCAGCGCCAGGGTCTGCCACACGACTGTGGCTGAAATGATTGGTTCGTTTGGGCCCCCACAAAACAAGCTGGCAATTAATCTGACCCTGCACAAACTGGCTCTACGGAGGCAAGATGTCGTCCTCATCCTCCTCATTCACCGATTCCTCACCCTCTTTAGTGTTGTGTACACCCTCATCCTCACAGAGTATTAATTCGTCCCCGCTGGAATCCACCATCACAGGTCCCTCTGTACGGTCTGGAGGCTGGTCTCCCTGGAAAAGTTGATAATTAATTTTTATGAACATTATCTTCTCCACATTTTGTGGAAGCAACCTCCTACGCCTTTTGCTGACAAGGTTCCCGGCTGCACTAAACACTCTTTCGGAGTGCACAGTGGAGGGGGGGCAACTCAGGTAAAATAGAGCCAGTTTGTACAGGGGCCTCCAAATTGCCTCTTTTTCCTGCCAGTACATGTACGGACTGTCTGACATGCCTACTTGGATGCTGTCACCGATGTATTCCTTTAACAGACAGACGCACGCTTGTCGCTGCTGCTTTGAGGATGCAGGTGCGGCTACAGCCCACACAATTCACAAAGACAGGAAAAAAAAGAAGAATTTTTTTATTGTTTGTGGAGCGCACTTTGAGGGTTACACCACCCTTTAACAGACAGACGCACGCTTGTCGCTGCTGCTTTAAGGATGCAGGTGTGGCTACAGCCCACACATTTCACAAAGACAGAAAAAAAAAGAAGAATTTTTTTATTGTTTGTGGAGCGCACTTTGAGGGTTACACCACCCTTTAACAGACAGACGCATGCTTGTCGCTGCTGCTTTGAGGACAGTATCATATGCAGTGACAGTAGACTTGTCAGAAATTGTTGGCACGTCCTTCAGTCCGGACCAGATGTCCAAACCGGCCCTTGACTTATGAATAGTTTTTTATTTTTTGGAGCACTTTGAGGGTTACATCACCCTTTAACAGACAGACGCACGCTTGTCGCTGCTGCTTTGAGGATGCAAGTGCGGCTACAGCCCACACAATTCACAAAGACAGAAAAAAAGAAGAATTTTTTTATTGTTTGTGGAGCGCACTTTGAGGGTTACACCACCCTTTAACAGACAGACGCACGCTTGTCGCTGCTGCTTTAAGGATGCAGGTGCGGCTACAGCCCACACATTTCACAAAGAGAAAAAAAAAGAAGAATTTTTTTATTGTTTGTGGAGCGCACTTTGAGGGTTACACCACCCTTTAACAGACAGACGCACGCTTGTTGCTGCTGCTTTTAGGATGCAGGTGGAATCTAGATGGGATTTGGAACCGGGGACACACTACCTCCATCAATTGTCTAAATCCCACTGCACTAATGGCGGATACCAGACGCACGTCTAACACCAACATAGCAGTCAAGGCCTCAGTTATACATTTTGCTTCAGGATGACTGCTGTCGTACTTCATCCTCCTCGCTAAGGACTGTTGGAGGGTCAATTGTTTAGTAAAAGTAGTGGTGTTCCTACTTCCTCTCTGGGATGATGAACAACTCCCAGCAGCAGCAACAGCACTAGGAGGAAGTGGTTCTTGATCTTCCCTATTTTATTTTTATCGGAGAAAGTTTGGTCCTCCATTTATGTTATATTGATATATACGTGCGGCTAAGGCGCACACAAACACAGAAAATATTTTTTTATTTTTGCTGGAGAGTAGTGCACTTTGTGGGTTACACCACCCTTTAAGAAATGAGCCAGCTTGCTCTTTACCTATGGGACACAGGCGCATGCTTGGCGCTGCTCCTTTGTTGATGCACGTGCGGCTACAGTGCGCACAATTCACAAACACAGAAAATATTTTTTTATTTTGTTTGGAGTGCCCTTTGGGGGTTAAAGCACCCTTTAGCGGTCAATCCAGCCGGCCCTTTATTTATGGGACACAGGTGCACGCTTGCCACTACTTTGTTGATGCACGTGCGGCTACAGTGCACACAATTCACAAACACAGAAAATATTTTTTTATTTTGTTTGGAGTGCCCTTTGGGGGTTACAGCACCCTTTAATGGACAAGCCAGCCGGCCCTTTACTTATGACACAGGCGCACGCTTGGCACTACTTTTGTTGATGCACGTGCGGCTACTGCGCACACAATTCACAAACACAGAAAATATTTTTTTATTTTGTTTGGAGTGCCCTTTGGGGGTTAAAGCACCCTTTAGCGGTCAATCCAGCTGGCCCTTTATTTATGGGACACAGGTGCACGCTTGCCACTACTTTGTTGATGCACGTGTGGCTACAGTGCACACAATTCACAAACACAGAAAATATTTTTTTATTTTGTTTGGAGTGCCCTTTGGGGGTTACAGCACCCTTTAACGGACAAGCCAGCCGGCCCTTTACTTATGACACAGGCGCACGCTTGGCACTACTTTTGTTGATGCACGTGCTGCTACTGCGCACACAATTCACAAACACAGAAAATATTTTTTTATTTTGTTTGGAGTGTACTTTGGGGGTTACAGCACCCTTTAACGGTCAAGCCACCCGGCCCTTTACTTATGACACAGGCGCACGCTTGGCACTACTTTGTGGATGCACGTGCAGTACTGCGCACACAATTCACAAACACAAAAAAATATATATTTTTATTTTGTTTGGAGTGTACTTTGGGAGTTACAGCACCCTTTAACGGACTAGCCAGCCGGCCTTTTACTTATGACACAGGCGCACGCTTGGCACTACTTTGTTGATGCATGTGCGGCTACTGCGCACACAATTCACAAACACAAAAAAATATATTTTTTTATTTTGTTTGGAGTGCCCTTTGGGGGTTACAGCACCCTTTAACGGACTAGCCAGCCGGCCTTTTACTTATGGGACACAGGCGCACGCTTGGCACTACTTTGTTGATGCACGTGCGGCTACTGCGCACACAATTCACAAACACAAAAAAATATATATTTTTATTTTGTTTGGAGTGCCCTTTGGGGGTTACAGCACCCTTTAACGGACAAGCCAGCCGGCCTTTTACTTATGGGACACAGGCGCACGCTTGGCGCTGCTCCTTTGTTGATGCACGTGCAGCCACAGTGCACACAATTCACAAACACAGAAAAAATATTTTTGTTTTTAGCACTTGGGGGGAGCACCCCTGATGGACAGAGCACCCCCTGGACAACACTACAGCACCCCTTTAGGACTGGGACACTGCACAGGACTTTGGAGTGGACACAGCCCCTATGGACAACTGACTGCATAACACAGTCCAGCCAGCCCCTAAGGACTTTGAAGTAGTGGACACAGCCCCTATGGACAACAGCAGCACAGCACAACACTACACTGCACTACACTACACTACAACACTACACTACACTACACTACACAGCCCAGCCAGCCCTAACTCCCACCCTCCCTCTTCACTGTCCACAGTCGAGTGAGAAAATGGCGCCTACGCGGGTACCTTATATAGGATCCAAAACCTGCGAGACCCGGAAGGCGGGATGATGACGTTTTGCCTCGATTTCAGATCCGAGTCAGGCGGGAAAAGTCGAGCCTGACTCGGATCGGCCTCGGATCGGGGGGGCTGGGGGGGGGTTCGGATTTCAGAAATCCAAACCCGCTCACCCCTAGTTTCAACGATATAAAACTTGTGTTAAAGGCCAAAATGGCGGATGAAGTGAAGCAGTCCCGCAAGACCGGTGGTGTGCGTCACATCTCCATACACTACACATCTTATGAACAAGAGCTCAAACAAATCATTCCCACAGAGCTCCTACCCGGGACTCATATTGAGGATACAGACAGACCTCCAAACCCAGCCACTATTGGTGAGTAACATAATAATACTCATATTACATACTTGTACATATTATATACATTTTAAACAATAATGTTAGGAAGTGTAAATAGTTTCTAACTTTGTATTATTATGTTTGTGAGTTTACTTAGCTCAGAAGGGCCATTGCACTGTTCATTCACAAACAGAGTATTTTTAGTGGTGCATTTTTATTTTAATGTCCTTCCCTTTTTTTGGGTTCACTGTTTAAAAATTTTAGATGACCATGAAATTGTCCAAATAATAATGTCTTGAATTGTTCCACAGCTGCTCCAGGGAGGAATCATTCTTCTTCAAAAAGGCATCATGCATGTGTGGAAGAACATGCTGCAGGGGAATCAGTACGAATGACCGCCGGACGTCAGCCATGCGGTTCAAATCCCGATGCAGGCAGGACGATAGGTGAAAATCCCTACAGCGCAGGTAAGTATACTTTCCCTACCCCTGTCCTCCCCTAACCCATCCTTAGGGGTGCCTAACCCTAACCTCCCTGACTAGTGCCTAACCCTAAGTCCCCCTGGGGGTCCCTAAACCTAACCCCCCCATCCCCAGCTAAGTGTATACTCACCCCCGGCAGAGGACGATTGGTCCGGCATCCTCTCGGCATTCTGGCATCAGGATTAACATAGGTGTTGGTATTTCGACGCCTATGGTAAATACCTTGCTGGGATTAAAGTGTCGTATTGAGACTGGCGGTCATGTAGCCGCCGGTCTCATAACTACATCCCACTGCAGGTATGTGCTATAATAGAAATGCAGGAAAGCCAACACATTAGTATGTACCTTAGCATGTATTTAGGAATTAGCCCCAAACCAAACATGTTCTCAATAGGTGACTAGAATAAGATGTAAATCATCTAAACTTTACATATGAATCTCATGTCGCCACAGTCAGAACCTAATTCTGGTGCGAAAAAGCTTTGTAGCCCCCCGCTCAACATTTCAAACAGTAAAATATAATTAAAATCATGTGATAATAAATCATTAATAGGAGACATACTGCATTTTGATAATGCTTGCTCCCTCATGAGTTTCTATGTTGAGTCTTAAAGCTTTGTGTGCCCATATATTAATTAGTAAAAATGTTTACACAAATACACATAGGACTAATATTCTCTATATTAATCTAGATTAGCAAACAAAAGTAAGAAGTACGAATTCCAAAAAAACAAAGGGGAGATGTATCAAGCCTTGGAGAGAGATAAAGTGGAGAAGTTGCCCAAAGCAACCAATCAGCTTCTAACTGTCATTTCAAAGACTGTGCTACATAAATGACAGTTCAGAGCTGATTGGTTGCATTTGGCAACTTCTCCACTTTATCTCTCTCCAAGGCTTGACACATCTCCCCCAAAATGCAATCATTTAATTACTAATAGAATCAATTGGCTATAAAGTTATGATAGTGGCCATGTTGATCTCTGTAGATTAAGTATTTAAAAAAATTGCAAAAATAGATTACATATTAAACATTATTTTTTCATACATTATCACATAAATATCTCCCACCAGTCATCAATTTATTGACCAATACCTGTCACTATAAAGATATTAAAAATAGTAAGTGCCACCTGCTGTAATGCAGTTACCACTTAATAGGCAATAGTCAGTCTATGAGATGTTTTGCCATGATTTCTGGCACCGCGATACAGTGGCCAGAGAACATATCAGGGAAGCAGGTAAATGGTTTAACCATAACCAAATGCAATACATTGTGATCAATAAGCGCACTAGAGACAATTCTAACTTCCAGTTTTTCACTGTCCTACTGTAGGTAACAGTTCAACAATATAAAGATATTTCTTGCAATTGGTGCTTTCCTTGTCTGGATGTCTTCCTTATGAGATGTATGAGAAAATTACAAATATTATATAGTCTAGTCTGTACAGTAAATGGTATACCTCTTGTGCCACACTAGGAGTCATTGGTATAGTTATCCCAAAGAAAAGGGTTGTAGATGCCACCAAGACCTAAATTCCAATCACCAGATATTACTTCTCGTGAAGGTATAATTACCAAGTGATGGTTATCATATGCTCATCATCCTCACTATATGGTACACCCCTTGTGTCACAATAGGAGTAGGCAGAATGTTCTTATCCATGAGTGCAGTGCCAACTAAATTCCACCAACACAATGGATTTAGTCATCAGGCAAATGTAATTACCACAAATATTAACACAGGCTCATCATCCTCTCAAAGGATCCTGTTTTGTAGATCAATGAAGAGTTCACAGATATCATCCGTATAAAACAGAAAAAAAGAATCTAGCATAATACTGATATGTATTATTAATTTTAGATTTTTTTCCATAAAATACATATAACTGTAAAGGTACAGAAAACACCTACCAGATAACAACTGCATACAGCACATCAAATATATCAGTCTCCTTAAGAACAGATGAACCAAAGTCCCATTTGCATAGTAAGCCTACCAGATGGATAGAGAGTCTGAGCATATCAGCAAGGATAGGAAGGGGTCCCGGTCACACCTCACTCTAACGCTGCATGTGCAACCCAGTGTACAGGTATACAGTCATAAGGACATCTGTTATCAATGCGTTACAATGGGCCTTCCTCATCCAGATCTGGTTTAACCATGCTTGCTGTTGAGTCAAGATGTCCAGAAATTACAGCTACAGTATTATTTTACTTATTCCTTTGAATTTGTAACATTTATGGACTGATGGGAATAAGAACACCTTGTCCTCACATTTAAGAATGTGTAATTTTATATTTATAGCCATTAGTAGACTGTTTTATGTGTTCTACCATGTTTGTGTTGTCTACTTAACATGCTCAAGAATTAAGTAAAAATGAAAGGTCAAAAAGTTAAGTCACTGGAGAGCACCTACAGCAGAGTCGCTGCAACCTTTAAGAAAATCTATAAATGGTTATGGGGTGCCTAAAACATTGACAGAGTAAGATCATGTAACTCAAACAGTATTTGAATGTCACTGTAGCACCCTCACATCAAGTGTCAGTTGCTAAGGAGAAGATAGTTTACAAATTGGGCGCAGGTGGGACATACTGTAACTGGTTTCAAGTTTTACCTTAACTTATTGGATAATTTATTTGTGATGTCAATGAATATATAGCAAATTTAGAAATGAATATAATTTCCCCCATTCTCCCTGATCTCAATTAATAACAGTCATCTTTAACCCTTTCTACAATGTTGTCCAACCTCCCCCAAGCAGATATCAGAATAAGGTCTAAGGGCTAAATTTACTGTGCAGCACTAATCAATCTAGCGCATAAACACTTTCAGTTGTTGGATTTAAAGAGGCAAGCATGTGTAATACAAAACGGACTTGGCTTTGTATTGAATATAATTACCCCTTTAAATCAGTGGTCAAAATTGCTAAAAATTGCTAAAACTGTGGTGGCTTTGACAAGCGCTGAATAGTAAATTTACCCATAACAGTGTACAGGGGTCTTGGAATGTATCACTTTATGGTCACATGGTTGTGGAACTTGGTCCTGAAATTGCATAACTTTACATCATTTAGGGTTTTTTCTAGGATTTGAACTAATGTGTAATGTTCTGACTAAAGCTAACAGTATGCAGGTATTAATGTTGTTGATAGACAAATGGCATATGGTCAATGCACATGGTTCAAGACAATCATAACTAAATATATATATAACATTGAATTGGATCTGTTCATATGAAAATCCGATCTGTTGAGGACTAAATTGAACTGGGCCCAGATAACATTGGTTCACAATAGAAATTTCTAGAAATCTATATATTTAACTGACCCATTAAACAACTGGTTTGATATCTTTAAATTTGACCAATGTGGGAAAGATTATGTTGTTAAACGATTTGGTCAGATAAACAGATCTCCCAATACTAGTGTGGCTACCTAAGTGTCAGGTGTATGATTAGTGTTAGAATTAGATCATTTGATTGTTTACTTTATTTAAACAAATTTTCCCATACTTTCATACAGCAAAGTACTTTGTCTATCGAGGGAAACTGCGACATAAACATTTTACAACTTTTTCTTACCTGGACTCTATTGCTTAATGGTCTAGTAGTGGCCTCCATCATCTGATATTCATTAGGCAAATATGTGATCATCTACAGTGGGTAGTACATATTCATCACAGGGCAGTGGGTCGTAGTTTAAAATGCTACATTCTTAAAATACTGTATGTTCTGCAGTTTTTATGCTCTATGAAAATCAGATTAAAGAGGCTCAGTTACTGTATGAATAAGCTCTTTTGTGGTTACTTAACTGGTAAGATAACAGAAAACCAATATGCAGCTAGGCTCAGGGGGAATGATTTTTAATAATTTTTAATCTTTTAATATGTTAACACAAGACCACTTGATAGTCTGGTGCACTGTCTTATGTATAGTAATCATTATACAGTAACATCACAGAAGTCATTTATACAGTAACATGACATCCAGTGTTATAGGTGCAAAGTCAAGCTAAGTCCATAATGATCCCAAAAACCAATGACTGTTTAGTTTACTTTCAATAATATAAATGAGCCCTTTTTATACAGTACACAGCAAAAGTCTTGCGAAGGGCGCCGAACAGCATAAGAAGTTTCTCCAAGGACATCTGACAGAAACTGGGTTGTCTAAAGAATCACTGCTGGTAGATAACAGATGAAAGAGGATACCATACATCAAAGACTTGACGCCACTTGCTGAAATTATTTAGTATCAATGTAAAAGTCAAGCTGTTCTTCAACAAAATCCATAGTCTAATCAAATTCCACAGTAGGCTTTTAATTATGCGGGTGACTCAATCCAATTAATTTTAAATTATTTTATTAGATATAGCTAATTTAATTATACAAAAACTCTCCCCATGGGTACTGCAGATTTCATGCTTGGTCTGCAGAGATTAGTATGTCAGTGTCACCTCTATGGTCATTATCACTGAATGTCATGGGGCACTGTATTTATAGGTAGTGAACAAAGGGTACACTGTACATTTTCAATCTCTGCCTAAAGGTTGATACAGAAAAGAAAACCTGAATAGGACATATTTTTGTAATATGTAGTATAAGTAAAAACATATTCCAATAAAATAGGTATAAGTATCTGAATAGCCTGTTTCCAGTGCTAGTCTCTATAAAACAAAATAATCAAAAAAACATAATGTGTAGGTTGCATGGTCTAGAGCAGTGGTTCTCAGACTCGGTCCTCAGGTCACCCAGCAGGTGCACAGGTGTATTCATTACTCACTAGCACATTTTAAAAGATCCACAGGTGGAGCTAATTATTTCACTTGTGTTTCTGAGAGGAGACCTGGAAAACATGCATTGTTTGGGGTCCTGAGGTCTGAGTTTGAGAACCTGTGGTCTAGAGCGATATGACCAGTAGTCTCATTTACAGTATGACTTTCTGTGCCCATTTCTACATAGCCAAGAAAGTGCCAGTCAGCCCTTACTGGCACTTTCACTGCAAGCATGATTTTTTTTTCACATTTGGCACTTTTAACTCAAGTATGATAGTGTGGATACTGACCCGTACTTGAGAAATTGACGAACACCCATAACAGAGGAGTAGAGTCTAACGTGCCAGAGGTTTTCTTCAGGGATCCCCACAAGGAAGTAACGATACTGCCTTAGAACCTCTATACACTCCTTCCTATACCTTCTAATATCCTGCCTATACATTCTAATATCCTGCCTATACCTTCTAAGGATGACGCTAATTTGCGTACGCAGTCATACAGTAAGTAAAGACTTCAGACCTGGAATCTGTGGTTACAAAGCACAAAGTATTATTCAAGTAAAAGTACAGTCAGTTACACACTATTGATCCAAACACAATTTGGCGCAAAGGAATTATACAGACCCAAGTACAGTATACATACGCAGCGCTTCCAGACCAGATGTTAGGCATCAGCAAGAAACCCCTCGTCTATCAGCATTCAGCATGAAGACTAAAGACCCAGTGTTGGAGCACACATATTTATACCCCCCAGGAATAGACAACACAATAGGGAAGTTTGTTGCTGATGCTATTGGTTCCCAAGAGTGATGCATCTGTTACAGAGCATTTAACAGGCTGATTCAAATAGTGACATCCCAGCCTCCAACAACTTGGGATCTCTGGATTTCCGCCTCATGCAACATCCTAACATTTATTCATATCATATACATTTTATTGCTTGAAGTCTCTGCGGTCCATAAGTCGAGAATGCATGATGCGATCTCCACACCGATAATACCGGAATTCTGTTGAAAGAGTACGCATCAGTACAAAACCAAACACGGCTTACTTAGCATGTATAAAACCTTAGTTACCAAATAATCTTTATTTCACAGCTTTTATACTAAATGAACTAACTTAAATCTTATACCTTAAAGCTTATGGAACCTTGTATGTGAATATGTAATGTGTGAGTATGCAGGGTTTGATATGAGGACGCTAGTTAACTTGGGACAGATGAGATTCAATTTTAAACTGATCTTGTCTCAGCCAATAATCCAGCTTCGACAGAAGTTTGGACTTCACAGTGCCTGACATGCAGATCACAGCCCTCTGCCTGGGTTCCCTAGTATGGGGTTGGTAGGCACTGTACAGGAGACAGAACAAGAGACTGGAAACATGCCAGAGCATGACAATACGTAGAAGACAGACAGGAATCACTGTGGTCAGGAACAGGTTAACAGAATAGCAGCAAGCTTGTAGGCAGGAACGCTGGAGCTAGGGATAGGACCCTATACTCTGGCACTAGATTGTGCTCTGAGTCTCACTTTTAAAGGCAGGAGATTTGAATTTGGTGCCAAAAGTAACACGTTTGCCATGCACTTCCTCTTTAAATTTTAAACAGGTCGGGGGGTAGGCGCGCTCTCCCCTAAGGAGCTGCGACCGTCTGCACACAAAACAATGCACCAGGGCCAGCTACTGCACGTCACCGCAGCTGGTGCTGCCGAAGCCCCAATTGCAGCAGAGACATGGCAGCCTGAGGGCACCAGTGCTGCCAGACTCAGTATTACCCCTTTTCCACCAAAATTCCAGGTCTGACCTGGAGTTGGAACAGAGTTCCTATCCGTATCAGATCCGGAATTTAGCCGGAGCCGACTATTTCCGAGTCGGTGCCGCTCACACCGGAGTCGGGTCTGCATAGACCCGGCTTTTCCGGAGTGAAAGTGGACGTTTGGAGATAAGGTCATCTCCAAGTGCCACTGAAGCCGGACCAATCGGCCGGCTTGCAGCACACTCCAGGTCATCGTGACCCGGAGTGCGCTGTTCTCACAGCAGGGTTTCACGGGCTACCCCCGTGTTAAACCATGCTATTTACCAGGGTTGGATTGCCGGGTCACTCGACCCGGCGATCCAACCCTCTCCCCTTTTACACCAGGGAGCTGCCCGGGTTAACCCTGCAATAACCCGGGTTTTAGCTCTGGTGTAAAAGGGGTATAAGTGAGCTCCGGGTTCCAGCGCGCTGTAACATTTTGTATGCGTCTAGCTTTCTATTACCTTGTTCAGCTTACATCTAGAAATGACTCCTCTGCTGAATTGGAATTATGAAGTATAGTACATGACCCAAAGATCACCTTTTATATAGTGAAAATCACATGGTGCATGCCATTCTGAAATGCTCTGCAGTACTAAGCTCACAGTGAACCTTACCCATGCTTTGTATGAAATATTTTCACTTAGTACTGATCAAACCACAGCTCGGAAACAAACTTCACCATCTTTCTCTTCATATCATGTATTTTGATGGAAATTTACACACCCTTGTGTAAATCTAACAGGGAGATGTATCAAGCTGTGTAAAGAGTAGAGAAGTTGCCCATAGCAACCAACTTGCTTTTATCTATCATTTTATAGAATGTACTTGATAAATGCTGCTTCATAGCTGAATGTTTGCTATGGACAACTTCTCCACTGGTAATATGATTCAGTGCACAATAGTGCGGCTAAGACGTTAGAATATTTTCACAAGTCCGCTGCATATGGAATTGCAGTCATGATGGGATTTGCGTTCATCTCTGACTCAGGCCCAATGTAATTTTTCACATTTCTACAGCATACCAAATAATAAAGAGAATAAAAAATAAGGAGAGATAAACAGTGATCCAGGAAAGCAATGCTATAACACCTCATGAAGAGAGGCAAAGATAACATATGAAAAAAAGCTAATAAATAGATGCTATGGTTCAGAAAATAAAAAAATAGAAAATAAAAGACAACCTTTCTCACTATATAGCCTAACTGTCATGTTCTAGGCTGTGTCTGATAAATGACAGTCAGGAGCTGATTGGTTGGTAGTTTGTCACTTTCCAATTTATCACTTTCCAGAGCTTAGTACATCTGCCCCACAGGTAATGTATTACAGGAACAATAGCTGAGAAATAAATGATATTTGGATGCTGAGTTATGGCCACAAGACATGATCACAATGGAATCAGGGGCAAATTGGGCTGCCGGGAAACCGGGGTATTTCCCGCTGGGCCGGACATCTCTGTCATTAGCAGCCCCTTCAGGGCCTTCACTACTGTGGCCACGCATGTTAGAAGCGGCGGCGGTGGAGAAAACGAAGATGTCAGGCGGTTGGGCCGTGCAGACAGCACGGTCTCTCAGGGCTGCCAGTAATACTGCCTTGCAGTTACCTCTCCCCACCACCAGGTGTCTCACTCCAGTGTGGCCTCCTCATTGGACAGCACAGCATGCGCATCGTCACTGGCTGAACTGCTCTTCAATCTGAACACGGCTGGTGGAGCAGTGAGACCAGGATTGGATAAAGGCTGGTAAGGTAAGTGGCACACACTGATATGTGGTATTATTATACAGGGGAGAGGGGCACTACACTGATATATGAGGGGAAATAACACCGCTCCCAGCACACACTGATATGTGGTATTGTTATTAATATATAGGGAAGAGGGGACTGTACAGTGATATATGAGAGGGGGGACACAGCTCCCAGTGCACACTGATATGTGGTATTATTATATAGGGGAGATGGGACTGTACAGTGATATATGAGGGGGAATAACACAGCTCCCAGCACACACTGATATGTGGTATTATTATTATATAGGAGAGAGGGGACTACAGTGATATATGAGGGGGAATAACACAGCTCCTCCCAGCACACACTGATATATGGCATTATTATTATATAGGAGAGAGGGGCAGTACACTGATATATGAGGGGGAATAACACGACTCCCAGCACACACTGATATGTGGTATTGTTATTAATATATAGGGAAGAGGGGACTGTACAGTGATATATGAGAGGGGGGGGACACAGCTCCCAGTGCACACTAATATGTGGGATTGTTGTATAGGGAGAGGGGACTGTACAGTGATATATGAGGAGAAATAACACAGCTCCCATCACACAGGGGCGTATCTACCCATTGGCCAGGATGGCACTCGCCAGGGGTGCTGGCCAAAGGGGGGGTGCCATCCGGCAGTGCCACCAGCAGCCAATGGGTGGACTACCCCGCTAGTCCCCCGGACCCTAAGTGTAGGGCAGACCGCAGTGAGAGCGGTCTGCCCTACATAGTTTACAAACACACAGCCGCCAGCGGCGGCTGTCTGTTTGTTATAGCAGCCAGCCAATGAGAGTCAGAGAGACTCTCATTGGCTACTGCGTCCACGGAGGGAGCCGGCTGGGGCTCACTCATGAGCTCCGCCTTCCGGCTCCCCCTGCAGCGGGTGATGGAAGAGATGTCATGATGTCTCTCCCATCCCATAGTGCAGAGCGAGAACAGGCCCGGAGGAGTGGACAGCGGTGCTCGTCGGCAGGTAAGTTGCTTTTTTTTTTTTCTGGCACAGCAGAGTGGGGGATTATGGCTACTAGGTGCTACTGGCTACTGGGGGCCACGTTAAGGGGCACTGTATTGTGGGGGCCACTACTGGGGGCATGTTATGGGGGGATGGACGCTTCTGGGGACACTGTATTCTGGGGGCCGCTACTGGGGGCACGTTATGGGGGGGTGGCCCCTACTGGGGGCACTGTATAGTGGGACTACTACTGGGGGCACTGCATTAGGGGGACTACTACTGGGGGCACTGCATAGGGTGGACTACTACTGGGGGCACTGTATAGGGGGACTACTACTGGGGGCACTGCATAGGGGGGACTACTACCGGGGGACACTTCCTGATATTATGGGGGGCACCAGTCCATTACCTTGCCATGGGCACTCGGATCCCTAGATACACCCCTGCCATCACACACTGATATATGGTATTATTATTATATAGGAGAGAGGGGCAGTACAATGATATATGAGGGGAAATAACACCGCTCCCAGCACACACTGATATGTGGTATTATTATATAGGAGAGAGGGGACTGTACAGTGATATATGAGGGGGAATAACACAGCTCCCATCACACACTGATACATGGTATTATTATTATATAGGAGAGAGGGGCAGTACACTGATATGAGGGGAAATAACACCGCTCTCAGCACACACTGATATGTGGTATTGTTATTAATATATAGGGAAGAGGGGACTGTACAGTGATATATGAGAGGGGGGAAACAGCTCCCAGTGCACACTGATATGTGGTATTATTAAATAGGGGAGAGGGGACTGTACAGTGATATATGAGGGGGAATGATACAGCTCCTAGCATACTGATATGTGGTACTATTATTTTATAGGCGACATGGGACAGTACAGTGATATAGAATGGGGAATAACACAGCCACCAGCACACACTGATATGTGGCAATTTTATTATTATTATTATTATTATTATTATTATTATTATTATTTAGAGGAGATGGGATTGTACATTGATAAATGATGAAGAAAAAAACAGCTTTCGTCTCTCTCTATCTTTCTCGTTTGTTTCTCTACCTTCCCCCCATCTCTCTCTGAGATTTCTTGCTGTCTCTCCTCCTTTTGCCCCCTATATACCATCCGATCCATTTAGATTAGGGGTGAGCGGGTTCGGTTTTACTCGGTTTTACTCGGTTCTTATCGCCACTTTACCGCAAATTCGGCTCGATTTTATTCGCTATCCAAAACACGTGTTCGGCGATAGCCAATAAAAAGATCCGAGTAAAACCGAGTAAAACCGAACCCGCTCACCCCTAATTTAGATATGTCATCAGATCCTGCCCCCTTCACAGACTCCACCTCCTTCCATTTAGGGCTGCTGCAGAAATTTCCAGGGCTGGTTTTCCATCCCAATCCGCCCCTGAATGGAATCCTATTTATTTTTAATGATTCTTTTTGTAAAACATATTTTATACAAATACACAGAATAATAATCAACTGATGATGTGCACTTATCCAGTTTGACAAATAAGGGAAATGTCAGGGACAAATTAATTTGTATAATGATTTACACCTCTTTTAAAGTATCTAAGGTTCCCTGCATACTGATGAATGCACTTGTGTCATTTTGATATATTATTAATAATGTTGTTACTTTAAAAAAACCATAGGGACCCATAACATTTTGGGCAGAATATTTTGCTAATTTACATAATGTCCTCATTTCACAGATAACTGAATGTAACTATGCAGTTTCCCAGCATTTTAAAGTTACACTACCCTATTATTGTTCTTTTGTATTCTTACAATGTAAAAAGTGAGTTGAATTTGTAACATTAATAATCCTGTTTACCTATTTAAGCTTCTATAAAGATGAAACTAAATTTACATAATCAACCCTTCTGTCAATAAAACTCTTGCTAAATTGTATGTGATTTTTTTGAAAGGAGGTTTCGTCTGTTGTTACTGTGGATATGTTATAAATTAATTGGGGACATGGTCCAAATGGCCCAAAAAAATAAAGGGATGTCTTTTGTTTATTCAGGATGTTGTGTCGTAACTATGGGCCTGATTCAGAGCCGCTCGCTCTGAATCAGGGCCGGGCTTTTTTTTGGCAGCCACCCCACTGGCCCGCCCACCAAAGGGGGCGAGCTATCACTGAATATCGACAGCTCGCCCCCTTTGGTGCAAGATCCGGAGCGACGGATTGCCGTCGCTAGCCGGGTCTCGCGCATGCGCACGACGGAGCCGGCTCCATCGTGCGCATGCGCTGTGGGCCACCATCGACACAGTTGCGAGCGCTCAGTGTTTGCGACCGGGTCTGAATCGGGCCCACTATCCATTCTTCTAAATTGTTTGACATATGTGTACTGCACAAGTGGGCGTCTTAAAACAGGCTGGTAGCTGTCTGCATACACTATGTGATCGCTCTCTAAGAAATACTGGGCATGCTAATGCATTGCTGTGCGGTAGCACTGCCTACGCAATTTGAATACACATCGTGCGAGCGATTACATCTAGCGAGCAGCTCTGAATCAGGCCCATAGTCCCTAAATGATCCTATAGTTTAGACATGGGGCCTGTTTCAAAGATGGATGGTATTGCACATCCGCAAAACAGGCTAGCATCCACACTACATCAGTAAATAACACATTACAACACTGCATCCACATAGCAGCAATGTTATCCATGCTCCACATTACAGCAATTGGTTATACAGCCCCACTATACAGCACTAATCTGCAGCCCTTCCACATCTCAGCGTGACCCCATCACCTACACATTACAGTACTGCTCACCAACACGGCAGTAATATTACCACCATCACACAACAGCAATACCACCATCGCCACCCTACAGCAGTATCACCACCACCCTACAGCAATGCCGCTCCACACAAAGCCGTAACTAGACTTTTTGGTGCCCTGTGCCAGAAAGAGCATTAGTGCCCCCCTCGTTTTTCAAAGGGATATAATGCACCCAAAAAGGGCCATGATTTCATGGGGAAGGGCCAGGGAAGAGATAGGAGAGGCCAGGAGATGCTGGGGATGAAATAAGAGGAAACTACAAGTGAGAATGATAATATACAGAAATTTGACAGGCCCAAACAGCACCCCCTGACTTGTGGTGCCCTGTGCGATGGCACCGGCCGCACTACCCTAGCTACGGCCCTGCCTTCACAAAAGAGTAATCCCAACTCCATCCCCACAATACAATATGAAAATAGTAAAAAATAATAATCTAAAACTACTGCAAATGTAAGGTAAATTCTATAATGTGCCAGATATAACTATTGCAAGAAACAAAATGTAAGTTATTAATTTAAGATGAAGGAAATTATACTTACAATGCGGAGACACAGACACACAATCACAAATGGTAGGTGGGGGCAGAGAGAAACAGATGGGGCAACAATGATTCACATACAGATGTGTCCTCATATACTATTGCCACAATCGCGCCAAACAGCCCTTCTCTGCTCCAGGTCCCCTGAGACGCGGCTTGCGCAGAGCATATTTTTTGCTCAAATGTGCAACTTAGTCACAGAAATGAAACAATCGGATGTGGCAAAACCGCTTAACAAGATTGCACTGATTAATATGATTTGTGACACTTGTACATCTGTGTGTGACTAAATCTGAATCTGTATAGAAAGTGCTACAATGCAGCAGCCGTGACTTATCTTCACGCCATGTTCCGTTGTGTCCCACCTGCGACTCTGTACATACAGGGGCCTATTCATCAACACTAAAATAACGTTTTTAAGGACATTTTCCTTAAATAACGTTATTTTGGTCTTCATGAACAGACTTAACACAGGAGATATCACAGATATCTCCTTGCTAAGTTCCCCTGCGTTAATTTCTACACTCCCCATACATTAGTATGGGGATGTGGAAATTGTGGTATTCATCAAATTCCGAAAATTATCAATTTTCGGAATTTGATGCAGTTACTATTCGCCACTGTGAGGTGGCGAATAGCAGAATCCACCTACCTGTATCAGCGTGTGCAGATCCCCCGACGAGTCCCTCCGGCGCTCTGCTCCGTTCTCAGGCTCCGGAGGCTGGTCGGACATGTGTGCTCCCCAGCAGAGCACAAGAAAGTTTAGAAAAAGAAAAAATTATAATTTTTTTTTCTAATCTGTCATGTGGTCTGCTGGTAAACCACATGACAGACCAGCAGGACGGAGCCGGAGGCTGCTGCGCGGACAGGTAAGTCGGGGGGGGGGGGGAAGGTGAGCGGAGGGGGGAGGGGGGTGGGGGGGTTGGGGGGAGGTCCGAAACTTAACGCATCTGTAGGCAGTGCTGCACATGCGCTGGTTTTACAGATGTAACAGCGCATGCGCAGCACTGTTTCCAGATGCGATAAGGTAGTGTAGGCAGGGAAAAGTATCTATTTCCCGAAAAGCTGTCATCGCAAAAATGACAGCTTTTCGGAATAGATACTTATGGAGAGGTGGAATGATGAAGTCCACCTATAATTAGCTAGAACTCCATGAGAGTTCCAAAGCTAATTATCTCCATCGAATTTTTACATTTAATGAATAGGCCCCTTAGTATTAAAACTAATTCATATGCGGTTAAAGTCACAACCCGGCTTCTCTGATACAGATTGAGTGTTGTTTCGCTGTATCTGCAGTGTGAATAAGACACAAATTTGAAGAAGAAGTTGCTATGCTACACTGCTCGGTGCAGCTCACCATCCTATCCACATGCTTGTTAGAGTAGCCATCATAACTGACAGTACTCATTTGCAGTAGCCCTACACTTTACACAAAAGGTTATTCCAAAATCAGATGGATCTCTGCATATGGTCAACTCAGTAAAACCTGTAATTCTGCCTCCACGCTCAGAGAACACAGCCTACAGAATGGAAAAACACCCTGTATCCACCCAGTAGCACCAATTCAGCCCCAAGTTTATCACCATAATTGCTGATAATGCGTATGTTGAGCCATGTACTGTACATGCAACTCTGCATAAGTCCCATTATAGGTAACACATTGTTTCAATCATTTTCTGCTTTCTTGTGCAGCCCTTATGGGTTATCTGCATTTCCGGTTATATCAGGGATATTTTGCTAATATGTCTAATAGTAATAACCACACAACAGGATCCCATTAAAGCAAAGTGCTATTATTCAGCCTTAGTGTCAGAAGAAAGGATAAACCACATACTACTGTGTTTTCACCAAAGTATTCATATATTAATTAATTATGTTTATTGATTTTATGTGAAAGGCAGCAAGAAAATACCGTAAAATGCTTAAAAAGTTTCCCACTCAACATCTTACATCATTTACTGAACATGATTTCATCATTTCAGTCAGAAGTTTATGAAAAATCAATTTAAAACAATCTGATAACACAAACCGATTTTAGATCGTTTAATAAAAACAAAGTTTTGCAAGTTTTCACTTCTGAATATAGAAGCAATATAGCCAATGGTCCACTTAGATTGTTTAAATGGTTTCAAGCATTAGTGGGAAATGTACACGTTAGTCCTGATTCTGAGTGGGACACAACCCGGTATATGGCCGCAAATAGCGAGTCACAGCAAACTGCGCATGCACAGAAGTAAATGTAAGCATTTCTGTGTATGTCCAGGTGGTTCAGTAGCATAGATGTTGGCTGGACCTCTCCTTGCATGAAATGGGTGTTTTGGGTGGTTACATATTGTGTGTCCCAAAAGATCTGTGTAGTAGGAATGTGAAGGGAGTTTTGTGGGCATGTAGCTAGTGTTCCATGCTTTTCTGAGGCGAAGGGAAGCCCGTTTCTTATGGATCTCCTGCAACAAGCATAGGTCAGATGTAAGTCCTGATACTAATGATGACGGTTGAAGCAGTGGACAGACACTCAGTGGGTGGTGCGTTCATACAGATATTCGCATTACCATAAGGTAGACAGGGGTCTATTTACTAAGCAGTGTTGGGAGACAGAGTGAAAAGTGATAAGTAAGTGATAAGGTGACAGCCAATCAGCTCCCAACTGTCATTCACAGGCTGTGTTTGAAAAATGACAGTTGGGAGCTGATTGGTTGGCACCTTATCACTTTCTTATCACTTTTCACTCTGTTTCCTAACACTGCTTAGTAAATTGACCCCTAAATCTGGCTTTCCACAATCACAGCCTCTTTTCAAGTTTATGATAAAGGAGAACATATTGAATAGGCCATTAATGGTGTAGATTTTTAATCCAGTTGTAACATTGAACCAGACAATAGATAATCCTTCAAATGAAAATATGGGGTCTATTTACTAGGCAGTATTAAGAGACAGAGTGAAAAGTGATAAGAAAGTGAAAAGGTGCCAGCCAATCAGTTCCCAACTGTCATATCACATGCTGTGTTTGAAAAATGACAGTTGGGAGCTGATTGCTGGCACTTTATCACTTTGTTATCACTTTTCACTCTGTCTCATAACACTGCTTAGTAAATAGACCCCTATGTCCAAAAAAGTACATTGCAATTTCTGTAACCCCAAAAGACGTTGTCACACGCACATATGAGAATACACTCAGAGTTCTCATCCGTTCATTGAGCCTCCAATACCACATGTACAATGATGATACACTATTTTACCTCTCTTTCATTGACATCTCTCAGTACAACCTCTCCCATCGGCATTACCTAATGTCCATGGCCACCTCCTCTTGGAATACCCAATACAGTACACCTCTAAAATGTAACTTACTGTCTCACCACTTCCCCCAAGGACCTCTCTACTCTACCACTCTTCCTTTCATTGACAACACATCCATCTCTCAAGTTCATTGTCTAGCTGTCATCCTTGACTCCACCCACTCATTCAGCATCTGCATTTGGACCCTTTTCTAATCCTGCTGCCTTCACTTCCATAATATTTACAGGATCAGGCTCCTTCTTAACCTAGAAGCCTCTAAAACTATAATCCAAACCTTTATCATCTAGATTACTGTTTCCTCTCTGTTCTAACCCACTCTCACCTTGCATCTCTTCAATCTGTACTCAATTCTGCTGCCTAACTACTTTTTCTCTCCTGCTGTATATCTTTGGTTGAACTGAGGAGAATGATCAGTGCTAATTTTGGGTACCACAATACCATTAGATAGAACTACTGGGGGGAATTTTACTAAAGTAACATTTTTCTGGTGGTATTGAAATTGCTGCACATCACCAGTGATTTTCCTCTCAACACTCCAGGGTTCAGAAATTTGCAGAGTGAGATCCCAACCCCCTGGCAGAGTTTGGCAATGTGCCAAAATTTCAAAAGATCTAAGACCTAAAAGTTATGCTGTTTAGGGGACTCTGCAATTAGCTGGATGCTTACTGTAATGTAATAATAATTATGAGAATATTTCCTGTGCTACTAAACATTAGGCTTGGTTCTCTATTGTCCTCACACTTAGAGATGTCTGATCCAATGCTAAATAGCACTTGGTCACAACATGGTAATCTTTAGATGGTGGGTACCAGGCATGGGTCGATTTAGGGGTCAAGACGCCTCTAGGCACAATATTATTGGGCATCCGCTCTCCCACACCCCTGGGATTCTGGTGAGACTCCACCCCTCCAGCTACCTGTTATTCTTCCTTTTGCAGCCTATAGACCTCCACTTCTGGGCTCCAAGACTGCACATGCGAATACTCCTAAGACCCCCCTGATGGGTCATGAGCGATGTAGTCTTTGTTGTTTGTTCATATAGCCACAGCTGAATTGTGATTAGTGGCGGTTCTGAAGCTGAGCCTGCAGCACAGTCCAAAACTAAAAGTGGAAAGCTTCACCAACCACACCCCGAAATGCTGCCCAGCCGCACACACAGGACAGCAGCAATGGATCATCAGTTCCTTCAACTCCGGTGCCAACAGGTTTCCACTGGCTAGCTAACTATCTGCTTGCCCACCAATGATGCAGAGTCATGTCACTGGGGCGCACCAGTTTGCTGGCAGCCGGGAGATGCTGGAGGCATCTTGTGATGTGTCTGACTCAGCATATGGGTCGTGCATGCGTAGGAGTCCCAAAAGAGGACTTAGGAGACTGCTGGTGTGATCACTTCACTCTGAACACATTGCAAGGACAGGCTCCTTTCTGCATGTAAATGTTAATACATTTGGGTGGTATATCATTTCTTTCAGTGATATATCAAATTGCAGTGATAAGATATTTCAATTATCGGGTCTGAAACCCCATAATTAATAAATACCCCCGCCCCCCCCCCATTATTTTTCATTCTTTTAATTATAGTTTGCTGGATGTGCTGTTTCTACTTTTCAGGGAGATGCCACATATATATATATATATATATATATATATATATTATATATATATACAGAAAAGGAAGAGTTTCATAAATAAGCACACAGAAGTATTGGGGTATATTGATATTTCTTAAGGGTGGAGGTCAGACTCAAAAAAGGAAGCAAAGGAAGCAAATTATTTGAAAAAAAAGTTTATACATAAGTGAAAAGATTATATTGAAATGCTATATAAAAACAAGGTTATGCCCTATCATTATACCTTTAACTAGTGTTTATAGTCACACAATGGGGAGTAGGTATTATAACCATACAATGTGTGGATAAGGTATATAATATTATAATATTTATGCAGTAACTCTGTAATTAAATGTATCCTAACCTCACATATATTCAGTAAATATGTCTGACTATTATTGTCTACATTTAGTAAGGAATAGTATACTTGCACTGACTACAAATAAAGTGGTTCAAACATTATATACACCTTATATTTATTTTTATGTGAGATAGTGTTTCGCTAATCTTTAAATAATAGAGGATTTGCTATGCTGCATGACTTAAAGACCTTTTCATTCTGATTATTTTTGCTCACTTGTCTTAGTTTTCTTAGTAAGCAGTTGCACTTGAATAGAGACACTGTAGCAATAAGATTACCAAATATCAGCATTCTATCAATTAGTTGCTACACAGTGGGCCTGATTCAGACCCGGTCGCTAAGCTGCGATCTCTCGCTGCTACAAGGGCCGGGTATGCAAATCCCGCGATCGCACTGGCTGGCTTAAGGACGTCCTCTATGTCTTAGAGAGCGACGGAAGTGAGTGTACGCAGGAGTATAAAGCCGCCCACCTATCTCTCTTAGCACACGTCATCTCAAGGAAGTGTGTGATTAATCGGGAACATCGAGACCCATCGCAGCTGCTCGCAGCCCTTGAGGAAGCCCCTACCCCAGTGCAAGCAGTGTGATCATTTCAGGCTAAAATACAACCAAGTGACGTGTTCAGTGATGCTACTTTGCTAATAATGGACACCCATTAAACTCCATTTTGATGCTCAGACACGCCTGCATTCGCACATCCAGTCCCCCGTTCACAGACACCTTCCCCTGTCACCACTCACAAACAGCGCTATCTGTCACTCAAAGTAGCGTCCAGTCTGTGTACTACGGGCGCATGATTCCCAGCCACAGTGACTGGTTTGCGCATGCGTACTTTGACGCATACGCATGTGCAGATGTGTGATAATCGGCCATAGCGTGCATTCGCAGCTTAGCGACCGGGTCTGAATTAGGACCTGTGTCCACAAACGGAATCGGTTCAATTCCCGGCAGCGGCAGCCCGACAGCACTGGAAATCCTGATCGTCGTAAGGTAAGTAATGACTAACCTAACCTTTCTAAGGGGTGCCTAACCCTAACCTCCCTCCCAAGTGCCTAACCCTAATCCCCCCTGTAAGTGCCTTTTCAAACCCCCCCTTCCCCGCTGCCTAAACCTAAGTCCCCCGGGGGAGTGCCTAACCCTAAGTCCCCCCCGGGGGTGCCTAACCCTAACCCTCCCTCCCCCTAGCCTAACCCTAACCCTCCCGTGGGGGTGCCTAACCCTAAGTCCCCCCCGGGTGGGCTAAACCTAACCATCCCCCCCGTGGCTGTCCGCTCGAGGCGCCCGGCATCCCGTAGACCGGGATGCCGGGCGCCAGTCTCCCGGCGTAGGCGAAATGAGCGGCGTCTACATCTAGACACCTGGCATTTCAGCCTCGCCGGAATGTGACAGTCGGGAAGCCGGCTGTCGGTATAATGTCATAGGCTTCCCGATTGCAACCCCCACAAACTGAGGCACATTGGGTTCTATTCATGAAGCAGAGAAGAGCTCTGCTTAGCTGAAATCAGGCTCTTTTCTGCTTCGTGCTATTTATGGAGCAAGTTGACCATGGAGAAGTGTATTACTTCTCCAGCAGTACCCCTGCTCCATGACGGTATCGCATTACCATACTTTTGTATGGTGAGTGCGATTCATGAAAGGACGGAAAGCCTCCTGAGGTACAGATTAGCCATCTGAAGACAGTGCCCGAAGACGTCGGACAGGTAAGTGTACATGAATGGCTACTAAACTTCCCTATATATCGCATCGATGTACATAGTGTAAGCTTCATCCACTGGCCAGAGGCTGTGGAAGAGAGATCAGAAGACTTATAGCAGTTTACACCATCAGAATATGGTATAAACTAACGGGTCAAACTCAGAAAAGCTTTGCTGTTTGGAGTTTATTACATAGGGCTGAGATTATAGTCACCATTGATAATAATTGTGATCTGCCGTGCTAATTAGCACTCTGCAGATGATTTCTGTGACATTTCCTGCATTGGGCCATTAGTAAATAGACCACTTAAGGTGCGTACACACTGGGCGATAAAGTGGACGACTGAACGATAACGATATCGTTATCGTTCAGTCATCCACTTTATCGTCCATTTTTAAGCCCAAAAAGATGAACGATAACGACGACGCGCGTTCCCGCGGGTCGTTCGTCATCATCGTTCATCGGGCTGACATGCAGGCCAACCTGACGATCTCGGTAGGTTGCTGCATGTCAGGGAATGGGGGAGAGAGCCCGGCGCTGAACGATATCGTTAATGATATCGTTCAGCAGCTGTGCTCAATGTCATGAACGACATTGAGCACAGCCTGCTGGGGACACACTAGACGATATCGCTCAGGGAGCATATCGTCTAGTGTGTATGCACCTTTAGTGTTTGTATAAGGGACAGTGCTTCCAATCCCACTAGATATGGTTATTATCTGGGGAACAGATACAGCATATCATACAGCAGTGAATCGTATTATGTTATATTCCTTTATTTTAATATAGCATCCATTCCTGAGCACTCATTACTGGTACTTGTATCAATTTGGTAATGAGAATAATCGTTCTGCTGTTTGGAACACAATAACCGGCATTATCACATTACTTTACAAATATACTCATAGTTATCTTGATTGTATTTATTTCTTATACTAATTAATAAAAGGCAGGATGATTTGTGAAACCCACACCCAACTTTAGTGTGATGTAGATTACACTTACCCTGTTCAACGACCAACAGAAGTCCGACTTACTGTAGTTTCAGGGAATTGCAGGTAAACAAGTATACTGGATTGTATTTGAACAATAAAAATACATTTATTCAATACAGTCTCCCTGAGGAGTCAATTAATATCATGCAATAGCAGTTCAACAAGTCAAACCATGCAATTCAGTACATCTACACAAAGTTGTCGAAGCTGGATTAGTGGCTGAGATGGAATCAGTGTAGAAATTGGTGTGCGCGACGCCATCTTGCGAATTGCAGCTAGACTCCATTTTAGAAACAAGAATCTGCAAGACGCCATTTTGCGACCAGCGCCATTTTGAATTACAACTCACGAGCTAAGTACAGATGGCAATCTTTTTGATAATCTACCAAAAACAACTAGAAATATAGCCCCTGAGAAAAGTAAATAGAATAGACAATACACCAGAATACTGTGAGTGTTTTACATACAAATTGGGAATCCCTGTATATAGACAAGTATAGTTGTGGCAATTGTAATATAACCCAGACATTGATCTACACAACTGAATTTGTCTGAATCCTAAACAGGTTTTAGTCCCACACCCAGACAGAATGGCCCCAGCTTTACAGCTGGGGGTAACACATTTGCATTGCAGTTTGAAACTGTAAGTAAGGAATGAGATATGTGTGTGTGTGTGTATATATATATATATACACATATATATGTATAGAATCTCATGCATAAACACCGCACATTACGCACAGTTGAGCTGCTAACATGACGCTCAGTAGCGAATGCACAATATCCTGCTTTCGAATGCTGTTTATTAGCTGCATGCGTGCACATCTGCCCCAAATCAGATAAACCTAACTAGCGTCTTTTCCCATATCCCTAATACTTACATAATGCACACTTACACAAAAGGTTCCATAGCTATAAAGTAATAGATCCAAGTTTTATTCATTTATTACAAATGCTGTGAAATAAAGACTATTTTGGTATCTAAAGTTTAATACATGATAAGTAAGCCGTGTTTGATATTATACTGATCCGCAGCTTTCCGGTATCAACGGTGTGAAGACTGGAACATGCGTTCGCAACTTATGGACCGTAAAGACATAAAGAACCAAAATGTACTTTTGTGCATGCAGGGGAAATAGAGGGGGCAACAAGCTGTTAGAGGCTGTTCTGTGTCTATTTGAACCAACCTGTTAAATGCCCTGTAACAAATGCACCCGCACTGGGAACCAATGGGATCAGCAACAAACTCCTCTATTGTGTTGTCTATTTCTGGGGGGGTATAAATATGTGTGCTCTGACCCTGGGTTTCTAGTCTTTTTGCTGATTGACGGAGGTTATCTTGCTGATGCCGGGATCTGGTCCAGCGCGCTTGCATATGTATAACTGTACTTGGCTCTGTATAATTTATTTGCGCTAAATTGTACTTCGATCATAGCATGTAACTGACTGTCCTTTTACTTGAATAATACTTTGTGCTTTGGAACCACAGGTTCAAGGTCTGGAGTCTTTATTTAATGTATGACTGCGTACGCAAAATAGCGTTATCCTTAGAGGTTTATAGGAAGGATATTAGAAGGTATAGGCAGGAGTGTATAGAGGTTAGAATCCAGAATCCTTAAAGTATTATAATAAAAGCACACACAATAAAAGTACACGCTGGTCCCGGGTTTATTTATTTTTCTGGAACACTGGATCTCCTTTTGCACTTGCTTTAGGTTGTGGAGGAAAAGGTTAGTGCATATTTACCATGCATCTATCCCTGCAACACAATTAGCTATATAGGTAATACCTCAGTCCAATGTCTCTAACTGTGCACAGTTAATTATCCTAAACTATTGCATGCAAGTAGTTATTCTTTAATTGCGCAATATGGTGAACGGTGCCCAGGTTTTAATTATCTTTCCCAACACTGGAACTTAATAATATGCAACCTGTGTGATGGTCTCTTTTTAAACAATAAAGGTCCCTGTGTCCTGAGGCTTGCGGTAGAATATAAGTAACTTTACTCTTAGTTATCGCTGAGCCTTAAGCCTGCGGTGCTCCTGAAGTTTTCTCAAGTCCTTTTCCTAACTCTGTAAAGGAATTGTATATATCACAGTATATGGCTAATGGTGATTATTAGCAGTCCTTTTGCAATTTATACAACGTGCCCTATTCTGGATCAGCTAAACTGATTCAAGCGCAAGTACAAGAGATAGTTGCGTTCACTGGGGCGGCTGTACTTTACTCATAGGATAACTTTAAACTTTTAGTAGCTGGTAGTTTAGTTGTTAGTCACTACTCTCTATCCTCCTTGAGAGAGTTTTAGAGGAAAGGCTAAAATAATGGGCACTGACAGGTTAAATAAATTAAATAATTTAAGAGTCACTGTGAATACTGGTCTAAGGGCCTGATTCAGAGCCGGACGCTCTGACCAGAGCGGACGCTCTGAATCAGGGCCCTCCTACCTCAACTTGGAGCGTCCTCATGGACGCGATGGTCAAGACCATCGCGACCATCTGGCTTGCGACGAGACCCTGCGGTAGGGTCTCGCTGCTGCAAGCCCTGGAGTGATTTTGGCTCTATCAGAGCCAAAATCACTCCCACTGACATCACTACTGATGTCAGTGGGGCCGGACTCAGATGGTAGGCGTTCCCATGGGAACGCCTCCGTCTGGCAGCCACGCCCCCAGCACGCCCACCAAAGGGGGCGTGCTGTCACTCACCATCGACAGCACGCCCCCTTTGGTGCGAGACCCCGAGCGACGGATTCAACGTCGTTCTCCGGGTCTCGCGCATGCGCATGACGGAGCTCCCTCCGTCGTGCTCATGCGTACTTAGGCACCATCGACCCACTTGCGAGCGTACAGCGCTCGCGAGCGGGTCAGAATCAGGCCCTAAGTCTCTTCTGAAACGACAGGCAAGTTCTAACTGAACTAGTGTCTCTGGCACTATGCTGATAGACTTATACTGCCAGCTTGTGTAATGAAGTGTGAATTAGCTACAGCTGACCTGCTCTGTTTGCTCTCTCCAGCACCTTGGACAGCGCTCCTCCTTCCAAGACAGCCTCGGCTGTCAGTCACTATGAAAGGGACTTCTAATGGGCGGCTCCGGCTGACGCTTCTTCCCCCGACTGGGTCTCACATCTTTCCGGCTGCACAGCTACCGATGACGCCACCTCCTGTCAGGCTCCGGACAGCTTCCTCGCTGTTCCGGTCCCAGCGATTACCACAGTGGCAGTGGCTTTTCTCCGGGCGCAGGTCAGCCCCGTTCCTCTCTCCCCTCAGGCAACTCTCTCCCCTCAGCAGCCCCTGCACACTCTCCTCCTATATCGGCTGTGGTCGCGTGCGGGTCCGCTTCCCGCCTGCCGCACGCACCACTCCAGCCACTGGACACCAATGTTATTTGTATGGGGAAGTTTCCCCTCCATAGCGGCAGTTTTAGTTTATGCCAAGCCGGGCGCCCACCTGCCAGCACAGTTCAGGGGCAGGCCAATCCAACTCTCCCTCCTTAAGAGGGTGGTATAGGAACAAACAACGGTGTACATATCAATTAATATTTTTAACTATTTCAAAGGTGTGACTATATAATTTTGCAAGTGAGGCAGCATACATAAATCACCTATTGTGTACATAAATTAATTATATTTTAACTGTATGCTATATATGTAAATAACATATACTTTTAGGGGTACTACAGATTTAGGTCAATAAAAATAGATAGTGCTGCATAAAATGGCAGAGCTACCAATAGCAGGTACTGTGGTATTATTTTATTTTTAAAACTAGTATTCACACTGTAATTTGAGTCACACTGATAGTTTCATGATTGCTATCACATTGGTGCCTTGGATACATTTGGATACATTTGCTTTTCCAGCTGAAACACCGCTAACGTTCATAATTCTCAAAGGTCTGTGGCTGACACATTGAAGTAAATGGGAAACATTCTACCCCAAGGTTATTGATGTTTCCAGTTTCCCAGGCTTACAAATCATGCTGGAGTTGCTACCTCCCGATGTTGGCTACAGCACTCTTCTTATTGCTACAAAGGAAGCCTCACACAATTAAATAGTGTGTAAAGCAAAGATCCCAACCCCAGCATTACCCAGTTGAGCAGCACGTTTACTTTAATGTAGTGAACCGTTTCCTGGTCATTGCATCCAACAGTGATAGGAGTGTTTTTAATAGGGCCTAATGAATAAGCACCCTCCTGCCACTGTCGGATGCCTAATGATTAGCCAAACTTGAGCACTCTGTTACAATGTAACACTGAGCAGTAGATCTCTCCATATGGCTGAGATGACAGGAAGATAAAGGAGATGAGAAGTACACTGCCCAAGATGAGTTTCCTCCTTCCCTGCTTTCAGTAGATGTAGGTTTACTTACATGTGTATCTCGCTACCTCTGCCTCCCCTTTTTGTATGTATATATATATATATATATATATATTGTAAGACGGGGTATAGAAATGAGGACTCCAGACAGGCTGATACTTGGTAAAGAAGTGTCTTTTAATGGTAGCAGAGACTGCACCTTAGCATACGTGAGGTTAGGCCTGGATACACACAGGCACATAACAGAAAATAAACAAATAAACATAAAAGTAATTTCCCAACACTCCTTGTGCTAATGTCTGTGGATCTTCCAGGTCCTGGCACCCTAATGCTAACCACCACCCCTGGCCTATCGCCTGGCCAGTTTGTCCAGCATCAGGAGCAAGGAGCATCAGGTGTGTGAGAGTTTTAAACCCTTCCTGTGCTGCTGACAGCCTGATGGCTCTGAGCGACCTGGAAAACATGGAATTCTATATTTCCAGTTTGAGCTGTGCAGCCCGGAAAACCCAGAATTCCAAACTTCTATTGCAGGTGCAGAATGTGCCAATCTTATTTTCCTCTCCCTTGGAGGGAGCTGATCCCACCAGAATGTGGGCAATTTAGGTGAGAGACCACCCCTCTCACCACAGTATGTATGTACAGTATATATGTATGTATGTATGTATGTACAGTATATATATACAGAATGGAACCGAGTAGAACCGAATCCGCTCACCCCTAGTATGTATATATGTGCACTTCTCTCTCCCTTTTGTGTATTTGCCCCAATGTCTGTTTTCCCTCTTCCACCACATTTTTGTGATAATGTCCTTTTCTTTCTCCCCTTTATATGTTTGTTTCTGTTTCTCCTTCCATTCCATCTTTCATCCCATCTTAATTCTTTCTCTAAGTTTGACAGACTAGAAGCTCATCTTGTTATGATTGTTTTCCTTATATTAGAACTGTATCTACTGCCAATATGTCTACAATAGGGATCAGCACTCCATTTTATTTACAGCTGTCCATCTGCACCCTAGGCACACACAAACCAGCTTCCAGTAGCCTAGAAAACCATTTAAAAAATATAAAGTGTATTTTTAGTTAAATTAATCTGTTACCAGAGGAGTAGCGTGGAACCATGGCTCCCGGAGAAAGTGTATGTCATAGCGCCCCCCCCCACACACACACACACACACCTTCCCCGTACTGAACTGTGAAAGTCGGGTATGGCCAGCCTGTGGGGGAATTCTGAAGTGAAGAGAAAAACAAAGCAGCAAATGGTGGCAGTATCACCCTCAAACTCATACCTTAAAATTTAAGTTTAGGATTGTACCTCAGATGTGTCACTTTTAAGTCCATTGAAGCACAATGAATGAATGAGGAGAGAAGGAGGGAGGGGATCAGAGAGAACATGCCAATCAATCAGAGAGGGGTGGTGACAGAAGCCAATAAGAAAGGAGTGGAAAGGGGCAAAGAGCCGTTCCTA
Source organism: Taudactylus pleione (assembly GCA_031769625.1). NCBI lineage: Eukaryota > Metazoa > Chordata > Amphibia > Anura > Myobatrachidae > Taudactylus > Taudactylus pleione. Next base: position 15,397,363 of record JAUIMM010000178.1, read on the forward strand.
TGGTAGATAGGGGATGGAATTAAAGAGGTGAGAAGTGAATGTAATCAATCTGACAGGAAAGGGGAGGTGACGGAAGATGATTACAGAGGAGGGAGGGCTGGAGGGGAGACAATCTGGGTAGCTTGAGGGAGCATGAAATGTAGAAACGGATCTCAGATCAGTAACTTATTTAGGATATAGAGCAAACAAACCGAGATAAAACTAACAGGCGGCCATCATACTGTGCAGCGCCCCATGAATTCTGCAAGCCTGAATGGTGCCCTCTGTCCATTTTGGCGCCCGGAGCTCATGCTCCACTGGAACCACCCTCGCTACTCCCCTGTCTGTTACTACCATCCTGAGATGGTGATAACAGAACAGGTCTTGGGATGCTAAAAGTACCACTACGAAACTTATTTAATAGTCTCCCCATGCCCCCTGGGGGAATCCTGCTTTTGCCCCTGACCCCTACCACACAGAAGTGATTAAGCTCTGAAGTTCACACATAATGCTTTCTAGGATAGTAGGGGGTCTAATTTGGGTGTCAACTTTGAACATTTATCCACCCTCTCCCCAAAGAAATTGTTAAGGTGGTTTTATCCATTAATAAACTTAAACTTGATACACAATATATAATATTGCTATGTAAATGTCTGGGAAAACAAAATAATAAAAAGGCCCTTCAGGCCTGCTGCTAAAAATTCACCTCCCCACCCCTGAAGGTGAAAATATTCTTTAATCTGTGAAAAGCTATAGTCAGGGGCCATTTGGTATGTGTATATACAAGTATTGTTACAGTGTAATCATGTACTGTATGTTATTGGTGTATAGACAGTAAATAGCTTTTAGTGATGCTTAACACATATTTATTTATTTGTTTACTGATGTTTTCTGAAGATTATGTCCAGCCTATACTTCAACAGTATTCCTAGTAAAACCACCACATCCGCTTTTCATGTAAGTTACTGTAAAGTATTCATACTAATAACCATGAATGTTTAATTCTGTGTGCTGAGCTGGAATACTAAACACAGAAACAATTCCTGTCCTCCTTTATCCTCTCACATGCTGACATGCCATTTGGGAAGCCTAACAAGCACTGCTCCTTTGAGAATCCCTCTGAATCTTTGTCACTAAAAAGAGGAAATAAATGGTACATCATTGAAATGGCCTCTATTCGGGTTATACTTAATTTCCCTTATTATGAACTATGTGTATGACAGATCCTAAATAAATTAAAAGAGAAAGTAATTTATAGCTTGGATTTGTCATGGGACATCACTCTATGCTGATAAGAAAGCACTAGTAATTGGAGCATCATCTATAACAAGCAATGAGCTAGTAATGTGAATAATATAATGAGTAAGATGCAGATCTTTTCTTTGACATGGTCTCATGGGGCCATTTACTCCTGGCTCTAGATGAGCAAAGATTCTTGTGTAGGTATTAATATGCCATATCTGTCCTTTTAGGCCTAATTGGCTTTTCTATTGTATGTACTGTATTTACTCACTATTCTAATTAATTATTCAAATGTTTTTTCTAATAGAAAGTAGCTATAATATGGAATATTTATTACTTACCTTCATGATTTTTTTTTTGTGTTGATTATGGGCCTGATTCACTACCGATCGCAACTGTCATTACGCACGCAATTGGCTGATTGTTGTGTTCTGCGCTTGCATTGCAATGTGCGTGCACGAAGACTCCACTGCAATTGGTAATGCGATCACAGTGACTATGCAGACTCATCACAGTGATTGACAGGAAATTACTATTTGGGGGTGGTCACGGGGGGGGTTGGTCGGGGAAACGCAGGTGGGTCAGTGCATTTGAACGCCATTACAGGGGCATGCATAAATTAGCCAACGCGATGCCATACGCAGCTTGGCCTTTCACTGTGTGCGCTGAGTTTCTCAATTTCTGAGTAAGGTCAGACTTTGTGCAAGTGTGCGTGAGGCTCCGATGTTACCGATGGTTTCGCAGTCTTGCTAAGTATGACGGATGTTTGTGTAAGGTAAAGTGGGCGTCCTTATGTTAGGCTGCAACGGCATTGTGATTGCAATCATTAATATATTTTTACAGTGAAAGTGCGTGCGATTACGGAGCTGCGATCGCAATAGCGATCCTTACTGAATCAGGCCTTATGTTGTCTAGCATGTGTCTATCTTTCTATGTATCTATATATTTATTTGTTGTTTTCATTATTCATCTCCTTCATTCCGATTGGTCCTCATTTTAAAAAGGACAGTGATAGAACAACCTGTAGCCACATAGATCATTGGAATATAAACAGTAACCTTATATAATGATGCTGATCTTGTGGAGGGCAGTTATTTTTCCACTTGTTACGAGTGAGTGAGTGAGTGAGTGAGTGAGTGAGTGAGTGAGTGAGTGAGTGATTGAGTGAGGACATGTTAGATATACACTAGGGGTGTGCACCGGCCACTTTTCGTGTTTTGTGTTTTGGTTTTGGATCTGGATCTTTCTTCGTGTTTTGGATCTGGATTGGTTTTGCCAAAACCACCCTTCCGTGTTTTGGGTTCTGGGTTTTGTGTTTTGGATCTGTATTTTTTTGAAAAAAAGCATAAAAACAGCTAAAATCACAGAATTTGTATGTTTTTCTGCTCCTATGCTATTATTAACCTCAATAACCTTAATTTCCACTCATTTCCAGTCTATTCTGAATACCTCACACCTCACAATAGTGTTTTTATGTCCAAAAGGTTGCACCGAGGTAGCTGGATGACTATGCTAAGCGACACGAGTGGGCGGCACAAACACGTGACCCATCTAGGCGTGAAACTGCAGTGGCAGACAGGATGGCATTGAAAAACTAGGCCCCAAACTGTACATAATGCAAAGAAAAAAAAGAGGTGCAAGATGGAATTGTCCTTGGTATATGTTGTATAAACAGGACATGCACACTTTAACAAACCAATCATTTCAGCGCCAGGGTCTGCCACACAACTGTGGCTGAAATGATTGGTTCGTTTGGGCCCCCACAAAACAAGCTGGCAATTAATCTGTCCCTGCACAAACTGGCTCTACGGAGGCAAGAAGTCGTCCTCATCCTCCTCATCCACAGATTCCTCACCCTCTTCAGTGTTATGTACATCCTCATCCTCACAGAGTATTAATTCGTCCCTGCTGGAACCACAGGTCCCTCTGTACGTTCTGGAGGCTGGTCTCCCTGGAAGAGTTGATCATTCATTTTATGAACATCATCTTCTCCACATTTTGTGGAAGCAACCTCCTACGCCTTTCGCTAACAAGGTTCCCGGCTGCACTAAACACTCTTTCGGAGTACACACTGGAGGGGGGGCAACTCAGGTAAAATAGAGCCAGTTTGTACAGGGACCTCCAAATTGCTTCTTTTTCCTGCCAGTACAGGTACGGACTGTCTGACATGCCTACTTGGATGCTGTCACCGATGTAATCCTTTAACAGACAGACGCACGCTTGTCGCTGCTGCTTTGAGGATTCAAGTGCGGCTACAGCCCACACAATTCACAAAGACAGAAAAAAAAAAAGAATATTTTTATTGTTTGTGGAGCACACTTTGAGGGTTACACCACCCTTTAACAGACAGACGCACGCTTGTCGCTGCTGCTTTAAGGATGCAGGTGCGGCTACAGCCCACACATTTCACAAAGACAGAAAAAAAAAGAATATTTTAATTGTTTGTGTAGCACACTTTGAGGGTGCCACCACCCTTTAACAGACAGACGCACGCTTGTCGCTGCTGCTTTAAGGATGCAGGTGCGGCTACAGCCCACACAATTCACAAAGACAGAAAAAAGAAGAATATTTTTATTGTTTGTGTAGCACACTTTGAGGGTGTCACCACCCTTTAACAGACAGACGCACGCTTGTCGCTGCTGCTTTGAGGATGCAAGTGCGGCTACATCGCACACAAGTCACAAACACATAAAAAAAATAGTTTTTTATTTTTTGGAGCACTTTGAGAGTTACACCACCCTTTAACAGACAGACGCACGCTTGTCGCTGCTGCTTTAAGGATGCAGGTGCGGCTACAGCCCACACATTTCACAAAGACCGAAAAAAAAGAACAATATTTTAATTGTTTGTGTAGAACAATTTGAGGGTGTCACCACCCTTTAACAGACAGACGCACGCTTGTCGCTGCTGCTTTAAGGATGCAGGTGCGGCTACAGCCCACACAATTCACATAGACAGATAAAAGAAGAAGAATATTTTTATTGTTTGTGTAGCACACTTTGAGGGTGTCACCACCCTTTAACAGACAGACGCACGCTTGTCGCTGCTGCTTTAAGGATGCAGGTGCGGCTACAGCCCACACATTTCACAAAGACCGAAAAAAAAGAACAATATTTTAATTGTTTGTGTAGCACACTTTGAGGGTGTCACCACCCTTTAACAGACAGACGCACGCTTGTCGCTGCTGCTTTAAGGATGCAGGTGCGGCTACAGCCCACACATTTCACAAAGACAGAAAAAAAAAGAACAATATTTTAATTGTTTGTGTAGCACACTTTGAGGGTGTCACCACCCTTTAACAGACAGACGCACGCTTGTTGCTGCTGCTTTGAGGATGCAGGTGGAATCTAGACGGGATTTGGAACCGAGGACACACTACCTCCATCAATTGTCTAAATCCCACTGCACTAATGTCGGATACCGGACGCACGTCTAACACCAACATAGCAGTCAAGGCCTCAGTTATACGTTTTGCTTCAGGATGACTGCTGTCGTACTTCATCCTCATCGCTAGGGACTGTTGGAGGGTCAATTGTTTAGTAAAAGTAGTGATGTTCCTACTTCCTCTCTGGGATGATGAACAACTCCCAGCAGCAGCAACAGCACTAGTAGGAAGTGGTTCTTGATCTTTCCCTATTTTATTTTTATCAGAGAAAGTTTGGTCCTCCATTTATGTTATATTGATATATATACGTGCGGATAAAGCGCACACAAACACAGAAAATATTTTTTTATTTTTGCTGGAGAGTAGTGCACTTTGTGGGTTACACCACCCTTTAAGAAATGAGCCAGCCGGCTCTTTACTTATGGGACACAGGCGCACGCTTGGCGCTGCTCCTTTGTTGATGCACGTGCAGCCACAGTGCACACAAGTCACAAACACAGAAAATATATATTTTTTGGGTTTGGAGTGTACTTTGGGGGTTACAGAACCCTTTAACGGTCAAGCCAGCCGGCCCTTTACTTATGACACAGGCGCACGCTTGGCACTACTTTGTTGATGCACGTGCGGCTACTGCGCACACAATTCACAAACACAGAAAATAATTTTTTTTTGGTTTGGACTGGAGTGTACTTTCAGGGGTTACAGCACCCTTTAACGGTCAAGCCAGCCGGCCCTTTACTTATGACACAGGCGCACGCTTGGCACTACTTTGTTGATGCACGTGCGGCTACTGCGCACACAATTCACAAACACAGAAAATAATTTTTTTTTGGTTTGGACTGGAGTGTACTTTCGGGGGTTACAGCACCCTTTAACGGTCAAGCCAGCCGGCCCTTTACTTATGACACAGGCGCACGCTTGGCACTACTTTGTTGATGCACGTGCGGCTACTGCGCACACAATTCACAAACACAGAAAATAATTTTTTTTTAGGTTTGGACTGGAGTGTACTTTCGGGGGTTACAGCACCCTTAACGGTCAAGCCAGCCGGCCCTTTACTTATGACACAGGCGCACGCTTGGCACTACTTTGTTGATGCACGTGCGGCTACTGCGCACACAATTCACAAACACAGAAAATAATTTTTTTTTTGGTTTGGACTGGAGTGTACTTTCGGGGGTTACAGCACCCTTAACGGTCAAGCCAGCCGGCCCTTTACTTATGACACAGGCGCACGCTTGGCACTACTTTGTTGATGCACGTGCGGCTACTGCGCACACAATTCACAAACACAGAAAATATATTATTTTTTTAGCACTTGGGGGGAGCACCCCTGATGGACAGAGCACCCCCTGGACAACACTACAGCACCCCTTTAGGACTGGGACACTGCACAGGACTTTGGAACTGACTGCACAACACAGTCCAGCCAGCCCCTATGGACTTTGAAGTAGTGGACACAGCCCCTATTAACAACAGCAGCACAGCACAACACAGCCAGCCCCTATGGACTTTGAAGTAGTGGACAACAGCAGCACTACACTACACTACACTACACAGCACTAACTCCCACCCTCCCTCTTCACTGTCCACAGCCGAGTGAGAAAATGGCGCCGACGCGGGTACCTTATATAGGATCCAAAACCCGCGAGACTCGGAAGGCGGGATGATGACGTTTTGCCTCGATGTCAGATCCGAGTCAGGCGGGAAAAGTCGAGCCTGACTCGGATCGGACTCGGATCGGGGGGGCTCGGGGGGGGTTCGGATTTCAGAAATCCGAACCCGCTCACCCCTAATATACACATGCCTTTCAAAAAGTAATTGACAGTGCAGTTTGTGGCAAAATCATATGTATAGACTGTGCTATTTTCTTTTAATGCAGAAATGCAGGTACTGTACCTTTCTGCTGTAATATGGATGCAATTCAGAGGAAGATTGAATAAGACCAAATCAAGTTGTGACATTCTGCAATATATAGAGCACAGTGTAACCTTGGGCGCCTTAACACTCAGCAGCTGATCGGTTATAAATGGTTATATCCAAAAGTAACCCATCAAAATGAAAAGAACGGTAATTGTAATAACCAATTGGCGCTAGTGTCAAACACTCTAAACCAAACGATGTAGAATAATTCCCTTAATTCTTTATCTTTATATCATAAGTGGTCTGTTTTCCTTCCAGACGTATAGTTCATGTAAGATATGGAATCAGACATAAAACCATGGTGTAATAAGGTTAACACATTTATTTCTTCTAAAATATGGAACCTCATATTTTAGAAGAAATAAATGTGTTAACCTTATTACACTAAGGTTTTATGTCTGATTTTATGTCTTACATGAATTATATGTCTGGAAGGAAAACAGACCACATATGATATAAAGATAAAGAATTAAGGGAATTATTCTACATCGTTTTGTTTAGAGTATATGACACTAGCGCCGATTGGTTATTACAATTACCGTTCTTTTCAAGTTGTGACATTCATCTACTGTAAATAGAAATGTCACCACCTTTGTGGTGTCCCACTGGTAAGCAAACAGCATGTGTGGTACAGGTGTACGCTGGTGACAATTCCTGATTCAGTCCACGGCCTAGTACCCACAAATGAGTCTGCAAATTGCTATGCAAAGTGTACTCATGGACCAATGAAGGCCATGGCCGCCAGTAAGTACTTGCTGGATACAGACTTTCTGGAAGATTTCTGGATCCTCTTATTTTGCGCACACCACAACAGAGAGGCAGGTTGTCCACAAACTCCCAGATACAGTAACTGACAACGTTTTAGTTACAAAGTTTATTATACCTGGTTTTGAGACTACAGGTTGCGCAAAGAATAAAATGTAATGTTAGCAATTCAGGTAGGAAACGCAATTATTATAACAAAATTCAAACAAAGCTCTCTCAGCACTATTACATTAAACTTTAGTTTCCTTATCAACATTCATAGATAGTTACTGCTGGTAACAGAGAAGCCGTGACGTGGCCCAGCAGCCTCCCATGTATTTTCAAATGCATGCAACTAATATCTCTGAATTTCTATGACCATATAGTCTTCATATATTGTTGCAGGTATTATTCAGTGTGCTGAGGTACAATAGGGGGTTAAATCCCCCTCCTTTTTCTACTTAGTGTGACCCCTCCCTTTCATGCACCTGATTAGTACTGCTGGATTGATTGAGCAGCTGCCATTTTTGTTTGTTTGTTATGAGTTGCATGAAGGAGCCAGCATTAGTAGGGCATGCTGGTTCTAGTAGTGCTAGTTGGAGTTCCCAGGGGTGACTCCCAGGTAAGCTGGCTCTCAATGTGGATGCATTTATGTATGTGCCTTTATCATGAGGCCTTACATTTGCCAAAATTATATATGTGCCTTTATCATGAGGCCTTATAATTGGTATATTTTACATTTGGGGTGAGCGTTTGGGCATAGGTCCCCCGGGACTGGTCTGGGTGGGCCTCCTCAGGGCATCACCACTTAAGACACATAGTTGCTTTTCACATCACCTTTTATGTTTGTTTATTATTCATGTATTTTTTCACATATATTTTAACCTCTCATTCCACACTTAATGATTACTCACACACAGCTATACTTTACACTGCACTGTCACTCTTTTTCCATTTTCGTGTGATGCCCTGGGCTGGACGTTTTTTGGGGTGCACTGCGCCCCGGACGTGAACCACTTAGTGTTAGGGACTGCTGGTAACAGAGAAGCCGTGACGTGGCCCAGCAGCCTCCCATGTATTTGCAAATGCATGCAACTAATATCTCTGAATTTCTATGACCATATAGTCTTCATATATTGTTGCAGGTATTATTCAGTGTGCTGAGGTACAATAGGGGTTAAATCCCCCTCCTTTTTCTACTTAGTGTGACCCCTCCCTTTCATGCCCCTGATTAGTACTGCTGGATTGATTGAGCAGCTGCCATTTTTGTTTATTCATAGATAGTTGCAATGTCAGTTATCTCAGATAACAGTGCTACATGGAGAATAACATGGCCATGAGTGTAGTGGGGAAGTTGCAAATAGAGTCTTGACATGGTTGTAAATAAACTTTATTAAGAAGTTTTACAGCATAGTAGTATCACAGCATAGCAGTATCTGAACAAGCTGCACATTAATTAGCTATGTCAGCATACATTCCTGGCCAAAAGAACCTGAATGTAATTAATTTATCTCTATTATTCATTCTTACACCAAATGTCCACCTCAAAGAATGGTATAAGATAATGACAACGTGTGTTTGCACAAAGAGATGGGAACTATTAACTGCTGAATGATTTTACCTGTTTGCCCATACAAAATACCTTTACAAAATATAATTCCATAAAACAAAACATATGTAATTTCCTTCGTAGGATGGAAAGTTTGACCATTCATATTATTAAAAGCTCAATTGAGTGCTGGATTATCCCATTGAGCAGATCTGAGATGGCACATTAGGCAGAGTCACTATTTCTTCATTAAAATGTTCTAACACCTTATCGTCTTGATTCACAGAAGGACTCATTAGCATTATATATATTCCTCCTAATATTAACTTCACGTCTATTAAATCCTGATTAACTGTGCAAATCAATACCAGCATATTCAGATGGGTTGTGTATGTTTAGTTGACATTCATCATGTTCACATAATGTCATAATGTGTACATGCCGACACAGTAGCATCACTTACCTGGTATTGACTCTGGGAGCTCCAGCAATGTGGTGTCTTCTGGGTCATGCGGTCATCTGATTAAGCCATGATAAGTACGGTACCCCTATCACTAATCATTATTTCTATCCCTCCCCTCGCAGCCTAATCCTGACCCTCCCCCTAGTGGCTATCCCTAACCCTTCCCTCCTGCAATGGAACCCTAACCACTGCATTCTACCGAATGTCAACAGTTCATAATTTACATCCTGCAGCTCTCAACATATTCCATGTCAGTATTTCAATAATGTTGCCATCATAACTGCTGACGCTGACATTGCTGTGTTGACATTATGACTGGCATTTTGAATTTCGACAAGGTGACTGCTAATTCAGGCATATCAATGACAATACAGTATCAGCAGATTCAGACATATCAGCAAATTCATGTACAGTATATCAATTCATGCACAACACATGGGTAGACACCTGCACATCAGTGTTGATGTCCATAGGTTCATGTAAATCAACAATATCATCAGAATTGTCCATATCCTTGTCCTCTCCCATTTACACTTCCCTAGAAACCCAATTGTTATGGGTCTTTTCTTTCTGGCTATTTGCAATCTTTAGAAAACAGGAGAAAGTGTTTCAAAACTTTTCTTTTGTTTACAAAGTGAGAATTTTGGACAGTCCTGACCAAGGAACACGGGGGATTACAAATAAGGACAGATCTCTACCCTTAACAAGGTAGTTTCCACTATAATAGTTAAAGGGACTAGGGCAGTTGGATTAATTTGCACACCTCCATGTGTACAGCCTATACAGATAGGTTTGTCATAAGAACATTTTTCATCTGGCAGCAGACCCTGCATAATTACAGTATTTGTCAGAGCCTAAACCACCATATCCCTGACAATCTTATGCTCAATCTGAATCGTTGGAGAGGCCATAGTCAGAGTGGTGACTTCTGAAAAGAAGCAATACATCTCAGGGCAGTTAGCTTCAGTGTGCCCTCATTCCTGATTGGGCGCACAAACAGACTCCGTCAGCTCCTCTATAGTCGGCATGAGACTTGGGTTTGACTCCGTACCATGGGCCTGTTTCTGATGTGGATGGTATTACACAGCTGCAGGGAAGTGGCTGTGCAATACTGTACAACTAAAAGGAAAATGCAGCAGGAGGCATCTGTAGGAAATAGACACATCCTGCATGCATCTGTTGCGATGGTCGCAGACCCCGGCCAGTCTGTGTAACCCAAAGCTTACTCAAACTGGCTGTCAGAACTGGGCGGTTGGGTTTAGGAAGTCTGCATCTGACGACACAGACCATGGGCTTGGCACACCTACAAAATGGGGGTGACATGCCCCTATTTTGTAGAACAGACCTGGTCTCCACCCCCAAATGCTGTAGCATGTCAATCATACTGTGGCTAAGAGGTTACTGTGAGCTATCACAAAGGACCCATTCTGTACATGCGCAAACCAGGTCCTATGCATGTACAGATACCCAAACATTGGATTTGTACATCAGGTTTACATACAATTCCGAATCAGCCCATATGTAGGAACCAGACTTGCAATGACTGACCTGCCACATGATCAATGGAAATCCGTGTGGAGAAGATCCGGGAATGGCCAGCCAGGATGTACCCTATTCAGGTGCTCGTAGTTTCTTAGAGCCACATGACCACTTCTCAGCCACAGTAATCAACCTCTGCAAATCTACCTTTCGGAGCCCAAACTACAGCTCTACCATCGCTGGTGGTGGACCAACCTCCTGAGCCTGAGCTTTCTCCAACAAATGGATTGCCACATTCAGCTTCTCAATTTAGTGACTGTGAATGCCAGAGGATTACACACTTGCCAATGGACAGATATGTCTGCAGAAAGACGCGGTTCACAGACATATCGCCTGTACACACTGGTCGACGGCCAACAGATATATTGGCCAATCAATTGATCGGCCAATATATCAGCCAGTATGTACCCTGCATTAGTCTGTCGTCTAATCAGTGAACAGAGCTGTAAATGCTAATTGAGCCTCTCCTGCCCTCCTGCCATTAACGGAGCTACTCACATTGCCCAGGAATACTTAGACCATTACTGGGTAATGGCCACACGTTGTCTGAAGAGCATATGAATCATCATCCAATCTCATGTTAGGTATAATTGGAAGGTTAACTGTCACTTCTACTCCAGCCTTTAAGGATTTTACCTCTTCCTGATGCACAGCTCTCTTCCCTAAAAAGTGGCAGCAAACCATCCGACTGGTCATTGAAGTGTGCCAGCAACTGCTGCATAAGTCCTTTCATTTTGACTGTATAGGGCCTTACTTGATCCCACTTCGTTCTAACACAAACTTGTACTAGGGTAGTTTCATATAGAATCGTGATAGTCATAAATAGACACTCAGTCACAGCAGCACAGTAGTGTTCCAGTAGTAGCATGGCAGTATTACAGCATATTAGTATCACAGTATAGAAGTACTGCAGCTTAGTAGTATCACAGCATAGCAGTATCACAATTTAGCATACCACATGGAAATTCACAAGTATAGGTCCTTCCTCCATCACAAAACCAAACAATTAAACTACCATGCCTAAATAGGCCATGAATTAAACAGGTGTGAGGAAGATGTTGAGTCACCACCTGAATCCCAAGAAGTTAACCCCTTCCTCACATGGTTCAGTCTGTCTCTCTGCCACACCATGCATGTGGATTATGGAAGCTGCCAGAAAGGGATCAAAAGATCTTCCCATAGGGGCTGAAGAACTTAATACATCTGCGAGTCAGGTCATCGGTGAAATCCAACATGTTGGATTTCCCAGATTTGCTGATCCTGACCAAAATATGATCAAGATCAGCAAATCAAGGATTTTTAACATGAAGTATTTCACAGATTCCCAGATGGATTGCCGATCATCAATGGCCACCCAATGACATTTCTGACCGGTAGATTCCAGGTTGGGTTGCATCGCGGAAACAGCTGCCTGATGTATGGGGCCCTTTACTTCATCTTCAGATAATGACAGCTATTGGGGCCAAAGTCCGTTTTGTAAAGTGGCCCAGACTGCAATCCCCTTTCAGAATATTTCTGATATCTCCTCCGTTCAGCTTATAATAAATTGAAGGATACTAAAAAGATGCCTTCATTATGAAGTAGCAGTCGTTTCCACATACACGCATATCCTTATACACCTAGGCCCTCATTCAGAGCCGTACGCTCTGAGCAGAGCGCACGCTCTGAATGAGGGCCGGCCTCCATGAAAATGGAGCGTCCTCCTGGACGCTCGTATAGCTGTGGGTCACCACCCACAGGCTATACGAGCATGCATTTTGATGGCCGCGATGGTCGTGACCATCGCGACCATCGAAACTGCGAGCCGGAGCCTGCGGTTGAGGTTTTCAACCGCAAGCTCCGGAGTGATTTTGGCTCTATCAGAGCCAAAATCACTCCCACTGACATCACTAGTGATGTCAGTGGGCCGGCTTCTGACGGGAGGCGTTCCCGTGGGAACGCCCCCGTCAGGGTGGCACGCCCCCGGCATGCCTACCAAAGGGGGCGTGCTGTCAATCAACATCGACAGCATGCCCCCTTTGATCAGACACAACGAGCGAAGGACTTTCCTTCTGCTCGTCGCGTCTGGCGCATGCGCACGACGGAGCTCCCTCCGTCGTGCGCATGCTCAGTCCAGAACATCAACCCACTTGCGAGCGGACAGCCGCTCGTGAGTGGGTCTGAATCAGGCCCCTAGCCTCAATATGCCATGCAGTGCGAGATGCCTCGCAGAAGTAAGCTAGGCAGTGCAGTATAGTGACTGTTTTCTTTAAATTTACATCTTATTTGCACTGCAGATGCAGCAAAACACCACTCAGTCTGTACTAGAGATGCCGGGCCATGACCTTAACCGCACAGGAATTTGTTTTAAGTATGTACAAAGTCACAAATGAAACACAATAGAACTTAACGTGAAAAAAAGCTGTGGCCACTGCATTATAGCACTTCATATACAGCTTCAGACTCATTCACATACAATTGTACAAGTGTCACTTACTGTATCAAATGAATCAGTGCAAATCCGTGAAGCAGTGTCTTCACAATCGATTGCTTAATTTGTGTGACTGAGACAAGTATTTGAGCAATAAAGATTCTCAGCGCAAGCCGAGCCTCACAAGAAGGGCTGTTTGGCGAGACTGTGGAAATAGTGTATGAGGACACATCCGTAATTTTAACTTGATACATAGGTTCCTTAAGTTGTCTATACTGTACACTGAATGATAATCTTGCATACCGGAAAGACTGGTTTGAGCGATTATTTATCATTCAGTGTAAAGACCTGAATGACAATAACTCACAGCCTGAAAAAAAGCTGTAATATGTTCTTGCATAATTTTGTTTGGTTATTAAACCTGCCCAATACACTTGACCGTCGTTCAGCCACTTTGTTTCTGTGAATGGAGATTGCATCCATATTTTGTGCAGTATATATATTATCATCCCATTGCTCCTTCCCTCCTCTGTGTCATCTTATTAGGTGCACTATTGGCCAGCTTAGTTGTTACATAGTTGTATGTATATGTTTTCATACACAAGAGTACCATGGATGGTGTAATGTCAAATCCTGCATGACGTAGTTAGAGAAATAGTGATTATATGAGTGCATGCTTACTCATAGATAGATCGTGATGTCTGTGGGGCTGCCCCCAAATGGCAGGCGTTCCTTCGGGAACGCCTCCGTTTGGACAACAACCCCACCTCCCCAAGCCGCCTATCAAACGGGGCGAGCTGTCTATCAACATCGACAGCCGCCCCTTTTGGATGCGAGCGCCGGAGCGAGTGATTTCTCACTCGCTCCGGGGCTCACAGCGCGTGCGCACTGCCCAGCCATTGACCTACTTGCGAGCGCTAAGCCCACGCGAGTGGGTCTGAATCAGGCCCAAAGTCCTTCAAAAGTGAATAGAAAAGCGTACAAAACTTGTAAAGAAAAGCTAGAAGATAAATATAAAACCTAAAAAGTAAGACCTTTTTTGGATGTGTAGATATTTATAGTGGAACGTGCCATTGTGGTTCATTTTATACATATTCTTTCTGTCTTGGGAGGGGTTTTGTGAAGACTCCTTATTTTGTTTTCAAGGGCTGATGCCCACTAATTGCACAGGTTTTTAAATTATTTTGTATTTGAATCCATGAACCGTAATAACATAATCATCCACCATCGAGTGTGCGCATGACCAGCCTCTAAGGGCTTTTTGAATAAAAAAACCCTTAGTGAAATCTTTACTCCCTGCCAATTGCATAAAGAAAGAAATGCCGGCAAGTCTCTGGGTAACATAAGCCCGCGACCTGCCATCACCAGACTCCACACGAAATCCAGCATGAGGCCATGCTGCGAAGTACTTGCTGATCTCCGACCCTGCAAGAAGGATTCCCACTGGTGCCACAAAGCTTGATATGCAGTCAAGATCTGAAGGGCCACAGACCAATGTGCGAGATCCTCCATGCCAGCTCGATAATCTGCCAACAATGAGACGGACAAGGGTCACCCAGCAAAGCAGCTGAAGGGGCCAAGGCCCTGCACCTAACCCAATCCTGTCTAGACAGTGCATCAGCAATAGCATTGTCAGCCCCAGGCACATGATGGGCAGTAAAATTAATGTTCATCTGTAAGGTGCGCAGCACCCAGCAGGTTAAGAGCCACATCACCGGCAGACACGAGGATTGTTGGTTGTTTGCCTGCATAACTCCAAGGTTATCATACCAGAACACCACAGACTGATCGCACAACTGCAAACCCCGTAGTTCAAGAGCCACAATGATGGGAAAGAGTTCAAGGAGGAGCAAGTTTGTGGTCAAGACTTACCGCACCCACACCTCCAGCCATTCGGTGAAGCACCAAGACCCATTCAAAAAGGCCCCAAACCCAGATGAGCCGGCAGCATCGGTGAAGCGCTGAAGGCAAGCATTCGGTTGTGGAACTGAAGGCCAAATGCGCACCCCATTGAGATCCAACAGAAAGGCCTCCCAAACTGCCAGATCCAGTTTTACCTCTGCAGACAGATGCAAAAAATGATGAGGTAGTCAAAAAACCCCTAACGCACGCTGTAACTTACGGCAAAAGACCCTCCCCATAGGGATAACCTTACAAACAAAGGGCCTGATTCAGACCCACTCGTGAGCGGCTGTCCGCTCGCAAGTGGGTCGATGTTATGGACTGAGCATGCGCACGACGGAGGGAGCTCCGTCGTGCGCATGCGCCAGACGTGACGAGCGAAGGAAAGTCCTTCGCTCGTTGTGTCCAATCAAAGGGGGCGTGCTGTCAATGTTGATTGACAGCACGCCCCCTTTGGTGGGCGTGCCGGGGGCGTGCCTCACTGACGGGGGCGTTCCCACGGGAACGCCTCCCGTCAGAAGCCGGCTCACTGACATCACTAGTGATGTCAGTGGGAGTGATTTTGGCTCTGATAGAGCCAAAATCACTCCGGAGCTTGCGGTTGAAAACCTCAACTGCAGGCTCCGGCTCGCAATTTCGATGGTCGCGATGGTCTCGACAATCGCGGCCATCACAATGCACGCTCGTATAGCCTGTGGGTGGTCACCCACAGCTATACGAGCGTCCAGGAGGACGCTCCATGAAAATGGAGCCCGGCCCTCATTCAGAGCGTGCGCTCTGCTCAGAGCGTACGGCTCTGAATGAGGGCCAAAATTCCGCAAACCCAGCAAGGATTGACCCTGTCTGAGGATGACCTTTCCTAATGCTAGCGCAAGAAGGATGGCATCCTACAAATGCTGAACTTTGTCCAGAGATAGACAACAACAGCCCATGGAATTATCGATCTCAATACCCAAGAAGACTAAACAAGTCTTGTCATACGCAACTTGAACACCAAATTCAATGAAGAGAGCTTGCAGCAAAAAGAGGAGGCGAGTGCAAACATCGGAACCGGAGGGTCCCACATATAAAAAGTCATCTAAGTAGTGAGCAACACCCACTTCACCAGAGCCAATGGTCACGCACCAATGGAGGAAAGAACTAAAGCACTCAAAGAAGGTACAGGATGCCGCGCAACCCATCGGGAGACATTTGTCCAAATAATATCCATCCGACAGCCTAAAACCCATGAAACGGAAGGAATCTGGATGCAAGGGTAAAAGCCGAAATGCAGATTCGATATCCACTTTGGCTAAAAGTGAGCCTGTACCGGAAGTGCAAACAAGATCGAAAGCCGCGTCAAAGGACTGATAGCGCACGCAACATACTTCATGCACAATGTGATTGTTGAACAATTTTCCGGAGGGGTGGGACAAGTGCTGTATAAGCCGGTAACTACCCGGGGTTTTCTTGTAAACAACCCCCACAGGGGAAAGAATTAGGCCCAGCACAGGAGGCTCATCAAAAGTCCCAAACATGCACCCCAGACCAACCTCCTTTATCACCTTATCCTTAACAATTTGCAGGAGATCATAGGCAGAACGGAGATTCCTGGGAAACCCTGAACTCACTGACTATGCAAAAATTCGGCATCATCCCGTAAAGTATATCATTCATACCACCTGGACATGGCATCCAAATGTATTGAGGACAATGCTTTACCTAGAGGGTCTGGAGGCAACACGCTTGGGGGTGGGCACTGGAACAGCTGCTGGGGATCCTCCGCTCTTTCTGGGGCAATCCTTACTGGGGTGAGCTGTGTTGCAATGGATACAGATGTGACAAAAGCAACAATGGCCAGCCATCGTGCAGTTGCTGTGGTTTAAGGCGAAGCACTTCCCCTGAGGATGACCAGGTATCCTCGTGGGCAATGGGGACGTGGACTGCACCTGACAACCCTGGGTAGGTTCAAACGCTTCCTGGGCGGGTTGAGAAACCTCCATCCAGACTTCAACATCTTTACAACTCAGATCTAAATTAATGACCCTATCCTGTTTCCTGCTAAACTCTTTGTCATATTGACACCAGGCCGAACCCCGAGAAGACTGGAAATAACCGTGTATCAAGTGGAGATAACTAATAACATTAAGGTATTTGAACGTTCTAGTCTTCAAGTACAAGCTAGAAAAAACACAAAAACTGGAGAGGCAATTGGTATAGGACTTATAAGCCTCCACCCCAATGCCTCCTTTCTTTTTCACCACAGTAGACTCCTTTTTGGCTTTCGCAGTGAGTGTGAACATGTCCACATAGCGACCCTTGCGAATGCGTTTCTTAACACGAGTGCATAAGCCCCGCCTGACTTCCATATTGGAGCAGTGCACTACATCAGATGGACCAGGCCCACCCTCCAAGCTAGTACTACTCCCTGAGGACCAATCACTAGAATGACAAAGTCTCTGTGCACGACGACGCCGTGATCACCTAGATCATCTGCACCGGGCCCTGTGAGAGTAGAGGATGAGGAACTGGAAGAAGAACTAACATCAGAGGAACTATTGCATTCACCAGAAGGCACACCAACCACGTTCCGGAGACCACAATCTGCGATGACGCCAACCCCGGGGGTTGAAGGGAGCATGAGGGGTGATGAAGGGAGCGTTGACCATACTGTCAGCTGAAACAGAAGATACAGAGGCAGAATCATGCTAATCCACATTGGCGGCGACATTACCTGTATTCACTACTGGGGCAACAGAAACAGCAGAAGAAGGCAGGGCTGTGAGAGAGAAGACGCACATATTCCCTAACTGCTGTAGAGGGGACCTAACTGCGCCCGTATATTGTATGCCGCAGGCACAGACGAGGACACTCCAGACTACCCCGCACCCCCAGACTGCGAAGACAACAGGGGTGTAAGAGCACCCACCATTGCCACTAGCAGCCCCACAATAGACGCAGTGGAATTGGTATGAAATACCGCCGGCCGCATGGAGCAGAGTGCGACGCAGTGGAAGCCCAACAGCGCTGGAAATCCCGATCATGGATAGGTAAGTATCCAGTAACCTAATCCCCCTAACCCTAACCCTCCTTAGGGGTGCCTAACCCTAACTTCCCCCCCAAGTGCCTAACCCTAATAGCCCCTCTAAGTGCCTAACCCTAATCCCCCATCTAAGTGCCTAACCCTAACCACCCCCTTCCCCGCTGCCTAACCCTAAGTCCCCCAGGGGGGTGCCTAACCCTAAGTCCCCCCCGGGAGTGCCTAACCCTAACCCTCCCTCCCCCTAGCCTAACCCTAAGTCCCCCCCGGGAGCCCTAAACCTAACCCTCCCCCCCCGCGGCTGTCCGCTCGCGGCGCCCGGCATCACTACGATCGTGATGCTGGGCGCCGGTCTCCCGGCGTCGGGGAAATGCGTGCGTCTAGACGCCCAGCATTTCACCCTTGCCGGAATAAGACAGTTGGGAAGCCGGCTGCCGGTATTTAGGCAGTCCGCTTCCCGATTGCCTCCCGCCCCAGTATCCAGGGTGGCAGCACCAGCATGGCCAGTCTGGCCAGCTATGACTATATTAGAACTACCAGAGGGGGAACAGGGGGCCCCATAGCAGTGAGCAGACTTTGCTGCACTTGATTCCCCCCCGGACCAGGAATATGGCCACTCGCACCTCCCCCCGGACCGAGAAGATGGCCACTGGCTCTGCCCCCCCATCACTATGGAGTGAGCCAGCACCATGACAGGCTCCAGATCCCCCAGCCGATTAGATCCCCAGAGTGGGACTCAGTCTGGACAAGAGGAACTGACGCCGAGTTAAGGGTGCACCGTGCGTGCCCGCGAGGGATTGAGCGGTGATTACAGCACCCGGACTGTTGGGCAGTGACAAGGGGAGCAGGGGACAGTGGCACTAACGGGGAGGACATGACATGAGCCCCGGCAGCATCAGCCAGCTGGGCGGGGACAGAATGGGCACGCTGGGGGTGAGGCATGTATATGAAATACAACAGAGAAAGACAGAATAGACAAGGAAAGAGAAAGAGGTAGAATATGAAGGTAGGATATAGAGGTAAAGAATAAAAAAAATAGAAGTAATAAAAACACCAGAGCTCTACAACCTGCGACTGAACAGCAAGCAGATGAAATTCAAAAGAGGAAGTAAACCTTACAGACCTACCCACACTCCTACTAACCACACCCCTTAACACAACGCTCACCAATCCTTTCCTAATGCCAACCTGCCCATCATAAAACTAACACTCCCCTTCCTAACTTTATTAACCCCACGCATTCCTGCCCTCTGATCTATTCGAACCTCAGTTATCTTTCTTAATACACCGCAATGTTCTTCCTTATATTTAATATTTAATATTCATCCATCTATAAGATAGATAGATATATCTCTTATATATAGAACGCTATGTCCCCTGTCCAAACAAGTTTGTATGTATATATACAGCAAAAAGGGGTAACAGGGACAGGAAAGAGGGGATAGAGTCAGGGCAGAGGTGACAGGTACAAGACGGGTGTGAGGACAGCGGTGACAGGACAGCGGTGACAGGACAGCGGCGACAGGACCAGGACAGAAGTGACAAGGCAGGAAAGAGGGGACAGAACAAAGAGGGTAGGGTAGGACAGAGGTGAGAGGTCCAGGACAGGGGAGACAACAACAGAACAGAGACAGGCCAGTGCCAGGACTGAACCCCCCACCTTATTGGGCTCACTTGACACCTTCCCTTCCCTTAGTAAGCACACTTAACAATCATCCCCTTTTTACTGGGCACACATAGCAACCCCTCATTTAGTGGCCACACTTAGTACCCCCTCACTTCCCTAACTAGGAAAACTTAGCCCCTGGGTACACTTACCCCCCCCCAATCTGGCCACATTTGGCACCCCCCTCCCCTTCCATTACTGGGTACACTTAGCCCCCAACCCTCTCCTCCATACTGGGCACATAGAATCCCCCTCCCCCTTCCTGGACAAACTTAGAACTGCTCCACCCTTGCAAGGGGGCTTACCTCCATTAATATTTCTTTCCCGGCACCCCGAGAGCCACCGGGTGCAGCTGGCCGCATCTTCTCTGGAGTCCCACTGCCTGGCTGCCACCCTGCTATTCACACAGCACCTCTGCAGTCACTGGCACTCCAATTCCCGCCGATATGCGCCTGATGTCAAGGCCCTTCCAGCCAGGCTTCCTCTACTGCCAACAGAGGAGTGGTCACCGGTCATGTGCAGCGCAGCTGAGGAGCGGGAAGCAAAGGAGAGGGGAGGAAGGAAAGGAGGGTGAGACTGTGCGAAGAGCCTCTCAGCCAGGCTCAGCCACACTTCTCTGCAATAATCTGCCGCTGCATGTAATATAGCTTGACAGGCACAGCGGCAGCCTGCAGCATCAATGGACTCGGCAGCAGCTGCAGGGAGAGCGCCTCTCTAGTCTGGTGCCTCCCTGCAGGGCAGGTTTTCACTGGCCCTGCGGAGATGTATATAGCAGGTTTGGTGGCCACGGTGGTGACCGTTCATGCCGCCCACCCCCGCCCATAATTTCGGCACCTGAATAATCCGGCACCCGGTGATGCCTCCTGCTACATTACCATAATTGCAAGGATCACAATTGCAAAGCTGCCTGCATGTAGCTTTTCAATTGCGATCCTTGCTGAATCAAGCCCTGTATCTTTGTAATACCACAGGCTGTATACCCAAACTCATTGACATTGCAAAAGCTGTTTATGATGTAAATCAATGAAGCCAATTAAATATCAGCCTACATTTTGTATCTAAAGGAGCAAAAATATATGTCCGTTAATGCTTTTTTAATGGCACTAAGACTTTAGGTCTTAGTGACTAATCCTGATCTGTATTCCCAGTAAGGATTGCTGTGAAGCTACATTATGTTTTTCCAAGAATTTCTACTGGATGTTTGTTAAGGTTATTCAAAAATCTAATTCTGGACAAAAAAAGATTGATCAAGAGATAAAGTAGATGTTAAACATGAAATATTCTACCAGGTTATGGATCACTGAGGTAAAATAAAATATTTTAATCATACACATTTTACTACTAGAGCCATTATTGACCATAAAATATTCAGTATAGCTAATTATTCTTTACAATCTAAATGTTTTACTGTTAGGATGATGGTTGTAAATTATATTTCTCCATGAATTAAAATATTAAAAATATTTGGCAGAATCATTTTCATATATGAAACTTAGGTAAACTGGTGGTAAATACAATTTTCAGCTAGAAATAAAGCCTTACCTAACAGTATATGAACAAGCAGTGATTACGGACAGTACTGGTGGCTGAGTGATATCACAAAGCATGACAGAAAAGGGGGAGGGGGAAAAAGGAGGGATAGAAGGGGGAGAGTCACCGCACCAATCCAATTCAATCTGAGTGAGTTGGATAAAGATAATAAGCTATAACCACCTCAGATAAATATTGTGGTTACAATTCCACTAGTGACTGGGGGTGGTTGGGCTACTCAGAGTCATTTCTGAAGGAACAAAAAAGGGGGTGTCAGTTCTGAAAGAACTTCAACCACAGGACTCTATAGGAGTGCACTCTTATAGCTTTGCAAAAGTAAAACATAACTTTTATTAGTATTAATAAGGCGAAAAAGACTTACACAGATATCAAGATATCTGACTAAAAGGGTGAATATAAGAGTGAGTAGACAATCTTGGTTATAATAACTTAGATGAGGAAGGTGAAATATAGAAAATACATATACTAAACAGTACAACATGAAACATGTATGACAATCATAAAAAACACCAGGTTCAAGATGTTAACTGATTGTATCCAATGATATGTCAAGTGACAACCGTAAGTATAAACAGCCAGCTAGGGTAGTGACAGAGAAGAAATAAATAAACCGTAAAGTAGGGGCTGTCAGATCTGCACTAGGTTCTGCTGCTCCTTTCACACTAAATAGTGGGGGAAACGGAGTGAGAGATCTGCTAGTGCGGTAACCCCTAGAAACAGTAGTCAGCAATGGTCCACATCATCAACCCTAATGTCTACTATCGATTGTCTTGCCAAAAAAGGCATTGGACAACAAATGAGAGGATTAAAAGGTTGGTATGAGAACCACTGGGAAAATATACAGTAGATAAAGTACATAAAAGTAATATCAAATTGCTCTAAACTACTGTAGGTATTAGATGAATTGCCTCAAGTGAGGGTAACTGACTTAATAAATACAATTATCAATCATAACAATGTATGATCCTAGTACAGGAATATGGTAATTAAGCATCATCATACAGTAAGAATAGAGTTTACAGAAATATATAGAAAAGTGGTGATAGAAGGTTCTGCACATAGGCTCTGCTGCTCAATCTCATACAAAATTGTAGAGGAGTGAGAGATCTGCTAGTGCAGTAATCCCCAGAAACAGCAGTCAAACAGTGGTCCCCGTAATCAACCCCAATTTCTGCTGTTGGTTGTGTTGCCAAGAGGTATAGGACAACAAATGAGAGAACCTTTAGGTTGGTATGAGAGCCACAGGAGCGGATCCCAGGTGTCCCGTGACTGCGCAGTATGGGACACCTCAACACCAAGTCTCATTGTATCATTATCTATTATTAATGTGTTTGTGATATAGTGTGGCAGGGTTTCTGTAAGTGTAAACCCTATTTTTACTGCATGATGATGCTTAATTACCATATTCCTGTACTAGGATCATACATTGTTATGATTGATAATTGTATTTATTAAATCAGTTACCCTCACTTGAGGCAATTCATTTAATACCTAGTTTACAGCAATTTGAGATTACTGTTATGTACTTTATCTATATTTTCCCAGTGGTTTTCATACCAACCTATTAATCCTCTCATTTGTTGTCTGATGCCTTTTTTGGCAAGACAATCGATAGTAAAAATTAGGGTTGATGACGTGGCCCATTGCTGACTACTGTTTCTAGGGGTTACCGCACTAGCAGATCTCTCACTCTGTTTCCCCCACTATTTAGTGTGAAAGGAGCAGCAGAACCTAGTGCAGATCTGACAGCCCCTACTATACTGTTTATTTATTTCTTCTCTGTCGCTACCCTAGCTGGGTGTTTATACTTACGGTTGTCACTTGACAATATCATTGGATACAATCAGTTAACATCTTGGACCAGGTGTTTTTTATGATTGTCATACATGTTTCATGTTGTATTGTTTAGTATATGTATTTTTCTTTATTTCGCCCTCTTCATCTAGGTTATTATAATCAAGATGACTAGCCATAATGTAAACATTAATATTTAGACATATAACACATACATAAATAGCAACAAATGCTGCATATAAAAATACATACAACCAATAAAACAACTATAAACTACCTATCTGCAGATAATGTGTGCAACCATAAACATCTTATAACAACTTAACTAAAATAAAGAGACAGACCAAGTATATGCGATAAAAATAAATGGTCAGCTTTATTTATTTTACGACATAGTATGGTGGAATAAGAAAGAACGGCAAGTCATCTGACGCCCCACTTGACTTAAGCAAGGATGTAATGCACTCACTGAAAAGGGCCACTACCCCAATTCAAGTGTCAAAGTGATGTAAAACTTGCAAGGGCTGATATCCCTCTCTGGCAAGTTAGACGGTATCCAGCCCCCATCCCAATGCACTATTATTAGTCCACTCCCACGAGAGGTGTCGCTGACCCCAGTAGAGTAAAATCAGTCTAACCAGTGCATTGAAGGGGGGCGCACCACCAATCACTGCTGCAAGGTGAACACTTTATATAGACTGCCGTTCTTTCTCGCCACACATGTTCCCAATGGAAACATGCCCTCCACCATACCACCTAACAAACTAAACTTCTCAACACTAAACATATACTTTCAAGAAATAAAAATTGCCCCTCCTCCGTGAGGTGAACCCCATCACTACGAAAAAGATGGGCATCTTGTACCCTAATTAGAGGGTGATGCACGACCAAACCTCCCATTTTCAAAACTCTCAAGGCCACCCATCTATTCACTCTCTTCCTGGCTTTGTCCAACCCCACCACACTATACCTACACCTCCAGGAAAGCCTGGTAATAATGTTGGACCATACAATCACACAATCTAGCCAGAGTCTGAGCAACTCACCCAAATCTCTGATAATAGCGTGCCACAATTCGAGAGACGTCTGCTGGCACAAATCATTCCCACCCAGGTGAATCACCAAGACTATATGAGAACGAAAATCCTCCGCTGCCTTCTGTAGACAGGGCAATAATGATCCCCAACACATACCTCTGTGCCCTAACCACCTAACTCTATCCTACTGAGGGAAAACAGAAGCATCTGAAGCGAAGCGGGACTGCCCCGCCCAAAATATAAAGGAGTGATCGACAAACTAAATGGGCTTACAATCCTGGATACCACCTGCAATACACAGAAAAATACATGAGATACTACAACTAAATTATTGCAGAGGGAGATGGTTAGAGGGGGAAGGAAGGCTTGACCCGAGGTAAAAACCTACAAAAAACCTGCTGGATCTTTTCATTTTTAGACTATCATATTCATAATTTGTTTTTTGTAGATAACCAATCATTGTCCAATGCAGTGTAAAAAACAGGGCAAAATCCCCCGAGACCCCCACCTAAAAGGTGACGAGTTGGCCGTAGCACTCAAGCCTGTAACAAGTACATAAAGATTCCACACGAACATATCTTCTGAATGCGTTGGACTTCCACCATCCCAGGGCCTGGATCTCCTGTGGAGAAGAACCTGAAGAAGCTGCAAAAGTCACCGCGCCAATCCGAAAGGAATGCGTACCGAACTCCAAGGTGGAAAGACCGATGTGCCGGATGCAACGATTGAAAACTGACCGAAACTGAAATTTAGTTAGAGGGGAACCATCTAAATGCATGAGCCAAGCCCCTTCAAGCACGGGGCGGCAATTGCTATACTGGGACGCAATGTGCATCGGACAGATCCCCTCCACCGGATAGGATCGCAGGGGCACCCATCGACCCCTGCCAATCTGATCAGTCTTAGACCGTTGAATCTGGCAGAGCATGGAGCCATGAAGGACAACATGAGATTGCAGCAGCGGGGGAGGGGCGGAACGCGACTGTGCCACCAACTCGCTGATGCGAAATGCCCCATGGAAGGCTATCGCAAAAGCGAGTCGGAAAAGTGACGCTTCAAAAGGGGATGAACATATAACTGGCAAACACTCAATTAACCGTACTAATAGGTCCGGACCAATGGGGCGTCGACGATCATCCGCCGTCGGGCGTGCGTGCGACCAGCCTCTAAGAGCCTTTTGGATAAAAAAGCCCTTAGTGACATCTTTACTTCCTGCCAGTTGCAAAAAGAAGGAAATGCCTCTGGGCCACATAAGCCCGCGAACTGCCGTCACCAAACAGACTCCACACAAATTCTAGCATGAGTGTACGTTTGGAAGTACCTGCTGATCTCCTACTCTGTAAGAAGCATTCCCATTGGTGCCATGAGGCCTGATACGCAGTCAAGGTCCGAGGGGCCACGGACCGATGTGCAAGATGCTCCATGCCGGTTTGATAATCTGCCAACAATGAGACGGACATGATTCACCTCTTAAAGCTGCTGTGGGGGCCAATGTCCTGAACCTCACCCAATCCTGTCTAGACAGCGTGTCAGCGATAGCATTGTCAACCCCAGGTACGTGCCTGGCGGTAAAGCTAATATTCATTTGCAATGTGCACAGCACCAGGTAAGCTAAGAGTTGCAGCACCGGGAGACACGAGGATCTTTGGTTGTTGATGGCCTGTACAACCTCCAAATTATCAGACCAGAACACAACTGACTGATCGCGCAACCGTCAACCTCAGAGTTCAAGGGATACAATAATGGGAAAGAGCTCGAGGAGAAGCAAGTTTGTGGTCAGTCCTGACCTTACCCACTCCTGGCCATTTGGCGAAGCACCAAGACCCATTCAAGAAGGTCCCAAAACCAGAGGAACCGGCAGCGTCTATGAAGAGTTGCAGGCCACGGTTCGTTTAAGGAACTGATGGCCAAATACGCACCCCATTGAACTCTGACAGAAAAACATCCCAAACGGCGAGATCAAGTTTTTGTTCCGCGGACAGACGCAGAAAATGATGAGGTAAATGCAAAGTCCCTAAAGCACACTGTAGCTTGCGGCAGAAGACCCTCCCCATAGGGATAACCTTGCAAGCAAAGTTCAGCAATCCAAGAAAGGATTGACCCTGTCTGAGAGTGACCTTCCCTGATGCTAGGGCAAGGAGGATGGCATCCTTCAAATGACGAACTTTGTCCTGAGGCAGGCGACAACACCCAACGACAGTATCGATCTCAATACCTAAGAAGATTAAACAAGTGGAAGGATCTTCCATCTTGTCATGCGCGATTGGGACCCCAAAATCCGTGAAGAGAGCTTGCAGCAAAAAAAGGCGATCGCAATGATCAGAATTGGAAGGACCCACACATAAAAAATCATCTAAGTAGTGAGCCAGACCCACCTCACCAGAGCCCGTGGTTATTCACCAATGGAGGAAGGAACAAAATCGCTCGAAGAAAGCACATGATGCTGAGCAACCCATCGGGAGACATTTATCCAACTACTACCCATCCACCAGCCTAAAACCCATGAAACGGAAGGAATCCGGATGCAAAGGTAACAGCCTGAATGCGGATTCGATATCCTCTTTGGCTAAAAGTGAGCCAGCGCCGGAAGCGCAAACCAGCCTTAGAGCCGCGTCAAACGATTGATAATGTAAGGAACATTCATCCTCGGCAACGGCATCGTTGACCGACATTCCTGGGGGGTGGGACAGATGTTGGATAAGCCGGTAACTACCAGGGTTTTTTTTGGGAACCACTCCGACAGGGGAAAGAATCAAGCCCGTCCCCGGAGGTAAATCAAAAGGCCCAATCATGCCCCCTAGACTGACCTCCTTCATCACCTTGTCTTTAACTATTTGTGGTAAAGCGTAGGCAGAATGGAGATTCCTAGGAAATCCTGAACTTACTGCTCCCAAAACTGGAAGGCGAAACCCCTCTGTAAACCCGGAGTGTCAAAATTCTGCGTCATCGCATACAGGATACCAATTAAGCCACCTGGCCATGGTATCCATCCGAATCGGGGACAAAGCCTTACTTAGAGGATCAGGGGTAACCCACTTAGATGCGGGCCCAGAGCCAGCTGCCGGGGGACCCCCTCTGTTTCTGGGGCAATACTTGCTGGGGTGGGCTGCGTTGCAACGGATACAGAGGTGGTGAAAACGACACCGACCCCCCATCGTGCAGTTGCCGTGGTTGAAGGCGAAACACTTTCCTTTCACCTGATTATTACTAGTAGTCCTTGCGGGCAATGGGGTCGCGGATTGCACCTGACGACCTTGGGTCGGTTCAGGCGTACCCCCCGCAGACTGAGAAACCTCCATCCAGACTTCTACATCCTTACAACCCAGCTCAAGATTTACCACCCTGTCCTGTTTCCTGCGAAATTCCTCATCATAGTGAAGCCAGGCCGCACCTCGAGACGACCGGAAAAGACCGTGAATCAAGTGGAGGTATCGAATAACAGTAAGGTATTTGGACGGTCTAGTTTTTAAATAGCAGGCAGAAAAAACACAAAAGCCCGACAACCAGTTAGTATAGGACTTATAAGCCTCCACCCCTATGTCTCCTTTCTTTTTTGCTGCAGCAGACTCTTTTTTAGCTTTAGCTGTGATGGTGAACATGTCCACATAGTGCCCTATGCGAATGCGCTTTCTAACATGCGTACACCCCTTGTGACTTCAGTATTTGCGCAGTGGACTACATCAGCTGGATCTGCCCCACCCTCCACACTAGTACTACTTCCAGAGGACCTGTCACTAGAATGACAGCGTCTCCTTGAATGATGGTGCCGTGATCACTTAGATCGCTTGCGCCGAGCCCTGCGGGAACTACCGTCTGAAGAAGACGTAGAACTGTAAGAGGAACTAATATCAGTTAAACTATTGCACTCACCAACATGTCCATCGACCACGTTCTGAGGAGCCAAATCCGTGATGATGCGAACCCCGGGGGATCCCGAGGTGGTTGTGTTGACCGTGAGGGCAGGAGGCGTGACGAAGGGAGTGTCCGCCCCACTTTCCGCTGAAATGGAAGATACAGATGCAAAATCATGTGAATCATCACCCCTATCCACCCCTGGGGCAAAGGAAACCGCAGCAACAGGTGAGGGTGCGAGGGAGAGGCCACACATATTTCCTAATTGCTGTAGGATTGGACCTAGCTGCGCCCACATATTGTTTGAGGCATTCCCGGAAGAGGCGGCAGAAGTTCCTGCACCCCCATGCTGCTGAGACAGCATGGGCCTAACTCAGAGGTGCACGCAGTGCCAATTTCGGACACAGTGAAGAGCTTTTGGCTACCGCGCATGCACGGCAATGGGTTTGTGACAGCAATCATGCAAAATAAGTGATATGAAGTCAGCATTTGGAGGAGGTAACAGGGAGTGGCTTTAAAAATGCAGGCGTGTCGGGACAGTTTTTGCCCGAGTGAGCCTCTGCAAATTCATATACATCTGCAGAGTCACAGGCATCTCAGCTGGGACACTATAGGGTTGCTTTGATGCTTCATCTGTTACCAATGTGCAATCAATGTTCCCAAATTTGTGCAGCGGATGTGAGATGCCGGAGGTGGGTGTCTCTGTGCACAAGGCATCAGCTAAATCATTAGCATATTTTTGCAGCAATGGTTCGTATGGATCACAGTTGCAAAAGGGTTTGCACGCTTCTCTGAATCAGGCTTTATATCTCTAGACGTTTGGGTGCACAGTCATCCATTTCCAAGACTGGACAATAGAATGGGAAGTGATCCAAAGTCCCTTTTTATATAAATTATACTGCGGTAATGATGATCAAACAGAAAAGCAAGGCTATTTTTCTAGCACCCAGCAGGCTGTCACATAAGCGCAATAGTGTAATTGAATTGTGCAGATGAGTGACGGGATATAGATGTTTATACAGTCAGAAAGAGAATGTTGTAGTTATGAATAGAACATGATTTAAGATGTGTTATATGAGTTCCAGTTATGAGCTTTCACTTCACTTCTGAATGTTCATAAAAAGGGAGTAATAGCTACCGTAGCATTTTTCATTAATCAAAACTGTCCTGAAGTGCTTTCCTGCTCCACGTTAGATTCTGTAGAACCAATTTACCCAGGAAAATCACATATTTATTCATATTTGACATTTTGATGTAACGCCTTCCCAAAACTCCTGAATTCTACCTTAATTGCAATGAACCAGTGAGACTTGTATGTCACAGATTGTTGATGTAACCTAATAGGAAACTTTCAAGCAATCTAAATACAATAAATCATAAGATATTCTGGGTCAGCGTCATAAATTAAACAAACGCAAAACTGTCTACTTGGTATATGGACATATCTTCATAGACTGAGATAAATAAAGACTATGAATTTATACAATAGCACATACTGGTGGTCAGAAAGGTCTCTTTTACTGTATTGGTGAAATTTATACACATAGGAGGTTAGGTAATTGGGTCAGGATTTTTAGAAGGAGCGCGATTCCATTAATCACCCAGATGCCGGGTGAAATCTTGGACCTATTTTTTATGTGCGTGACCCTTGTTTTATGGGTAATCAAATTTATGGAATATATAAGAGCTGAGTGTCTCCTGGTGGATGTAGTTTATAATAGTACCAGCCTAGACTTTAACAAAATGGAGGCTATATTAGTGTATGGAGGGCCACAACAAAATGGTATCAGTAGATTGAGGACACTTTTTTATATCCAAACATTCTATGAATATCTCCCTATGTTTAGTTTGTTCAAACTTGAAGTAGTGATTGGACTACTGGAATCAGATGACCAGATATGCTGGTATATAAACACAGAGAGATTGATTGATGATTGGACGAAATGCATCTGGGCGTGGCTTGACTAGGACGTGATCGTGGTGACGTCATGGGTTCAGAGAGGAATACGGAATAACATCAAAGATGCCAGTGTGTTGGTGTGCTGATGCGATTGGGTTTCCCCTGCTTCCTCATTCTTGATTTGTGATTTTGCAATGTATCACACATTGCCTATGTGAGTGTTTTTAATCCTTTTAGTAAAGTTCATAATTTTTATATACTTCACTATTGTGCACCTCCTTTCGTCTTTGTTTATATATATATATATATATATATGATGTATTATGTATTGGTCTGTTTCTGCTGTATCCTTGCAATAGATGACTTTCTGTTACCACCTATCTTTTTATTATTTTGTGGTGGTGGCCCCAAGCTGGTTTGAGTCTTCACCCCTTACCCTTTTTCCCCACTCTTATGCTGGGATGGAGTGGGGATCCCCTTTTAGGACTTGTTATTAGATGAGACTATCGATACTGAACTCTTTACTTGCGTTAATATTTATGCCTACAATTTGCCTAATTGTGATTTTTATGACACTTTATCCACCATGTTATTCCAATGGGACACTCCAATTTAATTATTGCTGGAGATTCAAAACACGGTTGATGATCCCCACCAGGACAAGTCTTCTCCTTCCATACTTCTGGCCTCTTCCCAGTGGGACAGTATTCACCTTCTGAAGACTAGACATAACATATCTGACCCTTAGTGTCTCTATATTCCTTCCAATCAGTCCTATACATTTCACTCACCTGTACACTGCACATCGTCTAGGACATTATCCAGGACTGATTACATTTTACTGGCAAAAGGCTTATTCCCTAGGATTCTGATAATGGCTATCCACTACATTGTTTTTTCCGTTCACACTCCTGTTTCTGTTATGTTCACCGTGGGTATGCCTCGTGATTCCCCTTGAATCTTTACCAATCAGACTGTTTTCGTGATTAGTCCCGATGACTTTAAATTATTGATGGTAGCCTTGCCTATTGGGATAACTCTTTATTGTTTTTGGGGACTGCTTAGGCAGCCATACGGGGTCATGTTATTTACTACCAGGCCAAGGGCAAGAGATACTACAATGAAAAATATTCTTCTCTATGTTAGTGCCATGTCTTCTGCTTTTGCCACCTATGTCTCCATTCCCTCTGCAACTAACCTTCAACTTTATACCTGCTTTCCACTGCAGAGAGAAAGTTATATTGTTAAAAAAATAGATTTGACAGATAGGGTAATAAGCCAAGTAAACTCCTCACCACTATGGCCAAATCCCACCACAAATGGAAGCTGATTCTGACGCTCAGGCACCGTTCTACGGATACCACCATCATGTCTATTGCCGATATTGCTGCGGAGTTTCAAACCTTTTATGAAAGATTCTATGCTGCCCTGCCTGATTCCCTTTCTTTGTGGCCAGACCTGTTCAACAAAGCGAATCTCCCTAAACTTACTTCTGCACATACAAAGCTTCTAAATGCTGAAATCACTCAAAATGGAGGTTAGCTTGGTTATTTCTTCTTTCTACAACAATAAGTCACTGGGCACAGATGGTTTCAGTGCCGAATTTATAAATCTTTGAGTTTTCATATCACCCCTTTCCTCACCTCCCTTTATCAGTGACTATATAGGGATTGCCCCACTACTCCACGTTCAATAAGGCCTATACTATTTTACTCTTAAAGTCACACAAATGCCCCAAATCTGCTTCTTCATATCGACCCATTACCCTTCTTAACCAAGACTATAAAATTATGTAAAAAAATCTTTGCAAATAGGCTCCAGTCATACTCCCCTCTATTCTAAAATATCATCAATTAGGCTTTATGCATGGCTGCCACTCCGTCCATGGGGTACTAACGGCGATTGCGACAATTTCATCAGCAACTCGGCCCTCTTCTGTTAATTCCTCCTTGACTATGCTTCTCTGCTTAGATGCTGAGAAGGCTTCCAACACTGTTTCTTGGCCTTACCTTCTTATAACCTCACTTGGGCAAACAAGGCTCTTCTCCACTTTAGATTTTTATTGAAGAAGAGCATGGTACAGTTAAAACAATACATCAATCTATTATATATATAAAAATAAAGGGGGTTTACAGAATACATGTGTACTAGGGAAAGAAAACAAGGAACAGAAGGAACAATTACAATACTCTAAATTAAAATGGGTACACACATAAGAAAGTCATGCCACAGTATCCATTTAACTAATGGTGAAGCCGTCGATGTGGAGTATTTAAAGCCAAATTTCTCAATCTCAAAGCTCCGTTGAATACTGTTAATGACTTTAGTTTTGAGAGGAGTGTCAGGTCTCTTCCAACATTGAGCAATTGCAGACCTCGTAGCTATAAGGATGTGACCAATCACATATTTGTTGTAAGATTGAACCATAGGGGGGAAGTTATGAAAAAGAGCTATTTCAGGTGAATGAGGGAGAGACACAGATGTAACTTGAGAAATTAAATAAAAAATCAGCCCATAAAGGTTGGATAAATGGACAGGATAAAGAATTGTGGATCAAAGAACCCACCTCTCCACTGTTACTCCAACAGTACCTATATGAATCAGGCCAGATTTTATGTATCTTATCTGGGGTATCATACAGCCTATGCATAACTTTATACAGCATCTCTGAGTGATTTATACACTTAGACAAAGTACATATATTGGTAAATGAAGAGGTCCAATCTTTCTCCATTCCAATCCCAAGATCTGCTTCCCATTAGTCTTGTATAGGCAATTTAGTGTCATATACAGAAGACATTATGGTTTTATACCATGCTGAAATGCCTCCTTTATGAGACAGGGAGGCAAACTTAGAGGAGTAATATGGGGGGTGACGGTAGAGGCTGTGTGGGAAAAGTAGGAAGAGCTCAAGTGCCGGATCTGTAAATATTTATATAACTCGTTGGTTTTGGACCATAATTATTCCCTGGGAACACCAAATATTTAAATTAAGATTAGCAATAATATTAGAAATGACCAGTAGAGAGATATTAGCTGTTGGGAGCGAAAAGTTGCCATGTAGTTTAATCAGCTTATCCCAAACCACCAAAGAGTTAGAGATACTATGTAGCTTGAGGGGATGGGAGGGTCTATGAGCAGTATCAATCCAAATAGATCCTGTAAAGGAAAGGGGTAAGAGGCATTTTTTTCTAGTTCTACCCAAGGTTTAGTTAGAGAAGGAGAGAGACAATCTTTAAATTGGTCTAGGAGGCAAGCATATCTATACATTTCTATATTAGGGGCTGCGAGGCCACCCCTTGATTTCGATCTAGACATACGGTTTTGGGACATTCTGGAACATCTAATTTTCCACACAAAAGTAGAAATAATCAAGTAAAACTTAGCTATAAAGCTCATAGGAGTTAAGTAGGGAATAGTTCTAAATATATATAGTATCTTAGGTAATAGCATCACTTTAGCTGAGGCAAAGCGGCCCATCCACGAGATCTCGTAGTTCATCCATAACTTAGTAAGGATGGTAAGCTGTATAAGCAACGGTTGGTAATTATAGGTGATAACATGCAAATGTGCTTGCCAACAGTAGGGGAAGCGGGATTGGAGAGAGTAAAAAGGACTCTTCAATATTATATGCTAGTGCTTCGGGCTTTGAGGTATTTCGTTTATAATACAAGACTGCTGAATATTCCTGAAGGATACAATGAAGAACTGACAGGTAGGTCTTGGGACTGGCAACAAACAAATGTATGTTGTCAGCAAGCAAACCAATTTTATGATAAGAAGAACTAACAGGAACCCTTTTAAATGAGGTTAGAGCAAATATATGTGGGGATAATGGACATCCCTGCCAAGTTCCATTGGATTTTGGAAATCTGCTGTACTAGACAGTAAACCGTTATTAAAGACACCGGCAGAAGGGTTATTATATAATGTAAGTATAGCTTTAAAACAAAAAACCTTTAAACCCAAATCTGGCAAGAACCCTAGACATATAGAGCCAATGTAAGTGATCAAAGGCCTACTCTGCATGTCAACTTGGCCTGTGGAGATCAAGCTGGGGAGAATTGGGTTAAGTCAATTGGCTATTAATTTTTTGCAAACATTTTTATATCAGTGTTTAAAAGGGCTATTAGCCTGTAATTTTGACAGGAGAAAGGGTCTTTGGCAGGCTTGAATATTGTTATGACTTGGGCTTCCAACATTTTTTTGGGCATGGAATGGTCAGTGACATGGTTATAAAGATTAATTACTATCAGCTTAAGGGTTGATTGGAAGGTTAAGTAGAAGGTATTAAGAAATCCATCGAGACCAGGGGCCTTATCTTTGTTTAGGGATTTGATAGCAGTAGACCTCTTTACTGCACCACTCAGCACATAGGGCCTGATTCATTACCGATCACAACTGCGATTACGCACGCAATTGGGCGATTGTTGCATTCTGTGCATCGCAGTGCAAACTGGCCACTGCGATTGGGACAGCGATCGTAGTGACTACACAGACCCATTGCAGAGTGATTGACAAGAAGTACCGTTTTTGGGTGGTAACAGGGGGTGATGGTCGGCAAAACGCAAGCGTGCCAGGGCTCTTGAATGCCCTTGCAGGGTCTGCATAAATTATCCACTGTGATGCCTTATGGAGCTTCAGTACTCATAGAGTGCGATGAAGTTAGCAATTCCTGAGTAAGGTCAGAGCTTGTGAAAGTGTGTGTGAGGATGCGATGGTACTCAATGTTACCGATGGTTTTGCAGTCTTGCTAAGGATTACGGATGTGTGTAAGGTAAAGTGGGCATCCTTATGTTGTGTTGCAGTGGCATAGCGATCGCAATGGATTAGCATACTATCACAGTGAGACTGCGTGCGTAATTGCTATTTCAATCACAGTTGCGATCCGTAATGAATCAGACCCATAGAGCGGTAGCTACACTGGGCTCTAAAGAGGGTAAGTGAATAGACTAAAGGAAAGAATTAATAACTGTTGCAGTAGGCTGGAGTGTGGAAGCATCATTTTGCAGGTTATAAAACCTCTCATAATAAATTGCAAACTGTTGAGCTATATATCCCTATGGTTGGAAATTCTAGTACCATCCCCGCTAGAGAGACATTTAATTCTGTTAACAGCGTTTTCCCCTCAATTTACGTACTAATAACTTTTTCGCTCTATTACCAAGGGTGTAGTATTTTGTCTCAAATGGTTAACATGGAGAAGCTTCAACGCATTTAAACGCCTTCTAGCCTCATCCATAGAAAGCTTGAAAGCATTGTCCCACGGGATGGCAAACAAGGCTCTTCCTTATTTTGGCATTCATCTCCCCAAGGGCATAGTGTCTCTATTCTTTGAATATGAAGAAACTTAGGTCATCGTTACACAAACTTTAGAGTTGGCAGAAATTCCCTCTTTCCTATCTTGGCCGCGCAAGCCTCCAAAAAATTATGAGCTTTCCTAAGCTCTTGTACCCCCTCCATGTATTGCCAATAGTTATCTTGCAGAGGGATGATTCACTTTTGAATAGGGAATTTATATCCCTTATGTGGTACCATGGCTTAGCCAGGATGAGCCTCCTTAAGTTCTAACAACCCCCCCCCTTCTGTTGGTGGCATTAATTTTCCCCACTTCAAACTCTCTAGCTTTGCCAGTATTCTTTGTATAATTCAAGACTTGCTTCACTCCACTTCCATAGATCATTCCATCCTTCTTGACTTTCACCTCATTTCCTTTCTGCATGCTCACGAATCAAAATTGCCCAAAGACATATTGGACATTTCCCTTTTAATACCCTGCTGGATAGCCCTTCATAAGAAACTAGGTCTTAATAGCTATCAATCCTTTTTTCTGCCTCTACTACTAAACCCAGACTTTTATAATAGAACAGCCTTTTATCCCTTTCAAGAATGGAAGACTAACGGCATTAATCTCAAGTCCCTGGTGGGTGTTTTTTGGTGGCGGTCCCTGCAGGCAAGTGAGGTGATGGCAATCTATGGTCTGCCTCCCACCCATTACTTTGCTATTCATCAGGCCCTGTATTACACCAACTCTGTGGTGCATACTTTTATCATGTTCTGTTTGGTCTAATAAACTTGATAATATGCTTTTTACCCCCTTGTCAGGCATCAGGATCATCTCTTTTCTCTATAAACGTTTATGTTCCAATTTTAATTAAGCCTCTGTACTCCCCTTTGTTATTGGTTAGTCACCTTTCCCTATTTATCTATTGACCCGATCATTAATACACTCTCATATTCATTCACCACCCTGACTGCTAGCTATTTTCACAAGATGTTTTAAAATATTTTTCATAGAGGCTATCTATCCCAGCAACGTTCTTTTGCAATTGGTCTCACTGATTCCAATTCCTGTTTGAAATGTGGACAGCAGGATGCATAATTCTTCCACTACATATGGGACTGTCCCACCATTAAACAATTATGGCAGTAGATACAGCTTTATGCTTCCACTCGTTTACTCAATTATGCTCCTATCTCCTGAGTGGGCCATTTTGGGTGTGGTGGACCCTTTTCTTCGCATCACCTGTGGAGGAAAATGTTTACTATTAATTGTTTCTGAGTTGCATCCTGCAAGCCTAGATTCAGGAATGCTCTCCCTACCTGCACCTTTTCCTTTCCAAACTCTATTTTGTATTTTGGATGGAGTGTGTGGAAGCCTCCCTACATAAAGAGGCCTGCACTAAACAGTTGTTCTCTATTTGGGAAAGTTATATCGATAACTTACCCATTACTCTCCGCACCCAAATTCAGCTGCGTTTTCACACTACCGCCCAGTATGTCACAAGACTCCTTTTAGATTAACTTCCCCTTCTTCTTCAGCCATTCCCTTGCTAAACCTCCCTTTTTGTGAGTTTTTGTATTGCTTGGACCATGCTGGTGTCCTCACCATCCCTTTCTTTCCTTTTTTCCCCTTACTATTAACAGTTTGCCTACCTTTATGTGTTTCGTATGTTTGCCATTATGTTTCTTTCTGTACTTTTTCCCTTGT
Organism: Taudactylus pleione; assembly: GCA_031769625.1. Classification (NCBI taxonomy): domain Eukaryota; kingdom Metazoa; phylum Chordata; class Amphibia; order Anura; family Myobatrachidae; genus Taudactylus; species Taudactylus pleione. The sequence goes on from JAUIMM010000178.1 coordinate 15,434,309, forward strand.
TTGACCAATGTGTATTTTCCACCCCATGTTATGTATTAATCTGGGATATATCATATGTTTGTATTTTTGTTTTGTTGTTTCTTTGCATTCCAATTTAAAACATAAGAAAAAAAAGATGAAAAAAGCTCCCACCATGAAGCTCGCTCCTAATTTCATTGGTCCCTTCCAAATTCTTCAAGTAATTAATCTGGTGGCCTTCAGACTGATCTCTGCCATACATGTTTGTTATGATGTTGTACATAATTAGTTATAATTATAATATATTTAACAATAACTACTGATGGAAAATGTTTTCAATGTTTTTTTATTTTTGTATAAATTGATAAATAAATTATATAGCTGATGTTTTTGCTAAGAATATAAAACAACATATGTGTGTATGTATATAAACACTGAAATCCTACCAGCCACCAATGAGTTAAATTATCAACCAATGTCTGTGGCTGATAACATATTTAAATGGAGATCGAATAAAGGAGGGCATTCAGTTTGATAAAGTCCACGGTGATGGGTAAAACATCATTGATTGAGCCCTCAGAGTGTACAATAAGTGCAGCTACAAACACCTGTATAGCCAGAACTGCCAGTCTTTGCTGTGCCGTCCTATAAACCATTTATCCACTGCACTTATGGTAACCACCTGACCCACGGCACCTGTACAGCTGGAACTGCTGTCTGTCCGCTGTGTTTACGATACCTGCGGCACCAGCTGGCAGTGGCAAAGAGAGGAGGGAAGAGTGGGTACTAATTACCTGGGCCTGAGCTTGATGGAGGAGCCTGATGGAGGCACAGTTCCACCGCTGCCTGCCCCCACCCCTTTACCTGTCAGTGGCAGTTTCTTCCCAGCCCAGCACATGCTGTTGTGTGTTGGGCTGCAGTGGGTGCAGGGAGGCTGCTGCTTATCGTCAGCAGCAGCAGTCTCTCCTCTGCAGGGGGAAGGGGCGGCGGGAGTGATTGCGCTAATTGAGTCCCCTACCCTCCTGGATCTGCCCCTGGATGATGGTCACAACAGCGCCCTACAGTGAGGCGCATGGTGTTGCTTCTTGACGATGCAAATATTAATTTTTTTCATAATTTTTTTTAGAGGAGGCATGGCAATGCCTCTGTACATGCGGCCACACTCCTTGCCAGTGCCACGGCCATTCCATGATCTCTACAGCCCTGCCTGCTAGATTGGTGACATCTATATAGCAGGAATGACTGCTATCTGCGGTGCAGTTTTGCAGACTTGTTACCTGTGGCACCCGCCAGATGGGCTGCAATTTGGCATTACAAAGGACGCTGACCAGGAACACATTAATGCTTTATGCAGTACCGTATAGGTCTATTTTTCGAAAATGACATTAATAAGCATTATATATCTGCCTCTGGGAAAAACATTTAACTATTTAATAAACACTATTAACAATCTAATTAGATTGCTACTGGCTGCTATACTAAATCAAAGCTGCATCTTAATTAGGACTAGGAATTGATGATTCTTCATTTATATGAGAATATTCCAACTTGTTATTGTCCCTCTGTAAGCTACAAGTGGACATAAATATATCTAATTGCACTTCAACATTAGGAGTGGATTGTCCTCGATTAACAGGTCTTGGGAATACATTTTTTTAAAGCTCTGTGTGGACTTACATGTCTCAGAATTTGTATCTCCTTTGAAGTTAATGTGTATTATTTTCATAATGTGCTTTATGTGTCTGTGCATTTATGATATATGCTACTTTTGGCCATATGGTATTTCATTGTACTTTATATTTATTATTAAATGTATTTATGGAGGTAAACATTGGTTTGTAGTTATACACTAACAGGTTATTTCAGCACAGTATTACATATATTTGCATAGATTGTCTTTTAAATGAGGTTCACAATCCCTGTTATATGTATGCGTCTGAGTTGCACTGTGCATTCAGCAGAAGAATTACACAACGCTAGGTATTGAAGACTCCAGGTATAATCGCAGCAATCAAAAAAGAGGATATGTCAACCTCACAAAAACATGAAAGGAAATTGGATTAATTGCGCTGAAAATACCCCTGTTGGGACATATAAACCATACACAATTAACAAGCAAATGTGTTTATTCAATTAATTACTATTATAGCAGCATAAATATATATAGGTCTAATAACCTGGAACAAAGTCAATAATGATAATAATGATATAAAGCTGAACAAATTTAGCATAAAACACATATATGACTTAAATCAGAGCTGATCAGGCTCAACAAAGGAAATAAGGAAAAAAATAAAAAAGTGGCCAACTTGTGATATAGACAGTGTAGAATTGAGTTAGTGTAGCCTTCAGACTTCAGTTTTAACATGCACCCAATTTGTACATATAGACACAATAAAATTAAAATGTTCAATTCAATCACTGGGGATTTTGGTGATACCTGGTAATCAAAAATAGATTGTCACTGTTACCAGTATCACCGACGTAATGATTGAACTAGAAACATACTAATAATATATTAGCAAGCAGGTGAACACCCAGGATAAGGTGGATGAATAATATAGAATATCACCTCAGTCTTGTTACAGGGAGTCCCAATCTGTAGTGTAAAGCTGGCCACATATCTAAAGATTATCTGTCCAACCAGCCAACTAGTTGATTGGTTGGAATGAAAATCTGGTAACGTATGGGAGTAACTGATGATCAGAAATTTGCTCCTAAATGCCAGAAAACAGATGAAAATGGTTGTCAGACAAGTTTGTTAAATGTTTGATCAAAACAATCTGTTCAAACAACAGTTTTTAGTCCATTTTCTGGCATTTGGGAGCAAATTGCTGATTGTCATTTGCTTTCATCCCTTACCAAATTTTCATTCCAACCAATCAACTAGTTGGATGGTTGATGTAAGTTGGTCTAGTGTGTGGCCAGCTTAACAGTACAGGATTTCAGCGCTGGTCCACTAAAGGTGTTTGCACACAGTCGGCATATGTCCGGCTAAAGCCTTACCCCAACTCCGGAGGAGGCTATTGTCCGTGTGCAAGTCTGTGGTCACTGTCAGCTGTACCAGACCTCTCCCCAGTTGTAATGCCGTTGGGGTTACCTACAGCGGCTTACCTAGGTTTGCTGTGTTTGCATGCACGCTGCGGAGTCCGACAGTGTATCAGCACTGTGTCTCCTGCACAAGTCTAGCCGTACTAGCCTGTATTCCACAGGTGATGGTGGTACGGAGCCAATGAGGTGACTCCAGTCCCAATGTGCAACCGGTCCTTCACAAGGTATAGGAATAGATAGTCACAGTGTATGGTTCAATACAATCCAACAATCCTCCAGGTAATTTTGAGCTATCTCCTTAGCCTTTTTCAAGCTGTAATGCTCACATCTAATCCTTAGGTCAATATCTAGGGTAGAAAATCCAATCATTGGTTAAAACAGGATTTAACCTTTTCAGTATTCCTTTTGTGTCTCAGCTAGTATCAAACAATCGGAAAAAAATATATATACAGTTATAGAAAAAAATTTATAAATAATAAAAATATAATATAAAAACAAATATATAAAAGATAAACAAGTAATGATATCTTAAAATATGCATTTATAGTAGAATTCCTACTGTCAGTGTAATCCTAGTAATCGTATATATTATATATGGACCTAAATAGTTTGTTTATAATAACCCAACAGAAATATAACACACCTGGGTCAAGGAGAGCCTAAAGTAACTTTTAACATTCTATATAGTCATTAGTAGTCATACTAACAATCACATATCAATATTTTTAACATTTTTAGCACATCACCATTAAAGAATGATTTCATAAATAAATAAATCAATAAAACTAGGGCAACTAACGACATATTAGTATTGAACTAAATTAAATAAAATTAAATGAAATAAATAAAAATAAAAATGAATGATAGAATACCAATGGTAACATATATTTTGGACTAAAAAGCCCAAAATCTATATATTGGTCCCCGATACAGAACCAACATATGTGGCATAATATAGATGGATAACGATTAATATGGTATATCTTATATATACTTGAGTATATACCTGCCTATATCCACACAAACAAACTAGTGATAGAATTTGTAAAATAATAAGGTACTCAGTAAAATGATGGACATGATGAATCAAAGACCCATAAAGGAAAAAATAAGAATAGAAAAGAAAGAAAAAAGAAAGACTACAAATATGAGTAAAGATAAGACTCCAAATAAAGATTGATATACTATAAATATATAATTAATAATTATAAAGGAGAAGAGTGACAGATAGTGGCGTTTGTGGGTGGTAACAGGGGAAGGTACTTGTGAACTGGGGAGTGGTGCTGCTAATGCAGGCGTGTCTGACCGTCAAAACTGCATTTTAAGGGAGTCCATAATTATCATGGGTTCGTCATATGATGCTGCAGTAGGTGTAATTTGACAAGAAGTACTCGCACTGCTTGCGGTAGGGTAAGGTCTACCACAAGCAGTGCATGTGCTTCCTATGGCTCTCGATGTTAACAATGTCTTTAAACACTTCCTGGAGATGATGTTAGCTGTGAGCGGCAAGGGGCGGTATTTCAATAAAATGCGATCACATTTTTCTCGCTCACTGAGACATAGAGGATGTCCTTATGGTCTGCCGTGCGAGTGAGGAATTTGAATAGCCAGCCCCTATCAGCCACGAGCATGCGGTCGCTTACAAATGGCTCTGAATCAGGCTCTATATGTCTCCAGACCTTTCAGAAAATTGAGCCTATGTTCTCAAGACTGCTCCTTTAGCGTCCTAGTGGTACGACCCACATATTGTTTGGGGCAACCACATGTAAGGACATAGACGACAAAGGTGGACTGACAGTTAATACAACTATTGGTCTGAAAACAGGAACCATGCATTACCGAAGAGATATCTCTAATTTTATTACCGATGTGTCCACAGGTAAGACATCTAGTGTATCCACACTTATAGCAACCATATAATTTTGAGGGATGCCAGGTTACTGTAGGTGTTAATCTATCTCGGCTATCACAAAAGGCACTTGGGGCCAAAAAACTTTTAAGATTCCTATTTGTGGTCGATGTTATTCGAGAGTATAGGATCACACTGTAATAGTTTAGAATTCTTATTAATTATAGATTTTATACATCTAGAATCATTGTTGATTTGCATAATAAATACAAGAGATGAGTCTTTACTAATTTGTTTCATCTTATTCTGTTCGGTTTCCTGTCTCTTATTAGGTTATAGCTCTCTACTAGTATCTATATCTACACCAGTCGACTGGGTGGTTCTTGAATTAAATATACTTTCTGTGTGTTATAGCATCTTCCAATAATTATTATGGGATAGCCCCTTTCCAGAAAACTATATTTTTTAACCTTTCTGCATGTAGACAAAAATCTTCATTGTTGGTGCAGTTACGTTGTACCCTCCCCATCTGACTCTTTGGGATGTTATCAAGCCACGGACGATAATGTCCACTCTTGTAGTGTAGATATGTACTGCAATCCGCACTTTTAGTATATAAGGTAGAGACAATTTTACCATCTACAGCAGAAAGTGTAACATCTAGAAAATCAATTGACGAATGACTAAAATGTGAAGTGACACATAAATTCATAGTGTTATTGTTCAAAAATTTTGTGAATTCAGTGACAGAAGCACACTCCCCATCCCAAACAAAAACTAAAATCATCTATGTAACGGCCATAGAACACCAGACCCGCTCCATCTGCAATGTTACAGATGCAATTGTCTTCAAATAGACCCATATAAATGTTCGCAAAACTCGTAGCGAATCTGGTGCCCATGGCCATCCCATGAATCTAGTAGGTGGAGTCAAATATAAAATTATTATGTGTTAAAATAAAACCAATACAATTTAGTAGAAAGTCTTGTTGTCTCGCAAGGTACATTATCATAGTTGATTGCAGTGACTATTCACTCTCAGGGGTAAGTTTACTCAGATTCGTGTCCTGCCTGTGTCTGTCCATTTTTTTAAACACGGGTAGGAACGATTAGAAACAGGAGGTTTTTTAAATAAATTTGTGAATTTAAGATCGTGTGTCCCAATGGTGTATGTGATCATTCCTTAATCCTCATTCTTCCTGCCCGTGTTTCCCTCCCGAACAAGCAGCCTGCACATATGAGTGAGATATGTGCAGGTTGCTTGTGTGTGTAACTAAATAGTTAATTTAAAAATAAAATGAGGTGGGCCCTCCCCCCCAAGCATAACCAGCACCAGGCTCCTGACCCAGTCCAGGTTCCAAAAATAGGGTGGTGGAAATGAGTAGGGTTCCCCCGTATTTTATGAACCAGCCCTGGGCTCCCAGAGCCAGTCCTGGTTTTAAAAATAAGGGGAAAAAAGCATGGGTTTCCCCCTATTTTCAAAACCAGCACCTGACTCAAACCTAGCTGGGGTGTAATGCGACAGCCAGGGGACCCTTTCACCGGATCTCCCTGGCCAAAGCATTAACACCCCAAGCTAGTCAGCACAAGTCTGGGATCTCAGGGGAGGTGGGGACCCCCCAATAAAGGGTTCACCCTCTCCCGAGCAACCCAGGCTAACACTCTTCCCTGCACACCTGGCCGGTGGGTGCAGGGGTAATAGTGTGAAAATTACAATTATACTATTGATTTTTACAGTGGAACTATAGGTGCCAACGTGTGGCCAGCACCGTACCCCCACTGAAAAAAAATAGTAAAAAAAGACAGTACACACACACCGTAGAATGTAAAAGTTTATTACATACCTACACACTGACACATACTTACCTTCTACCAGATGTACTGTAGCTGTAGAGCAGCCTCTGATTAGATGGCGGGTCCAGAGAATGACAGAAACTGTCGTCTAACTGTCCCTGACCTTTCCACCCGACACTGGTCATGTGACAAGTTCCTGACCTCTTGAGCAGCTGCAGAGGCTGCTAGGAGTTGTGTTCTGCACAGTCTTATGCTGGGTACACATTTAACAATGTGTACCCAGCACAATCTCATAAGCAACGGGACCAGCGGGGGTCCCGGAATCGGCAAATACACACTTGCTGATGTTGGGAGCAACATCGCAACAGCGGGGACCATGCTGCATTCCATGTAATACTTTGCTTAGTGGGGTATTACAATGTGATTGACAGTGAGGGTGCATTTGCTAGGGTAAAGGGGAGTGGTGGCAAAGAACGCAGACATGTCACAACCATTTTGTCTGTCTGTGATCCTGTATGAAAGAAAAATTGGTCTGGCATCTCAGTTGCCACGATCGTAGGGTTACTCCAAAGACCAATAGAAGGATCTGCAACCATTGCTGCGTCTTTGTTCGCAGATGCTTGGACTTGCAAAGACGCAGATGGGCATCTCAATGCATTCCTCGGCGTCAGCCACATTTGCATATTTTCACACAGCAGCTACATACACAGACACAGCAGCTTTATATACACTCTCAGAGTATACACTCTGCTGAATCCTCCAATGTAGCCTCAAAACCTTTGTGACGTCATCCACAAATGTCAGTTCTTTTAGGTTTGTACAAATAAAAGAACCACATTTCCCACTTTCCAGGCTGTTAATATGTTCATCAAAAGTCTATGGGGTTTATGTATTAAGCGGTGAAAAGTGTGGAGAAGTGGACTAGTGGAGAAGTTGCCCATAGCAACCAATCAGCTTTGCAGTAGCAAATGGAAACTTCTCCATTGGTCCACTTCTCCACACTCTTCACTGCTTGATACATAAACCCGTACATTTTATTTTCCACAAATGAGGTCCACTCTCTATTTTGCATAGAGATAATTATCTCTATGTAAAATAGTGTCTTTTGGAGCCTGATATTGTCTTTTTTTGTGAGGTGCTGTGTCGAACGTGTGAGACGTGAACACATGAATGAGGGGAGGATATGGTGGACTCCATTTGTGCAACATAAAATATAGGCCCTCATTTACTAGTGAGTTTTATCACCGAAACGAGTGATAAATTTCACTGTGTATAATAAATGGTGTTCAAGCCAATCAGCTCCCAACTGTCAAGTGTTAGAAAAATGACAGTTGGGAGCTGATTGGTTGGAGCACCATTTATCATACACAGTGACATTTATCACTCGTTTTGGTGATAAAACTCATTAGTAAATGGGGGCCATGGACTTTTGATGAACATATTAACAAGCCTGTTATTGACTTAAGGAAACAAGTAGTGACTTTGGGGTAAATTTACTAAAGAGAGTTTTTAGAAGTGAGTTTTAGAAGAGATGTTGTACATAGCAATCAATCAGATTCTAGCTATTATATTCTAGAAGGTGCTAGTTAAATGTTAAGTAGAACCTGATTGGTTGCTATGGGCAACATCTCTTCTAAAACTCCCTTCTAAAAACTCTCAGTTTAGTAAATTTACCCCTTTGTGTAAATTTGAAGTGATTCAATTAAGTTAAGTGCAGCAATTTTTGTTTATTTTGTTTGATATATAAGGTGTGATTCCTTTATATGCAGGCAGCTAATGAAAGATAAGTCATATTAACCCGAGCGCTGATCAAATAAAGAAAACCTTTGAACTTATGTATTTTTGTTGATTGGCCTACCCTGTTTGTACTACATTACGGAACCCTTGTGTCAGCATTTTAATAAACGATTTTAATAAATAAAAGATAACAATATAAGAGGATACTAGTCACTGAATGGCATATATGTGTCACTAGCAAAGATAAGACCAATATAACATTGGAAATTATATAAGCTACATAATATGAATCTACACTAAAAAATGGAAGCAATTATTTTAAAGCTCTTTGGTATGCGGCGGTATTATATACTGATTCCATCTGCTCATACACATAAAGGTGATAAATGGGTATTTTATACTGGCTTACATGAGTTTTTGTTATTTCAGCTTAGACCACTGGGAGCTGTATTAATGATGCATGGTTGTGCTATTCATTATACACTGAGAGCAAAGGAAATGATATGATAATGTAAATGCTTTGCTCTGAAATGTGATATGTAAACAGGCAAAGTAAGTAAAAATACTGTAAATATTCTGATGCAGAATATACATTGCTGCTAAGATGGCTGTTTATTCATTGATTGGAGATAACATTTATTTCCAGAATGAGCGACATCTTCCATACTGTAGCCTCTAAAGTAGACACAATTTTAACATTATTTATTGTAGAACTATACAATATATGTTGTAAAGGATGTTTTCTTTTACCCATTTCTGTGCATAGACAAATCATTCTCACAGGGGCATGTTTATCAATTATCGGGTTTTAGATTTGTGGCGATAAGAAATCATTTACAATTAGGTACCGGGACTCAAAAATGTCCCTGCGATGTGTTAATGGTGAAGTGATTGTATTAGCAGTCACTTCACTACTATATTGGGGGCCCCAGAGCGCTACTGCAGATGTACCCTCTCCCAGTAAATTTTGTGTAGCCCATAGGCTACAGTGGCTAATGCTGGTAAAACTCTGGAATACTTTGCATTCCGGAGCTTGGTAAACCTGACAGCTTTGCAGCCCCATAGAAACCAAGGGGGGCTGTGGCTGCTGTCAGCAATGGATGGACTGCGGCAGATATGGAGATATTTGCTGTGGCACTCCCCAAGCTTATGGGCATCAGCTAAACCAATGATGTTATAGCATTTAGTTGTATGCTAGGAAATAATACTAGTCAAAGAAATTGGTTTGCAGCGACTGGCGTGTTATGTTATATGAACCTATGTAGAACCATTTGATCACCATGTGTGTATATAATAAAGTGTAATGTGTAGCAAAGTGCTTAATCAGGTATAAATAAATAAATACAATTGCCACCACAATAAGTTAAGATAAAAATATATAAGGTAGTTTATTACTACATGTAATAAAAACACACTATAAACCCCTATATACAAATAAATGTGAAAAAGTGCAGGTGCAGTGCAATTTCACATTAGAATAGCTCACATACTTAATATACACCTATACATAGCAGCATCAACATACACAAAAAGTGTTCATAAGGAAAGATAGAGAGCTCCAACGCGTTTCATCTATCTAAAACTTCATCATTCCCCTTTAAATTGATTAAAAAACAATGTACTGTATAGGGAACTGTGATCTTAAATGGTACCACATTGATTGGTATTGCAGAAATAAAATGTCAAGACATGCTATTTATACATTAAACCAGAGGTTCCCAAAGTCCACCATTACAGTCAACGTTTTAAGGTTATACATCTGGACTCAAGCAGTGATATCCTTAAAACCTGGACTGTAATGACAGAGTTTGGGAACCTCTGAGTTAAACAATTTAATGAGTATGTATCATACATATAAAAATATAAAATTTGCAATAATCACAAAAATATATATTCACATTAGAAAATCAGTTGATGTAATTACTAGATTTGATACCGCTTTAAAAGTATAGAATGCTGCCAAAACTATTTTGCAATATAGAAGTCAATTACTGTCTTCAGGATTACAATAGAAACATCAAAATAGTTAAATGAACAACATACTTGCAAAGTAATTAAGGAGCCAGAAGTTCCATAGTGTGTTATATTTAATGATGTGTGTTCAGTTCTTCTGAAAAACTAACATAGCCGAACATAGGGGTTCTGAGTCAATTCAAGTCCCAGCTCGGATAACTTTTGGGGTCCAAGTAGAACCATGTCCCAGTTCAGGGCTACTGTAAGTTCAGGACTCGGCTTTAAATTGCATGTAAGCATGTCCAAACATGTCCAAATGATATGATTTTAACTGTTTTTATCAATTTTAAATAAAAATCAAAACCAAATCTGAAGAAAAACAATTGAGGGTGGCCAAAAATAGCCATAACATTTGGGGGTGGTTTTACCAAAACCAAAACATGGGGCCCATGCACATTTATAGTTATATTATGAGCACAGTTCTAGACTGCTAAATGAAGGATGGATACTTTATTACCAGAACCTCCAGCTGTATAGTGATATCCCAGGGAATATGCAGGTGGCTACCCGGTTTTGTAATGCTCCACTGCATCTCACTTCCACTGCAGCTGTCTCATATGGAAGTACAGTGAAATTTGCCCTGATGCTGATGATCTCCAGAGTGAAAAGTGGTAATCCTGACAGGAAACAGCTGGAGGCTTTATCAAAGAGGTGCTTGCATAAGGGCAATTGGAGATTAAAACCACTGTACAGTGCCCTACACGAGAGAAAAGCACTTTGCCTATTGGCAATTGGTAAGTGATCTGTGAGACTTATAGTGCTTATTATCGTGATTATTATGCTAGATCAATGTTTCCTAATAAACTTTCCTTAACATTGGTGATTATCATTAATTAAATTGCTGCTTTGCTAACCATCTCCTTTGGGAACTAAAGGTCTGCTTCAGAGATGGACGCAATGCCGATGTTTACACAGTTGAGCGATTATCGGTGATCTATGCATGTGTCACACTGCGCATGTGTCAAGTTTTTTTTACCAATGGCAGTCACAGCCAGGATTTGGTTGCAGTGTGATGGACAATCAGAAATCATTTGTGGGAGGTAACGGGGGAGTGGCAACGAAAACACAGGCGCGTCGCGATTGGGGGCGCAACACAGACTGGGAATGCGATCCTATACACAGCTGCAAATGCTCTGGGGGGGGCATTGTTAATTGACTGATCTGCAACCAATGCTGGGTCTTTGTACACAATCGCTGCTTGGATTGGGAATCTCATTGCAAATCCCGGTGGCTGCGACAGTTGCATATTTTCGCATAGCGGATGCACCCTAAGGGGTAAATTTACTAAGAATTGGGATTGACCCAATTTGCAAAGTGATTCATCTCGGTATAAATTGCTGGAACTCAGGTGATTTTTATTCCCTTTCTTTTCCCCAAATTTACCAAAAGGCGATTTCGAAACGAGTTTTCCGATGGTGATTCTCGGGTGATTTGTAAGCATGCTCGAGTGAGTTATGTCACCCAATATTGCAGTGATTTCTCACTGCACAACTCTCCCTAGCAAGCAGCCTGCACATATCAGTGAGATATGTGTAAGCTGCTTGTGTTGTACCTGTAAAAAATGGGTTAATGTTTAAAAAAAAAGATGTGAGGTCCTCCCTCAAAAGACTAACCAGCCCCGGACTTGCCAGCCAGTCCTGGTTCTTAAAATTACAGGGAAAAAAATGTGTAGGGTTCCACTGTAATTTAAGAACCAGCACCAGGCAGCAGGACCAGACCTGCTTTTAAATATATGGAGAAAAAAATGGCGTGAGGTTTAACGTATATTTAAAACCAGCTCTGGACCCTTTCTAGTGGGGGACTGATGCAACAGCCAGGGGAGCCTTATCACCAGGCCCCCCAGCCGCAGCATCAGCCCTGACCACTAGTCAGCCCAGACCAGGGATCCCTGGGAAATTGTGGACCCCTCCAATAAAGGGGTCCCCATCTCCAGGGCACCCGGGGCTAACCCCGCCACCCCTGGGCAGTGGGTGGTGTGTTGATAGTGTATGTAGTATTAAAAATAGAATTATGAACATTGTCTTTACAGTGGAACTACAGGTACCAGCAAGACTCCCTCGCATGCTGGTACTTGGAGAACCACAAGTACCAGTATGCGGGGCATTAAGGGTCTGCTGGTATGTGTAGTTCACCTGTAAATAAATGTGTAAGAAAAGACACACACACCGTGAAAATAAAGATTTGTTACATCCAAACACACTCACACATACTCACCTGCTGCCAGATGTTCACGTCTCCTTCTCAACGTAAAGTATCCAATGGAAGTACCTGTAAAAAAAGATCCAATACTCACCTTTTGTTCTAAGATGTTCTCCGTAGTAATCCAAATAGAGCCCCGGACACACTGTATCAACACGCATGTTGTTACAGTACTCTCGTTTAGCCTTAAATCGCCTGTTGGTAAATTTGAGAGATAAAAAGAGATTAAATCACCCGAGTTCAGGTGAATTCCAGCGAGATGAATCATTTTACTCTAATTTACCCCTTAGAGTATATTTAAGGTTATTTATCTCACTATATTTTCCTGATATCTTAATGCTTATATTGGTTAAGACTATGTAAATTGTTCTTGATAATTTAAGTGTTAGCCATATTGTTAATGTAATTAACAGGCAGGGCTTGATGGATTAATGGGGGGGCGACAGAGGCAGTCGTCCCTGGGCCCCCACACGTGGAGGGCCCCCAAACCCATCAGAGTTAAAGTGGGCCAGAGGAGACGGAACCTGTTCCGCCTCCTCCGGCAACCTAACCCCGGTGCCGCAGGAAGGCTCCATTTGCCTCCTGGAGCTCACTCGTGAGCTCCGGCTTACGCAGTGCATTACGGGAGGGATGTAATGACGTCTCTCCCATGGTGCAGAGGAGCAGCCAAGTGGTCTGGATGTGGACGGAAGCGGGAGCGAAGCTTAAGGTAAGTACTAGCTGTTTATTTGTGCAAGCTGCTTTTCTATTGGGGGCATTAGTTGGGGGTGCAGTACTACTGGGGGCATTACTCAGGGGGTAGGCATTACTACTGGGGGCATTACTAAGGGGGGGGCATTACTACTGGGGGCACTAGTACAGAGAGAGCATTACTACTGGGGGCAGAACTACAGGGGTATTACTACTGGGGCATTTATACAGGGGGCATTACTAATAGGGCATTACTATTGGGCACACACAGGGGGCATGACTACTGGGGGCATTACTATTTTGGGCACAACTACAGGAGTAGTACTACTGAGAGCATTTACTGTATACATTAGGCATTTCTATTGGGGACGCTACTACAGGGGGCACTACTACTACTGGGTGCACTGCATAAGGGCACCACTACTGTGTGCTCTGCATACAGGGCACTACCAGTGTGGGCACTGACACTACTGGGGACTCTGCATAAGGTCACCATTGTGCATACCCCCAGTTCGTCACATTTTATCAGGGCCCCCACATACCTTAATCTGGTCCTGTTAACAGGTGTTAATTGAAGAAAACTGCAGATATTGATGAGTTCCAGTAAAATAAATAATTCCATCTTTTTGTGTATATTACAAACGTGAGAATGTATATGAATGTATCTCTTAAACTTAATTAAAACTTAAACAAATTACACTGTTCCAACTTGTTTGAAGATTTACCTCTTCTGGTAAATAGAAACTTACTTGACAACTGTCATCATCGTTTAATATAGCAGGATTACGCCTTTACCTTTGGTGTGGAGTGTGACCATCTATTCCTTCTGGTAAAATACCGGAACACTACAACATCACCCTATACCAGGGGTCAGGGAACTTTTTTACCTTTTACCCCAAAATATATTTAGATATGCCAACATTACCCCCTTGATTTGAAAGGAAGGAAATCCTATAGTAGTGCCCCCATATAATGCTCCTGTAGTAGTGCCCCCATAGTTATGCCCCTGTAGCAGTGCACCCATATAATGCCCCTGTAGCAGTGCCCCCATAATTATGCTCCTGCAGCAGTGCCCCCATAGTTATGCCCCTGTAGTAGTGCCCTCATAGTTATTCCCTGTAGTAGTGCCCCCATAGTTATGCCCCTGTAGCATTGCCCCCATAGTTATGCCCCTGTAGTAGTGCCCTCATAGTTATGCCCCTGTAGCAGTGCTCTCATAGTTATGCCCCTGTAGCAGTGCCATAGTTATGCCCCTGTAGCAGTGCCCCCATAGTTATGTCCCTGTAGTAGTGCCCTCATAGTTATGCCCCTGTAGTAGTGCCCCCATAGTTATGCCCCTGTAGCAGTGCCCCCATAGTTATGCCCCTGCAGTAGTGCCCCCATAGTTATGCCCCTGTAGCATTGCTCCCATAGTTATACCCCTGTAGTAGTGCCCTCATAGTTATGCCCCTGTAGCAATGCCCTCATAGTTATGCCCCTGTAGCAGTGCCCCCATAGGCATGCCAATGTTGCAGTGCCCCCATAGTTATGCCCCTGTAGTAGTGCCCCCATAGTTATGCCCCTGTAGTAGTGCCCCCATATAATGCCCCAGTAGTAGTGCCCCCATAGTTATGCCCCTGTAGTAGTGCCCTCATAGTTATGCCCCTGTAGCAGTGCCCTCATAGTTATGCCCCTGTAGCAGTGCCCCCATAGTTATGCCCCTGTAGCAGTGCCCCCATAGTTATGCCCCTGTAGTAGTGCCCTCATAGTTATGCCCCTGTAGTAGTGCCCCCATAGTTATGCCCCTGTAGTAGTGCCCCCATATAATGCCCCTGTAGTAGTGCCCCCATATAATGCCCCTGTAGTAGTGCCCCCATAGTTATGCCCCTGTAGTAGTACCCTCATAGTTATGCCCCTCTAGCATTGCCCCCATAGTTATGCCCCTGTAGTAGTGCCTCCATAGTTATGCCCCTGTAGTAGTGCCCTCACAGTTATGCCCCTGTAGCAGTGCCCCCATAGTTATGCCCCTGTAGTAGTGCCCCCATAGTTATGCCCCTGTAGTGCCGCTTGTACAAAAAAAACCCACTTACCTTAATCCCCGCTCCCGCCACCATCTTGTCCACCCGGCTGCTCCTCGGAACTATGGGAGAGACGTCATGGCGTCTCTCCCATAGTGCACCTGGGGAGAGCCGGAAGCTGGAGTTCAGAAGAAAACTCCAGCATCCAGCTAATGCGGCGCTGCAGGGAAGGAGCCGGGCGCCCGCTGGTAATAACATCTCAGCGGGCTTCCGGCTTAGAGCCTCCCTGCGGCGGCGGGCTGGAGATCACTGACGCCGGGTGCAGCAGGTTCACCGCTGCACCCAGCGTCAGTGACCTCCATTCCTGGGGGTAATGGATGGACAGCCGGGAATGCAATGATTCATATGCATGCCCGGCTGTCCGTCCATTACCCCCAGGAATTTCAGTTTTACCCCTGTTCCCCAACCACTGCCCTATACCATCTGGCGGGGTATCACATATGCATGTTTAATATAATTTATTCTAAGGGCTAAATTTACTAAAGTGAGAGTTTTTAGAAGTATAGATGTTACCCATAGCAACCAATCACATTCTAGCTATTATCTTCTTGCTATGGGCAACATCTCCATTGATAAAAACTCTCACTTTAGTAAATATACCCCTAAGTGTACAAGATTAATCTCTGTTTTTTAAACTCTTTTTTGCTAACTGAAATAATTAAGACACTAAATAATCTTATAATGTAAATAACTCTTTTTAATTCAAGTAAATACTGTTTGAACTGTTCAAATAATTGTAATAAACTTTATACTAATTGTAACAGAATAGTATCAATCTTCTAAACATTTGTTTACTCAAAATAAAAGCAGCACAATAAAAGCAGAGGTGCACGCTATTGCAGCCTTGACTGTGTCTTTTGCCGTAGTGTGACTTCATCTTTATTCTAATGAAGCAGCATATGGGATTAGTACAGAGATGTCTACTGGCTGCGGTGCGAATCAGTTACTCTGCGAATTAAATCGCACCATTGCCCACATATCAGACCCACCATCACACATTGCATCAGCCCTGTAGAAGTGAAGAATCACCGACTGAACATGGCAGCCGGAATCAGTGTAATTGCGGTAAAAGACGCAGTCGCTGACCCTGACACGCCTGCGTCTGACTTGCCACACCTGTTGTTACTACCCAGAAATACCCACTGAGACTGCCTCCTTCTGTGCCCAAATTAGTTCTGTGGTTCCCAGCGGTAACCATCGGGACGCATGCACAGATTATAATTTATTGATTTCTACCTATCTATACACTCTAAAATGTCGCTATTTAGCGTTGTAAATCGCACAAGAAATAATTACTCTTCAGAATTTGATTGTGTTTCCAAAGCACAAAAAGATATTATTCACCAAAAAGCAGATAGTTACACGCTGTGATCTAACTACAATTAGCTCATACAAATTATACAATCACAAGGTACAGTCAATACATTACGCAGGCACTCTGGATCCAGATTTCCGGCATCAAAGGTGAAGCCTCCGTCAACAGAAAGAATATGATGACTGACTAGCAGGTTCAGGGAGCCTGCATATAAACCCTTGCAGAGATAGGCAATACAATAGAACAAGTTGGTGTAATTCCGTTGGTTCTTCTTCCTGGTTCTTCTGTTACAATGCAGTTCATAGGTCAGTTTGTAAGATCACAGTCCAGCCTCCAACAGCTCTTTGTGTCCATTTTACTGCTGAAGAACAAGTCTAAACTGGCTGCATTACAGAGTACATTTTAATGCCTATCTCTCTATGATCCATAATTTGCAAACGCATGTTGCGATTTCCCCACCGATAGAACTGGAAGTCTGCAAATAATCAGTAGTTTAGAATAGCACCAAACACAGTCTGCTTTTCATATACTAAACCTGAGATCTTAAAATACAGTCGCTTTATTACATACTTAATAATGAATAAAACCTTGAATTTTAACCTTAATGCTAGGGAACCTTTTTATGTAAGTGTGCAATGTGTAAGTGTAAGAATATTGTGTAGTTTCACTAATGTGTGTGGTGCATTTATGTGTTTTGTGCTTTGATAAAATTTTTATGTTTTATTTAATGTGTGTATGCATGTAAGTCTATGTGTGTGTGTTATGCATGTAAGTCTCTGTGTGCATGTTATGCAGTTCAGTGTATTTATGATGGATTTAATATATATATATATATATATATTATCCCTTTCTAACATATTTTAAAACTACAGTGCAGGGAGGAGACCTCCAGCTGACTGCCGTTGCCACTTCGTCGGATAGCTATTTCAAAGGTTTTTCCTCTGCCTATTTAGAATACACTTGTCAGTACTTCTTAAGCAAACCTCTGACCATTGTTTTCTAACTTCTTATTCAGACAAATTCAATTGTGCATATCAGTGTCTGGGTTATATTTCAATTACCACAGCCGTAATTGTCTGTATGCGGGGCTTCTCAATTTATATGTAAAACACTCACAGTATACTTTTCTCAGACATGTATACAGAAGCTGTTTCTCATTGCTAACTAAACCCTGCATGAATATTGTGTTTGTAAGTGTGAGAGTGTTGTATATTATTCGCTATTTAGTGTTATGCGAATGTGAGGATACGTGCGCACACTGGGTACGTGCGCACGCAATGGTGTGTCATGGATTGTACCAACATAAATCATACAGTGGATGACCAAATCATCCGATAACAGTTGAATTGCGGTCGCATGCAATCATTCGACTTCGACAGTCCACCCTTTGATAGCAAACAAGAAGCTATCACAATTTTATCCTAGTTAGTCATGCATAATAAATTATTATCTAATGTCCTATACGGTATGACACAGTTAGGTCATTGAACCGTTAGTAATGCACCTCGGGAAAGGGTAAAACAACCCTTATACGCGCTCAGCGGATCTATACAGGACCATGGGCAGGATGTGGGATCTCATCAAACCTATAAGAGTGGAGTGGGGGAAATGGAGACTACATTAACTAGGATGTTTAAAGGAACATTTGCAATATTTTATCATACATGACCAAAACTAAGCAATCACCTGATTGTACACTCTAGTTCAGGATTGTAATACAGTGTGTCATTTACTTTGGTATCCATTCTTTTACTACTGACTACCATCATAATTTAATTTCTTTGATTTACCTTATCTTTACATTTTCCATATTTCAACACAGTAGGAACACATTTGGCACATAATCCAATTACTATGATGACAACCAATATCAGGATCAGGAGTTTACCTATGCTAGCTACTATTTCCTGGACCCACTCTCCTAGACTGGAGAACCATTTCACTGGGTTCAACCAAGAAACTCATTCCTCTACCTTTTCCTCTACTTCAGCCACTGAAGCATTATGGTTCTTTCGAAACACCCATTTAAACTGCAGAATTTCATCAGCTTCCGGGCTATCACCTCCTTGGGGTCACTGGTATCGTTTGTAATGTATGTGCAACACTTTACTCCAGACTGGGTGGCTAAGGTCACGCAGTACCCTCCAGTGACAGCTGTTAAATAATTTAAAACTAATCTGTGTTGCACCAGTTCTATCTTGTAGGCCTGTAACTCCTTACCTGTATACCTAAATGTGTCATCATACATCTCGGTGATATTATCTATTAATTTAGCAAGATCTTGAATATATCTGAAATTTAGTGTACCCCGAGTGATCCTGGTGGGATCCAATGCGATTAAAACTTGAAAGCCAGTTGTCTCACTAATTAACTGTGTGGCATTATGTACATCACCAGGTATCATATTCCTTTTGTCTATGTGTTCATACTGTGTGTGGAGATATGGTGATGGGGTGTTTTTATGAATACCAAGCATTTCACCATGTGTAAAGATCATAACCTCTGGGAGTACTCTTCCCAGATAACACAAACCTTCGGAACTCGGAGAGCCACTTATACGCTTTACCTCATATACCACATATAAAATATACATCATCGGGGAGAACATAAGGAATAGTAAACATCATTATCGTCAAACACATTTCCCTCACAAGTGATCCTATTTCAGGTTCTCCCATTTGACTCATACAAGTTTCTGGTTGTAATATCTTGGCACAATACCCTTCTGGTACCCTACCAACCATTTCTTTGGTGGAACTTAGTGTATAGTTATACCGTAAGTGTCTTCCACCTAGTCTAATTGTGCGTAAAAGTTCAAGATTTATAGGTTCGCTATCAGCTCTTAGTGAGAATGTCATCGTCTGGTTATTCCCCGCCACCTCCCAACTTCCTGGTTTATTGAAGTTGTCGATGTTCAAACATAATAGTGATTTATCTACTTGGTACTGGTGGAGTTTAAAATGAAGGGGTTTGGACTTAAGAAATTTTCCATCTAGTGCATCCCCTCTTTGCAGTTCTAAGACCTCAGAGACATTTAATGGGAACGGCACTAATCCTACATTATGCTGTCACTGAGGCACATGAGAACACACCCAACAGTCAGTCTGGTTTAAAACTTTGCCCACCATAGTATGATAATCCTCTAAAGGATACCCACCCCAATACTGGTTATACTTAGGTTGGCACTGCTGGATTCAATTCTCATTCTCATGAACTAAGGACCCACAAAACTCACACATACAAAAATCCTCAGACGATAGACTTTCTCACTGTCTCCGAGTTTCCACAATAGCAGATCTCTTAACAATTACTGTACTGGGTTTGGTCAGATACTCCCCCGGTTGGTTTAGCACTCCTTCTACCAACTCCACTCCATTGATATCACTATCAGCTCCCCTCTCCATCCTCTGTCCTCCGTCACAGAAATGAGACAAACCAAGACAAACTGCAATGAGAAAAACCCATGAAGAAAGACCCCCATAATCACAGCCCGCCACTCCATTGCTGGAATAGTGGTCTGTATATTTCTGTAGCTCAGGTGTTCCACTGCAGTCACCAACTCTCCCGGAACAGGCTTGCAATCGACAGGTCCACATTATCTGCCTCGATTCTGCCTTGTATCTCCTCTGGGTGATTAACCTTTTATGCAGTGGCTGGAATGGACCCAGGTATCTCTCTCGGCTGCTTTCACAGATGTCGAACTTATCAGCAGCAACTGATATGGTCCTTCCCACCGGTCAGTCAAACAACCTGAACGCAAGAAATTACAGATCATTACATATTCTCCAGGTTCAACATCATGACAGTTTGCCTCAGGCATATCAAATGACAATATTTTCAATTTCTGCAGTTGTTGTTTCAATTGCTTACTCATTTTTATAAGATACCTCACAATAACCTCGTTATTACCCTTTAAATCATCCTGTGGACTTACAATCAAATGAGGTTGCTTACCGAACAGTATCTCAAAGGGGGACAGATTTAAGAGGCGGCCTGGGGGGTTGTTCTGATGCTATTATTACCCATCAACTTACACATGTTCTGAAAGACATCACCTGTGAATTGAGTACCCCTATCACTTTCAATAATTCTATGGATACCGTATCTACATACAAATTCCTGTACAGGCTTTTTTGTCAGTGAATACAGCAGTATTAGTGGCAGCTGGATATGCCTCTTATCCAATTAGAAAACACATCTGCACAAACTAATACATACTTAAGATTCCTGCAGGGTGGTAATTGGATTAAATCAATTTGTATTACCTGAAAAGGTCTGTCTGTTGGAGGGATGTGTAGTGACTCAGACAGTTTTGTTTTCCCAACGTTTTTCCTCAAGCAGGTCAGAGTCAGACCGTGCACTGCCTCAGCCAAGGAGCCACTGGGTTACCTCGTTCATCTCTCCAGAGTCCAGAGGACTCGGGCTCACATCCCTTTGATCTCCAGACTGCCTTTTCCTGAATGGAACACAGATTTTGCATCTCAATTCATTTCTGCATATCACCAGTTTGAAAAACAACCCTTTGATCAACCGTCATATTTATTCTTATACCTGCTGCCCCTTTTTGCAGCTTCGTCTGCCCTGTTATTGGAACAACTGTTAACAGTAATGTTGTAGCCTCTGGGTTTAGACAAAGTCCCAAGTATTTAACCCTGGACTGGCATGGCTGTATTTTGTCCTTAGCAACCTTGTGTCCTGTTTGCGAGACATGAAGCACGACAGTTTAGTGTCATTAAACATGACAAACAAAATCAGAGTACAACAATAAATCATCTACATATCAGATCCATTGCTTTAAAAAAATGCCCTGTATAGTTTCACTGCAGATATACTGCAGGTGTTAGTGTGCTTCAGTTCTTAATCTCAATGTTTACTGTAAACAAGGACACTTGATTTTACCAACATGTACAATGACTTGTGGCTTACACACACTTATTACATTTCCTTAGAGGTGCAATGTCCTAGAGGTGACTTAAAACACATTTTTTTTATTATTTTTTTTTATTGCTGGACGTACTCTTTAAGTGCTAATAATATTCCCCCTCCTGCCACGATCTCCACTACTCTCACCGGTTTCAACTGCTGCCCCTGCTGGTTGCAGATTAACAACTTGGGCAATGGCTGAATTTACGGTGGATTCATCATCATCTATAATTACATTTTCCTTTGGGTGACTTAAATCAGGGTATACTGTAAGTTACTTATTATGATTTTTTTAAAATGATTTTTGAGATTAACTGTACCTAAACCCCCATCCGCATAGGGCGGTGGTGGTGCCCGTGATCTACTGACATTACCTTCTGCAATGCTACCTTGCTATGCATGTGCGCTATTTCGTGGCGTGCACGCAATGCTGTTTAGCGCTGCATGTGCACTCCCCTGCATTGTGCATGTGGCACTGGTTTGCGTTGCATGCACACCCCTAAGCCACATATCCCCCTCGTGCTGCCATAGCTTTAAACAATCGTTATACTTTTTCTTTCTAGAGTGCACCATACAGATGTTATCTCGGACATTGTTCAATACCTCCTTATCAAAGCTGCCAATTCTGGGAAACGGTTTCACACTCTTCCTCATCATTTTAAACCATACATCACAGTACCTAGTTGCATAAGCACCGTACCTAGTATAAATAATATGCCATGGCCACCCAAGCGGCGCTTTCAAAAGCAGCACATCATCTAACATCTCTACCATTTGCTTGGCTCCCATCTTGGGAAAATAACACTAAACTTTTCAATAGAGATTTAAATTGGTGAAAGAATGTCAAGGCTACTTTCACTTACCTGTGGACGATATTAACAGGATGCACCCACACACCTATGGAAGAATAACCAGGCTGCTTCCACGCACCTAAGCCCTTTTTGAGTACTTTCCACTGCTAGCATGTAGGCATTCCAATAACACCTAGTGATTTCTTCCACCCTCTGCTCAGTTCACAATCACAATATGCCACAACTGTGCGGTTCAATCACAATGCCCAATAACCCTAACTGATCACTGGATGCTGCAATCACACTGAGAGCCGATACCTACAACAAGACAACAACTACACCTGCAATGTGTATAGACTTCAGTATCTACTACCGAGCCACTAGGCCGACACCAGGCGCCTAGAACCTAAGGGTCCTACGATACCCCTAGCTAGAGAACATGTTACCCCTACCAACAAACGTTCACTGGTACACACCCTTTTCCTGCGCAGAAAAATATACATTTTCCCAGATATGGCAACACCGATTAAGATCTTTAAAACAATGCTATCACGCTATCAATATCACAATGCAATCTCAACGGCTTTGTTTAAAAACACAGCAGCAATACAGGAAATACGTATATGCTATTGTGCGACTAGTCGCATACACAATAATGCGACCGCTACACAAAACGTATTATTACCCTTACACTATTGTGAGACTTCCCCTTTTAACATGAAATTTTATCAATGAAGGAAAACAAACTTTTTCCTCTCTTGTCCCTGGATTCTAATCAGCGCTCCTTGAACTCACACAATAACGGTTAGCGGTCTCTCAGCAACAAAGTGGTAGCAGGTTTTCGAAGACACAATACATTCTTTCCTGCGTATGGCACCTCCACCCTTTTGCTGAGAGATCGATAACTGTGTGTTACCTTGTGAATGGTAGCATGACTTCACTATGAGCCCCCATCTATTGATTCCTACCTATCTATACACTCTAAAATGTCGCTATTTAGCGTTGTAAGTCGCACAAGAAATAATTACTCTTCAGATTTTGATTGTGTTTCCAAAGCACAAAAAGATATTATTCACCAAAAAACAGATACTTACACGCTGTGATCTAAATACAATTAGCTCATACAAATTATACAATCAGTCAATACATTACGTAGGTACAAGGTACAGTCAATACATTACGTAGGCGCTCTGGATCCAGATTTCTGGCATCAAAGGTGAAGCCTCCGTCAACAGAAAGAATTTGATGTCTGACTAGCAGGTTCAGGGAGCCTGCATATAAACTCTTGCAGAGATAGGCAATACAATAGAACAAGTTGGTGTAATCCCATTGGTTCTTCTTCCTGGTTCTTCTGTTACAATGCAGTTCATAGGTCAGTTTGTAAGATCACAGTCCAGCCTCCAACAGCTCTTTGTGTCCATTTTACTGTTGAAGAACAAGTCTAAACTGGCTGCATTACAGAGTACATTTTAATGCCTATCTCTCTATGATCCAAAATTTGCAGACGCATGTTGCGATTTCCCCACCGATGGAACCGGAAGTCTGCAAATAAACAGTAGTTTAGAATAGCACCAAATACAGTCTGCTTATCATATACTAAACCTGAGATCTTAAAATACAGTTGCTTTATTACATACTTAATAATGAAACAACAGGGGCAGTGCGCTATGATCTCATCTGACTGGAATGGAATGTATTGCTATACAATGTGACACACAATGAAAAATAAAAGAAAATTATTTAATTCTAATAATAAAATACATACATATTCACATAATCACAAACAATACAATACGCATAATGTATATAACATGTAAAAATGGTATAAATGGATTGGACTGTTACAATGCAGATCTATAAAGATTGTATCAAAATCGGTGCTTGTATCAGAAAATAGATCTCCTGTAGAGCAAACAAGGTGATACAATTGAATGTAACAGATCAGATCAGTGGTGTCATTTCCATGGAATAAATAAATACTGTCTCAGTTCTTTTGCACACTGTTTTAAAATTACTGCATTCTCACACCTGAAAAGAGTATAGATTGTCCATATTGATAGACTTGAATTAGAAAGTATCGTGCTGGCGTCCCAGCATATAATTGTAGTATTAATGAAATAGAAGTTAAATGACTCCTATAAGAAATTGCGTGTTCCTATGTGAGGATATATCCGTCTACACAATGGAGATGAAGCGGCAGACAAAGGGTAAACTCTCTCTCCGTGTGTTGGGAGGGAGAAAGTGTGTCTTACCGCTCACAGGATGGATGCAGCAGCGCTCACCTTGGTCGATGCAATCACTGTGGGGAGATGAAAGTCAGCATGCCGTGGGATCGATAGCTCCGTTGTTGGCGGCTGTAGTGTCAGCTCCAAAATCCCGCTGGCAGAATATGTGTGGCAGTGCTCTCCCAGATGGATGTGATCGCTGTGGGGAGCTGGATAGTAGTGCTCCGTGAGACTGATGTCTCCGCTGCCTGTGCGGTCAGCTCGGAAATTCTCCAGAGGTACAGGTGCAGGTGTGTGATCGCAGTGGAAGGACAGAACGGCAATGACGTCGACGCGTTTCGTCTCTTTGAACTAGAGACTTTTTCAAGACTGACATTGCAATGGTAAATGCCATATTTATCCTTCTGGAAGGTCCGCCTTTGTAATTATTTTAATCATGGACAGCTGAATTACATCAAACTGAACTGAACAGCTATGTTTCACGATCTTTTCAATTTACAACTGATATATGAATAAAAACAATGGCCCTCATTCAGAGCCGCTCGTTAGCGGCAGTACGCTCGTTCCGAGCAATGTTTGCACATCTGCGCATGCGTACGGTTTTTAGTACGCATGCGCGAACCAGTCAGTGCGGCCGAAAATCGTTGGTACGCAATATAGCGAGGGCCTGCTATTTTGAGTGACAGAATGAGGCGTATGTGGGTGGTAACAGGGGAAGGTGCTTGAAAATGGGGAGTGGAGATCAGAACGCAGGCGTGCTTAAAGGTCAAAACGGGCGTTTTATGGGTGTGCATATTTAAAACAGCAGCGTCATTGACCACGTCACTGGGTTATTTTATAGCCAGAACTGCTCGCAAATTTGTGGTAGCAAACACCAACCACAAGAATAGCGAGCAGTTCATACGCTGGTCGATGTACTCGATTAATCTAATAAATAGCGGACATGACGTAGGATGCGAGCGGCCAGGGGGCGTTTTTAACAAATAAACGAGCGTATGTTTTGCTCGCTCGTTCAGACTTAGAGGTGTGAACAGACTGCAATGTGCGTACGGATCATTTGAATAGCCACCCCTTGTTTTTAAACGAGCGACCACAAATAGCGAACGGCTCTGAATCAGGCCCAATGACTCTTAACCATCTATACAACAATAGGAAATCTATACAAACATGTGTGGCTATATAACAAAACCAATATATGATAAATATACTATAATAGCATGTATATATGTTGAATATCCAATAGATCTATATTGGTACTGACTATCTTGTTGATATCTAAACATATAAATGCGTATATTTGTGTGTATCGCAAAGATGGTATTGTCATACACAGAAAAATGTAAAAATATACAAATACAGTGTAGATAAATATGTATGAATGCGAAGATAAAATAAAGACTGTATAAAAATATAAAATATAGATTAGAATGAATACGAATGATAATGAGATAGAAAATGAAAAAGGGATACTCTAAAAATAAATCAATGTATACTGTAAAAAAAAAACGATGGAACCGGAAGTCTGCAAATAAACAGTAGTTTAGAATAGCACCAAATACAGTCTGCTTATCATATACTAAACCTGAGATCTTAAAATACAGTTGCTTTATTACATACTTAATAATGAATAAAACCTTGAATATTAACCTTAATGCTAGGGAACCTTTTTATGTAAGTGTGCAATGTGTAAGTGTAAGAATATTGTGTAATTTCGCTAATATGTGTGGTGCGTTTATGTGTTTTGTGCTTTGATAATATTTATGTTTTATTTAATGTGTGTATGCATATAAACCTATGTGTGTGTGTTATGCATATAAGTCTATGTGTGTGTGTTATGCATATAAGTCTATGTGTGTGTGTTATGCAATTCAGTGTATTTATGATGGATTTAATATATATATTATCCCTTTGTAACATATTTTAAAACTACAGTGCAAGGTGTTACAAGCAGCTAGGTTCACTTTCAAGCAGGGTGGAGACCCCCAGCTGACTGCCGTTGCCACTTCATCGGATAGCTAATTCAATGGTTTTTCCTCTGCCTATTTAGAATACACTTGTCAGTACTTCTTAAGCAAACATCCGACCATTGTTTTCTGACTTCTTATTCAGACAAGTTCAATTGTGCATATCAGTGTCTGGGTTATATTTCAATTGCCACAGCCATACTTGTCTGTATGCGGGGCTTCTCAATTTATATGTAAAACACTCACAGTAAACTTTTGTCAAACATGAATACAGAAGCTGTTTCTCATTGCTAACTAATATTGTGTTTGTCAGTGTGAGAGTGTTGTATATTATTCGCTATTTAGTGTTGTGCGAATGTGTGGATACGTGCGCACACTGGGTGCGTGCGCACGCAATGGTGCGTCATGGATTGTACCAACATAAATCGGACAGCGGACGACCAAATCGTCCGATAACAGTTGAATTGCGGCCACATGCAATTATTCGACTTCGACAAATTAGAAGCATGCGCACACTGAAAACATTGGCCGCTATGGACAAATGGACTGTAAATCTTTTGCAGAAATGCTGTCCTGACCACCAGATTGACCATTACATTTTGAGGATTAGGAATTGTATGTGTGCAGTTATCACAAATCAAAGGTTCCTCATGTGCTTCTCCTTACTTATACTTTCATCTACTCCTTACTCCCCACAAGGGCACTTAACACTTGGTTGCTGGCTACCTGCTGCTTATTTTGAGTGTTATGATCACTAAAGGTGCATACACACATAACGATTTTGTTACCACCGATTTCATGAATGATTTTTTGAACGATTTTCTGTCAGATTATCTGTCAGATTTTTTAAAGTGTAATGAACAATTTTTTTAACTACAAACGATTTTTGTAACTTCCCTTAATGAAAATCGTTCAGTTGGTCAGTCAGAATGAACTACAAACTACAAACAGGAGCGCGTTATAACTTAGAAACTGAACGATTTTTTCAACGATTGAACGATAACGACGTCGTTATAGTTAAATCGTTCAAAAAATCGTTATGTGTGTATGCACCTTAATGCAGCAATGTGTATAAACCGTTCCCTTGTTCTGCATTGTACTGTACTGTAAGTCACTGGTTTCTTGTTCACCTATTTGTTTATGTACTCTGTAAGGCGCTGCGGAACACTTGTGATGCCATATAATTATAGGATAATGATAAGAATATTAATAATAAGAGCTGATCAAGTCAACTACGATTTTTCTATAATTCTCAGTCTGGTATCTTAAGTCACTTATTTACTAGATTAGTTAAAATATATCTTGAACACAACATCCCCTTTCCCATCTGGCAGAACCTTGTACTTTAGGTTACATGCCAGGGTCCTTGCTGTTTAGAACTCACTATCTGCCACTGTTTTCATGCTTCTTGTCAGCACTGATAACAAGGAGCAATTACAATTTAAACACTGCTGTGTCCTGCAGCCTTGTCCAGTCAGCACCTTTGTATGAAATGGAGACAGCTCTCTTTAGTATTCCCTCAGATTTCAGCATCATTTTAGAGAGCTCATCATTACAGCCTCCAGTCAGGTGACGCTGAGATTGCCAAATTGGTTTAAATCAGTATAAAAAATAAATTGATCATGTTCACTATATGAATGGATGTCTCTTAATTAAGTGGAGTTTTAAAACAATTTTTTTTTTTTTATGTAAATTCAAATTTAATATAGAAAGTGCTATAGTAGTAATGTGCATGAACAAATTACATAACTATGTTCCAAAAGTGCCTGGGTAAAATGCTATTATGTTTATTTTCCTTACTAAACTTTGTCAGTTTATCTAATTAAATATTGAAAACAAAATGATGACAAAGTGATACTACTTTCTCTAATTAGTCATCCCCCCAGAGAAGTATGTTTGATATATTTTTAGTTAAGGTACTCAGGTGTGCAGCCATGCATTTTATGGAGCAGCCACGCAATGCGGATTAGCTCTGGGAAGGCACTATTCTCATTACATTGGTCTTTAAAGTCATTGTTTGTGCATTGTTACTGTTGCTGCACTAACTTTTCTCTTGGTATGAGGCAGTTAGTGAGGATCTTTCAGTTTCATCTTAGATGTTTCTAGGAGATGCAGTCAATATCCACGGGGATTGCGGCGTCAGAATGCCAGTGCCGGAATCCCCCGACACCTGCCAGAATCCCGGCGCCGGCATCACGACCGCCAGAATCCCGAAGGTAAGTAGCAAGGTTAGGCACTGGGGGGGGTTAGGTTTAGGGTACGAAGAGGTTAGGTTCAGGCACTAGGGGGGAGGTTAGATTCAGGCATCGGGGAGGGAGAGTTAGGATAGGGAGAGGTGCCGGCACCCCGCACCCATCCTGTTTCTAGAGCTCCCTATGAGTATTATGTCTAATCAGTGGTGATTTCCCATTGGCCATGTGTGGCACTTACTGTATTTGGGCAGCACTTGGACACTTGCTTTAGTACTGTCAGTCCAAAATGAACCAGCAATTAGAAAATGTTTCCACTCAACCATGCCATACACCATCTTGAGTAGAGTGTGGAGGTGTGGGGAGGCATGTGTGGTATGTCCCGGTAAACTGTCCTACTTAGTAAATATGTATGCATAATTAAAAATAAAATAAAAAACTCATGATTTATTTAATATTATATTTAGTTGTCAATCATTATTTGAAGGCTAACAACCAAACAATGAAAATAATAAAATTGGGCAGAGGAGGGCGCCCATTACTCTTATGTCTAGAGACTAAATGACCCCTAAATCCGCCCCTGTGTCTAATGTTTGTTGATGTTGATACAGCATACTTGCATTCCATGTTTTAAATGTGTTATTAGTAGGAGATATCACTTAAATTAAGTAGGGAAGCAAACCAAACAACCATTCTGGAAATTCTTAAATTACTAATTACAATAGTTATATATTGAAGCACAATAAGATTTCACAATACAGTATTAGATTTAATACTAGACAGACAGACAGATGTGAGTAGGTGTCTGTACTGTCTGCTCAGAGAGGAAGGGAATGGCAGTATCAAGAAAATGTTGGACTATGACAGATATACATGAGTAGCCAAGTGTTACTTTCAACAAGTCAGAAATTCTGTCAAGAATGATTACCTTTGAACTGCACCCAGGGTTGAACTGGCCCATGGGGTACAGGGGAAATCCTTGGTGGGCCCCACTGCCTGAGTGCCAATCTTCTCCTCTAGGGGTCTAGTTCCAGACTGTGCATGTGTTACATTTTACTGCATTTCCAGGATTATGGTGTATTCACTAGTGCATTGTAGTTATCAATCTGGTACATAATCATGCATGCACAATCAGTATTTACTCTGCAGATTTATAAAGGGGCTCAGACCATGCACTCTCTAATGGTTAATTAAGCCTCTGTGATGGCTGGCCAAACCCCCTCTGGAGGCTGGTCACACCCCTTAAAGATGGGCCCCTACCACTGCATTCCCCTGGTGGGTCTTCAAGACCCAGTCCAACGCTGACTGCATCACAACCAGCAATTTGAGGAAACAGAATAGAGGCTCCCCATTTTTTGGGTAACCCCCAGCACCCCCAGAAGAATAGGCATATCTCTCGCATCCTGCCCACTTCCTAGTGAAGTGGGCAGGATGGGGAGATCTTACCTGGAATTTTTGGGTCCGTAGGGAATGGGCGGGGCTAAATGGTGCAAATTGCGTCGTTTAGCCCAGCCCCCTCCTCACGTACCCGCAAATCGTGGGGGTTTTATGTAAAGGGGTTGGGGCCTAATGTCCTCTATCATCTGGCCCTGCCCCCCAAAGAGGAGAGCAACAGGTCCCCTCCTGCTGCTCCTGGAAAGCTGGCAAGAAATGTTGGCAACTATGGTAATTGGTGACTTTTTATTTTCACTGGATGCTTTCACTTGAAGGTTTATCATGCCAAAAGACTACACAAAGGAGCCAATGCAGAATTGAATGCAAGTTGCGCCTAACCCCAAAAATTAAATATGCATCCAAAAATGAAAATGCATTTTTGTTAACCATGCAGAGCTGCCACAAAGGAATGATGCTTCTAGCATGGCATGCCTAGTAAAATGCACCTCTTACTCCAGCAGATAATAGGAGCTGATGGGCCTGGAATATGACAGGAGGTGTGACTTCTCATTTAAAATGCTTAAAAATCAGTACACATTACAGCACATGGCTGGACTGTCACAAAACCGGGACTTAGTTATGCTTACTCTGTTCAGCGGTGCTTTATTAAGAAAGGTCACTCTGTCCCAGAGTGCTGTCATTCCATTCCTGAGAGTTATGGGCGCAGCCATGTTGACTTTGATCAGGTGAGCACTAGTATTAAGTGTCAACCTATCTGCTGCACTCACATGACTGTCTCCTCCTATCTCTGACAAGACCAACCTATTTAAGACCACACCTGCCACTAGCATATAGTTGGAACAATGTGGTTCTTTACCCCCCTGTGATCTCACTCATCAGAGTGTAGGTACTACCTCTGATCCATTGCCTGAACCGGCGCTGCTGACTACCGGATTCCTGCAAGCCACTGCTCCATCCACTTGGTGGCATTGTGCTGTGTCCAGCTTCCAGTCTGCACCTTACAAGCCTGTGTTCAAGCACCAGTTCCAGTCCTGTTCAAGTCCCTGGTTCCACTTCGGCACAGCTGCTGCTCTCTCCAGTCCCATTATGGTTTAAGCTTCTGCTTCCACTCCACAAACTACTGTTCTCTTTGGTCCCTAACTGGTTGAAGCCTCCGGGTTCCACTCCGGCTAAGCTGCTGTTGTCTCTGGTCCCAGTTCAGTTAAAGCCACTGGTTCATGCTGACTCAGCTGCTGTTACCTCTGATCCCAGTCTGGTTCAAGTCTCTGGTTCCACTCCTGTTTTATTGTTTTTTACCTTACGTTCCAGTCTGGTTCAAGTCTTGGGTTCCATTCCGCTTCTACATCTGAAACCTCCAGTTCAAGTGTGGTCCAAGCCTGTTAATTATCCTTTGATTCCAGCCTGCATAGTAGTCTGAAGTCTCCTGGGCATTATATAGACCTTCCAAGTACCAAGTCTTCAGCTTATAGTGATCTTGGCTCCAAGCAAGTCCTTTGAGTACAACTCTACTGCTTATTGTGGGTTTAAGTAGACTTTCCTTTCACTAAACTTCAGATCATGTTTCTGGTCTGCAGTCACATTGTTATACTCAGCATTGCAGCTCCTGACCGACTTTGAGACTCTATATTCACTATACCCATGGTACCACTATCGATGGAGGTTTTTGCTTTGAGTGTTGGGGTTCATTCTGAGTCTCTGCTGGAGCATTCTTTCCAGCTGTTTGGGACAGTGTACTGAACTTAGGGCCTGATTCAGAGCAGCTCGCCGTTTGAATCAGGGTGGGGATTTGTTTTTCTTTTTCGGCCTCCAGGCCGCTCGCTAAGCTGTGTGTGACCACCCACAGCTTTTGCGAGTGGTCTGGCAATGGTTGTGATTATCGCAACCATTGGGCTCATGAGGAGACCCTGTGGTAGGGTCTCAGCTCTCGCAGTCAGAATCCTGATACCAGCATCCCGACAGGGTTAGGATACCGACACCTGTCGGTCGGTATCCTCCCCTTCCCCCACTGCCTACCCTAATACAAACCTTACCTCCCCTGTGTCTGAACCTAACCTCCCCCCTAGTGCCTAAACCTAACCTCCACCTCCCTGCACCCTAAAGCTAACCCTCCCCCCTAAGTGCCTAACTCTAACCCTCTCCCTAGTGCCTAACCCTCCCCCTAACCCCGCTATTTACCTTTGGGATTCCAGAAGTTAGGATGCTGGTGCCGGGATTATGACAGGAGTCAGGATTCCAGCGCCAGCATTCTGAGCGCCGGAATCCCCGCGAACAAGTGTCACAATCCTGGCTAGTTTTTACCTTTTGAGACTTACCTCTGCCAGCTGCTTCATGGATCTGTGTTTGTAGTTCCCCTGGGAGATCTGCTCTGGCTGAATCATGCTGGCTGTGACATCCCTGTGTGTGCAGACTGCTCTCCTCCCCACACTGATTAATCACCTGGACTCTGCACTGTCTGTGAGCATTGCTAGTCTTAATTGGAATCACAGGTGTGGTCCTGATTCTCAAGGGCTGCAGAGATAATTACTCCCTCTGCATGTTGTGCCTTGCTCCACTCTGAATGCCACTGCCAGACCACCTGTCTGTATCCACCAATCGCTGTTAGACACTAGGTATATAGATCCTCCTCTAATAGCACTCAGTGCTTGAACATCTTGTTACGTCTCGTGGTGTACAACTTGTGCTATAGCTGTACCTCTGAGTACCAGTATGTACAAGGCTCCTGCTGGTTCCTAGACCAGTGCTATCTGTAAGCCTGCTGCCTTCAGCTATCCATGCTACCAGCTTCTCCACACGGCTCCCAGGCCGCACCAAGTAGCTTCCACGCTACCATCTCTCACCCACGGCTCCCAGGCCACACCAAGTAGCTTCCACGCTACCATCTCTCACCTACGGCTCCCAGGCCGCTCCACGTAGCTTTCACGCTACCAGTTTCTCCACACGGCTCCCAGGCTGCACCAAGTAGCTTCCACGCTACCATCTCTCACCCACGGCTCCCAGGCTGCACCAAGTAGCTTCCACGCTACCATCTCTCACCTACGGCTCCCAGGCCACTCCACGTAGCTTCCACACTACCAGTTTCTCCACACGGCTCCCAGGCCGCACCAAGTAGCTTCCACGCTACCATCTCTCACCCATGGCTCCCAGGCCGCACCAAGTAGCTTCCACGCTACCATCTCTCACCAATGGCTCCCAAGCCGCTCCAAGTAGCCACCCAGCTACCAGTGTCTACCCACGGCTATCCAGCCGCTCCAAGTAGTCACCCAGCTACCAACGTCTACCCACGGCTATCCAGCTGCTCCACGTAGCTACCCAGCTACCAGCGTCTACCCACGGCTATCCAGCCGCTCCACGTAGCCACCCAGCTACCAGCGTCTACCCACGGCTATCCAGCCGCTCCACATAGCTACCCAGCTACCAGTGTCTACCCACGGCTATCCAGCCACTCCACATAGCCACCCAGCTACCAGTGTCTACCCACGGCTATCCAGCTGCTCCACGTAGCCACCCAGCTACCAACGTCTACCCACGGCTTCCCAAGCCACAACAAGTAGCTTCCACGCTACCATCCGTCTGCAAGCCCATCTACTAGTAACCCGACCAGCTCAGTCAGCCTTCCTGCCGGTCCCAGTCCGGTTCCTCCAAGTCCACTCACCTCACGGCTCATTAGCTGCACCAAGTAGCTTCAGAGCTACCATCCATCTGCAAGCTCATCTGCTGGTACGGCGACCAGCTCAGTCAGCCTACCTGCCGGTCCCAGTCCGGTCCCTCCAAGTTCCCTCTGGTCTCATTCCAACGTCTCAAGTTTCCAGTTCTAGTCACTCATCACCAAAGGCGGTTCTCACTGCTACCCACTTCTTACATTAAAAGAGCTATTCATGTTACCCATGGTTCCAGTCCAGCCGGCCTCCAGTGATTCCAGTTCATCACCTGATACAGGTAACTCACTAGCACCAACTGTGACAACGAGATTATGACCGCATCCCATTTCAGACACATGTGCAGTGCAATAAAATGTATTTTGCAGGGGAAAAAAGCTACAAAATGTGTTTATGTCTTTAATATATACTTTATTTCATTTTTTGATTAATAGAACAAAAACACAGCAGTCAATTAATAAAACCAGTCAGTTGGGCTACACAGTGTCTAGTCTTTGCTGGCTCAGATAGAGTGCCCCCACAGGGCGAGCGCACCTTCCGTACCCCACTGTCTCTATCCAATCTTACGCAGGACCCGGTACGCCTGCGATCAGGAAGTGCAGCACCCCACTCACTCATATAGCACACCTTTCAGCCCACTTACATATCACATCTGCCCACACAGCAGAGCACAGTCCTACCCAACCATTATCAGATAGAGTTCTCCCTAGTGATACCATCTCCCTTTATTCTTCCACATTCAGGACAGGACACCTTCTTTCAACTAAATAGCATTCATATATATTACCTCTACTATACAGTATGTCATTCTATTGGTATTGCCAGCTGTGCTATCATTTTATACATAAGAGATGAGTTCTAAACTGGCAGGTAGTGAGGATTTGGTTACAGTAATGTCATTGTCTTATTATAATGGTTCAACATTACATGACCATGAGATTTGTCAGACGTACTTAATACAGGTCTAGATACAGTACATGCTTGGGTATTTCATTCTGCATTTTACATGTGTAACCAATTAATGAAGTAACAACTAAGGTAGGTTAAAAGATATACTACCACAAAAAAAAACTTTAACATAATTAGAAAACTCAGTCTTTATTTATAGTTGACATTTTTAAATAACCTTCTTTAAACTGTAAGAGTTTGGTAAATCAGACTGAGGTGTCAGGGATCATTTAACGTAACCTAAAAGGAACTCTCAAGGAAGATAAATTACAGCATATTAAGGTCAGTTTGACAAATTGAATAGCACAGTGTGATAATGGCATAGAGCATCTGGGGTAATATAAGCAGTTTTATGTAGGTTTCTTATATAAGTAAGTATTTAGATGCAATATGCATAAATTGTTTTTAATTAGATATTGAACATTTATTTAAAGATATCTACATTGCAGCATGCGTAAATTTAACTTCTTTTAAAAAACATTTTTTAGCTGTAGCTATTTCATGAAATTTGTTTAAATGATGCACTTATATGTAAACTGATGAATACCAATTTTAGGTTGTTTGAGATGCTTTTGGCTCAGTGGAAAAAACTTTGAGGCTCATATAGGGCTCTATTTATTATCATTATTTTTACTAAAATAAAGTGAAAAAGGGTGTTATCACACCCTTTTCACAATATTTTAGTATCAACTAAAGTTGCTAAAGGGCAATTGGAGTAGAATTCGTAAAATTCTACTCCAACCCCTAATTATCACTTATTTTTAGTAATCAGATCGCATTTCCCATCATTGTAATGGGAAATGCGATCTGCCTGGTAGTTACTTAAAATAAATTGTGAAAAAATACCAGGGAAAGTCCTGTGATAATGACGCCACCTGGAGGTGGCGTTATCCAGGGTCTTCCCCGGTTACCGGAATCCTGCTCCGCTCTAACAGGCAGAGCAGAACCCGGAGCCGGCCCCAGTGATCAGCTGTGTGATCTAAACAGACCACACGCTGATCACTGCTAAAAAATAAAAAATATATAGTGGGAAAAAAAAAAAAAAAAAAAACTTACCTACGTCCAGGGACCGGAGATCGGAGCTCCGGTGATGTCCTCCCTCCGGTCAACTGGTCTCCCATCATGCACTGGGACCCGGTCATCAGGTGACCGGGTCCCATTGCAGGATGGGATGTCAGCTGACCGGAGCCGTGGAGGACATCAATCAATGCAGGTAAGTGCAAATAAGTGAGGTGGAGTTGCAGAATGGGGAAGGGGTGGAAGGATGTAGCCTGAGGGCCTGATTCAGACCCGCTCACGAGCGCTATGTGCTCGTAAGCGGATCGATGATGGCCCAGTGCGCATGCACACGACGGAGCCGGCTCCGTCGTGCGCATTCACGAGACC
This sequence comes from Taudactylus pleione, assembly GCA_031769625.1. NCBI lineage: Eukaryota > Metazoa > Chordata > Amphibia > Anura > Myobatrachidae > Taudactylus > Taudactylus pleione. The sequence goes on from JAUIMM010000178.1 coordinate 15,470,449, forward strand.
CGGATAGCGACGGGCAAACCATCGCTCCGGGTCTCGTACCAAAGGGGGTATGCTGTCGATGTTGAGTGACAGCACACCCCCTTTGGTGGGCGGGGCGGGGGCATGATGTCAGTGGGAGTGCTTTCGGCCCTGATAGAGCCGTAAGCACTCTAGGGCTTGCGGCAAAGAGACCCTACCACAAGGGTCTCTTCGCAAGCCCGATGGTTGCGATGGTCTTGACCATCGCGACCATCTTCCTGGCCACTCGCTATAGCTGTGGGTGGTCACAGTGTGGGAGGTCACAGTGGGCACATCCCAGTGGCCTATCCCCAGCTAGCTGCAGGGCAGCAGCAGTGGGGTTTGTGATAACACTGGTAAGATGCAGGGGGCAGGAGTGAGAAACAGGGGGTTGTGGTGAGATGCAGAGGCCTGTGGTGTGATGCATGGGTCCAGGGGCGGATTGGGCCGCCGGGACAGCGGCCGACCCCTAAACCCCTTTGCTGGGCTGGCCGATTCTGCCAGTCGGGCTGTCACTGAATGCCAGCTGCAACGCTTCCGGGGTTTACGTTTCGCTATGGAATGCAAACCTGAAGTTCTGGGCACCCCAATGACTGTGCAGTGCTGGTGTCCCCATCCTCCCTCATCCTCCGCTTCCCGCCGTCAGCTCCGTGGGATGTCGGAGCAATGCTGCGGGAGATGAGCCAGGGGGCAGGACCATGCATGGGGGGTGGGGTGTATGCAGTTGTCAGTCAGCCTGGGATGGAGGAGTGGGCAGCAGGACACGAATGGCAGCCGGAGGAGCGGTGCAGGACACGAATGGCAACCGGAGGAGCAGTGCAGGACACGGATGGCAGGGGCTTACTCTGGCTGTGAGGCAGCTGTCAGTGCAGAGAAAGGACCCATGAGCTGAGGTGACCTACTCCTATACTACTAGCTTCCCACTACTACTCCAATCCTGCTCACTATGCCAATGCTGCCCACTACTCCAATCTACTACTCCCATCCTGCCCTGCTTTCCATTATTACTCCCATTCTGTCCCTGTTTTGAAATGCTACTTCTCCCTGCCTGCCCCACACTACTACTAGTCCCTACCCCACACTGTTACTACTCCCCACCTGCCCCAAACTACTACTACTCCCTGTCTGCCCCCACTACTACTACTTCCTGTCCCACACTATTACTACTTCCGGCTGCCCCACACTACTACTACTCCCTGTCTGCTCCCATTGCTACTACTCCCTGCCCACACTACTAATACTCCCTGCCTGCCCCACACTACTACTACTCCCTGTCTGCTCCCATTGTTACTACTCCCTGCCCACACTACTAATACTCCTTGCCTGCCCCACACTACTACTACTACTCCCCACCTGCCCCCCACTATTACTACTCCCTGCCTGCCCCACACTACTACTACTCCCTACCTGCCCCATACTACTACTACTCCCTGCCTGCCCCACACTACTACTACTACTCCCTGCCTGTCCCATACTACTACTACTCCCTGCCCACACTACTACTCCCCGCCTGCCCCATACCACTACTACTCCCTGCCCACACTACTACTCGCTGCCTGCCCCACACTACAACTACTCCCCACCTGCCCCACACTACTACTTCTCCCTGCCTGACCTCCACACTACTACTCCCTGCCTGCCCCCACACTACTTCTACTCGCTGCCTGTCCCCACACTACTACTACTCCAAGCTTGCACCTGATCTGTGTTTTTATTTTTTTCCTGTGGGGGTCAATGTGTATTTTTTTCCTTGTAGGGGCCATTGTGTTTTATTGATTTCTGTAGGGTTGAGTTTATTTCCCCTTCATTGTAAGGTGAGATGAAGGCAAAAGTGCGGTTCCATGCCCTTAAAGGCCAGCAAACAAAGAAATTTGTCCCCTCGTGGGCTCGGTTCACTCGCCACATGTTTATATTCTCCCTCTATGTCCACGTGAATAGTAGGGAATTACTGTACATTGGACAGTAACTGATGACGTCAGGGTCCTCTCTGTGAAGGGCATCTAGACACAACCATTTTGGTAGGTGCCAGTGTGTTTGTTTATCCAGTGGGGACAATGGTGTCTTATTTTTTTGTGCGAGTAAATGTCTTTTTTTCTTGTGGGGACCAATGTATTTGTTTTATTCTGCTGGGGCCAATGTGTATTTAATTTTTTTATTGTTGAGGCTCATGTGTTTTTATGTATTTCTTGTGGGGGCAATGTGTTTTTGTTTTTTTCCTGTGGGGGCCAATGTGTTTTATTATTTTTCTTGTGCATTGTTTGTCATCTGCGCATAGGTCTGAGTTGCAGTGCGGATTTAGACACATGCACCAAGAAGTGTTTTAGAAATGTGTTGGGTATTCCTAGGTAGTTACAGGAGGTTGTCTAAAGACTTAGGGGCCTATGTATCAAGCTGTTTGATGCATAATATTATGTATTGTACTAAAAGCACAATGCAGGTGATTTCCCAGACAAAACTGCAGCAAAAGATACAAGGACAGCTGCTACTGTGTCCATCTCAGAATCAGACCCTATGAGAAGGGATCCCGGCCCCCTAGACAGACCCCAACCCCTCAACAGACCATAAATTTCCCGGGCTGGTTTTCCATCCCAATCCGCCCCTGCAGGGGTCTGTGGTAAGAAGCAGGCCTGTGGTGAGGTGCAAGGGGCTGTGGTGAAATGCCGGGGGCAGGAGTGAGAAGCAGGAGACTGTTGTGAGATACAGGGGCAGGAGTAAGAAGCAGGAGGCTGTTGTGAGATGCAGGAGGCTGTGCTGAGATGCAGAGGACTGTTATGACATGGCACAGGTTATTATGAAATGCAGGGTGCTGTGGGAAGATGAAATTGCTCCCGTATGAAGACGGGGCGGGTCGCTAGTAAAGGTATAATATATATATAGTTATGTCAGATAGCAACAATCTATTTTTACTATAGATATAGTCAGTATTAACTCTGATCTTAATACTGTGGATGATTAGAAAGGAATCTTTTGACAGATATCAACATCATATCATGCAGTATTGTTGTGTACAGGCTACACACATCTACACTACAGGGCCAAATTTCTCCTTTTAGAGTAGGCATTGTGTGTAACTCATGCAGAAGGCTAAATACAGTATATCTATTAGGAATCTTGGATGAGTGCGTATACACGGTTGTAGCATTCTGTCTAAATAGAGGTTGGTTGAAATAACGAGCCTCTGGCAGCAATGATCGGTCATCTAGGTGGATTCAACATAGATTTATGTATCTGAGGGGTTGTGTAAAGTACAGGTGCCACAGGATGCTGGGGGATTCGAGCTTCACACAATTCAGAGATGTACCTGAGTGATGTACCAATATCTCATCCCGGGTGATATGTTTTATCACCCCCATATTGGTAAGCCATTTTCCAGCAGGCATAAACTCACCTGTAATTCCAAATATGTTAATTACCAGATTACATGCCCATGCAATTTGTCATACATAAGCAAAACTGAGAGGATGGCCGCTAATAGATCTTCTATTAGAGCGGCCATTACTTCAGACTATAGTGACCAGTACATAGCAAAGCATTTTCTTAGGTTTAATCACACTCTGGCACCTTTAAAATACCATATGATCAGGGCCGACTCTAGGGGTGTTCAACCAGGGCAGTCGCACAGGGGCGCCACCCGTAGAGGGCGGCACCCCTCCTCAGCATCCTGATTTCAGCGGGACAGTAATGTCCCGCTGTTCCACCCATGGGTGGTCAAATCGGGAGGCTGGGGACCCCCACCGCCGCAGCTGCGCGGTGGTGCCAGACCCCCGGAGAGTGAATGGATGCATATGCAACCATTCACTAATGGGAGATGGCTGGGAGAAGCCCTGTCAGTGATGGAGTGCTGGGCTTTACCCCCAGCCTGACATTATTTGGAGGTGTGCCTCCAAATAATGTCACATAGGGGGCATGGCCTATGGTAATTAGGCCACACCCCCAAATTCGGTCGCACGCTGCTTCGCCACGTGCGAGGTTAGGGCACTCTCTCAAGAGTCGGCACAGGGTGCTCAGAACCCTGGAGCTGGCCCTGCATATGATAGATCACATACCCCTGACATTACCTGGCGGCAATCGAGCTCTTCAATTTATACGTTGTGAATCCAAATGGATTTATCGTTTGGGACCCTTGCTCCCATGGCTATTTGGGCCTTGGTTGTTTTGCGTATATTAGATATACCTTGGATTTAATTGGTGGGTTATTATTTTTTCATATTGATGTACCCTACTGTATATTATAGCCATAGATGTTATGTTCTCTTTATATATATATGTTAGATATAGTGCAGTCCCTGCTGCTTGTGGATATAATTATGTGTATCATCCCTTTACTTATGAGCATGTCAGTGATATAAACATATGGTTATTTGGGCATACATTGGTAGTATGTTGACATGTGTCAGTATGTGGTTTTATTTTGTAATACGGGTTTAGAAATAAGGACTCATGACAGGCAGGTACTGTGTAAAACAGTGGGCCTGATTCAGACCTGGACGCTATTTGCGGCCGCTCGCTGGCTAAAAGGGGCCGGCTAGTTAAATCATGTGCTCGCACTGCATCGCGTAAAGCCGCCCACTAAGTAATAGCGAGCGGCCTCACTATGCGCTCGCACCTGTATAAATACGCCCCTTTGCCACTTGCAACACACGTCATCTCCGGCAGTTGTAGGATTAATCGGGAACATCGAGAGCCATAGGAGCTGCTCGCAGTGCTTGTGATAGCCTTTTCCCACCACAACATTGCGAGCAGTTCTGGCTAAAATACAACCCAGTCACGTGTGTAATGACGCTACTTTGCTAATTATGCACACCCATTAAACGCCGTTCTGATGGTCGGGCACGCCTGCATTCACACATCCACACCCCGGTTTACAAGCACCTTCCCCTGTTACCACCCACAAACGGCACTATCTGTCACTCAAAATAGCGGCCCAACTGCGGGCTACGGGCGAGCACTTTCCCATCGCTATGACTGGTTCGCACATGCGCATTGCGACTCATACGCATGGGCAGATTGCGAAAAATCACTCAATGCGAGCGAGCGCAGCATAGCGTCCAGGTCTGAAGCAGGCGCTCTATCTTTACTGGCAGCAGACACTGCACATACATAGGCTTAGGCCTGGACACATAACATAAATATAAATAAACAGAAGAAAGTAAATGTCCCAGCACTCCCAGTGCTTAATGGTCAGCCTGCTGCAATGGTCATCAGCCATAATCTGCCATACTCTTCTAGCACAGCCAATCTTGACAGTCCCTGGCACTAAAGGAACTTTGGTCTACTAAACTGGCCACTAGCTGGCGTCAGTGTCCTGAGCATCTGGCGGATGAGAGTTTTAAACTGCCTGTTCTCCAGTGATGCTCCCAGCTGGGTTTGTGCAAGCCAGAAAACCCAGAGTTCTACACCTCCACTGCTACTGCAGAATGCACAGGCTTCACTCTAGCATCCCTTGGAGGGAGCTGATCCTACAGGAATGTGGGCAATTCAGGTGAGAGACAACCCTTCTCACCACAATTTATATTCATGCACATTACTGCCAAATGCCACACAGATACCTATAGGCTGTATTATGTCTTTGTTATTGATTTGTGTGTAGTTTTTTAAGTGTATTTTTTTAGTATACTGGGTTTTATTGTATAGTCTTATTAGATTGCACTATGTTCTATTCTATGTATCTATTTGTATTACTCTATTGTTATCGTGTTACAGTGTATGTTACTATGGTGATGGGCAGCACTGCTGTGTCACGTGTACATGTCCTTGCCATAATGACATCATCTATTAGCACATCCGGCAAGGTGTGTGGTCCCACCATGTTCACATGGTGTTATGTATTTAAGGTATGCACTTGTATTGCTATAGTATTCTGATGAAAATTCAATTAAAGGCTTTCAAACATTGACACACTTGACCCAGATGTAAGAGAAGTTCTTTCTATGTTTGGAGTGCCACACCTATTTTCTGCACCCATATTTAGTTATACTTACCTTTCAGTAAACTCTGGAGGCCATTTTCCTGGTGACATGTCCCTGTGGGAAAAAGGGGTGGGCTCAGTTTTCCCAGAGACCCACACAAGCACAGTAGATTCTGGCATTAAGAGAGGAGGGGGCCCAAACGGAGGCTGCACAGGGGCTCTCTTCTCTCTTAAAACGACGCCCGGTCTCAGAATGAAGTAAAATGTAATTTAACTGGAAATCTTGGCTCTAGCATGTATTGGATTGCATATAACAGTCTCCCCTTAGTGATCAGGCACCATTTCACACTGGAGAGTGGAGGGTGTGGGACTGTGGGCTGTGTAAAAAAAACACCATTAGGACAGGCAGAGAGAGGTCTAGTAGGAGAGGGTGGTAAAGGTGGCTGCAGGCACCATTGTCAGTCACTATGTCTTTGTGTCACACAAACTATAAACAGGCTACTGTGTTTGCTGTGCTGCAAATAGGCTATTGATAGTTCATAAGTGAACCTGCACTTTTTATTTTAACAAGAAAATCCCTGCCACATACTTTGTTACTTGTGTATGAAGGCAGACAGAGTTGGATTTCAAGATTATTTGTCAAAATAATATGGTGCTCTTGATTTGAAGCAGAGAAGACCTCTATTCCTGTTATTAATAAATAATACAAAATTAATAATTGTAAAGAATTTTTTTTTCTGTAGTCTAAAATAACCCTAATTTAGTTTTCTATTTTTTAAAAAGTCTGTGTTATGAGACGTAGGGTACAAATTACTGTTCTAACTGTGGGCCTGATTCAGACCTGCTGGCTAAGCCGCAGCCGCTCGCTGCCAGAAGTGGCCGGGTATACAAATTCTGCGATCGCACTGTGTGGCGTAAGGATTCCCTCTATGTCTTACACAGCGACGGCAGTAAAAGCATACGCAGGTGTAAAAAGCCGCCTACCTTTCTCTCTTAGCACACGTCATCTCCAGGAAGTGTCTGTTTGATCGGTAACACTGAGAGCCATCGGAGCTGTTCGCAGCCCTTGAGGAAGCCCCTACCCCACCACAAGCAGTGCGATCAGCTCAGGCTCAAATACAACCAAGTGAAGTATTCATTGACGCTACTTTGCTAATTATGCATACCATTAAACTCCGTTTTGACGCTCAGACACGCCTGCGTTCGCACATCCACTCCCCCGTTCACAAGCACCTTCGACTGTCCCCACCCACAAACGGCGCTGTCACTCAAAGTAGCGTCCAATCTGTGTACTACGAGCGTATGATTCCCGGCCGCAGTGACTGGTTCGCGCATGCGCACTTTGAAGTGTAGATGTGCGATAATCGCCCCTAGTGAGCAAGCGCAGCTTAGCAACTGGGTCTGACTCAGGCCATATGTATGGTGATATTCTCATACAATGCACACCAAAACAATTACTGCAAGGAGACCATGTCTGCTCCTGGTGTGTTACAAAAAAAATAACCAGTCTTTTATAATTGAATTTACTGTTCTTACTTGTTGTGGTGGTATTCCCGCCATCTTTACTCCAAAATAATTATTCTACTGAAGTAATTGTATTTATCTGGTGTGTAAAAAAAATAGCCAGTCTTTTATAAACAAATGTAAACATTTGCATACTGTGTTTTTGAGATGAAAAGTAAATTACTTTACTTAGTGGGTGTTGTCGTGTCCCTATTAGTTGCACCCCAAAAATCATAAATGTAAAAACTATTTTTTTTCTGGTATCAAGAAAATTATCCAATCTTTTAATAAAACTGCATAGTAAATGTAACAGTCCCTCCTTTCCCTATCTTATTGTACATTCACTTGGTGTTGTGGCAGTAAAGTTCAAATAAGTACAGTGGCTTTACTCCTGTCCTGGTGTAAAAAAATAAATTATAGATCACTCCATAGCAAAACAGGAGCAACCTAGTACTAGTTCTGTGGCTGCTGCCAGTCATAGTACTTCTGCAACATCTACTAAAGGAGGTCAAGGGGAAAGAAGGTGGAAAAGGCATCTGAAATCTAAACAGTATTTCAAAATCTTAAAGAAAACATCACCTCTAACTATGATGGGAAAAGTTACTGCTGAAAAAACATATAATTACCAACATGTCATACACTACACGCAGTGGCAACGAAAGGCTGAGAGCATGGCCTTTCTTTGTGAACTGTGGTCCTGTAACTGCTATTTCATGCACTAGAATGCCTATTGCAAAAGCCAGAGCCAAACACAGTCAGACAACTTCTGTAACCTTCCATGCAACATCTTCTTGCTCTGAGATTGAGGGCCTGATTCAAAGATGGACGGTAATGTGATCGCAGCTGTGCTTTCGGATGCAACACAGCTGCGAAAATATGCTAATGGTTCCAAAGATCACCTGAGCATAAGGATGCCCACTGCTGCCTTCTTACATGTGTATTATGTTGCTGACCTGCACAGATATCGGTAACATCGATGCACAGCAAGCGGCCATCTTGCCCTTGTGGCAGCTCTGACCAGCCTCAGACTTGGCAGCTCTCCTGACCTGCAGAAGGTTCTCATGCTATGTAGGAGATCTCAAGAGCTAATTTATGCACACCCATGTGGCATTCAAAATAGTCAGACACACCTCCATTTTTCTGACCTCTCCATTACCACCCCCAAATGCTGACTACCTGTCACTCACTTTGCGAGTGGATACTCTGTGCATCCGTAACCACAATGTGATTGCTGCACATGCACAGTGCGACTTATAAACATGTTCACAGGCAAACAATCACTCTATCTGCTCCCATAATTGCCAATGTTCATCGCTGAATCAGGCCCTGAGTCTTGATTTGTTAGCTTTAAAATAGGCATATCAGTGCACAAAAAGAACACTAAGTTGATTAACAAAGTGTGTTCACAAACTTCACAAATCCCTGAGGATAGTCCAATGGTTTCCACGAGTGCTGTGTGTGAGTCTACATTAATGACTCTGAGACTGTAGTAGAGAAGCCTCCTTCCATCATTTCTGAACCCTCTATGAATGTGAGGGTGAGTAGTAATAACAGTAATGATGGTGATGGTTTAGACATAGAAATAAGGATGCTACTTTGGAAGTGCAACTGGATGAAGGGGATATTTGTGTATCTGATGCTAATTAGGATGTTGATGATGAATGTGTTGGACAAAAAGTAGTTGATAAAATTCAGGAGGAGGATGTTGTTTGAATCAAAGTAAATCAGCCACCAGTGGCAAAAGTTCTTGCCAGAGAGAAGAAGTGCATTGTTATGCCTGCATAAAAGACCAAAAAAGTAACTTCTTCTATGTAGAAATTTTTTAACCAAATCCTGACATTTGTCAAGGTATCTGTTCCCTTTGTAGAACCAAAGTTCTACAAAAAAATAACAAGCAGTCTAGCATCAGCATCTAGCATCAGCTATGAGCAGATTGGATAGATCCCAGCACATGCAATTTCAACTGCCAACATTTGCATCGTCCATCTCCTCAGATAAACTGACTCCTCCTCTATCCTGTATTCACAAGTAGAATCCTTGTGTGTTAGGGCTACTGCTGCTGCTGGGGGATTATTCTTCATCACAGAAGGGGACCAAGCAGATTAGTAGTTTCAAACAACAATTGTCTGTGAAACAATCATTTAAATTAGGAGCCAAGTATGACAGCTTCTGTCCTGTTGCACAGCAGATCACTGAAGCCATGATGGGTGATAGCGGTAGATATGCATCAATCTAATATCTGCCATAAATGCATCTGATTTTAGACAATTAGTTGAGGTCATGTGTCCATGCTACTAAATTCCATTTTACCAGAATAGCAATTTCTCACCTGTACCGGGACATAAAAAAAGTTATATTTTGCCTAGAAAATGTCATTGTACCAATTATACACTTACTGTAACTACAGATATGTGGAAAAGCGGTGCTAGTCAAAGTAAAAATTACATGACTGTGACAGCCCACTGAGTGTATGTATCAATTTCAGCAGCAGCAGTATCTAACACACAATGCTAGCTCATTCACAGACAGACTGCTCTCTGTATCATTGGCTTCAATAAGAGGGAAACTGATGTAAATCTGTTGGACAAACTCAGGGATGTGATAGTAAAATGGCTTGCCCCGCTAGGACTCTCCTCAGGATTTGTACTTTCTGATAACACTAGTAACATTGTACGAGCATTATGAGTGGGTGAATTTCAATATGTACCATAATAAACTTGATGGTTTAGATTTTTTTTAAAAAATTACAGGTATATGCAGGAGATGCTGGCAGTGGCCCATAAAATTTTTGGGCAGATTTTGCATTCAGCAACTGCATGTAGAACATTGCAGTAGTTGCAAGAAAAGTTCTATTTGCCATGTCACCAACTGAAACAAGAGTTAGTAATCATGTTGAATTCCACCATTTATATGCTTCAGACTGGAGGAACAGCAACAAGCAATCCAAACGTACACATCAAGCCATAAAATAGCAAGTTAATACCTTACTACAACACACTGGAGAATACTCTCAGTTGTATGCAGGATACTGAAACCATTTGAAATTGTAACCAATGAAGTGAGTTAAGACACTGCTAGCCAGTCAGGTCATACCCTTAATTAAACTTCTGGAAAAGCAGCTGGAGAAGCAGGAGGGGGATATGAAATGTAGTGATTCTGCTAAGTATGTTGTATGTGTAGATCAAGTATATAGTCACTTCGCATGGACCAAAAGGTTTGCACATTTTTTTATAGAATCACTACCATTTGGCAACCATGCTTGGCCCAAGGTTTAAGTCCTATGTAATGTCTTTCTTTCCAACTGACACAACTCTTAAGAGAAGCAAAGAACTCCTTGCAAGCAAGTTGTCAGCTCAAGAAGCACATGACATGACGTCTCCTGCTTCAGTTTCCCCAAATTCTGCTGCCAGGAAAAAACTGACCCACTAGTGATGAGGATCAGTCATCTCAGTACGTCAGAGTGAAACAACATTATGACATCTGGTCAGGCTTAAGAGAATTGCCCACATATATTGACACATCTACTGTGACTCAATCTGATGCAGTAAATATCAATAAAATGGTGGAGGATAACTTTAATGCAAAAGTACAAATTAGCATGTCACACAGTCCCGTGAACACTGGGAGGAAAAGAAGGCAAATTGGAGCCCCATGTATGAACTAGCTTTGGTGTACATAAACTGCCCATCCTCCAGTGTGCACTGGAAAGAGTGTCTAGGAAAGCCGGAACCTTGTGAGCGATCCATACACTTTATTTGGATGGTATCCCCTTGCGCCTTAAATAACACTTGAAAAAAATTATTCTTATCTTATTACAGAAGAAAAGTTGATCGGAATTCTCCACAAAATAATGGTTTATGATAATGAAGATATACTGAGACATGTAACGATATAAATATACAGAATCTAGTGCAACCAGTTCACATCCATTATGAATTCATAAAACAAATTTTGCATTAATGCAATATGTTAGCAACAAATACATATACTGAAAAGAATATATTGCAGTAAATATTGTCACAGTGTCCTTTGTAATAATAAATGGTAATCAAAGTAGATAAAAAAATGAAAACATTTAATGAGGATAAAATCCATATAGCACAATCCATTAAATAAAAGGATCAGATGTTTTAAAGCTGATACATCCAGACAGAAAAATGATGAGGGTGGCTTCCTACCAGAATAAAGATAAATAAGTGTATGTAGAAACCAAGTGGATATTCCAATCCTGTTCCCAGATGGAAAAGCACCTTCTCTTGGTCTGGTCAGTCCACCAATCCCCCCTTCCTTAGCCAATGTGTTTCAATCAGTCCTCTGATCTTTATCAAGGCATATGGTACCATCCTATCTATACAGGTATTTATACCCTAAGTAATGGAGACACCCTAATTGCTGGGAGGAGCCACCCTCATTTACAGCAAACAATATAACATACATAAAATCCCTATGTAAGTAACTAATATAGAGATCTAGAATCTAGAACTAACTCTGCTAAAAATGCTAAAAATACTGAAAATAAACCTTTAAATTCATTATAAAACCAGTGCTTGACCAGAACTTCCTGTCCGGTAATCAAACCTATCCCCGCTATCCTTCTAAACCAAGGTTCCCCATCTGTGAATGAAGGATTGCTCTCACTATTACGTACGGCTTCCCCCGGAAATGGAGCTGTGGCCATCTTGGAAACTAGCAATCCTATTATATTAGTATGATGAAGAAGGGCAAAAGCTTTCTACATTAGAAAAGAAGCCGCGGCCATCTTGAAAACTGGCAAACCTGTTTGATTTGTGTAATAGAACCTCACACAATATGGGAAATTTATTTTTAGCCTATTTTAAAAGGCAATACATGATCATATCAAATGTACATTATTTCATAGCAACCATATTTGATAGAATATACAGTACATCCTCATTGGACAAAAACATGAAATTAAAAATATTACATTAATAATGTTGTTGTACTCAGTATAACTTCAGATTTTGACCCCATTATTGATTCAAACATGGAATTTGTACATAATAAAAGTTATCACGATAAAAGAGACTTTCATATCATTTATAAAGCAGAATAAGATTATAAGAAAAACAAAGAATATAACTCACTCATTTGATTTCTTGATTCATCTGTTCATGATTCCAGTGAGAGTCCAATGTTCATCAGATTAATGATTTCTTGAGAGAGCATTCATCGCTCTTAAATATTCATGTCAAACAGGGACCTTTTCTGGTAAATGTAAACAAAATGCATGAGCGCCAATTACACTAAGGCACAGATTAATTCAAATAATATCTAATACTCATGAAAAAATTCAAACATGGAGTCTATTTACTCAAAAAACCATTTGACTTCAAAGACTTTATTTAAACCCCATGGTATCAAGGTTTTCAAGGAGTAAATATACTCCATCTCTGTCTCTGCCAATATTTTGGCTGTATTATTGCATCTCCAACTTCCTGTAATTGATTTCAAAGCCCCAAATGATGTTATTTGTCTATAGTTCCCTTCATGACACAGCTTGAAGTGTGATGAATGTGCATGGGTCTCGAGGCCATTTCTTATATTGCGCAGGTGCTCTCCAAATCATATTTTAAAACTTCTGGAGGTCCTGCCAATATAGAATTTCTCACAGCTACAACCTATAAAATAGATGATGTTTTTTGAGGTGCATGTTATAAATTCCTCTATTTTTTAATTTGTCCAATTATTGTTACCTCTGTGCATTTGCTGGACCCCTTAGTGTTCTTGCACATACCGCATGAACCGCACCTAAAGAAGTGCTGGTTTTTGGAGGTGACATAGCACTTCTATAAATTATTCTTCACATTCCTGGCTTCCTGTATATAAATTGAGGTCTATCCGGGATGGAATTTTTTGAGAGTGGATCTCCCATTAAAATGGACCAGTGAGACATGATGATCTTCTCTATTTGTCTGAATTGGGTATTGTACCCTGATATAAAGGCCATAGAGAAGTCTTTTTTCGCATCCTTCTTATCCCTTTCTTTATTTAATTCACTATTTCTCAGGACTAAGAGGGTACATCTATCTAAGTTCTTACACTTCAGTTTTACTTTTTAAAATTTTTCTTGTTTGCAATCACTTCCTCTGAACTTTTTTAGCATATCCTCAGCCTGATTTTCATCTGTGCAGTTTCTTTTAAGACTCCGTAATTGGCTTTCTGGAATTGATTTCCAATCAGTTGTTATGATGGCAGCTGGAAATGTGTATGTACGATCCAGAATCAGTTGGTTTAATATAATTACATGTTTTGAGTATGCCTCCTTCTATATATAAGTCTAAAAAATTTACACTAGTCATACTAATGTCGAAAGTTAGCACTATGTTATAATCATTGCTATTCAGATGATTACAAAAAGAGAAAAGGGATTCTTCATTCCCATTCCAGACAAACAGAATGTTGTCAATATATCTAGACCAGGATGTCAGGTTCGCCCTGAACTGATGGCTCTGCCATACATGCTTGTTCTCCCACATCCCCATGAACATGTTGGCATAACTGGGGGTGAACCTGGTACCCATGGCAGTCCTCATTTTTTGCAAGTAAAACTGGTCTTTAAAATGAAAATAATAATTGCGTAAAATAAAATCTATACCTTTAACCAAGAAGTAACATAATTCTGATTCATATCCACTATTTTCTAAAAAAGTTATTACAGCCTCTACTCCCAAATCATGGTTTATTATAGTGTACAATGAGTTCACATCTGTTTCACTATATAATAATTGTCATTCCATTGTATAGCCTTCAAAACATTTAAAGCATCCCATGTATCTTTAAGATGGGATTTAATTTTACCCACCAGTGGTTGTAGATAGTGGTCACAGTTATTGAATTCACTCCCAAAACTATCGGGCGGCCCGGTGGGTTTTCAGCATCCTTATGGACCTTTGGTAAGATGTATACCACTGGAATGCTTGGGTCTTCAGGTATTAGGAATTTTCTTTCTAATTCTGTGATCGTACCTTTCTTTTCATAGGTGGTTACTTGGGAATTAAGATTAGTTAGGATCCTCTTGGTAGGATCACCTCTCAGCTTTTTATACACCTTATTGTCATTTAGTTGTCTTAAGACTTCCTGTTCATGTGTGTCCACATCCATAATTACAACCCCCCTCCCCCCCTTTATCTGTAGCTTTTTTTGCAATGGACTTATCAGCTTTTAATTATTTTAGGGCTTCATTTTCCTTCCTTTGGAGATTAAAATTACCCTGTTCTACTGTCAGGGATTCTATATCCCTATTTACCATTTGACGGAATGTTTCTACAAAATTCCTCTTCAAATGAGTGGGATTGAATATCGATTTTGGTTTAAACCCTTTACTGGAAATTTCAGTGTATGTGTCCTGTTTTTCTAGTGGGTTTTTGGCCACAAAAAAATCTTTTTATTGATAACTTCCATATATACTTCTGAAGATTTACATACAGATTAAACTTGTTCAACTTTGCCGATGGGGCAAACATCAAACCCTTTTCAAGTAGGGGCACCTCATGTTCTTTTAAAATATGTTTGCTCAGATTAAAGATTTTAATCTCACCCTGGCCTTCTAATATATGAGGGTTATCCTGATTTCCTGCTTTTTTTCTCTTTGTTTTTATTTTCTATTTGCATTTGATTCTAGTCATTCTGGTGCAATTCTAGTCATTCTTTCCTTTATGGGGGTGAGATATTATGTGTGATGGGGATAGTTGGTCCCCTTGCCTAAAAAATGTTCTCATTCTCTAAAATCTTGAAACTATTATTTGAACTGATAGGGTAATCATCTCTTCTCCATCTTTCTCGATTCTGTTGGGGTGTAGCTTGTCCCCACCTATTTGGTTGATTATCCCTTCTCCATCTTCCTTGATTCCATGAAGGTGATGCATCTCTCTCCCATTTTCTGTTTGGGTGATATGTCCTCCTAGTGAGGTCATAAGTTCTATAATTATAGCGGCTATTTTCTCTTTTTTGTTGTTTAATCTCTCTGGGGTATCGATTTGCTCCCCACTTGTTTCTTACTGTCACCCCCTCATAATTTAAGTTTTTTCTAGTTCTATTAAGATGAGTTTGGTCATTGGATGAATCCTTACTTTTCTATGTTCCCCTAATGGTTGTGGTACTGTATTTAGTGAATAATTATATATTTTTTGAGATTCTTCTCTGTGAATCCCTATTGAATTTCTTTGATTTTTTTTGTCATCAATTCAGTCTCATTTTTTTTGAGTCTGGACTCTATACTCTTTACTAATTCTTTAAAATCTGGTAATTGGGAGAAAGGGGTAATCAAAGTTTTCAATATGGCAATTTCTTCTACAGTTTTTAAATTATTACATCTTTCTTGAATGATCAACTCCATCAACCTGAATGAACAGTTATCTACTGTTCCTTCCCAATCTTTCCTAAACATTTCTGTAGAGCCAGTAAAAGAGGAGGTTTTGTTTATTTTAAGTCCCCTAGGAATTAATTTATGGGCCACACATTTTTCTAAAGTGGTAACCTCCCACCATATCTTCCCTTCTTTTATCAATAGTTTCTCTATTTTATTCATGATGCTCACTAAATCATCATCTTCCAAAAGAGTATTCTCATAATTTTCTTAAAAAATCTTATTAAAAACATCTTGTCTATTCTCTCTGATTGAGAACATGACAAAAAAAAGGCTTGTGAGCAATCGATGTAGGAGGCTACTTTCAAACAATGTGTAAAAACTAATGTTCATCAAATGAACTACAGATTCTATGAGGAAGACCTTTGCTGCAAATTACAACAAAGTACAGAGACTGCTATAATGGTGGATTCCACTGGGGATGAGCTAATAGTGATGATGGTATTAACAACAACAGTGAAAAGGGTGATGATGAGTATGATAACATCTTACAACTCTGAGGATGATTAACAACACCGTTATCCATTTTAAGTCCATTGGCAGCTTGGTTTAGCCAAACCACCAATATGTTTTCTTTTGTGGGGGCCCTAACAAAACAACCACTTCAACCATAAAAGTGTTAGTCCCTGTAACTGAAGTGCTTGGTTTGTTAAACTGTACATGTCCTTTTTAATATGCAACATACTGTAAGGGTGGATGGGATGACCCAAAGACAATTCCACTGTGCACCATTTTTCTTTAGATTATGGACTGTACTTTACTGGGGCATTGTTAACAGTCTTCTGTCTCTCACAAGGCCATCCATCACCAGCTCATCCTTCTTATAATTCTTTCCAGTGTATACAGATGCGTCCAAGTTCATTGCGGCTGATCGCACCACAAACATGCTTGCACATCGCGCTATGCACCATGATATGCTATGGCATGTCACCGATTGCAGGTGTGCGTCTCCATTCAATCCTATGGAGACGCCAATGCGCTTCTCTGATTGCAGGAGGGAATCTCCCATTCATTCCTATGGAGATGCAAATGCTCATCTCTGATTGTGGGAGTCCGCTACAGGCAAAGATGTAGCTGGGCATATGTGTACTTGACTGGCAGCGTAAAATAAACTATAAAAATAATTGTATAATACTTTATTTTGGCGCATTGTTGATGGTCTTCTGTCTCTCGCAAGGCCATCCTTTAGCAGCTCATCCTTCTTATCCTTTAATGCTTGTGCTTGACAGGCTTTGTATAACAAAATATTATAATCATATAATACTGTATTTTGGGGCATTGTTGATGGCTTTTTCTTGCAAGGCCAGTTTAATCTCTTGTATTGTCCTGACTCGAGGCCTGTGATTTTGTGTATGGATCAGTTTGCAATTGCATTAGAAAACTCACATCTGGATGTTTTTGTTTTAATAATATGTTCTATTTCTCTGATTTCATTTTCTTTCTTTATAATTATGACTGTTAGTAATCAATCAATCCATGCTTTATCTGGCTTCTATTACATAAATACTCTACCTCCATTTTCCTGTTGGCCTCGGACCTCTGATCTAATTTTTGATTAATGAAAACATACTACAGTATGTGGTTGTATAGTTTACTAAACTGCCATCCTGTCTGCCACTGCTGTGCTGTTTTATAGATGTGCAATATTCTTTTAAACTGCTGTTTATTTGTGTCTCTGCTCTGTCGCTTAATTTATCCAGCCAGCTCGCTGCAGCCTTTGGTGAATATTGGTAAAAACAATATTGTGAGCTGTGAGGTGGTCACAATTGACTGGAAATTAATGTGATTGATATAATTAATACTATAGGAACAATAACAGGCCCAAATTACATTAATTTAGCTATTTTCTGTAACTCTTTAGAGAAAACCTAAAACAAAACATTGAGGGTAGTTTGATAAATATTTACAGCAAAAACATGGGGCTCCTCACACACACACATATATTGTGATGTTCTGGGGTATTTTAGAGAGGTCAGTGGTGTAGTGCTCAGTAAGGTACCACACAATAAACATAAATGGAGCTTTACTGTCAGCATACACAAACAAAATAATAAATGACCTAGCCTCCTTGCAGGGCACTATCTCACTGCTTTAACCCTGACTATAATGGGCAGCTAGTCTACAAACATAACACAGTCTCTTATAGTCCTATCTCTCCTGGCCTGGTTTGGTAAAGACACACTGAGTCTCTTTTGGTCCACCCTGCCCCATGCAGGTATGGACACTGTTCTCATGACCTGTAGCTTGGCTGCTACTGCTTCTCACAAACACAGTCAGAGATTTATGGTCCTGTCTGCCTCTTTGCAGATCTGAGCACTGGCCTCTTGGTACACTGGGCAATTTGGCTGCCACAGTCCCACTTGGACTTTCTCCTCTAGCAGCCTCTGGCCTGTTTTCCTCAGCCCCAGGTGGACTCAGGGCCTGATTCAGAGCTGCTCGTAAGCGTCCGCTTGTTCGCTCCGAGCGATGTTCGCACATTTGCGGAGATGACGTAGGATGCGAGCGGCCAGGGGGTGTCTTTACAAAATAGCGAGCGCATGTTTCGTTCGCTCGCTCACACATAGAGGTGTCAACAGACCGCAAAGAGCGAGCGCTCAATTTAAATAGCCGGCCCCTTTTTCTGAACGAGCGAGCGCAAATAGCGCCCGGCTCTGAATCAGGCCCTCTGTACACAAGGCAGCCATTAGATGCGGTCACACTTCCTTTTTTTTATTCTCTGTGTGGGCGGATCCCTCCAGTCCCACACATAATCCGTGGCTCACTGTTGTCACCTAGCTAGATATTGCATTTTTTTCTCTCTCTGTGTATATATATATATATATATATATATATATATATATATATATATATATATATGACAGAATATGTCTCAATTTCCCTGTACATGTTAAACCTTTCATATCTTCAGGCAATGAGCATATGAAATATTTTGTTTATGCAAACCTACAAAAGTCTTTGGTTGGCCATATTAATATAACTTTTGTTAGTCAGTTGGGTAACTTTTCGATAGTATTAAGGTATTTCTGTATTTGAACAAGTTTTTTCTTAAAGACACAGTAGAGACACACAATGACAGTGCCCGACAGTCTTTTCAGTGCTTGTCGCACTTTCCGTAATAGAGTGCGGAGCTCTGAGGCTGTGGGCTCACCAATGATTTCTCTGGCATCTCAAAGCCAGTCTGACAATGGATATACATATTAAAATTTACTATAATCCTGATACACTTAAACCACACCTACAATTCACTGTGAACATAAACATTCCCGTAAGAAAATAAATAGTTTCGAGGGATTACATATGTACCCATTGGAAAGTTTTTGTGACTTACTGTAGATCAGAGTTTACATCAAAAGTTCAGCTATTTATATTTAGGCAATATTCTCTTATAACATTACATAATGTCATCATTTCCTTTATGTTTTTACTTGCATTTCAATGCAGACCGATTAGATGGAGCAGCTTTCTTCATGCAGAGGCTGAATATAGGACAACTGCAGCACAATTTAGAGTTAGCAGGTTTATCATAATAGTGTGAGACAATCTCTACTACCAGAGGAATGTTTCATCAGGTTCTATCAATGTTTATTAATGTCAAGTTGCTTCTGTTCCCATGCATCTTACATTTGTAGTTTTAGATCTCCTTACAGAACTAAAGCCACATACGTAGTATATAAGCAATTGAAACTGTTCTATTATACAGAAATCCTTCCACATCCTTCTGAGCAGACCATCTTGACAAAGTCAGTTTGTTCTGGGCCACATTTCTACCAAAACTATGGTAGAAATGTAATAGCCTGTGAGATGCAGGCATTGTCACAATTGTTTTTTACTTTTAAATGATTGCCGCTTTAAAACATCATGTAGACTCACCAGCATTGTGCCAAAGCTTGCATTTTGCAGACTATTACATTTCCTCCTATAAGTTGATCCACAGGATTCCTTAACTAGTACATGCACTAAATACTGAAAAGGCATTTGACCACATCTCAGGTAATATCCTCCATAAGCAACTCTATAAATATTCTCTATAAACATTGTGACTGACAGTTCGGCTTATATCAATCCTCCTCAATGATGGTATCAGTAAATAGGCAGTGGGCAAAGACTCAGTTTCCCCCTCTCATCTTCCTTGGTTATTGAACCACTAGTGATCAGAATCCATGCAGGTATAACTGGGATAGACAGAGGGCACTTGAGACACAAACTTACGTTATTTGCTCACCATCTTACATCTTTGCCAATCTTTTGTTTTTAAATATTAAAATAAAAGCAGGCCTTGCTGTCTGGGGTCATTACTTCATTCTGTTGATTTAACATATTTACGCGATGAAAAGGAATAAATTACTGAGATTATTGTATTCATTACTGGTCCTCTCAACATATATCTCCTCGTCTATTGAAGTTTATTCCATATTTCACATTAATAGATTTTTAAATTATAAATCTAATGCTCAGTCCTTTCAGTGTTTTATGACCTCTAGGCTCATCTCAACATCCCTCCTAATATATCAATTTCTCATTAATCTTTTAAAATCTGTTTGATGGCCAGTCCCCTTACAACATTCAAAGTACTTTGTCTGAGACAGGCCTTTACCTAAAGCTTGATGAAAAAAAATAAGTTGAGATCCGGGAGCAGATGTCCCCCTGTTGGGCTAAGGTTAAGGAAAAAGTAATTATGCCACTGGTACCATCCCAGTTTTGCTGCATAGCACTGTATCTTCCTTAACAATGGGTGTTAGAGGGGTTCTGTCCCTTTCCGGGATCATTCCTTCAAAAATGATGGATGTCATGAACTCCAAATCTCTTGAAACCATGAAGAAATTAATTTAACACTTTAGTTGGCAGACCCTCTCACCCAAATGTTACTTACTCTCACTCTTAGGGCGTGATTCAGAGGTGGACGCAAGTGGTGTCAGTTCTCCATCTTCGGCCGCAGTGGAGCAAAATTATGGTAATGCTAAAGGTGTCGTCTTGTGTAATGAGGCTCCCACCTCTGGCTTCTCCAACGGCTTTTGGACAGCCGTTTTCAGCAGAGTCCATGCGGACAGCTAGTCCGCATGGAATTTGCTAAAACGGCCATCCAAAAATGGCCGCCGCCAAGGAGGAGACAGAAACTAGAGGGTCAGTAAGGACCTCTAGCATTTGTCTCCTCTTTGGCGGCAGCTATTTTTGGATGGCCGTTTTCTGAGTCTGCAGCCCCCAAGCCACCTCGACTCAGCTTTTTTCACCCCCTGCAATCCGGCACCCGATGCACGTGCACCTCTAGCCCCCCCTAGTTGCGGCCCTGGTAATACTTACCCCAAAACACATACTGATTATTGTATGATGCACGAGGCAAACTTCTCAATGTGACTTTCATGTGGTGTCTGCCTCAGCCAGGTGTAGAAGGGAGGGGATGAGCAGGCCACTGATCCACAGAACAGCACAATAGGTTAAAAAGCACAGCAATAGTGAGGCCCAATAAGGCAGGTCTGTCCAAATCAGGCCTCTGGATTCCAAACAACTCACCCCACCCTCCTAGGTTTTTAGTATTTTTATGAACTCCAGTTGATGCCTATGGCCAATATGGTCCTGGATACAGCCTACCTGAGTGCCAAATTAAATATTACTGCTGCAAATCAAATCAAAATAAAAACAAATCACTTGTATCTTGCTTTGAAGCACTATAAGGAATGCATTCAGATAGAGGTATTATAATTGCATAAGCTGTCCATATTATCTTGTAGCTTAATGGAAAAAGGTACCCAAGTTATGTGCAAAAAGAAGGTTAACTGGTTTTTTATTACCTACAGCACTAACATGAGATCATCTACTGGAAGACAGACTGGACTGAAACCCCAAAAGATGTTAAGCATCCTATGAAATTACCATCACCTCTGCCAGATTTATTGGAGCGATTCAATTTGCTTGCCGGTGGCTTTTTATTTTTAGACGCCAGACGGAGCAATTCAATTGTTGCTCCGTCAGGGTGCGATAGCCACCGGCGACAGCATTTCTGCTCACACCGTCAGGAGAGTGCGAGCAGAAATGTGTGAGAAACCCACTGGTTAGGGCTAACCGCAGTAAACGTGGCCTAACCTGAACTTTAGACGGATTTAGCCATTTTACACGGCTAAACCCGGTCTCATATGGGACGAAGAGGGCGATAATTAATGAGCGCCCAGAACAATTGAATTGCAACACTGGGTGCTCATTAATTATCATGTCGTAAACAACAATTGAATTGCCGCCATTGTCTTCTTTCTACCTATGACTAACTGATGAACTTATTTAGGGCTATTGCCAGGTACCAGTCAAAATAAATGTGTCATGTTTTTCTCTCACATATCTGTATGACTCATTAAAGAAAAGTAATAATCGGTGTCACTCTTTAGAGTCTGGAAACATAAAAAGAAAAAGTTCTACAGCCAAGGTGAACAGCACTGTTCCGAATGCTCCGACACACACAGCAGCGAAATTGCTCAGAGGGTAACACCTTGGTTCGCACATCACATTGCAAAACAGTAACAACTCTTCACCTGGTAAGAGCTTCTCTGTACTGATAGTCAGGGCCGTAGAGAGCCCTGCCGGACCCAGGTACAGAGGGGGCGTGTCCTAATTGCGGGAGGTGTGGCCACGCCCCCTTGAGGAAAAAAAACAAACGCACTTTTGCAGCGCCGCGAAGTGGCGCTGTGCGCTGGGGAAGGGGGTGCTGCGAGCTCCTCAGGCTGGCGCAAAGCCAGGGGGAGAGTGATCAGTGTGCTTGCTCCCTCCCACAGGCATAGGAGACTGCTGTGGCTGCTGTATCCCGCTGTGTGCTGAGCTGCTGTGAGGGAGAGAGAAGGGAGGGGGGGGCGACACCAGACCCGGGCCCCTCAGAAAGCCTGGGCCCGGGTAAATAGTAACCGCGCCGCCACCCTCTCCGCACCCACGCTGATAGTGTAAAGAATAATTTCTTCCTGCACTGTTAGTTTGGCTTGTCTCTGTATGTGTGACTCTGTTTCTGTGACCCCATGCATGTGTTACTCTGCATCTGTGACCTGCTCATACTTGCCTACTTTTCAAAATGCATTTCAGGGAGACTGTGAAAGCAACACCTATGAGCGTGGCGTTAAAGTGGGCGTGTACTGCTACATCTGAGAGGTGTGTCATAAAACTGACTTACATCCAAATGTAAATGAGCCCCAAAGCAGTTATGGTGGATACACACGGGACGATCGACAACGATAACGATATCGTTGTACGATCTCCTGGGTGTGCTAGATATTTGATATCGAACATCCAGGACACCATGAACCCACCAACAATGGCCAATGACCCGCGATCAAATATCGTGGGTCCCTATAGTAACCTGGTCGATATCGACCAGGTTGGCCTGCATGCACAGACGATGGACGATATCGTTATCATCCATACGTGCCCGCGCATCACAGGTCGGTTGGCCACAGAAAAATGCACGATATGAACGATAACGATATGATCGATATCTTTATTGTTCATATCATCCATTTTAATCGTACTGTGTGTAAGCACCATTAGTAAGATCTATTTGTTGATGAATACACACTGATACTTCTCAGAAAATACATGTAGCCATAGGGATCATTGTGCCTTATAATCAATGCAGGGAAATTATATTAATGATCCCATTTGAATGTATATATCTCTGGGGTTTTTTGTACTCTAACAGCTACATAATGGGGGTAAAGTGCAATCAGAGAGAGTGCTAGACTCTTCAGGGAGACAGGGAGATTGCTACTATTTCAGGGAGTCTCCCTGACAATGAGGGAGAGTTGGCAAGTGTGGACCTGCTGCATGTGTTACTCTGCATCTGTGACCTACTGCATGTGTTACTCTGCATCTGTGACCACCTGCATGTGTTACTCTGCATCTGTGACCCTTTGCATGTTTTACTCAGCATCTGTGACCCGCTGCATGTGTTACTCTGCATCTGTGACCCGCTGCATGTGTTACTCTGCATCTGTGACCACCTGCGTGTGTTACTCTGCATCTGTGACCACCTGCGTGTGTTACTCTGCATCTGTGACCCGCTGCATGTGTTACTCTGCATCTGTGACCCGCTGCATGTGTTACTCTGTATCTGTGACCCGCTGCATGTGTTACTCTGCATCTGTGACCCGCTGCATGTTTTACTTTGCATCTGTGACCACCTGCATGTGTTACTCTGCATCTGTGACCCGCTGCATGTGTTACTCTGCATCTGTGACCCCCTGCATGTGTTATGCTGCATCTGTTACCTGCTGCATGTGTTACTCTGCATCTGTGACCTGCTGCATGTGTTACTCTGCATCTGTGACCCCCTGCATGTGTTATTCTGCATCTGTGACCTGCTGCATGTGTTACTCTGCATCTGTGACCCCCTGCATGTGCTACTCTGCATCTGTGGAATGCTTCATGTGTTACTCTGCATCTGTGACCCCCTGCATCTGTTACATGCTGCATGTGTTACTCTGCATCTGTGACCCCCTGCATGTGTTACTCTGCATCTGTGACCCGCTGCATGTGTTACTCTGCATCTGTGACCTGCTGCATGTGTTACTCTGCATCTGTGACCTGCTGCATGTGTTACTCTGCATCTGTGACCCCCTGCATGTGTTATTCTGCATGTTACCTGCTGCATGTGTTACTCTGCATCTGTGACCTGCTGCATGTGTTACTCTGCATCTGTGACCTGCTGCATGTGTTACTCTGCATCTGTGACCCCCTGCATGTGTTATTCTGCATCTGTTACCTGCTGCATGTGTTACTCTGCATCTGTGACCTGCTACATGTGTTACTCTGCATCGGTGACCACCTGCATGTGTTACTCTGCATCTGTGACCCCCTGCATGTGTTACTCTGCATCTGTGACCTGCTGCATGTGTTACTCTGCATCTGTGACCTGCTGCATGTGTTACTCTGCATCTGTGACCCCCTGCATGTGTTATTCTGCATCTGTTACCTGCTGCATGTGTTACTCTGCATCTGTGACCTGCTACATGTGTTACTCTGCATCGGTGACCACCTGCATGTGTTACTCTGCATCTGTGACCCCCTGCATGTGTTATGCTGCATCTGTTACCTGCTGCATGTGTTACTCTGCATCTGTGACCTGCTACATGTGTTACTCTGCATCGGTGACCACCTGCATGTGTTACTCTGAATCTGTAACGGGTTTTTCTGTAAGGTGATGGGGAGGTGGGGCCTAATGACGGCTACAGTCTGGCCCTCCCCAAAGCTTAGAGCAGCAGCTCCTCTCCGGCTGCTCCCGGAAAGAATTTCACAAAAGTTGGTAAGTATGACATGCTATGATGCCACCCCTATCCCCAACTGTACTGACTTGAGTAAAATTTTCCTCAAATCTCCACACACACCACCACCAGACATCCCACATTCCCGCCTCTCAGACCATTCCATGTGCCTCTACATAAAACTCTGACAACCCCATGAATCGCCTAGACTATCCTATATGCCTCCATATGCCACTCAGACCAATCCATGTGCCCCACATGCCACTCAGCCAACTCCATGTCTCTCCACATGTCACGCAGACCCCCACATATCATTCAGACCACCCTACATGCTTGGAAATACCACACAGGCCATCCCAGGTTCCTCTATATCACACTTAGATCATCCCACTCGGGCCTCTTTATGTGCCTCCCCATACCAATCACCCACCAATATGCCATTCAGACCACCACCAGCAATTCTGACCTCCCCAAATGCCACAACAAATACCACTTCTACTTCCTCCCATGCCTCCACATACCCATATCACTGACTTCAATTACACTTTTGCATAAGCTGTTTATTAATAGTAAAATGTATAGAGTTGACCCTCACCTCCAAGGGACTCTCCACAGATCATGTATCTGCTGGGGACATTCTTTTGCTGTCTTGGTTGTCAGATGTCATATTTGTGTTTCTCCACCAGGGTCAAGCTCCTGCTGCAGAGTCAGGGCCGGCTCTAGGGGTGCTTGACAAGTGCGGTTAGCACAGGGACACCACCCATTGTGGGTGCACCCCTCCCCAACATCCCGATTTCAGCAGGACAGTACTGTACCGCTGTTCCACCAGTGGGCCGAAGTGGCCCGAGGGTGGTGAAATCGGGAGGTTGGGGACCCCGGAGTTTGAATGGATGGTGCACGCATGCGCGCGGCATCCATTCAGTGATGAGAAAGGTCTGGGAGAAGCCCAGCTAGTGAGGCTGCCCCCAGCCTGATGTTATTTGGAGGCGTGCCATGCGGGCACGCCTCCAAATAATGTCACATAAGGGGCGTGGTCTGTGGTAATTAGACCATGCCCCAATGTGAGGGCACACTTTCAAGAGCTGGCACAGGGTGCTCCAAACCCTGGAGCTGGCCCTGTGCAGAGTCTTGCAGTTCACTTCCCCATTCTTCCAGATGAGCTGCGCCTGCAGCCAGTGTCTACACGCTGAGCCTGTGCAATGAAAAAATTATATTCGGGGTGGAGGCGGCGTGGCTATTGTGCAGCAGTGTGTGATCTACAATTGGTTAACTTGCAGAGAAGAGGAGGAGGGGTAAAGCTGGGTACACCTGGTACGATCTGCACAACCAACTATATTGTATCGCTGAACGATTTCCCTTGAACACTCTGTAGTGCAGGACAAACAATATTGAGTGTACACACTGAAAGATATCTATGATAGATATCTTTCAGTAAAGTCATCTTGCCACATCTCTTAACGTGCAAATTGTGATGAAATTGTCCAAGTTGGTCTCCATGTACGGAGGACCATAGATATTGTTATCGTCCATGCGGGAATGCGCACCGTTGGTCATTAATTGGTTATTGGTTGCATACAAATGAATGTTGAACGATATCGTTCATATCATTCATAAATATCGTACGGTAGATACACACCTTTAGTGTCTAATCTGAGGCTCCACAGTGATCACAGGTTGACGGGGGCCCGCTGGTGCCAGACCTGAAAAGCTGCTTATTCACTTCCTGTATATTCTGTGATCATTGGCACCAGTAGGTCCTCCTGTAAAATGAGGACCCATACACTGGTATCCTCTGTACCCCCCTGAAGGCGACACAGTCCATATATGACTCTGCATCTGTGACCCGCTGAAAGTATGACTCTGCATCTGTGACCCGCAGCATGTATGACTCTGCTTTTGTGACCATCTTAATTTTACACAAAAGGGGCCCCCTGTTTTAAGTGCCCAGGCTCCCAAAACATTTAATCCACCTCTTTGCATAAGTAACAATGTTTTAGGTATATTTATCAATTCAATCATGTCAGGACAGCTGCTCAGACAAATGTTAAAACTAGAGATGTGCGCCTACTAGGGGTGAGCGGGTTCGGATTTCTGAAATCCGAACCCCCCCGAGCCCCCCCGATCCGAGTCCGATCCGAGTCAGGCTCGACTTTTCCCGCCTGACTCGGATCTGACATCGAGGCAAAACGTCATCATCCCGCCTTCCGAGTCTCGCGGGTTTTGGATCCTATATAAGGTACCCGCGTCGGCGCCATTTTCTCACTCGGCTGTGGACAGTGAAGAGGGAGGGTGGGAGTTAGTGCTGTGTAGTGTAGTGTAGTGCTGCTGTTGTCCACTACTTCAAAGTCCATAGGGGCTGGCTGTGTTGTGCTGTGCTGCTGTTGTTAATAGGGGCTGTGTCCACTACTTCAAAGTCCATAGGGGCTGGCTGGACTGTGTTGTGCAGTCAGTTCTCCATAGGGGCTGTGTCCACTCCAAAGTCCTGTGCAGTGTCCCAGTCCTAAAGGGGTGCTGTAGTGTTGTCCAGGGGGTGCTCTGTCCATCAGGGGTGCTCCCCCCAAGTGCTAAAAAAATAATTATTTTCTGTGTTTGTGAATTGTGTGCGCAGTAGCCGCACGTGCATCAACAAAGTAGTGCCAAGCGTGCGCCTGTGTCATAAGTAAAGGGCCGGCTGGCTTGACCGTTAAAGGGTGCTGTAACCCCCGAAAGTACACTCCAGTCCAAACCAAAAAAAAATTATTTTCTGTGTTTGTGAATTGTGTGCGCAGTAGCCGCACGTGCATCAACAAAGTAGTGCCAAGCGTGCGCCTGTGTCATAAGTAAAGGGCCGGCTGGCTTGATCGTTAAGGGTGCTGTAACCCCCGAAAGTACACTCCAGTCCAAACCAAAAAAAAAATTATTTTCTGTGTTTGTGAATTGTGTGCGCAGTAGCCGCACGTGCATCAACAAAGTAGTGCCAAACGTGCGCCTGTGTCATAAGTAAAGGGCCGGCTGGCTTGACCGTTAAGGGTGCTGTAACCCCCGAAAGTACACTCCAGTCCAAACCAAAAAAAAAATTATTTTCTGTGTTTGTGAATTGTGTGCGCAGTAGCCGCACGTGCATCAACAAAGTAGTGCCAAACGTGCGCCTGTGTCATAAGTAAAGGGCCGGCTGGCTTGACCGTTAAGGGTGCTGTAACCCCCGAAAGTACACTCCAGTCCAAACCCAAAAAAAAATTATTTTCTGTGTTTGTGAATTGTGTGCGCAGTAGCCGCACGTGCATCAACAAAGTAGTGCCAAGCGTGCACCTGTGTCATAAGTAAAGGGCCGGCTGGCTTGACCGTTAAGGGTGCTGTAACCCCCGAAAGTACACTCCAGTCCAAACCAAAAAAAAAATTATTTTCTGTGTTTGTGAATTGTGTGCGCAGTAGCCGCACGTGCATCAACAAAGTAGTGCCAAGCGTGCGCCTGTGTCATAAGTAAAGGGCCGGCTGGCTTGACCGTTAAGGGTGCTGTAACCCCCGAAAGTACACTCCAGTCCAAACCTAAAAAAAAATTATTTTCTGTGTTTGTGAATTGTGTGCGCAGTAGCCGCACGTGCATCAACAAAGTAGTGCCAAGCGTGCGCCTGTGTCATAAGTAAAGGGCCGGCTGGCTTGACCGTTAAAGGGTGCTGTAACCCCCAAAGTACACTCCAGTCCAAACCAAAAAAAAATTATTTTCTGTGTTTGTGAATTGTGTGCGCAGTAGCCGCACGTGCATCAACAAAGTAGTGCCAAGAGTGCGCCTGTGTCATAAGTAAAGGGCCGGCTGGCTTGACCGTTAAAGGGTGCTGTAACCCACAAAGTAAACTCCAGTCCAAACCAAAAAAAAAATTATTTTCTGTGTTTAGCCGCACGTATATATCAAATCGATATAACATAAATGGAGGACCAAACTTTCTCCGATAAAAATAAAATAGAGAAAGATCAAGAACCACTTCCTCCTAGTGCTGAAGCTGCTGCCACTAGTCATGACATAGACGATAACATGCCATCAACGTCGTCTGCCAAGGCCGATGCCCAATGTCATAGTAGAGGGCACATACAATCCCAAATGGCAAAGTTCAGGAAAATGACCTTGAAAAAGACATTTAAATCAGCTGAAGAGAAATGTAAACTTGCCAATATGCCATTTACGACACGGAGTGGCAAGGAACGGCTAAGGTCGATCCCTAGTATGTTCATGACTAGTGGTTCAGCTTCACATGACGATGGAAGCCCTCCTCCCACTAAAAAAATCAAAAGAGTTAAGCTGGCAAAAGCACAGCGAAGAACTGTGCTTTCTAAGAAGATATCACAAATCCCCAAGGAGAGTCCAAGTGTGGTGGTGGTTGCGATGCCTGACCTTCCCAGCACTGGACGGGAAGAGGTGGCTCTTTCCACCATTTGCACGCCCCCTGCAAGTGCTGAAAGGAGCACCCACAGTCCACTTGCTGATATGCAAATTGAAGATGTCACTGTTGAAGTACAACAGGATGAGGATACTGGTGTAGCTGGCGCTGAGGAGGAAGTTGGCGAGGAGGATTCTGATGGTGATGTGGTTTGTTTAAATCAGGCTCCGGGGGAGACAGTTGTTGTCCGTGGGATGAAAAAGCCCATCACGGTCATGCCTGGGCAGAAGACCAAACATTCCACCTCTTTGGTCTGGCAATATTTCTATCCAAATCCGGACAACAACTGTCTTGCCATATGTACCATATGTAAAGGTGAAATAAGTAGGGGTAGGGACGTCAACCACCTAGGAACATCCTCCCTTATACGGCACCTGCAGCGCGTTCATAAAAAGTTACTGTCAAGTTCAGAAACTTTGGCTCAGACCGTAAGCAGTCCAGGGACACCTAAATCCCGTTGTCCTGTTGTATCCAAGCGCCTGCAAACCACACCGTCAACTCCCTCCTCGTCAATTTCCTCCTTAGTCAGGATCGGAAGTAGTCCTGCAGGCCATATCACTGGCATGACTGACTCTCCTATCCGGGATTCCTCCGGAGGATCCTGCATTGCTACGCCTACTGCTGCCGCTGCTGCTGTTGCTGCTGCTGCTGGGAGTCGTTCATCATCCCAGAGAGGAAGTAGGAACACCACTACTTTTACTAAACAATTGACCCTCCAACAGTCCTTAGCGAGGAGGATGAAGTACGACAGCAGTCATCCTGAAGCAAAACGTATAACTGAGGCCTTGACTGCTATGTTGGTGTTAGACGTGCGTCCGGTATCCGCCATTAGTGCAGTGGGATTTAGACAATTGATGGAGGTAGTGTGTCCCCGGTTCCAAATCCCGTCTAGATTCCACTTCACTAGGCAGGCGATACCGAGACTGTACAGAAACGTCAGAAAAAGTGTCCTCAGTGTCCTGAAAAATGCCGTTGTACACAATGTCCACTTAACCACGGACATGTGGACAAGTGGAACAGGGCAGACTAAGGACTATATGACTGTGACAGCCCACTGGGTAGATGTATCACCTTACGCAGCAACAGCAGCAGCGTCACCAGTAGCAGCATCTCAGAAACGCCAGCTCGTTACAAGGCAGGCTACGCTGTGTATCACCGGTTTCAGTAAGAGGCACACCGCCGACAACCTCTTAGAGAAACTGAGGGAAATCATCGCCCAGTGGCTTACCCCACTTAGACTCTCCTGGGGATTTGTGATATCTGACAACGCCACCAATATTGTGCGGGCATTACATCTGGGCAAATTCCAGCACGTCCCATGTTTTGCTCACACAATAAACTTGGTGGTGCAGAATTTTCTGAAAAGCGACAGGGGCGTGCAGGAGACGCTTTGGGTGGCCCGAAAAATTTCTGGCCACTTTCGCCATTCAGCGACTGCGTGCCGAAGACTGGAGCGCCAGCAAACACTCTTGAACCTGCCCCGCCATCACCTGAAGCAAGAGGTTGTGACGCGGTGGAACTCAACCCTCTATATGCTTCAGAGGATGGAGGAGCAGCAAAAGGCCATACAAGCCTATACATCCACCTATGACATAGGCAAAGGAGGGGGTATGCACCTGACTCAAGCGCAGTGGAGAATGATTTCCGTGTTGTGCAAGGTTCTTCAGCCCTTCGAACTTGCCACACGTGAAGTCAGTTCAGACACTGCCAGCTTGAGTCAGGTCATTCCCCTCATCAGGCTTTTGCAGAAGCAGCTGGAGAAAGTGAAGGAGGAGCTAAGACGGAGCGATTCCGCTCGGCATGTGGGACTTGTGGATGAAGCCCTTCATTCGCTTTGCCAGGATTCCAGGGTGGTCAATCTGTTGAAATCAGACCACTACATTTTGGCCACCGTGCTCGATCCTAGGTTTAAAGCCTATGTGGTGTCTCTCTTTCCGGCCGACACAAGCCTGCAGAGGTGCAAAGACCTGCTGGTGAACACACTGTCAGCTGAAGCGGAACGTGACACGTCAACGGCTCCTTCTTCATTTTCTCCCGCAACTGGGGCTGCCAGGAAAAAACTTAGGTATCCTAAGCAACCCGCTGGCGGTGATGCAGGGCAGGCAGGACCAAGTTTGGACATCTGGTCCGGACTGAAGGACCTGGCAACAATTTCTGACATGTCTACTGTCACTGCATATGATACTGTCACCATTGACAGAATGGTGGAGGATTACATCGGTGACAGCATCCAAGTAGGCATGTCAGACAGTCCATACCTGTACTGGCAGGAAAAAGAGGCAATTTGGAGGCCCCTGTACAAACTGGCTCTATTTTACCTGAGTTGCCCCCCCTCCAGTGTGTACTCCGAAAGAGTGTTTAGTGCAGCCGGGAACCTTGTCAGCGAAAGGCGTAGGAGGTTGCTTCCACAGAATGTGGAGAAGATGATGTTCATCAAAATGAATTATCAGCTCTTCCAGGGAGACCAGCCTCCAGAACGTACAGAGGGACCTGTGGTGGTGGATTCAAGTGGGGACGAGTTAATACTTTGTGAGGATGAGGATGTACACACTGAAGAGGGTGAGGAATCGGTGGATGAGGAGGATGAGGATGACATCTTGCCTCCGTAGAGCCAGTTTGTGCAGGGACACATTAATTGCCAGCTTGTTTTGTGGGGGCCCAAACGAACCAATCATTTCAGCCACAGTTGTGTGGCAGACCCTGGCGCTGAAATGATTGATTTGTTAAAGTGTGCATGTCCTGTTTATACAACATAAGGGTGGGTGGGAGGGCCCAAGGACAATTCCATCTTGCACCTCTTTTTTTCTTTGCATTATGTACAGTTTGGGGCCTAGTTTTTCTAACTGCCATCCTGTCTGCCACTGCAGTGTCACTCCTAGATGGGTCACGTGTTTGTGCCGCCCACTCGTGTCGCTTAGCATAGTCATCCAGCTACCTCGGTGCAACCTTTTGGACATAAAAACACTATTGTGAGGTGTGAGGTGTTCAGAATAGACTGGAAATGAGTGGAAATTAAGGTTATTGAGGTTAATAATAGCATAGGAGCAGAAAAACCTACAAATTCTGTGATTTTAGCTGTTTTTATGCTTTTTTTCAAAAAAATACAGATCCAAAACACAAAACCCAGAACCCAAAACACGGAAGGGTGGTTTTGGCAAAACCAATCCAGATCCAAAACACGAAGAAAGATCCAGATCCAAAACCAAAACACAAAACACGAAAAGTGGCCGGTGCACACCCCTAGCGCCTACCACCATGTTTTGGTTTTGGATCTGGATTAATCTTCGTGTTTTGGTTTAGTTTTGCAAAAACCACCCTCAAGTGTGTTGGTTTTGGATCTGGGTTTAAAAAATTTAATAAAATAGATAAAAAGTTTTTAAAAACAGCTAAAATCATGTAATTTATGCAATCCAAAACCCATAATTCGGATTTAACATCCAAATTCCGAACCACGAAAAGATCAGAGCGGCGACTCAGATTTACCAGGATCTCCTTAGGAGATCAAAACCGCAACTCGGATTTACCCAGCTTTACAAAATTCAGGTGGATTCGGATTTCAGGAAAACCGAACCGCACATCTCTAGTTAAAACCTTTATTTTGGCAGCTGATCGCAGCAACAAATGTTTACATTGCTGTAAGGGAGCATAGAGATCTGAAGAGATCCCTCTTAGCATCCTGATATCTAGTTCCATTGAAAAGAACCTGCTAACATGATGTGTGATTAGCTATTGGTATAGAATTTTCAGGGCTAGTTAAATTGGGCCAGACTGCCATTACTGTACTAGACTGTTGGGATAGAAGCTTTCAGCAGAATTCAGGATTCACATTTATGAAATCTTCTGTGTTAAATAGCCCCAGCTTTTTAAATGTGAGTTATTCATGTGGAAATAGCTTTTTCCATATAAATATCGCCTGAAAAGCTATAATAAATAAACCACTATGTTTTCATTTGC
Source organism: Taudactylus pleione (assembly GCA_031769625.1). NCBI lineage: Eukaryota > Metazoa > Chordata > Amphibia > Anura > Myobatrachidae > Taudactylus > Taudactylus pleione. The sequence continues at coordinate 15,503,839 of JAUIMM010000178.1, forward strand.
CAAGGACTTAAACAGACAAATTGTTAAATTTATGTCCATGTTCTCAAACACTTTGAAGGTGACAACTGTTCATCTTTTTACAATTACAGACAGGGAAAATAATATTTGTAAGGATGACAAGCAGAAATAACATAGAAATAAGAGATTTTATTAAAGCCAAGATGGTTACTAAAGCAAACAGTATATCTTCAGTTCAGTTATCTACCTCTGTTATTGATTTTATATATAATGCTAGCTCTGAGTGTGTCCGGCTGAGCAAGTAATTAGCAAAGTGGATATTTTTGTTCATAGTGTAAATGCCTATATTTTCTTAATATTTAGGATTCATTATACCTGCTATCATGGATAAGGAGTAACACACCATTATCGCTGATAATTAAAAAAAAACTATTGACTATACTAATCCCATTCAGTAGGTTGCTGCCTTATTACTTCAAGACAACACTTGTGGTCCAGTAGTGTGATTTGAAAAACTAGGTCCTCACATGCTGTACTTTGTAAAATGTTTGCTTTAAAATAATTGTTTATGAAATGCATCCAAAAGATGTACAGTATCTTCAACAACCATACATTTTCCTGTCTATGCAGGAGAAGGATTTACAGTAAATGAAATAAACTTAATAATATGCAGATATGGAATTAATTATTGTGCTTTCTATTTTTTTCCACATAAGAAGGCATTGTGAGGTTTAATAACATTCATTATATGTTTATACTTCTAATTATTATAGGATTGCATTAAACCTTTAACCTACTTGCTATAATTATTATTATTATTATTATTATTATTATTATTATTAACAGTTTCTTATATAGCGCAGCATATTCCGTTGCACTTTACAAATGGAAATAACATTAATAGAACAAAACTGGCTTATAACAGACAGACAAAGGTAAGAGGGCCCTGCTCGCAATCTTACAATCTATAGGAAAATAGTGAATATACAAGAATAGGTGCTATATATTGCAAATTGGTACAGCCAGATCGCATAGGTTAATTGGTGAGCTGTATGATCCAGTCACACAGGAAAGTATGTGAGGTAATGTGTAGACTGTAAGAAGGGATGTAATTAGATAGGGAAGCTATGAAGGTCATGAGGGTGGTTCTGGAATCTGATAAGCTTGTCTGGAGAGGTGAGTTGTCAGGGAACACTTGAATGTTTGGAGACTAGCAGAAAGTCTTATTGTGCATGGGAGGGCATTCCGGAGGGTAGGTGCAGCCCGAAAAAAGTCCTGTAACTGTGATTGGGAACAAGTAATGCGTGTGGATGAGAGACGCAGATCTTGTGCAGAGCAGAGATGTCAGGTTGCAAGATTTTTGAGATAAGTGAAGAGATGTATGTTGGTGTGGTTCGGTTAGTAGCTTTATGTGTGAGTGTAAGTATTTTATATTGAATACGGTAGAAGACCGGTAACCAATGGAGGGACTGACAGGGTGGATCAGCAGACAATGAATGTTTGGCGAGGAAGATCAGCCTTGCAGCTGCATTCATTATGGATTGTAGTGGTGAGAGCCTGTTTTGGGAAGACAAGTAAGGAGACTATTGCAATATTCAATGTGGGAAATAATAAGTGCATGGATTACAGTTTTTGCAGTGTCTTGTGTAAGATAAGGTAAAATTTTAGCTATGTTGTTTAGATGTACCATAGGTAAAATGATTTTGAGACAGATTGAATGTGGGGAACAAAGGTCAGTTCAGAGTCAAGGATGACACTTAAGCAGAGGGCTTGTGGGATGGGGTTGATTGTCGAGTTGTCAACAGTGATAGAGATATCATTTTAATGCAGTCAAAAATCGTTCAAATCGTTCAAAACTTTGGTCAAATCGTTCAATCGTTCATCTGACAAGTCTGACAAATCTGACCGTGTGTATGCTCCATAACAGTTCAGAGTATAAAGATTGCAGGAGGGTGGATATCACATACATTTGGTGATATGCTATAATATAAACTAGAGAGACAGATATATCTATAGGTGTGTACACAGCTTAAGATAGTGAAACCTGCTTTTTGATGGTTCAATGTACACAAACTTTGTTTAAGGCACAAAATAATGAAAAATATTGTATAAAATTGCCTTCAGGTTAAGTGTATAAGGTGTATATGAAACATATGAATTTCATGTATGTACATACATTTTGTTTGAGCCACAAAATTATTGAAAATATTGTATAAAATTACCTACATAAGGTGTATATGAAACATACATTCATTCTGAGTTTAGATTTGGGTCCCATTCCCAAAATATCTCATTATGGTATGTACACATTCCCAAGCATTTTGGATATACTCAACCTGTACTTACAAAACACAGGGATCACCCCACATTGTTTTCCCCCCTATTTTCCAATATCAGACCATGCTCAGAAATCCAAAGCTTATTATTTATTTAGGAGACCCCAAACTTTTTAAAAAATTAACCTTTGCTTTACTTTTAAACATAACAAATCCTGCACAGATCAGTATGATCTTTGCAGTGCTTTCAGCCCATCCATGAAGGTGGAGCTGTTTCAGGGAGGAATAGGAAGTAGGAAGCAGAATTGAAATATGACAAAGTGGGACTTATATGCAATCCAAAGCACACATTCCAACATTTCCAGGATTATGACATTATGCCTTGATTTGAGACCTGGAATTGGTTTGGGGAACCGAGGCATGCCTCTGTTCACCTTGCTACCCCCCAAGTTTGGCTGTGTTCAGTTTTCTTGATAACTGAACCACTATTCCCTACTTAAAACAAAGCATCAACAGAATATGTAACATTCAAAAGATAATATCTGGTAAATGTGTGAAGTAAGCACCACACTGCTGCTTTGCAGAGATCATGCATAAATTAGGAAGAAGAGTAGGATTAGTTTTTAAAAAAGCACTTTCTCTGTGTAGATATTCAGAAATGGCTCCTTACACCATTGGGCATGCAATTTTCCCAAGTACACCAAACTGAGCACTACCTTGGAGCCACTATATTGTGAAACGAATACATGCAATAATATCTCTTGTCTCTCGAGACTAGGCTATTCCCATTCCTTATTAAAGGGTTCCTAAAAAAGGGAATCTTAGGAAGAAGACAAATATGGTGCATCATCAATGCCATTTGTTTGGGAAGACATATGCCGGCCATACACAGTGCGATTTTCTGACGTAAGATGTGTTGTACGAATTCCCTTGAAATGCTCCATATGATGTGGTCAAATGGTGTACGATTGATCGTGATGATCATATGATATGATGCATACATATGTATCACTTTGTACACAATAGATCGCAATCTTACGGTTTTGCAGTAAGATCTATGATCCAGCTATATGTGGTACCCCCAAGTTTGTTCCCAAATAGGGGTCCCCCAATATTTTTTTTATGTATGTACACATAGATATACTGCAGCCCCATTCCACATAATAGGCAGGTATAGTGAACTTTGACTGACCCTGCTCTCCCTGAACCCCACTGAGCATGTGCAGACAGGGAGGTAGAAAGTGCCCCTTGGTCAGCGACCCATTTTAGGAGGGAAAATCCTGCCCCATTGATTGGTAGCCTAGGTGTCCAGGCAGAGATCCCTGTAGGCAGCCTGTTGCTGGGTCCCCTCTGTCCACTCATAGATGCCAGACCGACCGGGAGGAGAGTGAGGGAGAGCTTATAAAATACCTTCCTCTAGGCTGTCAGTGCAGAGTCTGGGAGGAATTTCTTTAGAAAGAGTCTGGGGAAGAATTTCTGTAGAAAGAGTCTGGGGAGAATTTCTGTAAAAGGAGTCTGGGAGGAATTTCTGAAAAGGGATTGTCTGTGAGGTGCTTCTGTGGAGTGTCCCTGGATCTGTACAAATAGGAGTGCAGTAACCCCTCTCATTTACCCAGGATTACAAATACTGCACCTGGTGCTGTCTGTAAGGACTTTTATTGGAGTGCCCTTGGAGCTGTAAAAATAAGGATGCTATAACTTTTATGTTTCCCTGGATTACAATTACCAGACTTCACATTAGCCCGGAAGGCTACCTTTCCAATCTGCCAGGAGAGGTGCTCTGATGCTGGATGTGAGTCCCTGGAGGAAGATTGCCTGGGGATTTGCATAGAGCACCCTGCTTTGGAAGAAGCCCCTTCTGAATACAGGACTGCCTTCCTAAGTGCCTGTTATCAGGAGGAGCCACATTTGTAAATCTGCGCAAGCTGGGAGAGAAGAGGAGCTGCCTGGGAAGGAGGTCTCATCGCTCCATCGTCGCAGATGAAGCCTCAGCTGAGGAAAAGGTCCCGCCAGTGACGAAGATCCTGCTGTCACCCGTACGGGCAGAAGAAAAGACAGCCCCAGAGGAAGAGTGCTTAAGGACCCCTCCTGCTGCTGTGTGTGTTTGCTGGACAGAGCCCCTGTGGAAAGGGATTTTGCACCGGTGCTCCTTGTAAAATACCTGCCGGAGGTCTGCAGCTGGGAACTCCGGTGCGGTGCTGTGCATCCCAGAGTTTCCCTGGACATTGTGAGAGGCTGAATAGCCACTGCCAGGGGTAAGATCATACAAGAACCTCCCTATACTCTGTCCCTCCACAGCTCCTATCTTCCCTCCATTAAGGCCCTGCCCCTCTGTACACCTATCCTATCTGGGTCCCCTGGGTCTATTGCATTATCCTTTACCTTGTGGCTAACCATGATTAGGCTGGGAGGCTAGGTTTTGTGTAAAAGCTGCGACCGGGAGTTAGTCTCCCACACAACTGGGTGTAGAAAGGAGTCATAGTGTTTTAAATTAGGTAAAGTGTGTGTAGTGATGAAATCGGGGGGAAGTAAAAGATAGGTCACCCCCTCTTTTTCCCAAGAGTTGCATTGGTGGTCATTTTCTTTCCTGTGAACCTCTGGCTCATGTCCAAGAGGGGACGTGCCTTATGGGTGTCGGCTCATGTCCGATGCCACTGTGGGTGATGTACAAAGTATTTTATATCTAGCTTTAAAGTAAATGTAATGCCATGTGATATGTATTTGGCTCTGTTTACTGTTTGACTCGTGTGTTAGCTAAAGGGTTGATAGTGGCCCTCCGTGGCCCTTTATCTGTTATAATACTCTGTAGATCTGGTGCACTACAAGAACCTATCCAACCTGCTGGTGCATAACCCTGCTTGCAGCTAATTATTTTGCATGGACTATTTGTTGTTACAGCTGGCGCACTACAAGAACCTATCCAACCTGCAGGTGCATAACTCTGCTTGCAGCTAATTATTTTGCATGGACTATTTGTTGTTACAGCTGGCGCACTACAAGAACCTATCCAACCTGCAGGTGCATAACTCTGCTTGCAGCTAATTATTTTGCATGGACTATTTGTTGTTACAGCTGGCGCACTACAAGAACCTATCCAACCTGCAGGTGTATAACCCTGCTTGCAGCTAATTATTTTGCATGGACTATTTGTTGTCACAGCTGGCGCACTACTAGAACCTATCCGACCTGCATGTGTTTTCCCATGTTCTTCTCAGCAAAATGGGAGTGTTAACCCAGACTGTATTTCACAGCTATAGACTGCTGGAGCACTATTGATTCAAGCTAGACCAGCAGGTTTCATATTTAGGTCCCTCATTTGTTTTTTGGGTAAAGTAAAGTTCTGCAGGAACTGTGGTTCTTGTTGGTTTCACATGCTTGCCAGCTGGGGTCACCGGTAGATGACGGGGAGGTAATAACTAAATACCTTGTCATTGAATAGTGTAATTAATTTCATTCCATCTGTAAATGGTAAATATCTCCTGTCATTTGTTGTTAATTATTAACAAATAATAAAATTGCGTTGCACCTTCCCTCCTGACTGGTCATTGTGTCTGCAAAAGGGGAATTCAGGCTTGCCTCGCTGTCACGGTGTGTCCTATCTTAACAAGGGGAAATCGCCACCGAAGCAATCCAAACACACCTGAACCTGGTGCTAGTGATGCAGCACTGTACAAACCAGTCAGTACATCACATATACAACGGCGGGGTTGTGCATCAGCATCGTAAACACACTGAATCTACACACGATGTGCATGACTGATTGAAATAGTCCACATCAACCAAAAAATTGCACAGTGTATTGGCCGCAATACACAACTTCAGGACTAAATGAGATTCTCAACTTTCCTCTGACCAATTTCAAATTTCCTCTGGTCAAATTACCAAATAGGATCACTGAGAAAACTTGCTTGGAAAGGCCAGTGCTGACCCCAGAGGTACATTACTTTAGGTACACAGTCTGCCAGGGATTATCTACTGCAAGGTTTTGTGGCTGCTCCTTCAGAACTAGCCACCAGTGAGATATTGGGCTTTTCTTCTTTCAGATCCACCCCACCTCCATTGGCTGCCCTACTTTTGTGTACAATGTCACAACATGAGCCACAGGACAAATACAGTACCTGGCAATTACATCAACTGATTCTATGTAAAATTGTCCTTTTACTGTACCTTTACTGTACTATTTATTGTTCACTATATTGCAGTGGAACATACCATGCTGCATATAAATAAAATGTGCAGTGGTGTGGTTTTACAGCTGCACTTTGTATGAACACTAAGCAGCATAGAGGAGGAGGTTATAGAGTTGGTAGCAAATGATGTAGGGGTTGTAGGATAGTAGGGGAGAGATGATGATGATGGTAGAATATGGAGAAGTGGTGAGAAAATATTAGGAGATGGTGATGAGTGTATATGATATTAGGAGATATTAGGAGATAGAGGGGGTCAGAGATGACATTATTAGGGGAGATAATGATATGGGGTGAGTTAGGAGAAGGGAAATTGTTCTGAGAAAGCACAGGTCCTGATTTATTATAAATATATTACAGATTTTAAATTAAGATATGATGACAGAAGGTGAAATAATTATAAGAAACAGAGGGAGCTGGTGAGATAAAATGACAGAAGGGGGGGGATTATAGAACAATATAAAGGTAGTAAGTGGCCATATACAACTTTGGAATGGCAGGTTCTAAAAGCACAACCAAGCCAACTGCCTTGATTTTTTACCCTCTAATTATATCTACATCTCTTTGTGTTTCTTCCAGTCACCAGTCTCATACAGTATGGGGCATATACAATTGGGTGCGAGGTTTAGCGAGTTAAAAACCTTGCACCCAATTCCGGAATACCGCGGGTATGCGTGCTCCCGCTACCCACGGTATTCAATAAAAAAAATAGTGGATACAAAGTTTTCAGCTCTGAAAACCCTGCGCCACGTAAAATGAAAAAAAAAAAAAAAAACACCTACCTGGCAGGGGGTCTCCGTGGCTCCCAGTTAGAGATGGCTAGTGAGTGAGTGTCTCAACACACTGACTCGAATCATTCAGATGAGTTAATAATTCAAGTCACTCCGTGTTTTTTTGTGTCGAGACACCCACCTCCCTAGCCTCTCTGTCAGAGTGAATGGCAGCTCTGCCCCCTACACTGCTGATCCGACCTGATTGTACTTCTGCACTGTGTCAGTCAGCAGTGTAGGGTGCGGAGCTGTCAGTGACTCACTGAGTCGTGCAGCTACTGCCAGGGCTCGGGGAGTGCACTGACTCAAGAGAGTCAGTGAGAACTCTGAGCTGTAGTGCTGGGCTCACTCTGAGTCGCTGGCTCCCCTGCTGGCTACAGCACTGCACTACCTAAAGAGTTGTGTCTCGAGACACTGACTCGAGACACTTCACTTCAACTCAGTGTAGTGAATCGTTCCGCCCATCCATACTCCCTTGTGGTAGGGTCTCGTGGCAAAAAGCCCCAGAGAACTTCTGGCTCTAATAGAGCAGAAAGCTCTCCCACTGACATCACTGGTGATGTCAGTGGGGCCGCCCACAAACGGTAGGCGTTCGCTTGGGAACACCTCCATTTGTGAAGCCACCCCCCCGGCCACGCCTACCAAACGGGGCGAGCTGTCATACCACCAGCCGGCTCCATCGCGCGCATGCCCAGTGGGCAAACATCGACCCGGTTGCGAGCGCTCAGCGCTTGCGACCGGGTCTGAATCAGGCCCTCTGGTGCAAGTTTTAAGGAACATTTTATGTTTGAATAATAATTGTTATATGCTGCAAATTTATTTTATAAATATAAATAAAAGTTACATTTTAATGAAAAGTTACATTATATTATTATATACATTATATAGTGCCCCCAAAAAGGAGTCACTTCTTCTGTCTGCATCTTGCAGAAAACAACCTGTTTGTGGTAGTAATTAAAAAGCTTTTAATGTAAAACATGTCAAATGTAAGCAGCACGTTGAACCACAAAATGGCAGGGCATTTGTGGGCAACTGGAAACTCTGTCTAAGGGGTATATTTACTAAAGTGCGGGTTTTTAGAAGTGGAGATGTTGCCCATAGCAACCTATCAGATTCCAGCTGTTATCTTCTAGAAAGTGCTAGATCAGGGGTTCTCAAACTCGGTCCTCATGACCCCAAACAGTGCATGTTTTCCAGGTCTCCTCACAGAAACACAAAATGAAATAATTAGCCAAACCTGTGGATCTTTTAAAATATGTCAGTGAGTATAAATGTGCACATCTGTGCACCTGCTGGGTGACCTGGAAAACGTGAACTGTGTGGGGTCCTGAGGACCGAGTTTGAGAACCACTGTGCTAAATAAGTGTTAAGTTGAAACTGATTGGTTGCTATGGGCAACATCTCCACTTCTAAAAATCCGCAATTTAGTAAATATACCCTTAATTGCCCATCTGAAAAACAACTCTGGAAACTATTCGGGAGATGAGATTGCAGTGGCGTCACAAGGGGCCGCACCTGGGTGTCTCCCGCCGAGGAGTGACGCCAAATCCTCAGTGACGGGAGCCGGGTGCGACTCTGTAGCATTACGTGTTGCACTCAGCTCCCAACACATTAAGGAAGCAGAACTGCACACAGACTGGTTCCCGTGGGCAGTACGCCTCTCTGGGACCCCCAGGGTTACTAAAACGGGGGTTCGGGCAGCAAGGCCATGCCCCTAAACGCAAGGCCATTCCCCCTACCTGTGAGACCACACTCCCTTTTTTGCCGGCACTATCCAATCCACACCAGGTGTTACCACGGGGAGGAACGCCACTGGAGAATGAGCCTGTCTGCTAATAAAGCACAAGAAAGAGTACTATAACAGAGGAATAATTAACTTATAATATGTAGAAGCCACCATTAAATTAGGGTCTTACCTTAATGTGTACGTTCAGAATTTTGAGTGTTGGCTCAGGCAAAATAATTATTATTCCATACTGCCATACATACTTTTGCCAAAGCCATATACAGATGTGTCCTCGCTCAACTTTGCCAATGATGCGGCAAACATGCGCAAGCATCGCGACATGCGATTAGTGCACAAGTCTGCCACAGTACGCCAGGCCGTGGCAGCATTCATATCATGCAATTCTATGGATCGTGGGAGCTAAAAAGATGCACGCGCCCATTTGCAGGCGCACGACTGGCAAGTCGCAGCGGCAGCAAAGATGAGCGAGAACACATCATTACGTGTTCCCATAGCCTCCACCCCTCTTGGGTTCAGTGAATTGGGACAGGTTGAAAGTATGCAGATCCGCCAAGAGTACAAATCAGAAGCAAGACTACAGGCAGTCCGCTAAGCCCTAATTTATCAATATCTAGAACACTGGTACATCTGGCATGGGTACTTCAAAGCCATTATCAAGTTAGGTTTCAGACCTGTAAATATTTCTGTGTCCTTGAAATACATCCCTGCCTTTTTTAAAAGTTAATGATAAGTCCCAATTAGATACAAAAAATATCTAGGGCTAATTTTACTATTAATTTAACAACATATTATTATCATTTATACAGGGAGACCCTAAATTCTGGACGCACAGGAAATCTCATTAAATATATATTTTTTTACCAACACAGATTAAATATGGCTTTGTCGAAAGAAGAAAGACTTGAAGTGGTATTTCTCAGTGGACGTGAAGGATGGTCATATCGAAAGATAGCAGATTAATTTAGTGCACGTCATTTAATTTTTAAAAAATATGCTATTTTGCCTATGTGTACAGACTTTAGGGACACCCTGTATAACTCAAATATAACTCACATGAAGTATGATATCTAAATGAAGATGCAATTCTTACATTGATACAAATTAAAAAGACCTCTATCCTAAATATTCTTCTAAGCAGAAAATAAATGCCCTTAACCAAGGTGCGAATTGTGTCGCTATATCCATTAAAGTCACCTGCAGATACAGTAAAGTCTATTTCAAGCCAAAAGAAATTATTGACATTTATAAGCAGCAACATCTTCGACAGTGCTCCACAGAGTATGAATACTACAGGGCATACTCCTGCAGTGCCCCACAGAGTAGGAATACTACAAGGCATACTCCTGCAGTGCCCCACAAAGTAGGTAACACTACAGGGCATACTCCTGCAGTGCCCCATAGAGTAGGTAATACTACAGGGCATACTCCTGCAGTGCCACACAGAGTAGGTAATACTACAGGGCATACTCTCACAGCGCCCCACAGAGTAGGCAATACTACAGGGCATACTTCTACAGTGCCCCACCGAGTAAGTAATAGTACAAGGCATACTCCTGCAGTGCCCCACAAAGTAGGCAATAGTATAGGGCATACACTAGCTCTCTATCCTGTGCTAGATGGAGAGCCAGTGGAGAGATAGAAATAGCACTTTAAAAGAACATGCCTATGAGACCAGCTGTCAAATCTATGAGATTGGAGTTCAGCTGCCATGATTTCACTGTGATAAGTTGATTCTAAGCTACCAACTAAGATTGGCACTACCTGAGACAGAGGCACAGAGTCTAATACACTATTGGAGCATGCATCAATATTTTACCTGGTTCATGTCTGAGAAATGGAAGGATGTGAGAGCATAAAAAAGCTGGAGATGGCAGGCTGGCAGGCAGATAGAATATGGATTTGAGGAGTGAATGTGAATGCAGAGATAAAGATGACTCTTCTGGTAGGGAACAGGAGAGGCTGAAATGTTATCTATAGCAATTGTTGTTATGTCAGGAAAAGGAACATATATTCATGAGGAGAAAAGAAAAGTTCAGTTTTATCTAGTTTATCAGCAAGGCAGTCAGGAATATGAAATAGTGAAAATGAGAACAGAAAGATTGATTTAAGTATCATCGGCATCTGAATGTGCAAGGACTGAGATGCCCACTTTGTGCATCTTTAAATTAGGGATGTGCAGGCTCGGATAGGTTCGAGTTTGCACGTGGAGTTCGGATTTTTCCCTCCAAAAAAACGGAACTCAGAAAGAGGCAAAACGTCATCTTACATGGACGAACATCATCATTCCTGGTCTTTTGTCCAGGAATGATGATGTTCGTCCATGTAAGATGACGTTTTGCCTCGTTCTGAGTTCCGTTTTTTTGGAGGGAAAAATCCGAACTCCACGTGCAAACTCGAACCTATCCGAGCCTGCACATCCCTACTTTAAATACTACAATCCCACTTGGCGTGGCATTAGTGCAACCATTGGATGTACCATCAAAATTTGCACTCGGTCCATGCTAGGTGCAGAATCTCTGTAAGAGTGTAGCCTCCAATGTAGGCGATTAATCATATCAGCACGCAACCAGTTCTGCGACACTACCATAGCACACCTATTAGACATCTCAGTGAATCTGAATAGCCACCTCCCAGTCACTACCCAGGAATGCCCAGTACATTTCTAACCCTACCTGTCTCAATCGGTACTGTGTGTGCACACTGTGGGACACATGCTCTGTGGGACATTTTAGTGACCTAGTGTCCTGTGTGAGAAAAGGAGCTTGATGTGGAGAGTAATTGAAGGAGCGCACACAAATAGTCCAAGATCTGAGAGGCAGGTCCAGCAGAGATTACTGCCATTTGTAGAGAGGAGTAAATCCCCCATAGTGAACATCAAATGAGTTGAATGAGATAGAAGACATGGGATTGAGGAGTCTGAAGGAACAGTGATTGGAGAGTAAGTTGCCTTCCGCTTCCCTTGTTCCCAAGCTTACGGGTATAGTGAAAAGGAAGGGCTCTACAGGAACATGTAGCAGGAAGGCTACTATAGTGACATGCAGACAAGTTTCTGTGGGTCCCAGCAAAGTGAAGGAGTTTGATGTAAAAAAAAAATCATTGATAGAGGTGAGATTAGCAGTAGATGAACTTATTCCATCAAACTTTTTTTTGACAGGAGGCAACGCCCCTTTAATTTCCTTAGCATGTCCCTTTGATAAGGGTTTTATATCTCCTTGATACATCTTGATATGGGTTTGATCACAAACAATGTGATTTGGCTTATTAAGATGTTATTAATGAGACAGTCATTAAATAGCTAACCGAAGCAGTTATTAAATAGAGCATTTGTGGCTAATCTAAAAAAGATGTTAAAGGCTATTACACGTCATTACAACCAGGTAGTTATTGCGTAATTGACAAATATAGGGCCTGATTCATTATGGATCACAACTGCAATTACGCACGCAATCGGCTGATTGCTGCGTCCTGCACATGCGTGCGCGAACCAGCCACTGCGATCGGGACTGCGATTGCAGTAACTACACATCACAGAGTGATTGACAGGAAGTGCCGTTTAGGGGAGATGATGGGGAGTGGACGGCGAAACGCAGGCGTGTCAGTGCGTTTGAACACCGTTGCAGAGGCGTGCATAAATTATCCACTTTGATGCCATATGCAGCTTGTGTACTCACTGTGTTCAATGAGGTTAGCAATTTCTGAGTAAGGTCTGACCTTGTGCAAGTGTTCGTGAGGCAGCGATGGTACTCATTGTTACCGATGGTTTTGCAGTCTTGCTAAAGATTACAGATATGTGTAAGGTAAGGTAGACGTCCTTATGTAGTTCAGTGACGGCATAGCGATCACAAAGGATTAGCATATCATTGCAGTGAGACAGTGCGTTATCGCAGCAGCGATCACACTTGCAATCCTTACTGAATCAGGCCCATAAGGCGTATAAAGGGAAATTTAAAAGGATGACATTAAAAAAAGGTGACAACAGCAAGACGCCTATATACGCTACATAAGCCGGCAAGAAAAAAATCTATAAAAAGAACATGATCTGGGTGTCAGATATAAATCAGCAATGGCAATGCCACTCACTCATAGATATTGCGATGTACAGCAATGATTTAAAATCTATATTAACCATTATCGATATATATATTAAGTAAGAGGGCCTGGATTGTAGGCTTAACGACTAATAATGCTACAACCATAGCTACATTTTTGTTGAAAAAATGTCAACAAGGACACATACTGTACAGATGTGTTCTGCTACATCTTTGCTGATCGCGCTACAAACGTGTGCACGCATCGCAATATGTGATTACCCACAGCAACATATGCTACGGTATGGCGTGCACTGCGATCACACCATGCATTACTATGGCGGTGCAGATGCGAACACAGTGTGCTTATCTGCTCGCAGGCACATGCCTTGCGCCATGCGTGGTGTGATTTGCTGCATACGCAGCAAATATGTAGGAGGACACATCTGTACCAAAGAAGCTGCAAACTGATTAATGTAAAGAGTTTGTAAACCCTAAATAAAAGTGTTAGAAAAATACAGTATACAGCTTTTCACAGCAAATGACGTTCAAGCTGCTGTTATAAAGTGCTTCAAATTCAATAGGATCTCAAAAATATGGATGAGGTGCTATTTCACAGCACAAAACACTTACAGATATATAGATGTTTTACAGGACTTCGTAAACACTTATAATACATACTTATGATTAATTGTACACTAAAGGCCTTAAACCGCTTTATACGCTGGTGGATTTGTATGGTGAAGCTATAGAGGCAGTTTTTAACCTGAAGAACTAAAAGGTATACCAAATAACTATTATAAAATTTACAAAGTGGAGAAGATTTAAAAAAATAAGACAATCAGTGGTCGGATATATGCATTAGTCAAGCGGCGCGGGTATCCTGCAAGATGTAATAGTTGGGTTGCAGCATCAGAGATAAAAGATATATAAAACATGTCACTCTCTCTAATTAAGACAAATAATGGATGACAAGCCATTCTACATAACCTTACCGAGTAATGTAAAGCAGGGAATCAGTATGATTTACCGCCAGCCGCATGGCCGGTGGCTCTAATCCCGACAGCGGTAGCCCGGCAGGGGTGAAGATCCCGAACGTTCATTCTGGTAAGTATAGCTAACCTAATTCCCTACCCTAACTCTAACCCTCCTTTAGGGGTGCCTAACCCTAACCTCTTCCCCAAGTGCCTAACCCTAACTCCCCTCTAAGTACCTAAACCCAACCCCCCTTCCCCGCAGCCTAACCCTAATTCTCCCGGGAGGGTGCCTAACTCTAACCTCCCCTTTCCCCTAGCCTAACCCTAACCCTCCCGGGGGCTGCCTAACCCTAAGTCCCCCTGGGAGCCCCTAACCTAACCCTCCCCCCTGTGGCTGCCCGCACCCGGCTTACCTTTGATCGGTATGCCGGGTGTCGGGCTCCCGGCGTAGGTCAAATGACAAGCATTGGGATTTTGATGCCTGTCATTAGTACCTTGTCGGGATTAGACAGTCGGGAAGTCGGTGGTTGGGATTTCATCCGTCGGCTTCCCGACTGCTTGCCATAAAGCAGCTGTGTTCCCACAACATCAGATTTCTAACTACACGACAAAACTGGTAAAGGCAAATCAACTTAAATGGTGAATGTGAAGTAGCTCTCACAGAAATATAATATGCACACATGTGAAATAATTTGGATATACTGTATGTGATTCCGAGCCAGCCCTAGCCAATTTGGTGCCCTAGGCAAGATTTTGGCTGGTGCCCCCTAGCAGATAATACTACCACCAATACTTATGTATATATATTTTATAGAGTAGTATAGAAGATGCGCCCAAAGAAAACAAATAACAAACTGTTCACTTCAATTACATATATTAAAAAAGCTCGTACTCCAATTTGCATTATTATAAATTCTTGGAAGAGATGGATCCTATGGCCGACTTGTCTACTTTATGGATACTAAAAACTTTAGTGTGGCTTTTCTACCATACAATTGGATTTTCTTAATATGAAGAAAAACTCCTTATCTTCTTAAGGAGATAAATATCTAAAAATAAACCCTTGCACCAAGAGTACACCCAATTAAGGCCCAAAGGCCACCATTAATATAAAAAATATTTATTATACATAAAATCTTTTTCAATCAACAGTATACAGCCAGATAAAATTCAGAGTTGTATTTATATAAATAATATCACACCTCAATATGTATAACGCCCATATATAGGGTAGATAGCACACACCCAATGCGTTTCGTCCTCCACCGGGACTTCATCAGGGGTATAACTTAAAATTACATTTTAAAAAATACAGGTGTAAAACAGATGCAAGGAAAAAGATTATGACCCATGCCATTAAATATAACAAAGCATAATCTTTCACATATCAAAAAGACATAGTTTCAAATTAACAAGTCCATAAATACATACCACAATTTTGAAAGTGGGCAATCACTCCTTATTAGGTGCAATTTTGACAGTGGCTCTATATAAAACAAAATTCTTTGGTTGTCCAGAAAACTGCAAAAGCCTATAACAGTATACAGAGTATTGTTTTGTATATCTACAATCTTATAAAACATACTAGGATTTATATATCAAAAACTGAAACTCAATAAGAATTACATATATTATCATTTTGATATATATATCATAAATTACTCTAACCGCATGTATCTATATCCATGTGGTTTATATAACAACCATTATATCTAAAATCCTGGAATTATCAGGTTCTCTTTTCCATAGTGCCTTTTATTATTAAACAAACAAATGAGCTCTTAAAAAAATAATAATAATTATACATATATATACATATATATATATATATATATATATATATACATATATATATACACACAAATATACAATCCTTACATAAAGGTATATATATGCTCATTATATTCCACTATTACATCTCATTTAACATTACTAACATTATCAATAATGATTGAAATAGGAAACTCATAAAATATACTTACAACAACCCAGCAAATAGCTCCTTTCTTTAGTCTGTCTGATCTCAATAGGAAATCAATGTATGTGGATACCCCCCAAAAGTCCACCTTATATCCCTCTTCTAATTATATCAATAGCTAATTAATTGATATCACCCTATGTTGTAACCTCTAACAAAAAATAATCCCCTTTACCTTTATACCACAAATACATACAGTATATATATATATATATATATATATATATATATATATATGAGTATATATATAGTCATAGACCAAATGATTTCAAAGGAGAAGAAAAAAGAAAGCATCTATTAGAGTGCACTATGAACCAAAAAGTATTGCTGCTTATACTTTTATTGTTATCTATTTAAAATCTTATATACTTTCAAAATATTGATGAATTATTAAAATATATAAACGGCTGCTGTCTTAATTATATGATCCTGTTCACCTCCTTCCATATAAATGCTATATTGCTAATTTTGTTCACATGAGGTTGAGCTGATTATAATTATTTCATAGCCATTTGCAGCAGCATAGGCAAACGCAGGGGGGGGTTCCGTCTGCCTGGAAACCCCAGCCCACACCATGACTACAATAGAAATAGTAATATAATAGTAATATAATAGAATTTTACAAGTGCTGCATGTTATTCTCACTATCACAAATGAAATAATTAGCACTACCTGTGGATCTTTTAACATGTATCAGCTAGTAATAAATAACATGTGCACCAACTAGGAGATCTGGAAAACATTCACTGTTAGGGATATGCTGCTGTAGAGCCCAATATGTACATCTATATCCAGGGCAGTGCTAGGTTATTCTGCAGCTCCCTCATACTCCCAGACTTGCTCTAATACTCTGGAATGGTGCACACATCTAAAATAAAAACATTCAGCTCAGACTGGATGGCCATACTGCCGCATTTAATGGCTTATTGTAATCGCTGGTCCTGTACATGCTGGAATTATGACACACAATACACTTTGTATGACGCATATTAAAGCTGGTTAAGTGCTAATTCTACCCTCTTCATGGACTGGCCACACTCACTCTAAAATCAAGCATTTGGAAACCCCCCTCAAGAAATCCTGCGTTTGCCACCGCGCAGAGTATAAAAAGTGTCAAACTTAACCATATACAGTATAATACGGGATAAACTCCAGCTTTAGGTATATGAATCCTTATATTTGCTGTTTGTGTGCCATGTGTCCATACATAGTTCCCTTTATTAATGATCTCACAAGCCAGATATATTATAGGAAGATTATGTCCACAATAGGATTTTTATGTGGATCAGAGAACCTAGTCTATATCCACACAGGCCCGACAAGAGCGGCGGCGGTCCCGGGTAACAGGGTAACAGGGGGTGTGGCCTAATCACGGGAGGCGTGGCAATGCCCCCTTCGGGGAAAAGAAAAAAAGATTTCAGCGCTGCGAAGCGGCGCAGCGCGCTGGCGAGGGTGGTGCTCTGAGCCCCCTCAGCCCGGCGCAAAGCCAGGGTGGGCACGATCAGTGTGATCGCTTCCCCCCACAGGCATAGGAGACTGCCGTGGCTGCTGCTCAGCAGCCACGAGCAGTCTCTCACTGCAGGTCAGCACATGCTGTGTGCTGGGCTGCTGTGAGGGAGGGGGGGCAGTGGGGAACCTGGGCCTGGGTAATTTGTACCCGCTACCCCCCCTCTCAGCAACCCTGTGTCCACGCGCCATATAGCTGGCTGGCACGGTGATCAGGAGAACTTAATCTGTCTCCTCACTCTGTCAGTATGTTTGTCACTCACTGCAATCAGGTTACAGACAATAACATTGTATTGCTCTAAATTTTCAAGTATGGTAACAAAATAGTGTATAGGGCACAATGTAGCAATATAATCTAAGCACAGACAGGACTCGTAATTATAGCAGCAGCCATACACAAGCAGACGGCCGTTTCATCATTAGCTTTTTCAAGGCTCTATTTCAAGGCCGAATGCAGCATGCAGCATGGCCTTTGCCGTCGCTCCCGGCATCTGCAAGTGTGTATTGCACTTGCCGATGCCGGCTCCATTCGCTGTCTAGGTCGGGCGCACTAGACATTGTCTAGTGTGTACCCGTCTTAAAATGGGTGGTGGGATTATTTGCTAAGGGGCACCAGTCAAAACTTTGCCTAGGGCACCAAATTGGCTAGGGACGGCTTTGGCACGGCTGTGCGTGCCCTCCCATGGCCATCTTATTTGTAGCAAGAATGAACTTCTGCACATGTGCAGAAGCTCATTATGATCGCTATGCTGCCCGATTGGAGACGAGCTCTGATTGCGGTAGCAACAGCCAGAAGCCGGTAGTCACCGCACCTGACCGGTGGTGCCATCATTATGGCACAGGTGCAGAGCCTTGGGATGCCCCTGAGGCATTCCAGATGCACTAGGTATTTCCTTAGAGGGCCAGCTCTGAAGTGATTGTATAATACATATAACTAAGGGGGTGATTCAGCAGTGGACGTACTTGCAATGCTGCACGCAAGCAGCTTTGCAATTACGTCCTTGCAAATACAGCAAGGGGTGTCTGACACCCCCTGCTACATTTGCGATCCCAGCACTGTGACCAAGGTCGCAGGCTGGGATAACCATCACGACCATCGGTCACGATGGTGGATGGCGCTGGCCACTGAGCAAGCCTGAGCTTCCTCAGGCTGACCGGCTTGCGAGGCCAGAAAACTGCATCCATGTACGGAGACATTCCCTAATTTCTGGCGAACGCCGGCCACCCCCACCCAGCCTTGTAAATGCATCTGCCTGTCAATCAGGCAGAGGCATACGGGGACCTGCGTGCAATCATGCAAGACCCGTTCTGCACATGTGCAGAACGGGTCCTGCGCACACCTAGATTCACAATAATCGAGAATCTGTGTTCAGGATTGCACATAGGTGCAATGCTGAATAAGGTCCTAAGCGGGATTGTCCGGTTGTGAATATGTGCTTTAAACTAGTTTTTGAAATAATCAATTCACTGCTCGATGCAATCAACACAGACATTCTGCGATGTAAACTGCAGGGCAGATTAAAGCTGGGTACAAACTATGCGATCCGATTTACGATATACTGTTCCGATACAGACCAGAACCGTATATCATGCGGATTACATAGTGTGTACGGTTGATGGTGACTGCACAGAAGTCGTGCATTGCATTATACATTCAACCATGCTGCTCAGCAGATGGTACGATGCAATGAATGATGCCATGAATAGATGATGCAATGCTGCTATGAGAAGCATGGAACAATATATCACTCGGTTATACACTGGATCGTGTATTGTGTACAGCCGGTGCAATATATTGTTCCATCGGGTTGGGCCGTTACTGGGTACACACATCATATAGTGTATACCCAGTGTAAGACTACAACATGCACTGATTGAACGCAGTATATCGTTTAACAGTAATCCACTGTGTCAACACAGTGCCCGTGGTAACCTGACAAGAATACTAGCATTACAGCCTAAAATTAAGGTTTTTAAAGACTGTGTTGCCATCAATGGCAGGCAATATACCCTGTTTGTGTACACAGACATTATCACCCAGGGCAATAGTTATATAGCGCTGGTACGCATTGTTGAAATTAAGGGATGTAACAATGAGATGATCATAATTTGATATTAGAAGCCTGATTATGTATAGTTGTGCAGAACGCATACAGAGAATGACCAGAATGAGAATATTGTGTTTAAGTTTGTGAAAGCAATTGTGAAACTACACTTTAGACAGCACAAAGCCGATTTTATTAAATTGTCAGAATGGTTAAAAACTATGGGGATCCGGCGCTCTAAGCAAAATATTATAAAGCATTTGCTGGTAATGGTTTACAGGTTTCCACGGCAGTGCATACGTGCATTACTGCGGTTTAGGAGATATTTTTCAAAGCCTGTTCAGAAAAATTGTACCTCTTCCGAAGAGGTCTAGAGTTAACTAAACCACATGTGAAGAAAGTTGCGCATAATATCTCAAAATACTGTACCTTATCGGACACGCCACAACTGCCACTATGAATAAACGCATCAAGATGGCTCAGGTTTAATATATACAAGGAAAGGTGTGGCTAAAAGAAAATGGAAGCGTGAGATGGCATTTCCGCCTTGGGACATGCCGTTTTTAAATATAAAAACAGAGACAAAAAATAAAATAGACTCAAATTTGGTGATATTTTTTAAACAACATGTCTTCTATACACAACAAGTCCGTTGTAAACGCAAAATCAGAGCTGGATCTTTAGGGTGGCCAATCCCGGGATCAGCGGGATCCACGGATTTTGGCCCAAAATCATAACGATTTGAATCCCGGGATTGAAGCTTCCAATCCTGGGATATTGGGATTAACGGCGGGCAGCTCTGAACACCTGCAGCAGACGGTTTAGATGCTGCATGGCTGCCCCTGACCCCTCCAAGCAGCACACAGTGCTCCTCTGCTTACGCTTAAGCGTGGTGCAGATGTGGTTGGCGTTGGGCTGCACAGCGTGATCTCTGACGTCACATCAGAGATCACACTGCACAGCCCAACACCAGCTTCGGCCACCCGTCCACTCCATGCTTAAGCCTAAACAGAGAAGCACTGTGTGCTGCTTGGCGGAGCAGCCGCGGGTATCATCACAGAGAGAGCCAGCCCAGGCAGCCATGGAGAGAGGACAACACACAAGTGGAGGCCGGTATTCGAGGGGATGGGGAAGGGGGCAAGAGAGATATAAGTACTGGTGGGGGTAGAGATTTAAGGACTGAGGGGAGAGAGAGAGATAAGGACTGAGGGATAGAGGGGGGAGAGAGATATAAGTACTGGTGGGGGGAGAGATAAGGACTGAGGGACAGAGGGGGGGAGAGAGATAAGGACAGAGGGAAGGATTTAAGGACGGAAGGTCGGGAGGAGGATGGAGTGCAGCCACTGCCTGCCAGTGCCACCACCAACTCAATCCCAGGTTTGAAAAAAATGGCCCAGGATTACCCTCCCTACCCACAATGCAAAATAGCATACAAAAACGTCAAAATGCCAAAGCTGAATCTTTAGCTGCGTTACCTGAGGCAGCAGCGAATCTTATATAATGGCCAGTGGTGAACACTTCTACGATTTGAACAACAGATTGCTACATGTGATGGGTCAGATTGTACAACATGATAAAAACCAAATACCCAAAGGGGCGTGGGCTGCCCTTATTAATTACCACATAGCAACATTATTCTGCCAGGTGGATGTTACTTTGGATGACAGGCTCATTTCACAATCCAACAACCTTTATGCCTATATCAAGCATACAGTGAAATCAGGGCCATAAGGAAAGCTGTGCAGCTGGTACTTTTTCACACAAGGCGGGATGCCATGGGGGTATTACCAGCCATACTCACCCTCTGGGCTTGATTCACTACTGTACGCAACTGCGATTACGCACGCAATCGGACGATTGTTGCATTCTGCGCATGCAACGCAGTGCACAAACCAGTCACTGTGATTGCAGTGACTATGCAGACCCATCAGAGTGATTGAGAGGAAGTGCCGTTTGTGGGTGGTGACGGGGGGTGGTCGGCAAAATGCAGGTGTGCCAGTGCGTTTGAATGCCGTTGCAGGGGCGTACATAAATTACCCACTGCGATTCCCTACGAATCCCACACTGAGTGTGGGGCGACATTATGGGGTCTATTTACTAAGCAGTGTTAGGAGAAGTGAAAAGTGAAGAGTCAAAAGTGATAAGGTGCCAGCCAATCAGCTCCTAACTGCCATCTCACAGGCTGTGTTTGAAAAATTACAGTTGGGAGCTGATTGGCTGGCACCTTATCACTTTTCACTTCTCTTAACACTGCTTAGTAAATAGACCCCTATGTCTTTGCACATTTTTTTTATATATTTATTTTATTGTTACATTATTTTTTGTCAGATGATTATAGTTTAACTGAAGGAAAAGGAAAACTAAATAAAGTTAAGTATTCGTCAATTTGTTAAATGTTTACAGCTACAAGTGTCCAATATTAGTGTAGTACCATTAATTTTATTCTTCATAGATAAAACTAATTACCAAAGCAAATAATGCTAATCATAAAACTAGATATCAACTGCATGTGCTGCGTGACTTTGGTAAATGATTTATTTAAATTCAGGCACATGCTGGTCACTTAGCATATGTTGCATTATGAGCAGGTAATCATACCAGTGGCATGTTTCATCTACTTATAAATATCAATAGCATAACATAAGGATGCACCAGCTGGTCTTGGCTATGGATTACTTTTGGACAAATGTTAAATTATTCACCACAAACATAGCAAGTAGATTATTCAGTTTAATGCAGTAAAGTAAAACCACTTTTCCCTGTAAAAGTCTTAACCAATTCACATTAGGGAATACAGCAGTACAGACATATGCTGTCAGTATTGTGTACTGTAGATTTTATTTTAGTCAAATACATTTTAAAACCAACAATTGACAAAGATGATTATGAGATGACTTTTAAGCCAGTAAAAACATAGTTTCAATGCTGTATATTGGGGTTTGTATGATTTCTATTAAGTGTACATAATAATTCAGTATGCTTACAATATAGTATAAAAACCTGGAAACTAGTTAGAGACCTATTTATTAACAGACAACTACAACCATTATTAAATTCTGATATTGCTGCTAATTACCAATAACATTTAGCTGAGTCATTTGAGTGAGACCTAACTGTCTCTACCATACTGGCTCAGAATGCAGGGCCAGCAACAGAAATCTTGGGGTCCAGCACACATGTTTTTGGGACCCCTCATTCCTTCCCAGTAGGTATTTGCTTGTCCATCTGTCTCTCCAGCAAAATTGTTGCTGTATCTCTCCAGCACCATCCTTGTGTCTCCAGCTGCATCCCCCCATGTCTTATCTCCCCTGTGTCATCTGTCTCTCAGCCTCACTCCCCCGTATGTCTCAGCCTCATCCCATGTCTCTCAACCTCATCCCCCCCTAGTATCACCCTGAGTCTCCCTAGCCCTGTGTCTTCAACACCATCTCCCCTGTTTCATTACATCTCCACTGATTGCCAAAAAAAAGTATTGTTCTGGCGGCCAGGCTTCCTCTTTCTGTCTGTGCAATGATGAATACTGCAGCAGCACAGGCAAAGGGGACACATGAACTGCACTCCCAAGATTCCTGAGGGACCCTTCAGAATCAAAGTGCCTGGTAACAGTTAGTGTCAAGGCCTCAAATTAGGTGGCAATACTAGTGCAAGTATTACAAGTACTGGTGCAGGGGATGGATACGGGATGCCGGGGCTCAGGATACCGGCAGTCAGAATTCCTATGGGATACCGACACCTGCAGGTAAGTATCCTAACCCTACCCCACCCCCTAACTGCAACCCTTCCTCCCCACAACCTAAATCTATCCCACTGTTCCTCCCCCCCCGCAGCCTAAACCTGATCCTCCCTCCACGCATCCTAAACCTTACCCTCCCCTCCAGCAGCCTAACTCTAACCCTCACCCTAACCCCAATACTTACGGTTGGGCTGCTGGTGCTCAGGATGACGGCGTCGGGATTCTGTCAGGTTTTGGGAATCCGGCACTGGTATTCTGAGTGCCGGCATCGTGACAGCCGGGATATAAACTACATCCCCTTCTGCAGTGATAGCTAAATAGTCTTCCCCATGCTATGACAAATCTTTTCACCATCATGGGTCCTGTTGGATTTGGTAGATAGAATGTATAAATAATACATAACTCTAAAAGATTAACATAATTTAATCCGATTTTAAATTTGGTATTTGGCATTTGTCATAAGTCAATTTAACATTCATAATGTTAATGGATTCAATATACAATGAAATTTGTACATACATACTTGAAATTGATTAAATTAGAATTATGTAACCAAATCAGGAGACTGGACAAAAGTCTGCTAATCTCCCAGCAACGATGGTACTAATTGCCTTTCATAAGATGTACACAGAATACATTATTTATTGAAACCTTTGTCAATATGTTTGTTAAAATGACAAACTAATTTACAATATTTATACAGTATGTACTAGCTGATGTACCCGGTTTCACCCGGGTGGACCTTAGATATCTTAATTTCCTTCATACCATCTTAACTCAATTTATATGCTTATTTAATGCCTCTGGTGTAAAGGAGTGAACTATTATCAAGATGATCTTCCTGGCACCTGGCCATCACTGCTCTGTGCACCTCGGGGTGATCTTGCTGGCACCTGGCCACCTGTCACAAGCCGTGGCAGCGGCTTGTTTCCCACCGGCTCGGGACCTACACTGACTCAGAATCCAGTTCTGCTGATTACCAAGCACCGGGGATGCTGCACAGAGTGACTCATACTCCATATGCTGCTGATTGGCTGCTCCTCCTATTTGTAGCTTCCAGATTCATTCCCCCTCGCCGGTTATAGAGTTTCCTCCTACAGCTCGGTCTGGTTGTTCCAGCTATCCTCCGTGATTGTCTACACTTCAGCGGCTGCTTCTATTTACCACTCTCCGTCTCCCTCCACGCTGCCTTCCATGCTTCAGCAGGTAGCTCAATTATTCAAGACTGTTGTTCCACTATGCTCTGAATGCTGTTAGCTTGCTGTCTGTTTTCACCATCCACATGCTGTGCTCAGTGTATGCAGGCCCAAGCCTTTGGGTCCGTGCTTCCTCTGTATAATCAGCAGCTACAGCTTTCTCAGCCCTACTGTGTGTAATCAAACTGTACATTTACACCTGAACTATTCACCATCCACATGCTGTGCTCAGTGTATGCAGGCCCAAGCCTTTGGGTCCATGCTTCCTCTGTATAATCAGCAGCTACAGATGACTTAATCTCTTCAGCCATCCGTATTGACCGTCGCCTCCGAGAATGCAAATGAGAACGCAGTCTTTCTGTACAGTCGCCTCAGTCACCTTCCTGGCTGCTGGCGGAGGACTCTGAGGAACCCATGCAACTGGGAGCTTTCCGGCTATCGCCCAGGGAGAGACAAAGACGACGATCTCAAGGCCTCTGCCTATATTGTGGAGCTAAAGGTCATCCGCTGAAATCTTGCCCACATAGGCCAGTAAAAGATCGGGTCTGAATGTAAAAGAGGAGTTACATTTAGGCCTGGCATCTGTTTCCTCAAAAAATTTGTTGCTAGTTCCTGCGGTGGTACATCTGTCGCAATCCGTCCATTCCGTATCGGCGTTTGTGTGTGCTGCTGGGAACTTCATGGACTTATTTTTTCATTCCTTAGGTTTAGCTGCAGTTCCTTTACCTCAAGAGGTTCCTATTTGTGGGTTAGATGGTGGTCTTGTGGCTAATGGTCTTATCAAATTCAAGACACCACCTCTTCGTCTCTCAGTTGGAATTTTGCATTCGGAGATGATTTCTTTTTTGCTACTCCAGTGTCCTTTTGCTCCCGTCATTTTGGGGTTTCCATGGTTAATGACCCATAATCCCGTCATTGATTGGATTATGAGGGATATTGTCAAATGGAGTCCAGCGTGTCAAAATTGCTGTTTATCTACACCCATCCGGATGGCTATCTCTGTTGTCTCAGAGTCTCTTCCAGGACTTCCTGCTCAATACCATCTTTTTGCAGATGTTTTTTCTAAATCAAAGGCCAATTCTCTACCACCTCATCGTCCGTATGATTGCGCCATACAGTTGTTACCAGGAGCCAAGTTACCCAAGGGTCGTCTCTATTCTCTTTTTATACCTGAGAATAAGGCCATGGAGGAGTATATTGCAGATGCCTTGGCTAAAGGATTCATCCGTCCTTCTAAATCTCCGGTTGGGGCTGGTTTCTTTTTCGTCCAGAAGAAGGATGGGTCATTACGTCCTTGCATTGACTTTAGGGCATTGAACGAAATCACCATCAAAAACTCGTACCCTTTGCCCTTGATCTCAGGACTTTTTGATCAGCTCTGGCAAGCTTCCATTTTTTCCAAGATTGATCTCCGTGGAGCTTATAATTTGATACGGATCAAGACTGGAGATGAATGGAAAACGGCGTTCCATACGCATACGGGGCACTATGAAAATTTTGTTATGCCGTTTGGATTGGCTAATGCTCCAGCAGTCTTTCAAGACTTTATCAACGATGTACTCCGGGAGTTTCTTGGCATTTTTGTGGTTGTTTATCTCGATGACATCCTCATTTACTCTCACTCCATGCAGCAGCATGTCCAGCATGTCAGTCAGGTCCTATCTAAATGGAGAGAGAATTTGTTATTTGCCAAGTTGGAGAAGTGTGAGTTTCATGTGGAGCAAGTATCTTTTCTTGGATATATTATTTCTCCTCATGGCTTCTCCATGGATCCTGGAAAGGTTAAAGCAGTATTGGACTGGGTTCAGCCTACTACATTGAAAGGCATTCAACGTTTCCTTGGTTTTTCCAATTACTATCAGAGATTTATTGGCTCATTTTCCTCCATTGTTGCCCCCATAGTACAGTTAACCAAAAAAGGTGCGGATGCTTCTAACTGGCCTAGTCAGGCAGTTCGGGCCTTTGAACATCTCAAACTTGCTCTCACCAGCGCTCCTGTTCTCAAACATCCGGATCCAGATCTGCCTTTTGTGGTTGAGGTGGACGCCTCTGAGATTGGGGCAGGAGCTATTCTCTCTCCGAATAATCCGTTGGACGGCAAATTCCATCCATGTGCATTTTTTTCACGTAAATTTTCTTCAGCCGAGTGTAATTATGATGTCGGGAACAGGGAGCTGCTTGCCATTAAGTTAGCTTTTGAGGATTGGAGACATTGGCTTGAAGGAACCAAACACCGGATCTCTGTCCTCGCCGACCACAAAACTTTGGCATATATTGAATCGGCCAAGAGGCTTAACTCCAGGCCAGCACTATTTTTTACCAGATTTAATTTTCTCATTTCTTTTCGACCCAGATCTACTAACATCAAGGCTGATGCGTGGTCCAGGAGTTTCAACTCCTGTCCAACAGGATACTGTGATCAAAGAATCCATCATTCCCAGATCTTGTATCCAGGTGGCTTTATCTCTAAATTTGGCTGAGGATCTGTCTGTGTTTCAAGAGGATTCGCCTCCTGGTAGACCGTCCAATCGCCTGTTTGTTCCTGTAAATTTGAGAAAAGCTGTCCTACAGGACTTCCATGTGAGACGGGCTTTCGGACATCCAGGCATCAATAAGACCATTGAATTAATGTCTCGTACGGTTTGGTGGCCATCTTTGGCTTCGGACGTTCTGGAGTTTGTTTTGGCATGTGAGGTTTGTGCTCGTAACAAGACTCCTCGTACCCCACCATCAGGATTACTGCTTCCTCTTTCCACACCAAAAAGACCCTGGACACACATTGCAATGGACTTCACTGTGGACCTTCCTAGCTCTGCTGGCTGTTCTAGCAAAATGACGCACTTTATTCCTCTGCCCAAATTGCCATCTGCCAAAGAACTTTCTGTCCTCTTCTTGGAACATATTTTAAGTTTGCATGGTCTTCCCTGTGACATTGTTTCCGACCGTGGGACACAATTTGTTGCACGGTTTTGGAGATGTTTCTGCACTGCACTGGGTATCAGTCTCAGCTTGTCTTCAGGATATCATCCACAGTCTAATGGGCAGACAGAATGTGCTAATCAAACCCTGGAGCAATATTTACGGTGTTACATCTCAAAATTCCAGAATGATTGGGTGTTTCATCTTCCAAACCAATCAGCATCCCCACTGCTCTGTGCACCTCAGGGTGATCTTGCTGGTACCTGGCCACTGCTGGTCTGTTTTCCTCTGGGTTATTTTGTTTGTACTTAGCCACCACAGCACAGAACACTGTAGGATTAATCTGTGCAAATTTCCTTGCTGCATCCTGAAGTTGTTTCCTCCTTTTAGTGTGGGTGCATCTGGCACAATGTTTGGCAGGAGTCTTTTTGGGGACAGGAAGAGGTGAGGCCTGTCAGAGGTGTGAGGCAGAGTTGGGCTGGAGGAGAAGCGGTGTGGTGCACACTTTTTAAGGTTCACGTTGTAAGTACACATCACGATGGCCCCTAGAGAGGTCCTGCGTAAAGCATAGCCTCCTCACGGGGTCATATTCCACACCGAAACACTCAAAGAGATCAGCATAGATCTCGTAGATGAACTTGAACAGTTGCCCAACCACCACCAGTTCGTATAAACCACATTCAGTAACGGGTTGTGACATGTCAAGGAGGTACTTAGCGGAGCTGGTGTTTTTCCCCTGTTGCGGTCATGGAAGATGATGAAGAACTCCTCCCAGTTGTCCACAATTTACCTCACAATTAGTTCACACACCACCCTAGTCATTAGCTGAGTGTCATACAAGAGATAGGAAAGGGACCAGAACAGACAGGCTCCATCTCCTGTGATGTGGACAATAGTGTGAGGCACCATCTCCCCTTTAACATTCAAAAACTGAATTGCCATGTTTGAGAAAATGAAAAATCCAAATACAAAGCAAGTGACGTATCCAAATGGAAAAAAAAAACTAGTAAAAGTGTTAAGTCCTTAGCAGTGACGAATCCAGAGGTGAGGATGCAGTGCACTCTAATATTCAAATAGGGTAGTCACAACAACTGTCACCCCAAATGCTTCCAAACAACACTAGCAGTTGATGTTTGAATATTGGACAGTGTTGCACTCCCGCTCCTGAAGCCACCACTTGACCTAGACAATGCGCTTAAACAGCACTTGGGACATGTTTGTCACCCAATCACCTCAGGGATTCCATGTAAAGAATTGCCCTACAATCGGCCGATATGACCCACTATTTTGCAAGAAGTGGTTGCAATTCTAAATTAAATGTTCATATGACCTTATTTTGCTTGTAATCGAACAGTCCAGTAAAGAACTTGCTATTACTAGAGAGAAAATTGCGGCTTTTGAAATGATCCATTTGCCTAGTACTATCTTTGACTCTGAAACAGACTGGATTAGCTAATTAATTAATCAAATTTCTATCTATAAATGAGATTTAATTAAATTCAAAAAGGAAAAACTTCATAAAGTCAATATGGACTATGAACATCATGTATCAATGGCTCACGAGCAATAGAACATCAGAACCAAGATGGCCATTCTATCGCCAAGGATATCCAAACATGTGACACAGAATCCTCACAGGATATTAATAGTACTGCAAGTGACACCAAAGTTTCTACCTCGAGCAGAATGAATAAGTCAGGCCCTTTAGGAGCCATAACACGTACAAGAAAATACAGTAATAGTAGCAAGCGCACAAGAAGAGGTGTGGGAACGTGGCAAGCAACCACCCCTACTGAAAAAGACGTAATCTATAATATATCCTCCTATTATCTCTCAGCTGGAGAATGGAGCCGATTATGTAAAGGACTGTCTTTTGTTCCCACTGTTATGTTTGATAACCTGCAGTGGCAAATTGAAAAATATCAACTACAGATGCAACTAAAGCTGAAGGAATTTTTTCAAAATCAGGATAAGATTTCCGAGAGCACCGTGGACAGGGTGGCTCCTAAGATTTGCAAACTACAGAAAAAAAATATGCATTTGAGACCATTTCGAATAATGCCACCATCAAAACCTTCATGCGTGTTTTAGATCAAGAGGTTTGTGACCACTCCAAGAGGCTTAGGAAGGTCCATCATAATCTGACACTGTATGAAAGAGCTGCAGTGAAGTCATTATCTGGTAACCCCAATCTGGTCATTCGACCAGCTGATAAAGGAGGGGGAATTGTGCTGCAGGACCTGCCTGATCTTACGTCAGCTAGGGGATCATAATGTGTATCAAAAATTACAAGTGGACCCCACTGCTAGTTTTCTTAAGGAACGAAGGAATGCCTACTTAATGCACTAGATCAAGGCATTATTAGTGAGGAGCTAGCTCTTGCTCTTATCCCTGACTTTCCAATTATGTATTCGATGTACACCCTTTCGAAGGTGCATAAGGGTTTAAATCCACCACCAGATCGACCTATAATTGCAGCCCATGGCTCTTTGTTTCAACCCTCTGCTATCTATGTGGACATTATATTACAACCCCTTATACAAAGGCATAAAAATGTCCTACTTGATGCCATTATGTTTTTGTATAAGCTTAAAGAACTGGGTGCTATTCCTGCTGGTGCATGGTTGTTCTGCGCTGATGTGACTAGCTTATACACCGTTATTCCTCATGATGCAGGACTAGCATCAGTTAGAAAATTTTTGCAGGATAGTCAAACAATTGATGCACCTAATGTTGAATTCCTGCTGCAGTTGTTGGAATTAATTTTGACAAAGCATTTTTTTATGTTTGATGGTTATTATTATTTGCAGAAAACAGGCAGTGCCATGGGGTACTCTGTGGCCCCGGCATTTGCTAATTATTTTATGTGTGATATAGAAAACTACATCTTTTTTGTACAACCATCTATCTCTTCTAAAATTTTATTTTATACTAGGTACATTGATGACCTGTTCCTTATTTGGAATGGCACACAGGAATCATTTTTGGAATTAGTTGATCTGCACATTAAGACGAGGTGCCCAGTTAAGTTTACTGTTAATTTGGACCAGTATGAAATTTATTTCCTTGACAATAAAATCACTAGAATAGATGATACCATTTATATATCAGTATTCTCTAAGGATACTGTGTCATGGCCAGGGTTTCTCAGCCTGGTAGTCACCGGGTATTACCTGTGAGGTTGTTATATGCAGGTGTTTGGCGAGGGGCATTGGCTGCACGTGATTCTGTGTGGGCACATTGTCACTAGGCCTGGTGAGGTCTGGTGGTGTTTCCTTTCCGTTGGCATGGGTGCCGCCATCCTGCCTGCGGCCATGTGATTCCAGCTGTCCAATCCTGGTAGGTCATGTGCTCATTCCAGCCAGACACAGTGCGGCACTGAGTATTTAGGAAGGTCCAGAGCCTTCCTTCCTTTGCCAGTGCAACATGTTTCTCAGCTGCGGCTGAGAGAGAGTACCTGTGCCTTATCTGCCTGCTTGTTATACACTTCTAGCCTGAACCTTGCCTGCTCCAACCTTCTGGACTTACCCTGCACCCTCCATATACCTTCTTACCTGCCTGAGTACCTGAACCTGCTGTTTCCCTGCACCTTGCTTCATTTCACTCCAAGCTGGACTTCACTACCTCTGCCTGCATCAGTTACAGCTCACCAAACCTGCATTCAGTTACAGCTCATCAAACCTGCATTCAGTTACAGCTCATCAAACCTGCATACAGTTTTCAGCTCACCATACTTATTTACTGGACTGTTCCTGCCTGTCACTATCTGGACATTTCCCCATTAACCCCCACTACAGTTATCAAGTGCACTTTAGTGCTATACCTGGACTTTTTCATTTGCCATTCCCATGTCTTCTAAGTCACTTATTAAAAACTCCACTTTTTCATTTAAGTCTGCTTCTGTGTCTGCTCCTCTATCACCACCCTGGGTCCACAACAAATACAGAACCTCACAGTTTGCACTGGCCTCATGGATCCGGCCACGGAACAGGAGTCTGGAAAGGATTTATTTTGCTGTATTGCTGGTCATTTAGAAAACCTGTAAGCTATGCAACATCACATGGCCCAGTTCCTACAGGAGATGTCTAAACGCCAAGATACTCTGCAAACCTCGTTAATCACCCCTGGGGTATCAGCAACTTCACCTCCTCCTGTGCATGGTAATACAGGGACCAGGGTATCCCCTCATCTACATCTACCCATGCCAAGCAAAGTTGACGGCAATCCTAAGCTCTATTGAGTTTTTTAAATCAGTGTGATATACACTTTACATTACAGCCTGATAACTTATCCACCGCTAGAACCAAAGTGGCATACATCGTGTCCTTGCTGATCGTCTCAGCTCAGGATTGGGCCACCCCACACTGGGAGCATTCAGACTCGCTGGATAATTATACAGATTTTGTATCTTCATTCAGGAGGATTTTCGATGAACCTGGACGCATAGCGTCAGTATCGTCCAGCATCATGACCCTGAGACAAGAAACCCATCCTGTCAGCCAATATGCCGTACAGTTTAAAATTTTGGCATCAGAGGTTAAGTGGAATGAGGAGGCCCTCATCTCAGCCTTTTGGCATGGTCTGTCCGACCAATTAAAAGATGATCTGATTACATGTGAGCTTCCTACCAAATGAAATGATATGATCTCACTCTGCAACAAAATTGACCTATGCTTCAGAGAATGTCAGGCTGAAAAGCACAGAACTGACCGGCAAAGGTCATTTACGTCTCCCTTGCCTACCCGTCCTCCCCATCCTCCTATAGATGAGGAGCCCATGCAGGTGAACCAAACCCATCTCTCCAAAGAGGAACGTCAGAGAAGGATGTTAAAAAACCTCTGTCTGTACTGCAGAGATTCGGGTCACCTGGTGGCCTCCTGCTCCCACAAGTCGGGAAATGCCCGTTCCTAACTGACCTTGGGGACATCAAGTTAGGAGTTATTTGCCCATCCCCAAATACTAAAGATTTCAAGATTTTCTTAGCTTTGCATCTCAAGCCCAACCCTGTCTTTATCTCTGCTCTATTAGACTCTGGAGCAGCCGGAAACTCCATGACTTCCAGCCTAGTTGATAAACTACAGATTCCTTGTTCATCTCTCAATCAAGCAATTTCCCTGACTTCTGTAGAAGGACATCCTCTAGCTAAAGGAGCGGTCACCAAGGAAACTCAACCAGTATTAGTTTGAGTTCGGGCACTCCACTCTGAGTCTTTAAAGTTCTTAGTGATACCAGAGGCTTCTCAAGAAATCATCTTAGGACTACCCTGGTTACGCCAACATAATCCCAGGATAGACTGGTGCTCAATGCAGATTTTTTCATGGGGATCTGACTGTCAGAAATCCTGTCTTCCCAAAGTGTGACCTGTAAGAAAGACAGCTTAGGTACCATCTCCAGCTATACCCGAGGAGTACCAGATATTTTCTGATGTTTTTTACGAGCAACAGGCGAACGTCTTACCTCCCCACAGAGAATGGGACTGTCCTATTGAGCTGCTGCCTGACAAGTTGCCACCCGGTGGTCGCACCTATCCTCTATCCGTGTCTGAGACTCAAGCCGTCAGAGTACATCGAGGACAACCTTGCAAAGGGATTTATTTGACCTTCCACCTCTCCCACTGGAGCCGGCTTCTTTTTCATTGGAAAGTAAGACGGAGGCCTAAGACCTTGTATAGATTACCGAGGCCTCAATGATATAATGATTAAGAATCGGTATCCTCTTCCCCTGATCCCAGAATTGTTTGACAGAGTTAAAGGGTCCATCATATTCTCAAAGCTGGATCTGAGAGGGGCTTATAATCTCATCCACATTTGTGCTGACAATGAATGGAAGACTGCCTTTAATACTAGAAATGGACACTTTGAATAACTTGTGATGCCCTTTGGGTTGTGCAATGCCACTGCAGTGTTTCACGGCTTTGTTAATGAGATTTTCCAGGACCTGTTGTACGTCTCGGTTGTAGTTTACCTGGACATTATATTGATTTTTTCGTCTTCTGTAACAAAACATCATGAACATGTGAAGGAAGTATTGTCCCGTCTAAGAAAGAACCACCTTTACTGCAAACTGGAGAAATGTGTCTTTGGGGTTCCCAGTGTGCCATTCCTTGGTTACATCATCTCTGGCTCCAGTCTAGAAATGGACCCCAAGAAGGTGCAGGCAATTTTGGATTGGTCCCGTCCTCAAACGTTGAAAGCCATCCAGAGATTGCTTGGGTTCTCCAACTACTATACTAGATGTTTTATTAGAGGATTTTCATCATTGTTGGCTCCCATTACCGCCTTGACCCGAAAAGATGCTAACCCTGCCCTATGGCCACCTGAGGCAGGCGTTTATTTCAGCTCCAGTCTTACGACAACCAGATCTGGATAGGCCGTTTCTAGTGGAAGTGGATGCGTCTTCAGAGGTCGTGGGTGCAGTTCTTTCCCAGCGTTATGACGATAATCGAGTTCATCCCTGTGGGTTTTTCTCAAAGAAGTTTTCTCCTGCTGAGAGAAATTATGCCATTGGTGAACAAGAACTTTTAGCAGTAAAGTTAGCCTTGAAAGAATGGAGATACCTGCTGGAAGAGGCCAAGTTTCCCTTCACTGTCATCACGGACCATAGAAATCTGCTCTTCCTCAAGAATCTTCAGCGTGAGTCCTCGTTTGGCCCGATGGGCGACATTCTTTGCTCGGTTCCAGTTCACCCTGACCTTCCCGTCTGGAGCCCTTAATCAAAAGGCAGATGCCCGGTCCAGATCTTTTTGCTGTAATGACAAATCAGAGAATCAACAAAATACCCCTGTTTTGGAGTCAAGAGTCTTCGCGACCTTACAGCTACAGCCTCCTACAGGGAAGTCCTTTGTGGCCCTGGAGTTAAGGAAGCAGCTCCTCACCTGGGCTCATTCCTCTCGCTTTGCAGGTCACTCAGGTACCCGGAAGACCTTGGAATTTTTAAAGAGAGGCTATTGGTGGCCATCCATGAAAGCAGACGTGTCGGAATTTATTTCTTCGTGTTCTTCATGCGCCCAGCATAAATCTTCACATCAGGCACCGGCTGGTGAGTTATTGCCACTACCTATTCCATCACATCCATGGATGCATCTCTCCATGGACTTTGTCACGGATCTGCAGAATTCTCAAGGGTTCACTACCATCTGGGTCGTAGCAGACCGATTCTCTAAAATGGCCCATTACATACCACTAAAGAAATTGCCTTCTGCTCCTGACCTGGCTCACTTGTTCATTATTTTCCATCTCCATGGTCTTCCAGCTGAGATAGTCTCTGACCATGGTGTTCAGTTCACAGCAAAATTTTGGAGAGCCTTATGTTCTGTATTGCAAGTAAATCTACATTTTTCTACGGCTTATCACCCACAAAGCAACGGCTCCGCTGAGAGGGTTAATCAAGACCTTGAGACCTTCCTGAGGATTTTTATGACATCTTCCCAGGACAATTGGTCTGCATTGCTGCCATGGGCTGAATTTGCTCATAACGCTTCCTACCACTATTCCACAAACCAAACACCATTCCAAGTGGTCTACGGCCTTCATCCTCGGATCCCTGAATTTCAAAGCCTGCCCGTCTTTGATGTCCCAGCTGTAGAAGGCACTGTACGAAAATTTGCTTCAATCTGGTCTCAAGTTTGTACTGACCTGGAGAAGGCGTCCTCCCGTTATAAATTTCAAGCTGATAAGAAGCGTAGGAAAATACCACGTATGCAAGTTGGAGACCAGGTCTGGTTGTCCACCCGGAACCTACGACTTTGAGTGCCATCCATGAAATTTGCTCTATGCTTCATTGGCCCCTTCTCCATCATAGAGGTGTCCATGCTCCTGCACTCATCAAGAAGTTCCATGCTTCCCATCCGGAGAAGCCTGGTGAGTGTCCTGAGGCCACCCATAAGGGGGGGTTACTGTCATGTCCAGTTTCTCGGCCTGGTAGTCACCGGGTATTGCCTGTGAGGTCGTTATGATGGGGGGTCTCTGGCAGTGGTGCTGGTGTTTGGTGAGGGGCATTGGCTGCACCTGGTTCTGTGCGGGCACATTGTCACTAGGCTTGGCGAGGTCTGGCGGTGTTTCCGTTCCGTTGGCATCCTGCCTGCGGCCATGTGATTCCAGCTGTCCAATCCTGGTAGATCATGTGCTCATTCCAACCAGTCACAGCGAGGCACTGAGTATTTAGTAAGGTCCAGAGCCTTCCTTCCTTTGCCAGTGCAACGTGTTTCTCAGCTGCGGCTGAAAGAGAGTACCTGTGCCTTATCTGCCTGCTTGTTATACACTTCTAGCCTGAACCTTGCCTGCTCCAACCTGCTGGATTTACCCTGCACCCTCCATATAACTTCTTACCTGCCTGAGTACCTGAACCTGCTGTTTCCCTGCACCTTGCTTCATTCACTCCAAACTGGACTTCACTACCTCTGCCTGCATCAGTTACAGCTCACCAAACCTGCATTCAGTTACAGCTCATCAAACCTGCATTCAGTTACAGCTCATCAAACCTGCATTCAGTTACAGCTCATCAAACCTGCCTTCAGATACAGCTTATCATACCTGCATTCTGTTTTCAGCTCACCATACTTATTTACTGGACTGTTCCTGCCTGTCACTATCTGGACATTTCCCCATTAACCCCCACTACAGTTATCAAGTGCTCTTTAGTGCTATACCTGGACTTTTTCATTTGCCATTCCCATGTCTTCTAAGTCACTTATTAAAAACTCCACTTTTTCATTTCAGTCTTCTTCTGTGTCTGCTCCTATCACCACCCCAGGTCCACAACAAATACAGAACCTCACATACTGATAGGAACACACTTTTACATAGAAAGAGTTGTCATCCCATTATCTTAAAACTGGGACTACCATACTCCCAGATGATACTTAAAAGAAGAATTAATGACAACGATCTTACTGCTAGTCATCAGATCGATGAAGTGATTAGGAAGTTTGATGCTAGGGGATAGAGTTTAGTTGATACTAAAAGTAGAGTTCTGTCTCTAGATCAAGTATCATTACTACAGAAACAAAATAAAGATATTGGTGGGAAGAAATTCCCATGGGTGAATCGGTTCAATAATATGTCTAATGTTATCTGTAAGACTGCTAAAAAACATTGGCCCTTACTTAAATCTGATCACAGGAGACACTTTCCACCATTCTCATTCTGGACAAGTGTTTCATATTCACCATCGCCTGGACTGTAATAGTGTATTTGTACTATACCAAATTTTATGCCCCTGTAGGCTTTCCTATATAAAAAACTAAGTGCAAATTTAAAGAACGAATGGCCTTACACCGCTCTACCACTCGAGCAACTCTCACTAAAGGTTTTACCGAGCAAACGGCGGCTCACCATTTTGCATTATTGGGCCATTATATGGCCAATTTGAAATTCAGAATGATTGACCATATTCCCCCCCTATTAGATGAAGGGATCGTGAGGCTATGCTATTGTGCTGTGAGTGCAGATGGATTCACCAACTGGATGTGATCCATCCCCGGGGTTTGCATGAGAATGTATCACTCTCTTGCTTTTGAATGGTAAATGACTATTGATGGCCCCATCTCAGTAATTTGCTTCTGGCTTGTGATACAGTATATTTATATTAATCTGTAATTCTCTTTGTGATTATAATATTTTTTGCACTACTGATGTGATGTAAGTATGCATTTTTCTATTATTTTCTTTATTCATTCTGGTTTCTAGCAATAGCTAGAGTATGTACCAGTTTGTATGTAGCATATATCTGTTAGTTTGATTCACAATTATATATGTTTATTTGCAGTATTGATCTGTTTATGTATCTCTATGGTAATTATGTTACACACGTCAGATGCAAGACTGTGTCTCATGCGCAATGATGTCATTGGCCAGACACACCGGGCAATTGCTCGGTCTCAGTCGACTGGCTTTCACGTGGTGGTATTCATGTTATATAAGGTAAGAGTGTTTGTTTCATACATTTATTGTCCTGAAGATAGTGATGCACCTGAGATCACTGAAACATATGTATCAAACAAAAAAGTTTTAGCTAGAAGTTAATTTATTCATATTCAAAATGGCAACAATAAATGTAATATGAGAACTGCAGTCCCTAAAATCAACAATAAAAGTTACATTACATATACAATACAGCACTGTGCATGAATACACCACCAGTAGAAAATCTAGTGTAGTTCATTATGGGAAAGAATAAATGAACTGACTGTGATTAATCAGGAATAGGTAGTTCAGCATGAAAGTGATCCCATAGAGGAGTACAAGTAAAATTGAATACTTATTTGTTCAAAATAGAAAATCACCAGCGTCTTGCTGCCAATTTGGGGAATGACCATAGATCCTCAGTGATGTTGAGGCCACTCACCACTCAAGTAAGGCAGTCATGGGCATGGAGCAAAAACCCAGAAGGTAGGTATATTAAGTCGTCTATCCTGGGCAGAAATGCAGACCGCTGTGAGCAAGCTTCCCGTTAGATATTTGCTGGAGTGAATGACGACGCTGCTTGTCCTGCGTGAAGCCACAGCATTGTAGTGCAGATGATTGCAGGGGGCGTGCAGCCCAAGCGCCGTGCCTCAGCTGGTTGAAGGTTGCTGTAACAGGAGGGCCCGGACGGCAATAGAATCTGTGCACTGTGCTCCTTGCTCCCACACTCAAGTGTGTTCCATATCCCAGATAAAGACCCCCAACAGCGGCAGCAGAGATTTAGCTGGTAAAAGACTGGTGGTTCAGAGAACGTAGGAAGTTCAGTAAAAGCATATAAACCTTGATGCCTTTCTCCTCTGTAACAGAGGTTTTTTCAAAAGGTAAGATGTTTTATTTTTTATTCCTTGGTTTTCTGGGGGTAGCAAGGCAGGAATCCCCATGTGTCAGCTGTCAGCGATTCACTGATGTTCTCTGGTTGAATTCAGCGCTCCACCATTTATTTTTTCACCTGAAGATAGTGTGTCTAATACACTGAAATGTAACTTTTTAACTTTTTTATGCTGAGTGCAGCACTATTGTTTGCATATATATATATATATATATATATATATATATATATATATATATATATATATATGGTGCAAAAGTTTTGGGCAGGTGTGGAAAAAATGCTGCAAAGTAAGTATGCTTTCAAAAATAGAAGTGTTAATAGTTTATTTTTATCATTTAACAAAATGCAAAGTGAATGAATAGAAGAGAAATCTAAATCTAGTAATTATTTGGTGTGACTACCCTTTGCCTTCAAAACATCATCAATTCTTCTAAGTACACTTGCACAAAGTCAGGGATTTTGTAGGATTATTTGGCTGTAACAGAAGACAGTTTGTTCGCTGAAGGGCTAGAGAGCGGTACAATAATGAGTGTCTGCAGGCAACAGTATAGCATTCCTTGGAAGTTTGGGGCTGCATTTCAGCAAATGGAGTTGGGGATTTAGTCAGGATTAATGGTATACCATCAGGGAGGCGTCTGATTGGCTCCAAATTTATTCTGCAGCAGGAGAACGACCCCAAACATATAGCAAATGTCATTAAGAACAAGCTTCAGCATAAAGAAGGACAAGGAGTCCTGGAAGTGACGATATGGCCCTCACAGAGCCCTGATCTCAATATCATCGAGTCTGTCTGGGATTGAGGAGACAGAAGGATTTGAGCAAGCATACATCCAGAAGATCTGTGGTTAGTCCTCCAAGATGTTTGGAACAACCTCCCTGCCGAGTTCCTTCAAAAACACGCAATCGCAGGTACACATTAGATGATATGCCCGATATATCATTCCGATCTGCGTCAAAACAATATATTGGGCGATATATCATCTAATGTGTACCCAGTCATACAGTCACAATATACAGAGCACACAATGTTTTGCTTGATTACATTTGAACATGAAATGTCTGCTCGAAAATTCTTAGTTTTGTAGGTAAATTGGAATTCAGTATTTCAAAAGAGACGATAATAATGTAATTCCCTAAACAGTATATTAATTAGCTCGTTTCCATACTGTGCAGCCTTACCCTTACTATGACGCCAAACTATTTATCTTGATCAAATGTGAAGAAGCTCTCTCTAGCTAATATAATAGAATAGACTACAATCTATTTAAATTAGAACTGCACAACAAGAAATCTTTACTACTTGTTATTTGTAATCCACTTTGCAGTGATTAGCATTTTATAATGTTACTTTGTCTTATTGCCTTGACAGAGCTTCATCAAGCTTGAGAAATTTAGTATTAAATCGTTGCACCTATCTTGCAATCTCTACTATATTGAAAGAAGTATAATTTCATTTAGCTGTTGAAATGTGTAGTCCTGTGGGTATTATGATGGTAATCTTATATCGTTATTAACACTTAAACAAGAGCCTGTACTGAAAGCTGTTAGGCTTCCAACAGTTTTATGATAAACTGAAAATGCCTTAAATACGCAGGGCTTTCTGAGACGGGTGCAGCAGCAATATCGGATGCAGTTTCGGAGGAGTGTTGCGGAGGGCTGAACTGCTCACATAGGACATATTTAGACAGAGAAACTGCTCCTGCCATAGAGTTGGTGCAAGTTTGATGATGGTAGTGTCTAAAGATACACCAAGCGGTATTTCAGTGTCTGTGGGTGTCTCAGCACTTGCACATTTGGATGCACAGTTGTACACCAGGGAAGGACTTCATGGCAGCTTTAGCATAAAGACGCAGACACAACTGCAGCAATAAACACAGCCAGGTCTGCATCCGACAGGGAGGGTTTATTTAGTCCAGTAACACTCAGGATTCCATGATGCCTACAGCATTATGCAGTAATTTAGGAAATGTAAAAGCAAAATAACTATAAAATCTATAAGGGTATCATACAGTGCCTTGCAAACTTATTCACCCCCCCTTGGCTTCTTACCTTTTTTGTTACATCACAACCAGTCATTTTTTTAATCTGAATTTTATGTGATGGATCTGCACAAACTAGTCTAATTTGGAGAAGTGAAATGAGAAAAATATATATAAAAAAGAATCTTTATAAATTAAATTCTGAAAACTAGCATGTGAGTCACCCCCTTTGCTATGAAGCCCCTCAAAAGTTCTGGTGCAACCATTTACCTCCAGAAGTCACATAATTAATGAAATGAAGTCCACCTGTGTGAAATCTAAGTGTCACATGATCAGTATAAACACACCTTTTCTGAAAGGTCCCAGAGCATGCAACACCACTAAGCAAGAGGCATCACACCTAGAAGACCAAGGATCTCTCCAAACAAGTCAGGGACAAAGTTGTTTAGAAGTACAATTCTGGGTTGGGTTATAAAAAAAATATCCAAATCTTTGATGATCCCCCGGAGCACCATCAAATCCATCATTATCAAATGGAAAGAACATCGTACCACAACAAACCTGCCAAGAGAGGGCCACTCACCAAAACTCACAGACCGGGCAAGGAGGGCATTAATCAAAGAGGCAGCACAGAGACCAAAGGTAACCCTGAAGGAGCTGCAGAGTTCCACAGCAGAGACTGGGGTATCTGTGCATGTGACCACAATAAGCCGTACACTCCATAGAGCTGGGCTTTATGGAAGAGTGGCCAGAAAAAAGCCATTACTTAGTGATAAAAATAAGAAGACACGATTTGAGTTTGCCAAAAGGCATGTGGGCGACTCACCAAATATATGGAGGATGGTGCTCTGGTCAGATGAGACTAAAATGTAACTTTTCATCCACCAAGGAAAACGCTATGTCTGGCGCAAACCCAGCACATACCATTACCCCAAGAATACCATCCCCATAGTGAAACATGGTGGTGGCAGCATCATGCTGTAGGGATGTTTTTCAGCAGCATGGACTGGGAAACTGATTTGAGTCGAGGGAAAGATGGATGGTGTTAAATACAGTGATATTCTTGCGCAAAACCTGTTTCAGTCTGCCTGTGATTTGAGACTGGGACGTAGGTTCACCTTCCAGCAGGACAATGACCCGAAGCATACTGCTAAAGCAACACTTAAGTGGTTTAAGGGGAAACATTTAAATGTGTTGGAATGACCTAGTCAAAGCCCAGATCTCAATCCAATTAAGAATCTGTGGTCAGACTTGAAGATTTCTGTTCACAAGTGGAAACCATCCAACATGAAGGAGCTGGAGCAGTTTTGCCTTGAGGAATGGGCAAAAATCCCAGGGGCAAGGTGTGGCAAGCTCATAGAAACTTATCCAAAGCAACTTGCAGCTGTAATTGCCGCAAAAGCTGGCTCGACAAAGTACTGACTTTAGGGGGGTGAATAGTTATGCACGCTGAAGTTTTCTGTTATGTTGTCCTAAATGTTGGTTGATTCACAATATATAAAAAAAAAACACAACTTCACAGTTGTAGGCATGTTCTGTGAATGAAATGATGCACACCTTCAAACAATCCATTTTAATTCCAGGTTGTGAGGCAACAAAACATGAAAAATGCAAAGGGGGTGAATACTTTTGCAAGGCACTGTACCTTACATTATATGATACCTGTTAATATATCTGTTAGTGCTGTGTAGGTGACAGGAACCCTAAAACTGAAATACAAGTTAGAATGAATGAAGAACTATTTTGTAGCATTTTGTTTTGCAAAACTTTTAAATTTGTGGATGTTATTGTAAGGGGCATGTTCAGTTGGGTGCGTGAATAGCAAAAATTCCGCACCTGCGAGGTTTTACCTGCAGGTGAGGGATTTTTGCTATACAATTAGGTGCATCTTTTTTTTTTTTTTTTTGTCATTTTTGTGCCCCGAAAGGTTTTTTTTCCACACACCTCTAGAGCAAGTGTGATTTTTTAAAAAATCGTTATTTTGGGGGAAAATCACTGGGACTTGCTCTGGGACATCAGCGGTAACACCCCCATGAGGACTAATTAAGCAATTTGAAGTATCCAATTAGCTTAATGAGTCCATAATTGCTCAACTTTAGCAGCGCTGTCTTCTGCATCTTCTTCTTCATCCAACGTTGAAAGCCACGTCCTCTGCTGCAGGGTGAGTATGTCAGTGTGTGTGAGTGTTTGTAAGTGTGTATAAGTGAGTGTGTGTATGAGTGTTGTGTGTGTGACCCCCGTTATGTGTTGCCCCCCCCTGGTGTGTGTGTGTGCCCACCCACCCCAGAATGGGCACTGCGAGAACTTCATCTTCCAGCAGCCCTTGCCCCTCCCACCAGCCCCTGGAGCTTACCAGCAGCCCCCGGGGCACCCAGCAGCCCCCTCTCCAGTGAAAAGATGGAGAGGCGGCCACCGGGAGCAGCGGAGACCACCAAAGACCGCCGGCCAAGTAAGTGAATAATTTTATTTTTATTTTTCTCGCGCTCAGGGGAGGTTTTCAGAGTTGAAAACCCTGCGACCACTTTTTTTTTTATTGGATACTGCGGGTATCGGGAGCGCGCATACCCGTGGTATTCCAAAATTGGGCACGAGGGGTGCAAGGTTTTTACCTCGGTAAACCTCACGCCCAATTGAATATGCCCCTAAGTATCTTAAATGTGTTTTACAGATTGCTCACACGTAATTATCTCTTGGAGCTGGCTTATGAGAAGTATGAAATATCTACTGTAGGGACTTGTTAAGAGCTTGAAATGTTATTATACTTCTCTGTACAGAGCCACAATACTTTGCCAGAAGAGAAAACACAGTGTACATAAAACATATCAGAGCAAACATAAGCAGTTCTCACTGTGAGTGGTGTCAGGTACACAAGCAAGCAGTGTCCAGAACAAGTGGTGCTAAATGGTAGTGTGGCAGGCTATGGGTAAATAGATGGGTTTACCCATCTATTAGGAAGAGGCCAGGATCTCCGCCGGCTGACAGAGATTTCCTAGCCTCTTTCTCTGATCTGCGGCGGCCGGCTTGCGTGACCCCATGGGTCACTTAGCCGGACAATGTTCTCTCAGATTATCCAATGCTGCGTTGTACAACGCAGCTCGGATAAGTAATGCATGCTTAGGCGTGATCCCTCCTGCTGCATTACCATAATTGCAAGGATGGAATTGCAAAGCTCCGTCCTAAACTGAATCAAGCCCTAAATTTCTAATCTGATTTGATTTTGTTACATTTTTTTGCGACAAATGAGTAATATATTTTTAAATCCAATCTTTTTTTTTTATTGTTATTTGTGCATTTTGAGAGATGTTCCTGTTAATGTGTGTTTGGGTGTGTATCTTTTGCATCCAGTGTTAGGTAGGAGAAAATGTGCACTAGTGGATGGCTTGCAGGCAAGCGTGCGATGAGGTGTGGTTACGTGCCTCCTGTGAATATATGGTATGTACACTGTTGCTGCAGAGCAGCGGTGCCCTATTGGAGGGAGTATGGTCTCTTGGTGGGTGGTTGCATTGCTGGATGAATGTTGTGATAATCCAATACAGAAAGCCTGACTGCACTGTCCTTTTGCATCCACCAATGTAATCTGCTTTAGATAAGTGAGATGAATCAACCAGAGCAGCTGCCTTTGATGTGAGTGCAAATGCAAAGGGATACTTTAAGGTAGGGAATGTGACAGCCCAAACTTTAAATGGTGGAAGGAATGAAGCACAAAAACTTAAATTATTCAAAATTGTAGGAGTAAGATGAAGATAACAAGAAATTCAACCATAGTATCCATCAACAATTATTTAATGCAGTGGCGTCCCCTCCATTGTGTGACACCCGATGCGGTCAGTACACAGTAGTGTATGCGCCAGTAAAAAAAAAAGGGGCATGGCCTTGGTGGCCACGTGGGTAGAGGCATGGCCTTGCTGCTTGAACCCCCGTTTTAATCTCTCTGGGGGGGGGGGGGGCGGAGATGCGGACTGCCCCCGGGGACCAGTCTATTTGCAGTGCTGGCTCCCTCACTGTGTCAGGAGCTGAATGCTGCACGTAATGCTACAGTGCAGCACCCAGCTCCTATCACTGAGGGGGAGTCGCCACTTTGGTGATTTAGTGCACATTAGACAAAGAAAATATTTATATATTACTTGCTATGGGTCATAGTACATTCGCCAATGGCTTATCTCCCTAAAGCCAAATCAAGATAAAAGTAGGATACATAATTACATATATCCCACTACTCATTTAAGCAAATAAATCTTAGTAATAACACTATTTCTCCGTGTTAGAAACAGATAAAAAAGATTCTCTACAGATACGAATATCTTTTATTATCAATATACTTTAATTCTTCCAAGAACTAATGTAATATGTATAATAGGATAAATATATATATATATATATATATATATATATATATACACATACATATACACACACACACACACAACAGGCTTAATCCACGGCACTCAACCATCTGGGGTACAC
Source organism: Taudactylus pleione (assembly GCA_031769625.1). Lineage (NCBI taxonomy): Eukaryota > Metazoa > Chordata > Amphibia > Anura > Myobatrachidae > Taudactylus > Taudactylus pleione. The sequence goes on from JAUIMM010000178.1 coordinate 15,548,396, forward strand.
TTGGCATGACCACACCATCTACATAAAATATATCATACAAACTCGGCACTCACTTGCTTTTCAAACTGCAACTCCTTTGAATACAGGGAATGTTAGTTCCAAAATATTGCAATAATTTGTTAAGCTGACCACCACTTCACGGTCATTCCCATCTGACCAGTCCCTACACTGATTCTCAGAAAAATTATCTTGGTCTGCCACCTTTGGCTCAAGCTTGTATACATTTTAAACATTAATATGGTTCCTGGCTTAAAGAGACAGGACCACACCCAGGGATATCAGTTAATAAGCACCTGGAAAAAGAAAAAAAGTTTGTCTTACATTTGAAAAACAGGGTGCCCTAGCAAGTGTGACCACAAAATTTAAAAAAACGACAGGTTGACCAAGATCATTTATCTGAGAATCAGTGTAGGGACTGGCCAGATGGGAATGACCGTGAAGTGGTGGTCAGCAGTTTGAAAAAAAAAAAAAAATATATATATTTCTTTCCACAAAAGGCTTTACTCCACCACACGTAATCCAATGATGTGAGCAGCTACTGTTCAAAGACTCAGATCTCCAACATTTCTGAATTTCACAAGTTGTCTTTTCATATTAAATCAACATGCATTGTGAGTTACGGGCCCCTCGGAGTCAAGAAACGGTCAGTATAGAGAAAAAGCACATAAAAGGAAATCAGGAATTCCTCCGTGTTTTGGTTCAGGGATAAAAAAATAAATACAATTATAAACTATTGATAAAGTAAATCTAGTTTTGGTTGCTGTCCAATAGCAGCAGACCTGTAACAAACGTATACTCAGTAATTAGAAATGAACAATGTGAACATGTCTTATTTCTGCCTCTAATTTACTCATTTGTGACATACACCATAGAAAAATGTGTTTAGCCATCAGTGCAAACCAAGACTCTGTAGTACATATTTTATTTACTGAAAGCAGCTTAAGCCTTCTTTGTTTTCTATATCTGTCCTAATTACAATCCAGGATATGTGGTCTGATTTTTTTAACAACATGATTATAGCTTTTTAATTTTTTTATTTGACTTTTCTTAATACCATCTGCCATATACAGTAATAATGTACAGTTGGATTTATATAAGTAACATCCACCTACAGTATGCTTTTTAATACTGATTGATTATATGTAATGTATTTGAATGTAAACCAGACAAAATAATCAATGATTTACTATTGCAGAAAGGATGATTTTCATTATGAGATGTTGTATTTTAAGGTTTTCAGTCTTACAATGTTTATGATGATGATAATATAAATATACTGTAACCAGAGGTTTCTTTTTACCCATTAAGGAAAACTAACCTTTGAACAAATACAAATGATATGCTTTATCTGATGACAGTATTGTAGGGAACCCCAGTCAGCTGTTGCCTAGTATTTGCCCATATTAAATCTATGCATGCTTGCCAATATTTAGTTCCCTCCTTCCGGGAGGGAGCTGTTGGGCTTTCAGAGTGGGGGGAGTGTTGCTGTAAAAGGAGGCGTGGCCTGGCAGATGATGCATCATTGGGGGCGTGACAGCATGATCGCATCATCATGGCATCGCCCCCTCTTCACAATGCCAATATTAATGCAATGTGAAGCAGGGGGCGGGGCCACGATAACGTGATTCAGCACGATTTGCATCAGCGCCCCCCCCCCCCCGCTTCCGGGATTTATACTGTAACCGCGAGGGTGGGGGTGGGAGGAAGGGGGTGGACAGGTCACTGGGGGCCGGGAGCAGCACCCGATTTTCGGGAGGGTAGCGAAGTATGATATCTATGCCAGTAACAAATATGAAGTGATAACATTTTCAGTCATCATTGATGTTTCACAGCTATGATACACATATATGCTGCAAAGCCATAAGTATGTAAAACACTACACAGCAAAATAGACAAACAATAAAATGAAAAAAAGATCACAGGCAGATGCTGGCTGGCAAATTTAAGACTGGGGGGCAAACCTGAAGTGAACGCAAAAAGAGTGTCTCGTGGGCATTTTGTGAGAGTGTTGTGGGGTCATCAGTGAAAGCTCCTGCGTTCTCAGAAGCCATTTAGACGGAGAAACTGTGCCTAACACTGTTGACACTGTTGCAAGTGTCAATAGTGCGCCGATGGCGGCGTGCCAAGAATCACCGGCACACCGGTCAGGCGCATGCTACTTCACCAGGGTGAACGGCTGATACTGGCATTTGCATATTATTGCTCCTGCGACTCCAGCAACAGATGCACGAGCGGATGCAGCAGCATCCACCACTGAATCAGGCCCTAAATATTTGAATTATTATTGTCGCCCAGAGATGTGGTAATAATAGCAGTGGGGACATACTGTTTGACAGATGGGTGGGTGTAGTCGTACGGACACATGACAGGTGGGTAGAATTGGAGAAGGGACAAATATTAGGTGGGTTGGAGTAGCAGTAGTACTGTAGGAACACATCAGGTGGATGTAGGTAGTAGAAGAAAATATACAGATGACAGCTGGAGGTTAGTATTATTAGTAAATACACAGATGATGCTGGGGGAAGTAGTAGCAGGGACATAGATTATAGTTGGGGTGGTGGAAGTAGTAGTAGAGACTGGGTGGGAATAGGAACACACATGGCCAGTGGGAAAACTGGAAGTAGTAGAGGGGACTGGGTGGGGGTAGTAGTAGCAGGGATATAGATGATAGCTGGGGTGGTGGCAGTATTAGTGGGGACATAGATGACAGCTTGGTAAAAGTAAAAGGAACACATAGGGTGACAGGGGAGTCTACTGGGGCTGGGGCAGTCAGTACCTGCAGTTCTCCTGTAAACTGGGATATACTGGGGCAGTTGCAAAGGGTGAGCCAGCTCCTCACACAGCTTCCGTGGCTTGATAATGCACTGCTGGTGGCGGGCTCCAGTGATGTCAGGTGCGGGCAGTCACACTCCTTTGTCACCCCACCTCCGTGACCTGCTGCCTGATCACTAGCCGGAGAGAGAGAGGCCAGTACAATCAAATTCTGTCACTCTGAGACTCCGCCCCTTTGACACAATAGGCTCTGCCTCCTCCAGGCTACAGAGACCTAGCCTGGCCCCCATCCACAGTGTGATACGGCCACCTATGCGCGGCACGAGTGCCGTATCACAGATTGCCTTGCTGTTAATTGTGGACTTACAGGGCTTCTGTAGCCCTGTAGGACAACAGTAAGAACCTGGTGGGGAATCATGTAAATGCTGCTTCCGCCGACAGTCAAAGTCGGAGCACAGACGCGGTTGCAGCAGCATAACACACTGGACCACCAGGGCCCCTTTGCTGTCTGAGGAGGTGGCCTGTGATGCTCGCCGATAGAGCAGCCTGGAGGGCACATAGCACTCTGCCCCCCAGCCTGCCACTGATCAAAGGAATAAATAGAAACCATTTGTTTTTACTATTTGATTATGTGATCTTATCTCCATTTTATTGTTTCTTTTTTCTTTTAATGTGTAGTATTTTACAACAGCTTTATTACAAAATATGCAATGTATTGTCTGAAATATCTATAGAGTGTATAGATACTTAAACAGACAACATTGGGATATTTGTACACTTCTCTCCATGACAATTTGCTAACTAAAGAGCCAGGTATATTTCCTTGCCTCTTATAATAAACTGTTTAGACATTCCTATGTTTTATAGCCCACAGCGCACGCCCTGCACCCATATACTTATTATACTTACCTGTCCGTTGTCTCCAGAGTGCTGTTTTTATTTTTGTTAAATTTGCTGTAGATTAACTCTTCATTAACTAAGCCAGATATTTGCAGACATCCTTTGGTAAAAATTACAAGGGTGTGTAATGTATAACTGTCTGTCAAGCTTGACGAATGATCAGAATCACTGATAAGAAAGTCCCGGTACGCTGAGATTCCTCTGATACAACCTACAAACAGTAGTTTGCTGGAATCTTATGATACAAGCAAATAGAGAAAGAAGCAACAGAATTGTCTTATGTGGTGCACATAAAAGTTTTATTTGAAAAAAAATCTGAATATTCACGTTATAAATATCGACACATTAAAAACCAGGGGAAAAAAATGGATAGATAAGAAGAGTACAAGTAGAAAGTAAATGGTGATTAAAACTTGCTATGCATTCTACACCCACTCCTATATTCTCTTTGTGAAATACACAATTGAGTCACATTATTATGACCGCCAGCTAACAGCCAGAGTAACCGCCGTGTGCAGCACAGACAGCAGCTAGACGGGCTGGGAGTGACTGAATAATGTGCTGGTAGGTTGGCACAGGTATCTGGAGCCATGCTGACTGCAGTGCATCCCACAGCACTGGAGTCAGCTCAGTCTTAGTTAAATATACAGTCAGGTCCATAAATATTGGGACATTGACAGAATTTTCATATTTTGGCCTCTATTCACCACCACAATGGCTTTGAAATGAAACAAACAAGATGTGATTTAACTGCAGACTTTCAGATTTAATTTGAGGGTAATTGCATCCAAATCAGGTGAACGGTGTATAAATTACAAGGGTTTCTATATGTGCCTCCCACTTTTTAAGGGACCAAAAGTAATGGGACAAACTAAACAATCCTAAATCTAATTTTCACTTTTTAATACTTTGTTGCAAATCCTTTGCAGGCAATTACAGCCTGAAGTCTGGAACGCATAGACATCACCAGACGCTGGGTTTCATACCTGGTGATGCTCTGCCAGGCCTCTACTGCAAATGTCTTCAGTTCCTGCTTGTTCTTGGGGCATTTTCCCTTCAGTTTTGACTTCATCAAGTGAAATGCATGCTCAATCGGATTCAGGTCAGGGGATTGACTTGGCCATTGCATAACATTCCACTTTTTAGCCTTAAAAAACTCCTTGGTTGCTTATGCAGTATGCTTCGGGTCATTGTCCATCTGCACTGTGAAGCGCCGTCCAATGAGTTCTGAAGTATTTGACTGAATATGAGCATATAATATAGCCCGAAACACTTCAGAATTCATTCTGCTGCTTTTGTCAGCAGTCACATCAATAAATACAAGGGAACCAGTTCCATTGGCAGCCATACATGCCCACGCCATGACACTACCACCACCATGCTTCACTGATGAGGATCATGAGCAGTTCCTTTCCTTCTCTTCTCTTCCCATCACTCTGGTACAAGTTGATCTTTGTCTCATCTGTCCATAGGATGTTGTTCCAGAACTGTAATGGCTTTTTTACATGTTTGGCAAACTCTAATCTGGTCTTCCTGTTTTTGTGGCTCACCAATGGTTTGCATCTTGTGGTGAACCCTCTATATTCACTCTTGTGAAGTCTTCTCTTGATTGTTGACTTTGACACATATACACCTACCTCCTGGAGAGTGTTCTTGATTTGGCCAACTGTTGTGAAGGGGTTTTTTTTCACCAGGGAAATAATTATTTTGTCATCCACCACAGTTGTTTTCCGTGGTCTTCCGGGTCTTTTGGTGTTGCTGAGCTCTCCGGTGCGTTCTTTCTTTTTAAGAATGTTCCAAACAGTTGATTTGGCCACACCTAATGTTTTTGATATCTCTCTGATGGGTTTGTTTTGATTTTTCAGCCTAATGATGGCTTGCTTCACTGATAGTGACAGCTCTTTGGATCTCATATTGAGAGTTGAGAGCAACTGATTCCAAATGCAAATGTCACACCTAGAATCAACTCCAGACCTTTTACCTGCTTAATTGATAATGAAATAACGAGGAAATAGCTCACACCTGTCCATGAAATAGCTTTTGAGTTGATAGTCCCATTACTTTTGGTCCCTTAAAAAGTGGGAGGCACATATTGAAACTGTTGTAATTCCTACACCGTTCACCCGATTTGGATGTAATTACCCTCAAATTAAATCTGAAAGTCTGTAGTTAAAGCACATCTTGTTTGTTTCATTTCAAAACCATTGTGGTGGTGAATAGAGGCCAAAATCTGAAAATTCTGTCAATGTCCCAATATTTATGGACCTGACTGTATATTTAACTAAGACTGAGCTGATTATCTTTCCACCCTCCCACATAATCTCACCTCCCACAATTTCATTATCTATTGACAGCACAACCATGTCCTCTAGACTCCAACAACGCTGTCTTGGAGTTATCCTTGACTCCTCCCTCTTTTGCAAACCTGTCGTTTCCATCTCAGAAATATTTTTAGAATCAGATCTTCTCTCACCCTGGAGGTAACTAAGACCCTCATCCATTCACTAGTCATCTTGAGATTGGATTACTGCAACCTCCTACTCTATCTAGCCTCCCTGACTCCCACCTATCTCCAATCCAATGCGTCCTTAAGGCTGCTGCCTGGCTCATCTTCCTCTCCAAATGTACAACAACTGCCTACTCTCTCTTACAAGCCCTACACTGGGTCCACTTCAGAACCCAATTCAAGCTGATCACCCAATCGTCTCCCATTTACATCTCTGACCTCATCTACCTTCACACTCCTACCCACTTCGCTCCACAAATGCACGCTACCTCTTCTGACAATTGATTACTTCCTCCTACTCCTGCCTCCAAGATTTTGCCCATGCTTCTCCCTACCTCTGGAATTCTCTCCCTATCCCTTCAAATGGGCTCTCAAGACCAACTTCATCAAAGTCATCCAGCACTCATCCTAACCCACTGCTCCAAGCTCCTTCCTCACTGTCTACCCCATTTGTGTCACCACTGACTGCCTGCCCCTCACCTTTAGAATGTCAGCTCTCACAAGCAGACCCTCTTCCCTCGTGTGCTTCTCCTTCCCTTATACTATTATACAGTATATTTCCTACAATGGCACCTAACCCTTGGTTGCTGCTGCTTATTTGAGTGTTATGATCACAGATACATCATATTATATAAACCATGTCCTCCATTGTTTTGTACTATAAGTAACTGTTTTCTTATTTTGCTCATTTGTAAGGCACTGCTGATCCCTTGTGGCACCATAAAAATAAAGGATGATAATAATAACAGTAACTGTTTTGTAGCTGCAGTAACAGCAGCAACATTGGGCATGACTGTAGCTATCCATCCCAATTGTAGAAGGTCTGGCAGGATAGAAAGGTTTACAGCAGGTGATAAAGAGTTGAGAAATCTCTCCTTTAAGTGAAGTTGTAATCTATATGTAGGAAGACAGGCATTCAACGATTCAAAGATCAGGATCTCACTGATCTCTAACTAGGTTGTACTCCACTAGGAGGTTATCAAGGGAACAGGTCTGTGTGTGCCCTCTGAAGATGATATGGAAAGTTTAAACCAAATAGTATTTGGGTCATACAAGGGTCTGATATGTCTATTAGACTTAGCTCAGCCCTTCTTTAGTGAAGACTAAAAGGGAAGCCAACTTACAGTACTTGATAACAAGAGTTGTTCGAGTTGGAATTCATGGAAGCCAAAAACACCAAATGTCCCAGGTGCTAGAGTAGTGTGGGAAACAAGATCTGGATATATAAAACAAAAAAAAAAAAATCTCCTTTATGTAGTTAAAGGTAAAGCTTATTCTCCATAAGCCTTGGAACTAACAAGGAATAAGCAGAGCCATTGGAGCATATAGTGGGTGAGGAAAAAGTTGCCCGATATTTAGCTGCTAGGAAATATAGTGCCAGATTGAGAGGAAAGATTTAATGGATTCTGCTTTCTAAATTTGATAGCTATGGCACAATATCTAGATCTTGACCTGGGTCTCAAAGAGGCATCAATGCCATTGGAAATGTTGATAGGTTAGAGCAGGGGTATTCAACATGTGGCCCTCCAGCCACTGCGGAACTACACTTCCCAACATGCTCTGCCACTGTGCCACAGTTATGCTATTAGGGCACGCTAAAAATGTGGCAGGGCATGCTTGGTGTGTAGTAACACAGCAGCTGGAGGGCCACACATTGAACACCTCTGGGTTAGAGGCAGTCAACAACCTAGCAACATGGCCAGCCACATGCACTGTGGCAATATTTGGATGAGGACTGCAGTCCTTTGAAAGTAGTCCCTGGACAAGACAAGTGAAATTTTGATTTCTTTGTGGAATAATTTAATCAAGGAAAATCAGATTCTGGAGGACCAGACTGGGTAAGACCAGAATGAGATGAGGCACTTTATTCATTCAATCTGATCTAGTAAAGGACCCGAAACAGCATATCTGAGATGGGATTTCATACAGTAGATGGAGATCCATCCATGGGAAGGACAAAATGTCCATACTTGGGTCCAAATCCGGGACACAAAGGTTAGGACTAGGGCATTGGACAGGGTTGCTAAATTATTCAGTCCTGGTCAAAGGTTTTGAAAATGAAATGAGACTTCTGGCCAATCTCAAGGCCAATCAGTTCAAGGTGAGGCATTGCCCTCATAAGCAATCGGCAAGCTTGTTTAGCTCCCCTGGGATGTATACTGCCGACAGAATTGATCTTTGGACTGCCTAATTTCAACCTCTCTTGGTTGAATCTGCTAATTTTGCCCTGGGACAGTAACATGGATAATACCTCATCCAGTAAAGGGCTGCAACTTCTTGAACAGTGCAAACTCTGGTGTGGAAAATGGAGTAGCAGGGGTTCCTGATGAGAAAACAGCAGCTCTTGCAACTTAGGTCCCAAAGAAACCTCTATGGCTTCTGTCTACACTTCTGCGGACTGAACCACAGACTGCTGTAGCTCCACTCTCCTGAGGAAAATGCTTTTTCGAGGTCTGGAGGTCTCTGAGGTCAGAGAAAGACTTGCAGGACTTTTAATACACTTTGACCTAGTGCATAAATCTGGACCAAAAAGGTCAGCATCTGGCAGATTTGGTAACTCTAAAGACTTGTGGATTAGGTTAGTCAGACCTGCTCTATCAAGCCAGCAGGTTCTATTATTATTATCCTTTATTTATATGGCGCCACAAGGGTTCCGCAGCGCCTTACAATGTACATAAACAAATGAGCACACAAGAAAACAGTTATTAACAGTACAAACAATGCAGGACAGATACATGATTAATACATTGCTGCATAACACTTAGAAAAGCAGCATGGTGTCGGCAACCAAGGGTGGGGTACTGTAGTATATTAAAGTATAATCAAGTGAAGAAGAAGCACATGAGGGAAGAGGGCCCTGCTCATGAGAGCTTACATTCTAAGGGGAGGGGGCAGACAGACAGGGGTGACACAGATGGGCTGGATACAAGGGTGACAGTAATATAACATTTATGGAAAGGTTAATATACATGGTCCTATACATATTAATTAAATCAAAGGTCTTGCCAATTAACAAAGTGACGCTACTGTACGTATAGCTTTTAGGAGAGAAAACTTGGAGGCTATTAAGGAATCTAGGAAGCTACTAAACTCTCCTACTTTCTCAGCCGATTTCCAGCACAAATGTTAAGGTGGCTGACCACATCTACGAATCCATTAATCTGGTCACTCTGATCCTTATCCCCAACCAGTGAACAGAAGGCCTGATCAATGTCCAGAGTAAACAGGGCATGGATTTCCAGGTATACCCATATGATTACATATAATTCTCATCCTCTTTGCGAATTAGGCAAATTGAGAAAACCTCTGAGTATTCGCTCAATGCCCAGTGTAAGGAATACAATTTATTAAGTGGCATTCTACCTTCTAATGACACTTGCCATTTGCAGGGCACTATATTCACCTCTCCTAGAGCATGCAATTGTTCTAGGGACTTCCATTGACTCCTGATCCACAGAGGACCTAGCATCATTATATTGATGTGAGAGTGGCAGTGAACACTGGGCCCGATTCAGCAGAGTATGCACTAGCTATCGCAGCTGCTAACATTGTAGCAGCTGCGATAACAGTAATATGGTAACACAGCAGGAGACACCATGCCTCCTACATGCATTACTGATCCGAGTTACATTCTAAAATGCAACATCAGATCATCTGCATGACCGTCAGCCGGCTAAGTAAACCATTGGGACACCCAAACCGGTCACTGCAGATGCTAAAGAGAGGCACAGAAAAAGACAAATCACAAGTGCACAACTCCAAATTACTAATTATATATATAAATACATTATGCAATAAAATTTTGCAATAAATAGAGGTTTTTAGCAGAATCATGGCCAAGGTTATGGGCCTACCCACCATAGTGGGTAGATAGGTAAGAGCAGCTACGGCTGCATATATAGGATGGAGAGGTGAAAATACAAATATAATAAACAAACAGTAAAAGAGTTAAAATGTGCAAACACGGAAAAATGTGTTATAATGCAATGCCTATATGCAGCCGTAGCTGCTCTTACCTATCTTACTTTACACTTCACAATTCTCATTAGAGAGATGCCCTGGGGTGGCTCGGCTGAGCTGGTTTGGGGGTGTCCTGCACTCTGGATTTGAACCCTAGTATGTTAGGGACCTACCCTACAGAGGTTACCTGGATATGGTGGATAGGCCCATAACCTTGGCCATGATTATGCTAAAACCCTCTATTGATTTATTGCATACTGTATTTATGTATAATTAGTAATTTGGAGTTGTGCAGTTCTGATTTGTCTTTTTCTGTGCCTGCATTAATATTCTCAACAGGTAGCACCTCCCATTATATATATTCAGGGTGTGCAGTCTAGGACCCTTTCCGATGCTAAAAAGAGGCCAGAAAACCTCCCTCAGGCAACAAAGATCCTAGCCTAGTCACTCCCCCACAATAGCGGCGACATCTTGGGAAACTGTGGCCGTCACCACCCCCTGCCCGCCCCAAATGGCAGCAGACTGTCAACCACTGAGTCTGCTGCCGAACTGCGAGCGACCATGCAGACCCTTACTGCACATGTGCAGTACAGGTCCGGTGCATGCAGATTCTTGAATACTAGGAATCTACGTGATAATAAAACTGCGTCCTATTTTGAATCAGGCACACTGATTGCTTGATCCCTTATGGGAATGGGTCTGTGAGGATTGCCAGTCTGTGGTAAAAAAAACTGTGTTGGCCAAGGGCAAGAGAAGGTGGTCTGTTATAGAGCATAAAGGATTCCAGCTATGGGCAATACCTAGGAAAGAAATGGTTTATTTTTTCCTAAACAGGCATCTCTGACATTAATACGCTCCTAATCTGTCTATTCCACAGGTTCTCAAACTCGGTCCTCAGGACCCCCAACAGTGCATGTTTTCCAGGTCTCCTCACAGAATCAAGTGAAATTATTTGCTCCACCTGGGGATCTTTTAAAATGTGTCCGTGAGTAATGACTACACCTGTGCCCCTACTAGGAGACCTACAAAATGTGAACTGTGTGGGGTCCTGAGGACCGAGTTTGAGAACCACTGTTCTATTCTGAGGTGCTTTTCCTTACAGACTTACATGAAAAGGCATTAGGTGAAGGGAGGATAGATTTTCAGGTGCATTACTTCAGCCAAATATACCAGGAAGTTGTAGGTGACCAGGTTGATGGCTCTGCTGCTGGTGCCAGCTTCTGCTTTTCTTGGACCAGTAAGTCTTCTTCTTTGGCTAAGCAGCCTGGTTCTCCTCTGGCTGCTGCTTATCTGGCCAGACAGGAACCACTTCTCGCCTTGCCAACATGGTTGGTGGGTTGAAGTGTCTCTCTGTGTTATTTTAATTGCCCTTTACTGGATCTGCCAAAGCATCCTGGAGGCAATTACATATGACCATTTGCTGTTTTGTCTACCCTGGGCAATACTGTGTAGATTTAGGGGTGTGTGAGGAGGTAAGGGTCAGGTGCTGCAGCCACTGCATGGCCTCCTCAAGTGGAGGGTTAGTAATAAACTAAAGCACAATGCCTGCACACTTCCTTCCCAGGAAGTGTGTAAGAGATGGCAGACGACATAAACTTTCTCTGGATAATAAGTTGGAAAAGTTTAAACTGCAGGCTTTCACCCTTATGAGTAGCTTCATGGCTTTGGTACACCCTGGGTAACAGGGAAGTTCAAGTGGTTTGTGAGGAAGAGGGGCCATCATGAAGGATGCAAGCATAACACAATATAAAGCAAACATGCACTGAAGCCACTGCATGGCTTCTACAGGGGGAGGGCTAGTAATAAACAAAAAGCAGTTTATTCAGGCGGCCATAGAACACCCTCCAACCAGTCAGTCCTCCTCCTACTACTGCAAAACCAAAAAAGTTATTATGAATCGTTGCCCTACTGGGAAAAGTCCTGCTAATGCCTATGGCCAATCCACCCCTGGTCACACTATGTGAAATGTTATGCCTGGCAAGTTATTGTATATATATTTTGTGGTGGCTACAGGATAGTGCTAGTTTGCCACATGTTCAGGCCCAGGAGCCTAGGATGCTCTCCCACAACACTGGGGGAAGGGGAAGGAGAGGTAGAGGAAGAATCTGTGATTTTGTCGTGAGAATTTCTATTCAAACTTACTTATACGTAGATTATGATTATAAACATATATCGAACATCCCACTATATAACATGAAATATATAGAGCATACATAGCTTGCCTTTAGACCCTAAAGAATCACGTGAGATGTGAATGAGTTATTCAGATATTTTAAGCATATACAATTTTACCAATAATATGGTAATATATTGAAGCACAGCAAAGGGAACTTTGTTCGAAAATGTTTCTAAATTGCTCAATAAACCAATAAAAAATTGTATATAGCAACATGATAAAAAGAAACAAGCAAACATGTGGTCTCGCCTTTAAAAATACAAATACATTACTTTTCTTAGTGTACAGATTCATCAAATCTTATATCAGACACTATGTACAGTAGTGTACATACAGTATATGTGGTTTCAAATCTGAGCTGATGCTGAAAAAAATAAAAATAAAAAATAGTTTTTATTTATACTTTACATATGCGTGACCTGAAAATAACAAAAAAAAGTTTTCAAATAAAATGTTGACAAACCAGTACCATATAAAAGATGCAGTGGCACAAATCAGGAATCCAATGATAGGTGAATAAGGCAGTCGTGAGCTGCATGCTGGTAATGACATAGATCCCTAGTCACAAAGCTCCAGGACATGCACCCATCCCTACTACTGCAGTGTCAATTTCACAATAAAATGCCCTATTGTCAGTATTTATTATGTGTCACATGCAGATTTACAGGTAGCTCTTTAAATGGCATGTCAGTGTTTGTGAAGAGGAAATATTTCCTCCAACACATGAAGCAGGTAAGTTTACTTTCATAACTTTCTGGCAAATGGTTGGCGTGGGTGAGAATATACCCCATGGAGAAGAAATGAAAGTCATTATAGAAAGCTCTCTGATAAGGGAACCACACTATAACATTATGACTTAGAGAATAAGCATGCTTTAGAAGTTGCCAACTGAAATAATTTAAATCTCCGCAGGACTGTCTTAGGTTTTCAAAATCTAAGTGGTTTGCACTCAACTGATTATCCCATCTCTCTAGGAAGAACTATTGTTCAATATAATAGTAATAAACTGGCAGCACAATTAGGCTTTTTGGCTTCTTTTGATAGTATATAAAAACCCTTATGTTCAACTACAAATGGTAATGTTGGATCCAAGTGGCCTGGAGAGTTTGGGGGCTGCTGCATATCCCACTGCTACATAATTACTTTCCTACTCATGTTTCTAGATGCTGCGTTGTAGCGTGTGGAATGGTTGTACAATATTACAATACTGGAAGTTTGCACTGAAGACGTCTCCAGACCTAGAGAGTACATTGTCTAATGCAAAGGCAGCTAACGGGGTTTGCTTTTCCAATTGTCTAATTAATGTTTGTTAGAAATACTGGGCTACAGAAAGCGTAATATAAGCATCCAAGTGAATGGAGTTTCAAGATTAAATAATGCTAAGAAATGCAGCCAGAGGATGAATCATACCTATTAGAACTACAGGAACAGTAGTTATTAAATTTAAGTAGTGAAAACAAGAAAATTCAAAGACTACCACAGTTGTTCTTATTGGGCTAACAGTGGCTTTTATAACACTATTGGTGTGAAATATAGTTATCAATTATGTAATAACTTGTATTTATATGTTCTGCATATAGATCAGTTGAATTGGAGTATGCATAGACCACTAGTAAATCCAAAAGACAAAAAGGTATACAAATAAGATTTCCAAATATATACAGTAGGTCAAAGTTTCAGGGGCTTAGGAGTACTGACAATATTACCATGCACTGGAGCGATCAGTGTGGGACTGGTTGCTCTTACTGGATGGGAGAACGCCCCATCCTTTTTTTTTTTTACCATTTCCAGTGCTGAGAATTTAACGATGCAAATATTAACCATCCCCATTATTGTCTATTCCTTCTTCCAAGTAGTCTTAATTTAACTTTGAACATTCAAAAAGTTTTACTCACCGTAAAATCTCTTCCTTAGAGTTCATCTGGGGGATGCAATTACTTCTGGGTTATACATAGTGAGGTGTGGAGTCCGGCACTAACTATTTGAAACTGGCTCCCACCCCCTATATAACCTCTCCCCATCTACCATAACCCCAGTCTATGTTTAACAAAGCCAGAGATAGACCCACGGAAGAACTGAGAAACCAACAGGTATCTAGTATGAAACCAAACAGATGGACTCCAAGGATTTTTCAGACTCAAAAAACTTTCAAGATTTAAACTCTCATTCAGGTGTTTCCTGTTTTGAAAATACAACTCAATCAATGAATTAGTGTGAGTTTTACTGCTAAACTCACATTTTCTAAACTCTCACCCTATTACATTTGGCCCCATAGGCTGAAACTGTGCCTTTTGAAGTGCCTCCAAAACGAAATTGAAGTCCCAAGGAGGAAGCAGTGGGACATAAGAAGGCTGTATATGAAGAACCCCCTGCAAGAAGGTTTGAACTTCAGGAATGAAGGCCAATCTCCTCTGAAACAGGATCGATAGGGCCGAAATATGGCCCTGAAGAGAGGACACTCTAAGACCCTTAACCAACCCCACTTGCAGAAAAGACAAGAGACGAGACACTCATAACCTTTCAGGTTTGAACTTGTGTTGTGCACACCGAAGAACAAAGATGATATCCCCCAGCACTCAGTATATCATCAGCAATAAGACTTGAAAAACTACATGGTGTTAGATAAATCAGAGATCTTAGTTGCATATATTGCAAAGATATGTGTAAGCCTCCAGGCCACGTCACGACATCTCTGATACTGGAGGTTTCTACTTCTAGGTTAAAGTCTGGGGGCGGAACCCCAAATCACTTTGTTAATACTTATTTTCTACTAATAGTACTTTACTTAGCATTTTAATTACACCCTTCAACTGTGTATCACCCACTAACACATAGATTTATTAATAATTTTATTAAAACTTTATTAAAACACCTTTAGATTAGTTTTTCACTGGTGTGCTGCCCTTGGGTGGCTGGCCTTTGCTGGCTTTTTGGGGTTCTGCGCCCCAGGCTTTAACCTAGAAGTAGAAACCTCCAGTATCAGAGATGCCGTGATGTGGCCTGGAGGCTTACACATATCTTTGCAAATATATGTAACCAAGATCTCTGTTTTATGGCTGATATCATACGGAGTGCTGGGGGATACCTTTTCAGTGGTATTACTAAGGTGATTGAGCAGCTACCGATATGCATTGTTGTTCACACCAAGAATTATATATCTTCAATATTCGATGATAAATCTGGGAAGTAACTGCTTTGCGAGCCTGTGTCATGGTTTTCACAACAGATTCTGAAAACCCTTTGGCCCTCAAGATACTTAATTCAAGAACCATGCCATCAAAGCCAAGCAATGCAAATCGGGGTGACGACATGGACCCTGAAGTAACAGATCTGGAGGCAGGGGCAGACTATACGGAATATCTGCCAGCATGTTCCGAACAACTGTGTACCAAAGACGGCGCGCGGGCAGTCTGGAGCTACTAGAATGATTGGCTGTGCCACTAATCGAATCCGCTGAATTACCTTTGGTAACATTACCAGAGGAGGAAAGATGTATCCCAGCTGGAACATCCAAGGTGCTGTCATGGCATCCACCAGAGATGCCTGAGGATCCTGGGATCGAGATCCGTACCTTGGAAGGTTCTTGTTGAGACGAATAGCCATTAGATCTATGTCTGGAGATCCTCATCTGGAAACTATTTATGCAAACACCTCCTGGTGTAATTCCCATTTCCCTGGATACACACTGTGGCGATTTAAGAAGTCCGCCTCCCAGTTGTCCACCCCTGGAATGTAAATTGCTGAAACAGCTGGAACACAATTTTCTGCCCAATGAAGGATGTGGGAAACCTCCCTCATTGTTTGCCAGCTGTGTGCGCCACCCTGCTTGTTTATGTAAGCAACGGCTGGGGATTGGATTCAAACCGGTAGACTCTTTAGATGGGATTGAGCTTGAACCAATGCATAATGAATCACCCTTAATTCTCGTATGTTGATGGAAAGAGAAGCTTTCTAAATGGACCAAAGACCCTGTAGGTGCATGTCTAGAATCACCGCCCCCAGCCTGTTAGGCTGGCATCTGTGGTGACAATGATAGAATGTATTACTGACAATTAGCAATCCCTGTTCAGATTTGCATCCTGTAGCCACCGAAGAAGTGACTGACGGGTCTGCAAAGTTAATCTGAACAACCGCCTGTTTAATTGAGGGTCTGGTTTCACCCATCGATGAAGCAATTGGTTTTGTAGTGGACAGGCATGAAATCTGGCGAAAGGAATGGCTTCAAATGAAGCTACCATTTTTCTCAGTATCAGCATAGCCCTGAGAACTGAGATATCAGACATCGGTAAAATGGTCTTTATCTTGGATTGAAGATCCTGAATCTTTGCCTGCAGAAGAAACACTCTGTGACACTGGGTATCGAAGAGAAGATCCAAAAATACCATCCTCTGAGATGGAATTAATTTTGATTTGGGAAAATTGATGATCCAGCCGAATCTCTGGAGCATGCCTAAAGTAATCTGAAGATGTTGTTGCAATAGGGCTATTGAGGCTGCCTTTGCAACAAATCATCCATATAAGCCAACACAATTATCCCCCCACTCCTGAGTAGGGAGATCAGGTGTGCTATAACCTTTGTAAAAACTCTAGGAGCGTTGGCCAAATCGAATGGCAGAGCCTGGAACTGAAAATGAAAATGCCCTACTGCGATCCGCAGAAGATGTTGATCACCTCTCCATATAGTAATATGGAGGTAGGCATCATTGATTTCTATGGAGGCCAGAAATTCCACTTCCTCCATGGAACAAATGACTGACCTTATGGACTCCATCTTAAATCTTTCCAAATGGAGATAAGCATTTAACCCCTGAGGTTGGGAATGGGACGAAACGACCAGTCTGGTTTGTCTACCAAGAAAAGACAGGAGTAGAACCCCAGGCCTTGATGTAGTGCTGGAACCGGAATGATTACTCCGGATTTGGAAAGCGCAGAAATTGCCTGTATAAGAGCCGCATTTCTGTAACCACCCACATGGAGAGGAGTGGATAAGAATCTTTCTGGAACAGGACCCTCCAAATCTAAAACATAAGCCCTGGTTACTAGTTGACTTACCCAAAAATCTAGATTGGATTGAATCCAAGTTTCCCACCAGAGGACGGGTCCAAATCCTGTGGATTGACCTGCTGGCTTAGCAGCATGGCAACTGGTGCCCAGGACAGCACGTCCCCTGAAGGTTCCCCTCCTGGGACCTCCGAGGCACACCCCAGAAGGCCTGAAAGCTTCCCCTGCCTTGAGTTCAAAAGGAACGAAACTTAGGGTATTTTGATTTTGGTGTTGTTACAGGAAGTTAAGGACTTTTACCTCCTGAGACCTGAGAAATTATTTTAGTTGTTTCTGGACCAAACAAAAAACATCCTTCAAAAGGCAAAGCCTCTAAAGCATGTTTGGACTCTATGTCTGCCTTCCATGTTGTAAACTATAGTGAACACTGGCGGAAATGGCCAAAGCCAAAATAAGAGACTGTACCTGAAGAGTTTCTATTAAAACATCAATGTAGGTTAGAGCTTCCAAAATCTGATCAGCTAAAGAACTAGCTTCAGACAAATCCCCTGATTGAAATCCAGTAATCATCTGGTTCAGCCTTTATCACCCAGTCGCTGGCCAGAACAGGCCGCAGCGAGACTCCTGACAAAGTGAATATAGATTTAAGTACAGCCTCATTCTTCCTATCCATAGGATCTTTAGGAGTTACAGACTGTGTTGTGGGAATAACAGTATTCCTGACCAACCTAGCAATAGGAACATCCACCATGGGTGGAATTTCCCAAAGCTTGGTATCCCTCTTCCAGAGAAGGATAAAGATGCTTATATTTTTTCGGAATATGAAATTTTGAATCAGATTTTAACCAGGCTTCTTTTAATATTTCCCAAAAATTAGAAAATTCTGGGAAAACAGATACATGTTTCTTCTTACGTTTAAAGAAAGAAACTGACACAGTTACTGGAATGGCTGTTTCTTGTAGATGCAAAGTCTCCCTGACCGTATCTATCAACATAGAAACTATTGATTTAGAATGGGAATCACCCTCCCAGTTTAATCAAATTCCCATCGTTGCTGGAAGAGGTAGCTGAAGCCTCTTTCTTCAGGAAAATACACTAAGGAATGGCCTGAACGTCTCTTAGTGGCTGTGGCCCCTGCTTATGTTACCATTTTATTTCATTGCCATCTGAGCGAGACATTGTCCCATATCCGGTGCCCATATCGGCTCTACCAAGGGATCAGACAAAGTAGGGGCTTGAGAACAGGGTATCATATAATTTGCCTGAGAGTGATGTAATTCATCTATGGCCTCAACCATAGACCTGGCCCAGTCAGGCATCACCAGCTGTTCAGCTGAACCTTCCGGTGATGAATCCCCCTGTGAACAACCAGCAGAAAGCGACCCTGGGTCCGTACCTTTTGGCAATTTTATCTCCCATTTTGTACAAGTATAAAAAATGACTGATCCCTGATTTTTGGAACCCTTGGCTGGCTTGTCCAAACTGAGAGATAAAGACAGGTCCAACCAATACAGATAGCGACCTAAATTCCTCTGTAAAAAGTGTAGAACTGTTTGAATAGAAAAAAACAAAGAAGGGGCTAAATAAGACTCCAATTTACCTCTCAGCATGACGACTATGTTAGAGGCTTATATGAAACTCAATAAAATTTTTGTTTCAGCATCATATATGGAAATGCATATAAAAATATTGCATAGGGCCTATTTCACCCCGAAACTAAAATTTCTTATAGTGGAAGGTCAAGATTCAAACTGCTACAAATGTAAAGCCCCCGATGCAGATATTATGCATTGTTTCTGGTCTTGTTCTCAAGTCCAGTCTTTTTGGAAATCTCTAAGGAATGGATTTTTGGGGTATTTATCCAATTTCTAGGGAATGTAGATTAACTAAAAGGTAATAGTTTTTTGCTTATTAAACTGGCAGCTGCTGCTGCAAAAAAATATTTTATCATACTGGATCTCAACAGAATATATCCCCATACATTTATTTCATACCAAATTCTCATTTTTTATGGATTGGACCGAAACTTCTTTATACAAGGAGAAAATGACAGGAACACTTTTTGATGTTTGGCTCCCATATATTTCTACATTTTCCGATGTTATAAAGGATGCATTGAGAAAATGTTTCGGTTTAACAACCTGGTACAATTTGGAAGTTTTAGCCATGGGTGTACCATTCTAACAACTACTGTATATTTGGCTAGTATTATTAATATTATTTTTTTTTTGTTTCTGTATTTTAGAGAGTATAATATAGACATTTCTTTGTCACTGTTTTAGCGCTCTAAACTGTATGTTATGTATTATGTTTCATACCTGAAGTTGTAATACTTATTGTAATGTCATTTTGTCAATAAAATTTGTTAAAAAAAAAAAAAAAAGAGACTCTAATTTACCCATCTGTTAAATGCAAAAAACCCCCAAACTCCTTTAAGTCTAGGGCCCTGATTCAGAGCCGGTTTTTTATTTTTTTATTTTATTTTTTTAGAACGGCCTCCTGGCCGCTCGCATAGCTGTGGGTGACCACCCACAGCTATAGCGAATGGCCAGGAAGATGGTCGCGATGGTCAAGACCATCGGGCTTGCGATGAGACCCTTGTGGTAGGGTCTCGTTGCCGCAAGCCCCAGAAAGATTTTGGCTCAAACAGAGCCGAAATCTCTCCCACTGACATCACTCGTGATGTCAGTGGGGCCGGCCCGAAACGGAGGCGTTCACATGGGAACGCCTCCGTTTGGGCAGCCACTCCCCCGGCCCGCCCACTAAAGGGGGCATGCTGTCACTCAACATCGACAGCATGCCCCCTTTGGTACGAGACCCGGAGCGACGGATTGCCCGTCACTATCCGGGTCTCGCGCATGCGCACGACGGAGCCGGCTCTGTCGTGCGCATGCGCTCTGGGCCACCATCGACACGGTTGCGAGCGCTCAGCGCTTGCGGCTGGGTCTGAATCAGGCCCACTATTCCTTGCAAAACACCAAAGGCAAACAAATCTTTAGTATACCCCTGTATGTTACTGCCTAGATTCCAGAGAAACAGTGAAGTAAAGGTGCTTATATATATATATCTCAATATTATTAGCCCAACATTAATCACCCGGTTAATATCCAAAAATAATAATAACTGCTTATCTGTTAATACACCGCCATCCCCTTCTGCAGTGAATCTCTTCAAGCAGAACTCCAGTCACTCTCAACAGCTGTTTGTGCGTGGCTCTGAAGCTGCGTGAGCAGCTGAAACTCAAATACCTGGGGGAAGCGTGGCCAGGCACACCGTTGGCATACTACTTCATCCTAGCCTCCGGCGTTTCCATCTGGAGACTACAGTGTTACCACGGCCCATAATGATGAAGTTACCAACAGTGTGCCAGCAAGTGCAGCGGCGCCACTTCCTGGGGATGTTCAAGCCTCTCTCCCACAAAGCCAGCAGCATGTTGCTGCTTCTGTAAGCCCCTCCAGCGTTCCTCCCAAAGGAACCGTCGGGGTCACTGAAAGCGGCGGGTGCTGTGGAAGCTCCGGGAGGTGTGAGACACGCCGGCCCTACAGCCGCGTGAGTAATAACATACCCAGTCGCTCTGCTTAAAAGTGGCATGCCCACACGGGGGGTACATAAATGCAACAAGGTCTTTCACACGGTAAACGGTAACGGTATAAAGCTTACCTTTATTTTACCAGCGGCCCCCTCAGATGTGTGTCTGGTATGGAAAGAGACCCAGGGACTATGTAGTTTGGTGACACTCCCAGGGGCCATCTCTAGAGTGGGATTCACACAAACCTCTATTCTATCTCCCACTTTGCTAGTCGCCTGCTGCCAGCAACTAAGCACCCAAACCAAACAACAAAATAAAGAAATTAAACCTAACTAAAAGCTAGGACCTAGCTAGTGTCTTACTCCGAAGGCATTAAAAACAAGACTGAGGTTAAGGTGGAAGGAGAGGGGTTAGATAGAGAGTGGGAGCTAGTTTCAATTGACTCCAAACCTCACTACACATAACCCAAAAGTAATAGCATACCGCAGATGAATGAAAAAGGAATAAAGGGAAGCTTTTGGTGTTACTAGCAGTGGCGTCTCCAGGGGTGGGGCTGCATCGCAGACCAAAATTCATATAGGGGAGCCACACCAACTGCCAGTGAGTCTCAGCCATCTATGTTTGGCAGAGTTTGAAATGGCAGTTGGTGTGGCTCCCCATTTGAATTTTGGACTGCGCTGCCACTTACTACCCATATTTTTAATGCCTGAAATTGTTGATGGTAAATTAAAACCCACACTACTATCATTGTGCTGACCCTCATTGTGCCACAGGAGATTAGTAGGCATATATTCTTGTCCTATCCAAAATCAGTTCTAAAAGTCTAGAATCAGGCTCAAAGCTAGTTTGTAAAGTTCTTATGGGGTCTATGATGGTAGTGGGCACTTTAAGCAGGCATTTCTTATCGTCACAAACGCATCCATAAGAAATTATTTTTAACGCGTATTAAACAGAAAACTCTTGCCAGGAAAGCTGCTCCAATGGACCATCCACCCTGCCCCACAAGCTCGCTGCCTTGGTGTCATCCTTGACTCTGAACTGTCCTTTGTTCCCCATATTCAATCTGTCTCAAAATCATGTTATATACATTTAAAAAACATATCCAAAATTCGACCATATCTCACACAAGACACTGAAAAAACTCTAATCCATGCACTTATTATTTCCCCCATTGACTATTGCAATAGCCTCCTTACTGGTCTTCCCAAAAACAGGCTATCACCATTACAATCCATTATGAGTGCAGCTGCAAGGCTTATCTTCCTTGAGAAACGACCTTCTTCTGCTGCCCCGCTCTGTCAGTCCCTCCATTGGTTGCCGGTTTTCTACCGTATTCAATACAAAATACTTTCACTTACACATAAGGCTATTAACCAAACCATATCAACATACATCTCTTCACTCATCTCAAAATATCTCCCAACCCGACCTCTCCGCTCAGCACAAGATCTGCGTCTCTCATCCCCATGCATTACTTGCTCCCATTCACGGTTACAGGACTTTCTTCACGCTGCACCCACTCTATGGAATAACCTACCTCGCACAATAAGACTTTCCTCTAGTCTCCAATCCTTCAAGCGTTCCCTGAAAACTCACCTCTTCAGGCAAGCTTATCAGATTCCTGAACCTCCCACCTAACCTTCATAGCTTCCATATCTAATTACATCCCCTTTTACAGTCCACACACAATCTCACACAACGTCTTTCTCTCACATCCTCATGACATTTGGTCGACATTCCTGTGTGACTGGATCATGCAGCCAACCAAGAAACTGTGCATTCTGGCTGGACCAAAATGCAATATATAGCACCTATCCTTGTGTATCAATGCCTATTTCCCTATAGATTGTAAGCTTGCGAGCAGGGCCTTCCTACCTATATATCTGTCTGTTATTATCCAGTTTTGTTCTATTAATGCTTACAATTGTAAAGCGCAACGGAATATGCTGTGCTATACAAGAAACTGTTAATAAAATAAAATAAATAAAATAAAAGTCTGTCCTGGCAAATAGCGTGCAGTAAGTGATGGCAATCACTATCACTTTACCGACGGGTTGTGATACTGCATATGTGCAGAATAAAATTGCGATGCAAGGCAGAGGGGGGAGGGATTAAAACATCCCCATCAGACAATTCTCTTCTTACAAAGGTTAAAGCCTTCTAAAGTTGGCATCCGCTATCATGGCCAGATGCCAAAAAGCAAAGCTTTTCACAGCATGGATAAAAGCCCAGGCAGCAGTCCTCATTGAATGTTAGTTTGCCTAACACAGGATAAATTTTAGCTATCGCTTCTATTAGGCAATTGTTAAATAACCTAAACAGCCGTTTTCACAGATTTAGACTCAATAACTAGACACCTATATTTTTGGTACTGATCTGCCAGTACAACTTCATATTGGTTAATGTAGTAGCCCTGTTGCGGAAACCATATTTTTCAGCCATAACTAATTGTTTACAAATCTCATACATGATTTAATTAACAAGTTGATTAAAAATGTTTTACCTGTGCGCTGAAGCATGTCATCTATAAGTGTCCCCAACAGTTTTATTTTCAATCATTAATTGCCACACTACAATACAATCCTGCGATGAGGAAATAAGGTTCTGTGTTTTGAGTAGACACAAGAAAAACTTGTTAACAAATAGCGAGTTTATTTTGATTTTGCAATGGGTAAGGAGCTACCTGTCTTGGCTAGTAATAATAGAGGTACACTATGGTATTATTGTATATATTGCTTTCTTTTTCTTCCTGTATAGTAAAAAGAAATAATCAGGGTTAGACTGACACGTAGAAAAATATATCAAACAGATATTACAGATTTTGCAATCAACTGAAACATTAAAACAAATAAACACATTTATATTCTTGGCTGAACATAAACAATGTATTACAGATTATTCATGTTTTATTATCACTACGCTACCACAGGCTTTAATGTCCTACTAGCTGTAATATAATTACAGTGGAGTCTTCGCTCCAAAAGCTGATAAGCTTTATTACATCTGTGGACAACTCTTGCCTGGTTGCACCTCTCATGCAATTATGAATCCAGCACATGGAAATATGTGGTTATTTACAATCGCCTTGGGTCACAAAGTGATGTTTCTTGGGTTCATAGAATAGCCGACAGAGGAATTATTGTATGCTTCTCAATTTGTAATGTAGCAATTTAAATCTGAACTGCTTGATCCATGTAAAGTATACTGTTTACCATCACATCTTTATGCAGACAAAATGTCTCAGGTTCACTAAAAAGTTCTGCAAAACAAGATCTGTAACTTGAAAGTAACAGAATGAAAAGTAAATAACCACAGGCTAATTGGTCAGGTGGGGCTGTTCTTAACACTGATTTCTGTTTGTGTCTGAGGGTAATCCACGGTAAGTACCCTTATCGCTGTGCCGCAAATACATTAACCCACAGCTCCGAGTACTTATCCCAGAACCTATGGGATAACACGCGTGAGCCGCATTTTCATCATGTGAGGAAAATGGGTTGTAATTGAATAGCCTTGGACGTAAAAGCCCGAGGCTACCACCCTTTTCCTCATGCGGTAAATTACAGTGGCTAATTTAATCTGACCATTAATATTGAAGGAAGAATGCATTGCAGGTTTATAATATAATACCACCTAGAGATGTGCAGTTCAGTTTTGCTCACTTATGTTCGGATCTCAAAAACTGCATCATATTGGCGATTCGGCGCTCACGTGTCTTGGATAGCCAATAAGATAAATCCAAACTTGCGCTAATTTGACGAAAAGAAAGTGAACCGCTCATGTCTAGAACCAACATGTAACTAATTATTAGTAAAACTAAAAAAAAAAATAACTAAACTGTAAAGGGGCCTATCCATTAGCAGATGTATTTCTGAGCGATGAAAGACAAAAGATATCAATTGAAAATTCCGGTGGCTGCGCTGAACGATATCGGTCATGTACATGACCGATTTTGCAAACGACGAACGATATCGCATAGCATCATTCAGGGAGTGGATTTTTTTAAATGATTGCTTGAATATTCATTAAGGAAGGAATTCGGAGCGTCCTGGGAGTGGCTTTCTAAAAAATATCTTTCGTCGTTTACCGCATATAAACTGCACAATATTGCTAATATCGTACAGCTATATGCGATAATTGACCAACATGTTGGAGAGATGATAGATGCGATTTATCGGCCGCGGGAGTGCGCATCTGTCATCGTTCAGGGCCTATCCATTAGCAGATATAATGAACGACTGAGCGATATATCGTTCAATCATTCATTTTATCTGCTAATGGATAGGCCCCTTAACAATTATGTGAATGATTACTGAAACCTGTATTGTGTTATGTTAGAAAATTGTAAACAGTAGAGGTCACATGGAGCTTCAAAGTAGGTGAGGAAGCAGATTGCATTAAATAGTTTGCACACTAATTTTTTTGAAATAATAATTAAGATTTAAAAATAAGATCTGTTCAGAACAAGTATAACAAACAATGGACTATAACTTTGTTAAGTTTGTAAATGGTTTTTAAGCTGAAAGCAAAGTATTACAAATGTTTTCTTTTCACTATATTTTGTTCTGTGTGTTTACCCTAGAAAACAATTACTATACTAGTCAAAAGACAGCACATCTGTAGAATGATTTTAATTTAAAATACACTTGTTACTGGTATCAATTGTAATGTAATAGATACGTTTGTAATTTGACAAACTGTATATGATGTGGTTTCAAATAACTATAAAGTGCTGTGAGGGAGGGAACATTCCTTTGTGGGCTTATTCTTTCATTTAGATTCTCAATAGCTCAGGAATGGCTTTAAAACACTCAGACCTCTATGTATTTGGAAAAGGTGTATATAGCATTGAAAATCATATAGTTACATTAAACCTCTATATTGTAAGATCACATGAGCAGAGCCGATTCTAGCCTTTGTGGAGCTCAGGGCGAAAGTTTCCTTTGGCGCCATAAGCTCAGGCGGCATGACCTGATTGGGAGCATGGCCATGGGCGCAAAAATAAATACTTTAAGTATGGAAAGAGCGCACCCACAAAAATGGGGGTGGTCTCACTGGGAAGGGGCGTGACTACACAATAGTACTAATTTAAATTACACTGCGCAGTAGTGCCCCTTATTCCCATTATGCCACATAGTAGAGCCCATTTATGTTATGCCACGCAGTAGTAGTGGCCTTACACCATGTTATGGCATGCAGTAATGCCCATTGCACTACATGCCCCACACAGTAATGCCCGCAGCATCACATTATACCCCACAGTAATGCACACTGCACCAAATTATGCCACCCACAGTAATGCCCACTGCATCACATTATACTCCACACAGTAATGCCCACTGCACCACATTAAGCCCCACACAGTAATGCCCAGACAACACCAACCTTCACACTAGATGCCACAGATGCTGTCCAAGTGCAGGTGTCTGAAGCTGGCATCTGTCCAGGGCCCAGACTCTGCATCACCAGCCACTTTAGCGTCCCCCTGCGTGCTCCCATTTCATCGAATATGTGACTGCATCATGACGTCACGCTACGCATGTCTGAAACTGCCCCCATTGAGCACAATCCAGGGGGTCAGGGAGGCGGTGCTGCCTTGCGGATGGTCAGATTGGCCCATCTGGTCATCGCCCCTTCTGGGATTTGCCAGAAGGCCAAAACGTCAGATTAGACTTCGCCGGCGGGGTGACTGTGACTACGCTCTGAAGTCACACGCCCCGAGCTATAGCCCTACTTGCCCGCCCCTAGAACCAGCACTGTATACAAGAAGGACCTTCCTTAATCTTGATCCTCAGTTCTATACCTTTTTGTTAACCTTGCATGTCCATGCTATTTATATATGTGCTGTTTCTCCATTGTTATATGCTGCACAGTATTGTGGAGCTGTACAAGAAAATGAGGATGATGAAACCCCCAAAAAGAGTAGCTGCAGCTATAGAAGGATGGATTTTATTTTAAGCAACTGAGACAAAGGGCAAGATTTAATAAGTGGCAGGTTCTAAATCCTGGCAGTTTGGTGGCGGTCTTGCTAACCGCAGATTTACTAATGGCAAAACTGCAGAGAAAGCACACTTTAGAAGAGAACTAAATTAAATATAAAGCACCACCAATGTTTTAGACCATCCAAAAAATAAAATGAGAGAACAGAAACCCTGGATTTATCAAACGAGAGTTTTGAAAACTGCCACCAAACTCACCCAAAAAATAGACCAGCCTGTGGCAGGCAAGTTTGGGAGACGCACTTCACAGATCACTATGATCTGTATAGGCTTTGTTATGTTTAAAAGTGCAGCAACATTTAAATAAAAAAATGTGTGGGGTCCATTCCCCTATAACAATAACCAGCCCTGGATCTCTGAGCGTGGACTGGTAATGGAAAATAGGGGGGGAAAATTGCTTGGGGTTCCCTCTATTCTACTATTATTGGCACCAGGCTGAACCAGCCAGGCGAATAATGCAATAGCAGGGAGACATACACACTTGATCAAGATCATCTTGAAGGAAGCAATGAGCTTATGGATGAGTTGCTTAGTCCTACTGTATGTTCCTCTCATCTACCATTTCTAAAACAAGTCCAGGGCAACCACAGCTTCTTTATGTATCTGACAAAAAATACCGGGCCACTGGCATTTTCTGATGCTGCAATCAGGTCGGCCTGAGGAAGACCCCACCATTCTACAACTCCGCGGTTACCTTGGAAGCTGTACTAATTACCGCAGATTCACCTAGTAAGCGTCTGAGAACCAGGATGTTGTCGCAATACCTGGCAGCTGTAATAGTTGTATGTAATCCTCATCAGAGTACCAAGATGCTGCAAGTGATCAGATACAGATGGTACTACTTACTGTAACTCCAAAATCTATACTGGGTTATTTGGCACACTAAAATACCTCAGGAACCCATATAAACTACAGAGTTTCCAGGTAATATTTTCTATATATTTTTATGGTACTGTATTGTTGTTATTTATCTATTGTGGCATTAATATTATACCACACAAGGAAGTTTATAAAAATATCTCCATTCCACTTGTTTTGTTTAATCACAAACTAATTAAATAAAAAAAAAATGCAAAAAAAAAAAAGCAGAAAAGGGTGATATTTGACGCCACTTTAATCATTTATCAAAGAAATGGAGAAAAAAGATAAAAAGCTATATTTTTTTTATTTTAAAAAATACTTTAAATTTGGGGTGCCTAAACAAACAAAAAAAGTGGATTTTGGGGTAATTTCAGGCTTTTTTTTTTTTTTTTTTTTTAACACCCTATAATGACATGTAATTATTATTGGGCCAATTAAGCTAATTGAAAACTTCCAAATGCCTAATTAGGCATTGGGAGGGGGGTGTCCAAAGTGTTCTGCACTGTGTCCCGACATTTTTACCTTCAAGTAAAGATTTTTCCCTACCTTTTTACACCCTCAGAGGGGTGACCACAAAACAAAATGAATTTCCTCTGGAAAAGCAATGAGTGTATGGAATTAGAATTCAAATGGCGATTTTGCCATGAAAACAGCTCACACAAGCCAACTCGCACCTAATTGGATTGACCCCTAAGTATTGAAGCCTCCTCTGCATTCATTGCAAGAAGCAAATAAATTCAGGAGTTATAGCTGCATCTGCCGACGGCTATGGGGAGCAGCTGCCCTGAGTGAAGATATCCTCATTAGACAATGACAGTATAAGAAGGAAGTTAAGACTAAATTGAACCTGTTACTGTACGTTTATATGAGTCTGGAGATGTCAGCTGTGAACAAGCCCACTGGTGAAACGCAGCTATAACTCCTGCAGATGCAATGGAGGTCTCTCAATGGTCATATAATGTCTATTTGACACATTATCAAAAGCAGAACCTCCATGTCTTTTAGGGAGGTTCTACTGTCTTACCTTTTACATCTGTTATATTTAACAATTTAATATTGTTTTCTTTACGCACTTCTTTCCATTCTGGAAGATAGAAATTATATGATTTGTGACTAAGTTTATGACACGAGATGTTGTGTATTAATATAAATAGTGTTACCATTATTTGCAATGGTTACGGTTACAAATATTTTCACCAAGGGTGCTTCAGAGAATACTATGTTACCTGTACATGAATTGTCCTTTTAAAACTATATTACAGGTACATATTTACATAGTAACCAGTGTTTAAATTGCACTTTGAACTTTTGTCATATGCACACAGACAATATACTATCCATTTTACACATGTTGATGTGGACTGGTGCTCTCATTAACTATTCACTACCCATGGTACATAGTTGATAGTAGAAACCTCCCACCTGTACAAATGTGTGCTTTTTCTATCTTTTCTATTACCTAGGATATAAAATACATAAAGATTACACTATGGGTCTCTATACTGGAAATATTTAGGCTTTGACCCACTATAAGAAAGAGAAATATGAGGATGAGTGTGTCATTTTAATACAGCTAAAACATTTTAGCTTGTTACATTATTTGTTGTTTTGTCTATATTAATTTTTGCAATTCTGGGGTGTTTTTAAAAAAAAAAAAAAAAAAAAAACATCATTAAAAGTAAAGTTTTACTACTATTATTTGTTGTAAGAGTGCCCCCCAAAATGAGACTCCTTTTCTTCCCATGTCAATTTGATATCTTGACTCTAGGGGAGCACCACCAAATATACACGTTTTTTCTTCATTGATTATTATTATATTCACTGTAACAAATTTCTAAATTATTATATCTGGTGAGTTTGCACTTACTCTCTATCAGTCTGGTTACATTATACATTCACTTGAAGCAAAACCTGTGCACTAGCCTATCCTGATATTCACAAATACTGTTTCCAATAATGTGCCAGCCTAAAAGGTGCAACCAAGACATATCGGTAGATACAATTCCCAGGAAAAGGCATTGCTCTGCCACAGAGCAGGTCCAGTCACCATCCCACCAGTTAGTACTCCTGAAGATACAGATACCAGACAAAGGAGCATATCAATATTTCAAGCCTGGCAGTGGACAAGCAGCAGGCAAGCCCCTGAAACTACAAAAAGAGCAAACTGTGTAGCCTGACTCTAGGACAAAAAGGACAGGAAAGAAGACACAGAAACTAGGAAGGTATGATCCTATATACCCTCCACATGTGTCTTCTCTACTGCCCTGACTCTGGGGGACGGGTGGATAAAACTATACAGGTATGAGGAGAGAAAAACAGAATTCTCTGTGGCAGCAATCACACTCTCAGGATATACAGGAGGGGCATGGGGATGCACGTACAGTACAAGTCTGATTCCAACAACCTGTACACAGAAATGCTGTTTTAGTGTTTTTTTCAGTTGAGTCTCCCATACCTAAATATTCCAAAATACTGAATATTTTTAGCATGACTGAGATAGTGAAACCTTTGATGGTTCAATGTACACAAACTTTGTTCAAGGCACAAAATAAAAATATTGTATAAAATTACCTTCAGGCTATGTGTATATGGCGTATATGAAATATAAATTAATTTCATGTATGTATACAAACTTTGTTTGAGTCACACATTTTTTTAAAATATTGTATAAAATGATCTGCAGGCTGTCTGTATAAGGTGTATATAATACATAAATGCATTCTGTGTTTAGATTTGGGTCCCATTCCCAAGACACATTATGTTATGCAAATATTCCAAAATACAGAATATTCCGATATCCAAACTACCCCTGTTCCCAAGCATTTTGGATATGGGAGACTCAACCTTTATTAGGTTTTAAGTAATTTGACTAAATGGGCTTAATCCAAAACAGGACATTTAGGCGGGAAACTACCTGCAAACAAACACAAGGCAGGGAAGTACTCATTATCATAATGCAGGGAACCATACAAGATTGTGTTGTTGTGTGCTAAAATAAGACAATGGCTTATAAAAAAAAAACCTTAAAAAGACATTACAGAACATCCATTTTAACATGTGCAGATTAATTAAACTAATTTACATTAATTTTGAAGCAATAAGCAGCAAAAAAAAAAATAGAATAAGATGAAACAAATATTCTAAGATCTATATAATCAAA
Organism: Taudactylus pleione; assembly: GCA_031769625.1. Lineage (NCBI taxonomy): Eukaryota > Metazoa > Chordata > Amphibia > Anura > Myobatrachidae > Taudactylus > Taudactylus pleione. Next base: position 15,579,257 of record JAUIMM010000178.1, read on the forward strand.
ATCAACCATAAATAGAAAATAGCATTTGTTTATACTTTCTCATATTTGAAAAATTGCTAAATCATAATTTTAGACAGTGATAGGACAGCACCTTACTTATGGAATACTCCCACGGCAATAGAATTGAAATAGGACTAATAATTTTTTTTAAGTTTTAAAATACCTACCTACAATTTAGCAGACAGATGGAATGAAATATCAGACAAACACTCATTTAGTATCATGGAAAAATTTAAATTAGGTACAAATCTTTAGAGAAAATCAACAAAGAAAAATTAAAACCACTAGAAAAACTATATTAATATACAATTACAAAAAAATATATAGAAAATTAGCTGATCATGAAAAAGCAGAACAAATTATTAAGGGACATGCAAGACAACAGATTATAGAGATATGGGGCCAAATGTAATAGGGTGAGAGTTTAGAAAATGTGAGAGTTTAGCAGTAAACTCTCACATTGGTTGAGTTTTATCTTCAAAATGGAAAAACATCTGAATGAGATTTTAAATCGCGAGAGTTTAAGTCTAAAAAACATGCAAGTTCACTCTGTTACTTTGTTTTTGGACTCTATTACATTGGCAAAGTTTAAAAAGTGTCAGAAACTCTCACCCTATTACATTTGGCCCATGAAGTCTAATAAAGGTCAAAATGTGCATTTCACTAACATCAGAACATCTTTTTGTGATCCATCTTCGTCTACACTTCACCCACCTGTACTCTGTTCTGGAGTAGGAAAAAACAGAACAACATGTAGACAGAATGCTCATTAGCAGCTCGGTTTGGAAGAGGAGTTCTCGGATTTCTTTTCATTTGATTGTTAGAGAAGGCAGTGTGACAGGCGCAAACATAGGAACAAGTGTCCACACAGAGGCATAGACAAGTGGCAAGACATAGGCATCTGAGGAAGCCGCTGACGCTATAAGTAGGCGGAGAAAAGCGTTATCATCCCCACTATCCACAGGAGGCTGCACAGTTGGAGCTATAAACAGACAACCAAACCCAGGAAAAGAGCACACACTGGCTATATTTCCCTCCAGATTGGCTATGATCCGGTATTGCAAACAGCAGCAGGAGGCACAAGTGATTAGCTGTCACCCTGGGAATATGGACGGTATCCTTGCATAGTCACCATAAGGAACCTACAAGAAATCATACGGTATCTGTACAGCTACAGTAAATGCATACTAACATCTAACAAGTTGGCAAAGGGATACTGTTGTTTTATAGTTACAAAGTGACTGCCTGTTAAACAAAATAAAAAGGCCTTTTTTAATATCTTTGTGACCAATAAGCATGCTTTTTTTAAACATTTCTATTTTTGCTGGCTGAAAATATCAACTAACAATTTGGGAAAAGGAATTTACAATTTACAGGTCATCCTAAAGACTGTTGGAAAATAATTAAGCATTTGTGTGAAAGAAAAATATTGAGTTATTAAATCAAAGAAAGGCATTAATTGTATATATATCGAAAGCACTCGGCTGAAAGAAATTATTATATGAATTGAATACAGTGATACATTGTGAATGTAATATGAATTATTGTCTTTATGTGTATATATAATTTTTATTCGATTATTTATAACAATTCTTAATAAATGTAATATTTTTATTCTTACCAGTTAAATAGCGCTTTCTTTTTATGAAGTTTTCATGAAATTGGTCATAGTGTTTTACTTTTATTTTCAGATTTCTGGACAGGGAGCATGACCAAAAAAATCACAGTAGGTTTACGACCATTTTAGCAGATTTTAGGTAATTTTTTTTACCAATCTAATAAACACACGACCCTTTATATGCCAGAGTCCCCTCATAAGTCGTAAAGACCATCATGCATGTATATATATCAGAGCACCGTCATGCTATGCCCATTTATATGCCATGAGTTCAGAAAGCTGCTTTATTGCTCTTTAATCAATATAATACACAGCATTCAACACAGCCCAGGTACATTAAACACAGGTCACGATTCAATTCAACGCAATGCTGAATAGCCCCGGGAGAGAGCTCCCGAAGCTATTCAATTCAGTGTGATGTTTGGTCCGACTAAAGGATTTTTTCTCGCACTCTCCTGAGGGCACGAGGAGAAATCCAACAAGTGCCGGCCACGCGGCTTTTTGCCGGCTTAGCACAGCACTAACAGCCTTGCGGCCGGCACCTTAGTCGGAGAATGCCGGTTCTCGCAACTAAACACCCAGGTTAAGTTGAGAGAACAGGCATTCTCCGACTTAACATCACGCTTAATTGAATAGATCCAGGAGCTTCCTTCCGGCGCTATTCAGGATCGCTTTGAATCGAATCAAGGCCATAGTCACACTACTATACACAACAATCATACTACATAGCCCTCATTTCCAGCAATCAAATGTAAGAAGCCACCTGAATATAAGACTGCTCCTGGAACAATCAGCGACCTGGCAAGGAAGCCATCCAGAGACTGCAAATATGAACGTCTGTGTGCTGGGTTGTTCTCCCTCACATGCCTGAACAGCACAGAGTAATGGTGTGAGGTTCAAATCAATAAGAATCAAGATGATTGTGGCATTAAAGGCCATAAACCATTTGTCTCTCTATGCTGCAAGAGAGCTCATTGTTTTGGTTATATTTATTTCTTTTACAAAAATGCAAGCACACTAAATTCTACAAAATGGGTTTGTTTTATTAAACGAAAGAATCTGTTCTGTGGGTCATATATGAAATAGAATATACAAAAACTTTACATTAGTTCTCTCCCAAATAAAACCATATTGCATGTTAAGCTATAGTAATTTTTTCCTCTCTCTAGAGAACATCCTATGAATAAGCTCCATGTGGCAGTACAGACCTGAACAAAGCTGCAGTACCAGCACAGAGAGGCAAGGTTAAAAATCTAAACACTGCTTTTCTAACAAATCCAAACTAATGCACAGTTGAACAAATAAAAACAGCAATATTTACTTAGTGACATCAGTTAGAGGCAGGTGACGAGTCAAAGTCCATAGTTTTCTCAGATCACATAATATATATATATATATATATATATATATATATATATATACACACATACATACACACACTAAACTTGTGTCTGCCAATGGGCTGCACTCCCTCTCAAAGAACTGGCAGAAGGGGGCAAAAGTAAAAATAACAAAACAAAAAAAATCACAGGAAACCCTCTCAAAATCTGTAAAGCTTAGACAAAAGCATTACATGTCTTTGGCATATTACAACACTTCAACTTAATACTTGTTTCCTTCTACTGAAAGAAAAAATGAAAAAGTATTATAGCTCCTTAAGTAAAACACCTTTAAAACAACTAACTTGAAATGTGTAAAATAATGTGTTCCTCGCAAAATATACAAAAATGCTTCTGTCAAGAAAAAAAAATAAATTCATACATACACTGAAATAGCGACTCAGAAAAAGTTAATTTCATTTGTGTGTGCAATTACACAAATTACAAGTGTTTCCCTATTGGCATAGGTGTCATATGAAGTCATTGAGTTCAGCTTCAATTGCTGCTGCCATTTCATCAGCCTCAGAACTGCTTCCTTCCTCATCCTCATTGCTGGACTCGCTTGCAGCGTCATCTTCATCAACTTCCAATTTTCTCTTTTGGCCTCTGTGAATAAATAGACAAATAAAAGATAAGCTGATCTTACAGCATATAAAACTGCAAAGAAATCTTTAAAAGACAAAAAAAAACAAAAAACATTCAATAAAGGTCAAAGAGAATAAGAATTAATGATGATGTTTTGCCAAATATTTGAAAATTCACTCATTGGTTCGAGTGTTCCCGCTAAAGAGGACAGCTATAGAAGACTTACAATTTGTCGATGACCACCACAATATACAGGAATATAATATTATCTAGAAAGCTTGAAGTTTATGGATTGAGATAAGGATTTTTCTATCATTTGAAACACCATGCCTAACCATCCAAAATACATTTACAGCACAATGTCACAAAAATTCCTTTCTTTCATTTATTTATTTAGTGGTAGAAAGACATTTTATGATTAAAGGGTCTATTTCTAAGCTATAAAATCTTCAAATCACTGCAATTTACCAATGGAAGTTCGCCATGGTAGATGAGCAAAGCTCAGCTTCCTAGTGATACTGGCCAGTAGCAGTAAGAAGAGGAGGCTTACCGATTTGCCAGACAGTCCTAGTCCCGTCTGCGTACGCGTGACCCGGTATGGCAAGTGCACATATACCCACTACACTAGAAGCCTGGACTTTCAGCTTCCACTAGCAACTTTTTCAAAATATAAAAAAACATGACATAACACCTACAGTATGACCAAACATGTTTAATAAGTTGGAACCACTACTCTATGTAAACACACATCAGTTAACCCTATCTTTTTTCTATGATATGACAAACATAGCAAGCAAAATAGAGGAAGCAAAATGTGCAGTGGTGTTTGAATCAAACTGACTTAATTGTATTTATACTTCTACAAAGCAGGCTTTAGATTCTCTAACAGAGTGATTCTGTTCAAACCAAGATAAGAGTGCACTGCAAATACATTAATAACCATCAATTTAATTAACGTTTACAGTGTGAGTCCAATTATTCAACACAGAGCAGTAGACAGGAATTTCTACAAACAAATCAAACCCAAATATTTCACAAATGGAACAATTCATTATTTGCAATAGTTACATTGCAATGGGTACATGTGAATAAAAAACCCAGAATTATTCTAGATACATCAACTGATCATGTCTTTTTGAGTTATGTACAATCAATTGAGTGACAGTTCTTGGTAAACTAGATAAAGGTTATGACTACAAAATATAAAAAAGTAACATTTGTTTTAATTTTAATAGTGTGCTGTTTATTACTGTATTTATTATTTCAACCTATTGAGAAGCTGATAGCTGGAATGTTTTGTTCCCTGGGATTTAGTACAAAAGCAAAATCCCATAGAGCTTTATGTATGTACTGTAAATACATTCTGATAGTAAATTTATTTGTAATATGTGAGGATAGGGAAAATATATATAATTGAAAAAAAATATAACCACTTACATTAATACAATCAAATACATTGGAAAAAAACACACTACTAGGGGTAAATTTACTAAAATGAGAGTTTTTTGAAGTGGAGATGTTGCCCATAGCAACCAATCAGATTCTACTTAACATTTAACTAGCACCTTCTAGAAGATAATAGCTAGAATCTTACAGCCTCACACTGGGAGCGCTGGCTGCATTATCCAGCCCCAATGCAAAGGATTATACGCGTTAAGTGGCTTCACCTGAGCCAAGCGCTGGACGCGCAGCAGTTAATGTGTGCTCTGAATACGCGATCAGCCCCAAAGTCCTACTTTACGCTGATTCTACTGGAACATAAGGAGGGTACCAGCAGAAACGCATGATAAGTGCAGCCTTTGGGCTTGTCACCGAAAACGACGGAATTAGCTCCAGGCCACTTTAGACGGGAGCTTAGTGCACTGAAAATGGGAAAAACAAAGCGTTATTATTTATTTTAAATAAATTGTGCCTAGGACAACAAACCATAGTAGAGTTTAGGGTTACAAGTTAGTTAGTCAAGCAAAAATTCACAGCTCAAAATCATAACTATTATATGTTGTAGTTCATAACAATGAATGATTATTCTTCAGAGAACAAGCTGAAAAAGATTATGCAAAACAGTTTGCCTAATGTGCTTCATATACTGACCTCTGGACCCTCATTTAAATACAGGCATTGCGATAACCATAGCTTTTCACAATGCTACCTGTCCACAGCATATCCTTGGTTTTTCATTAAGTCAATAAATTAAGACTTTAACACTGGTTACACTAACAGAGTGAAGTCAAAAAGACAAAGTGTTTCAACTGATGGTATATAATTAAATATAATTGCATGAAAATTGTGTCTGTTCTGTGTATGAAAACCTTTTCCTTCAGTAAAAGTACCACTCTGTAATATATCATTACTTCCACTAGTTTTTGTTTTGTTAGCAAAGGCCAAGCCTATAGCTTCAAAATGGTAGGAGAAACTTCACAATAAATGTGCTATTATTAGTCAGGGAATTAAATTAGAAGTTTAACTTACAATGCAAGAAAAGTACACAGACACATCCTTTACACATTCAAACAATATATTGGTTTGTACAGATACTCTTACTTTGTAAAGGACCTATTTATTAAGACACAAAAAGTGGTCAATCTTCCGAAAACACACGTTTTCTGAGAATTGACTCACTTTTGGGCTTTGGATTATACAACATTGGGGAGGGGGGGGGGGGGGTCTCTCTCTTAGGCCAGTATTCAACTAGTTTCGCACCCGCGATACTTTGTCGTATTCCGCACTTTGCCGTCTTCACGTGCTTTGGCCACGGAAACTTATTGGGCGTGCCCCCAGCTATTCGCATTTAGCGTTGTTTTGGAGTGTTCCTCATTTTTTTTAACGCAGTTATCCTTTGGGGGGTTGTCCCAACAGTGCTGAGTGGTTTCCGCACCTTTGCACCCCAAAACCGCAATTCTGCACTTTTTCCGCCTGCTATTCAGAGGCAAATATTTTTCACCTATTACATTGTGTTTTCGAGTAAGTGGAAAGTCTTTGCAATTGAATACGGCAAATATTTTCCGACTGGTGAAAAGTCGCAATCGGCGATACTTTTTCGCGGATCTCGGCTTTGTGCGGCTAATTGAATACGGCCCTTAGGGCCAGATGTACTAAGCTCCGAAAAGTGATAAACTGGAGAGTGATAAACTAACAACCAATCAGCTCCCAACTGTCATTTTTCAAACACAGCCTGTAACATGACAGTTGGGAGCTGAGTGGTTGGTCGTTTATCACTTTTCAAAGCTCAGTACATTTCCACCTATGTTAGCAAATGAATCCTCATAGGTTACTATAGAGAATTTGTCATGTGCCGAAAATATTAGCTATTTAGAGCTTGGTCCCATTTTCTAACTCCATCTTGAGACGACTTTAGCCCATTTCAGCTTATAGGCTACATATGTGCATTTTTTTTTTTTTTTTTTTTGAAGAGGCATACTTTGGCTCTCTGTCCCCTAATTACTGGCTGTACATATGTAGTTGCTAAACGGGGTCCAAACTTGGAAGTGATCATGTAAATGAGCACTTTACTATTTAGCATTCGCACATTGTTCTCGGAGACAGTTTCTCTGCATCTCACTCTTGATACATTGCCCAGAAAAAGCATTGCATATCAGTGTTATATGCGGTGAGAAAGAATGCTAGTTTTTAGGCCTTTTACAGAAAATGTCATAAAAGTAGTAAGAAATGCAATATTCTGATAAACTGTATGTAGTAAACAGTTGTGTGCAGCTGCTTGGCTATGGAAAGGAATGCATCACTATATACTAGCGTTGGCGTTCTCTCTAGGTTTTCACAGTAATGTTCTAAATACCAGAATACAAAAAGAACCCTATGCATTTGATAGCAACTGATGTAATAGGTATGGTAATGCTAAAAACAATGTTTACTAGTGTTATATTGCTTTATATGTGCTTTACTTGCATTAAAAACAGCAGTAAAAAGTAGTTAATTAGTGCCAATGGATATGAGTTCTTCGAAATAAGTGCACATGATGTACGATTTTCCTAACTTGATTTTTAAGACAGAAGCAAAATGATGAAAGACGCCGAATCTTTGCATTTGACCAAGACTTTAATAGCTATATAGTTACCTGTAAAATATAGGTGACATACTCTTTGTACAATACACATTTCCAGTGCACTGGAGGCTTTTATATTCCAGCAGATAATTATTTTGGTTAATTTTGATGCCACATCATGATTTCATTTATTTATTTGTTTAAAAATGAATTTATTTGCTTATTAAGCATTCTCATAGAGGCATAAGAAGATCTAAACCAAAGGGCAACCAGTCAGCACTATGACAAGCATGTCTTACCCCACTTTAGTCTGATTAGTCACAGTCCAATTATCTATACAGATGTGTCCTCATACACCTAGACTCAATACGCCATGCGAGTAATATCCCATCTGAGACTGCTAGTGCAGAGTTTTTTTTTTTTTTTGCATCTATTTTAACCGAAAATGCATCTTAGACGCAATTGGATGCGAATAAGACGCACCGCGAGACTGCACTGATTAATTTGATATGCGATGCTTGTTTACCTCTATGCGACTGAATCTGTATATGAAGCACAAAAAAGTGTGCTGTGGAAAAAATCCTCAGGTTCTACATTGTAGCACTTCATATTCAGACTGCGTTGCACACAGATATACAAGTGTTGCTTCTCAAATGCAGTCTCGTTGTGTCTTAGTCACATTGCGTTAGGACTAAGTTGCATTAATCAGGCGAAAAACGCTGGGCACTAGCTGAGTCACACGGGACTTTGCGTGCAGAGAAGGGCTGTTTGGCATGACTGCAGCAATAGTGTATGAGAACACATCTGTATGTGGACAGGATTTGTTATGTAGAAAAGGTGATCGCCTGATGGTGATCTTTATAGTAGTAAACAGAATTAATTAGCATATTTTCCGATGCAATGGTGTTGAGATTATTTCAGTACAGGTGACTGTCTTCACTGCAAATTAGAATGTGTGCATTCAGGTGTCAAATGATGGAACCGTGACTCATCAATTGCCATTACAAGAATTAAAACAGTTCTTTCTTCTGGAAATATTATCTGACCTAGGAACACTTCTTGCCCTTGACAGCTATTTTGGCAAACTTCAAGCACTGACTTTGTAATCACAGTTTATTATTCCGATCAACATTGGTTACTATGGAAATAAAATAAAAAAACTTTTCTTGCAGTGCATACATTCCACAGATGGTTTACAAAGCATAGATACAGCTATCTACACAATTTAAAAAAGTTAAATTTGAATATCCTTAATACTACATATCACCAGAGATTAAAAATCCAAATCAAGTAAGGCCAATTAAAATAATTGCAAATATACAGCTTGTCATAATTGTAACCATTTTAGGTTTCAGTTCTAAAAAAGACTAAGCATAGGTATAGCACAAAACAGCAGAGAAAATAAGATTTTTGGTACTTACTGTTATATCTCTTTCTCTGGGGGCAATTCAAATGTTTTTTAAGGAGTGATAATTACTGAGTGCCCAGTGTTGCAATTCAATTGTTTGGGCGCTCATTAATCAACACCCTGGGTTTAGCTGTGTAAAACGGCTAAACCCGTCTACAGTTTTGGTTAGGGCGCGCTAACTGCGGTTACCGCCCCCTAACTAGGGGGATTCTTACACATTTCTGCAGAAATGCCAGCAGAAATCGTGCCCTCATGGAGCAACAATTGAATTGCTCCGTTGAGCTAACTTTCTAGCAGTATAAAGCTCCTTCCCTCTAACCCTTCATCAGTTTCAACTTTAAAGATCCTGAAGGATAGGTTGCATTACAACTATAACTATTTTTCTCATATATTCAACAAATGAGGAAGGGATCGAAGTGTCCCCCAGATGAAGTCAGAGAAAGACCAAAAATCTTGTTATCTCTTTCCTTCATCTGATCTGGGGGACACTTCATGACCATGGGGATGTACAAAAGCTGCCTCTAGGGGTGAATGTATGGATCGAGGACCATGTAGCTGCTTTGCATAACTGCTCAACGGATCCCCTAATCCGCGCTGTCGATGATGTACCTCCTGAGCGAGTGGAAACAGCTGAAATCTTGACTGGAACGGCCTGACAGCTCCAGTATATGCCTGCTTAATGGTGGCCATAACCCATATAGCCATCACCTGCTTAGATGCTGGCCAGCCTCTTTTCTTAGCATCATGAAGAATGAATAGACCATCTTTCCAAGGCTGGGTACATACTAGATGATGTGTACCCAGCTTGACATAGGCAGCGACGGTACCCAGTGTGGGAGCCGACATCGGCATGTGCAAACACACTTGCTGAAGCGGGCAGCGATGGTGCTTGCAAGGCTGATGGAGGATGTCGCTGAGGATCCGCGGGAGCGCACTAATCAGCGACATAGTGAGTGCACACTAAATGATGTGCCGAATATGTCTGTCCAATCCAGCTGGATCGGACGACATATCGTCTAGTGTGTAACCAGCATTATACTTGCAGTCCTGTCCAAGTAAATTCTCAATACTTTGGCCACATGTAACAATGACAATTTTTCCTTGCCAATTATCTTGACTGCTTTAAAGAAAAGGAAGGAATTACTATTTCCTGGTTTAAATGGAAATCAGACACTACTTGGTTGAAAAGAGGGGCTTACCTGACATCTCCGAGGAAAGGGTGCAGTCCAGGTCGCAGCATTGATGCTAGCTAAGCTCAGCCGCGACCCACCAAAATCACCAGCACAATTACTGATGCTGCGGCCCGGTGGTGGTAGATGGAGTCGCAGTACATGCGTCTTAATTCAGACACTTAGTACTGCCAACTCAGAAAATATAAAATAAAACATAAAATTAAAGCTTAGCACTGCTCTGAGCAGTCCCCGTTACAAAGGTGCATCTTGATCCTTCCGCACCAAACGAACAACTGAAGTCCTATGGCTAGGGGTGGGTTATATATGGGGAAGGACCCGGGGCATTCTGGGAGCAGAAGCTTTAACTGTTTGGTGCCTGGTCTTTCAACCATAATATCCCCACGGTATCCCTGTGGATCCCTATGGACCCCGAAGAAGAAAGTATTATATTTACAAAGTGAACATTACATTTTTTTCACAGTATTCACCAGAGGAGTCTCCGCAAAGTTTCATGCACTTAAACCACTTGGGTGAAGAAGCTGGACCAGTCCGAAGCAGGTATGTCTTCTACATGCTGGATGAATGTCTCCACTACAGCTTCTGGTGACTCAAAACGAAACCCACACATCTTGAGCTTGCTTTTTGGGTACACAAAGAAGTCGCAGGTGGCTAGGTCTGGACTGTATGGCGGATGACCAAGTCCTGGATGCGTTCATGGGCCAGGTGCATTGTCGTGATGGAGAAGGTCACCACAAGTGCAATGGCTTCCAGCACTTGCGTCAGGCATTGGTTGGCGTAAAAGTCCCAAGGGACGCTGCGCTGCTGCACAAGTGGTACATTAGCTACATGACCAGTCTTGGCCACAAAAACAGCCACCATCTGCTTGGCCACGCTGCGCTCACATCGGAACTTCTGTGGTGACGCACCTCCAACTGGGGCACACTGGGCCGACTGTTGTTTGGTCTCGGGGTTGAAACTGTAGATCCAGGATTCATTGCACTGATGATCTCCTAGTCAGAATTTGAGCGACAGTCATTAAACCTGGCCAGCATGTTGCGGCTCCAAGTCAGCTGATGTGGCACCCAGCATGCAGAAACCTTGCACAGGCCAAGCTTTTCGTGAAGTATCGAGCGGATGGGCCCCGATGAGATGCCTATCTCCTTCTCTAACTGGGCCATGGTCACGCTGGCGTCCATCTAAATTATGGCCCGTGCGACAGCAACGTTGTCCTCGGTGATGGCGGACACAGGAAGGCTGCATGGCTCCTCGTCTCCCAGGGACCATCTCCCACCCCGAAATGCTGCAAACCACTTAAACACAGTGGTGTGGAACGAAGTTCAATGCTCTCCAGTGGCCTCTGTTGAACTCCATAATGAATTCATGAAGAAAGTGACCTGACATCTTCGGTACGCAGTGTGCTTATATACGGTTCTGTGCACTGAAATTTCACAAAAACTTTAGTCAGAGATTACAGTTCACAACTGCACATTCCAGAAACTTATTGCACACCCTTTGCATACCTTTTCCAGACTCTGATAATTATCTGCAGAAACATTTTACCTGACTTTAATCATAGTTTGGATTACTGAATATGAAAACCCTTTGACATTTAAATCTTGGCTTCAAGAGCAATCCCATTAAATTTAGTTTCTGAAATTCCTGACATAGAATCAGACCTTGTAACAATAGATCCTCACATAGAGGGAGCTTGACTGCCGGCCACACGGCCATTTTCACGCTTTTCTTGACCAATTTGGCGCTACTAGTGTTATTGAAATTCCTTCCTTTTTTTATTTTCCATAGGACACGTTGAAACATTGGAAATGGTGGAAATCTGTACACTAGTTGAAATTCCCAAGGTACTACCATTGCATGTATCAGAAACGATGAAGGATCCCTGGTTTTGCAACAAGCCTGACTGTCTTTTTGTTGAATCACGAGGCCATCAAATTCCCCATTTTTCTACCAGATTCTGGAAAACTTTCAGGTGCAGAGACCTTTCTTCTGGGATGATTGTTTGGTGACTCAAAAAGTCTGCCTCCCAATTCTCTATCCCCAGAATAAATGCTGCTGATATAGCCGGGGCCGTGGTCTCTGCTCAGGACAGGATCTGAAAAGTTTCCTTTATGGCTAAGGAACTTCTTGTCCCTCCCTGGTGATTTATTTATGCTACTGTTGTAGCACTCTCCAACTAAATTCTTATTGGTTTCCCCAGAAGGTGGTCTTAACCTTCCCTACTGTGTTCAGAACTGCTCTTCGGTTTCCCATAAATGTGTTAGAACTTATTTCCTTCTGGGACCATAACCCCTGAAACTGGTGGTTTCCCATTGTTGCCCCCCAACCCCTTGGAGACTGGCATCTGTGGTGATCACTATCGAGTCCAGGAAAATAAAGCTTCTGCTTTTGTTCCGGTTTTCTCCACTGGTCCAGCACCTGAAAAACTGTCTTATCTCTGGTGACAGGGTAAAGAGCTGTTTTGATAGGTGATGACTGGAACCTGACCAAACTCTTAAGATATTTAATTTGAACATTCTGGAATGTAACCTTGCAAATTGGATAGCTTCAAATGAAAAGACCATCTTCCCTAACAGTTTCATGTAACAAAGAACTGAAGGTCTTCTGAGTTCTAAAATCCTTTTGACTAGCTTCTGAATGTTTCTGATCTTTTCCAGTCAGAAACACTCTGACCAATTCGGTGTTGAATTTTAGACCCAAAAATTCAACTTGTAGACTGGGAATCAACCTGGATTTCTTTTGATAACCCAACCATGGTACTGTAACACTCTCAGTAGCCCTAGGATATCTGACTGAAGTGCCTCTTCTGACTCTACTTTGAACTATAAATGGTCTAAATAAGGAATCATTTGTATTCCGAACACCTGACATTACTGCCATGACTTTAGTGAATTCTCGGGGCTGTTGCTAGTTCAAAGGGCAGTGCCCTGAAATGGAAATGCTTTTCCCCGATTGCAAACCTTAACAGACTCTGATGGTCCTCCCAAATGGGTATATGGAAATGGCATACATAGACATCAAGGATGCCCAACACCTCCATTGCTTCTATAACATTGATGACTGACCTTATAGACTTCATTCTGAATTTGACTATTTATAACCTTAAATTTAACTCCTTTAAGTTTAAGATTGGTCTGTGACTGCCATCTGGTGTCTGAACCAGAAAATGATTGGAATAAAACCCCATCTTTCTTTGGTAATTCGGTACAGGGATGATGACTCCTGAATCCAACACTCTTTAAGTCTATATATTTCTATCTGTCGGCCATGTTTTTGCAAAGAATCTTCTCGGAGTTGGACCCAAGATGCTGATAACATAGCCTCTTTCTATAATGTCTGTTACCCACTTGTCTGTGGAAAACCTCCTCCACTGGTCTCTGAATGACAGTAAATGGGCACCTACTCGAGAAACTTCTGAGTGTATGCTAACCCCCCCTCACAGACTTGTCCTGGGCCTTTGAAGCCTGTTTTACCTGGTCTTTTCTGGCAGACCTAGGTTCACCAAAGCCTCAGGCTGAGGAAAACTGCCCTTTCTTTGAAAGGACTGGGTAGTCTTAAATTTAAAAGCTGGACGAAAAGTCCTAGTCATTGTTTTTAAAGATTTCTTCAAAGGCAATAAGGAACTCTTCCCTCCTGTAGCATCAGAAATCAATGTATCTAATTCAGGACCAAATAAAAATTTACAGTCAACTGGCTAATTCTCCAAGAATTTCTTTGTTTCTGTATCCGCCTCCCATGCCTTTTAACCGTATTACTCATTGGCAACCACTGCTAGACCTGATATCTTAGAACAGAGGTGTTTAATGCAGCCTCACCTACATAACTACTCTGCTCCTACTCTGAGTTGTTCAGGTATGGATAACAACTGAGATTTAGATTAATCCATCTGGATACCATCTACCAATATATCAATCCTTTTCCATAGCTTTTGCTACCCAAGCTGAAGCCAACTAGGCCCAAGTGAAGACCCGCTGAAAAATAAATGGATTTGAAAGTGCTCTCACATTTACGATCTGTGTGGTCCTTAAGAGAGGCACTATCCGAAACAGAAAGGGCCATAGCTTTCGACAATCTAGCTATAGGAACATCTACTTTAGGAGTGTTCTCTATGCATAATATCATTATCAGGGATAGGATACATAGACAAAAACCTGGTACCTGTAATTTCTGTTCAGGATTTTCCCACAGTTCAAAAACTATTCCACACCACTGTACTGAGGGTAGGAAAACACACAGATTTTTTTTCTTTCATTTTGTGGACCTGAATAAATTAGTTGTCTTGATTTAGATCATCACTTAAATCAAGGACCTAACAAACTGCTTTGATTAAATCAGGGATGGGGAACCTCAGGCCTGGGGGTCATATAAGGCCCTCGGAATCATTTGGCCTGGCCCTCTGAGCTTTTTTCTGCTAGCCTCATTTGGCTAGCAGGGTGCCTAGAATGGCAGTCTGCAGCCAGAATCTATGCAGCAGTGCCGTCTGGAGCGTCCATAGGAAGCTTCAGACAGTCACACTACTGCCCTTGCAGCTCCCTGGAGCATCCTCAGGATGCTCTGGGCATTGCTGTAATCACCGGCGATTGTGGCCATGCCACGTGTGACATCACACGGAGGCAGCGTGGCCTGCACAGGCCCGCAAATAATGTTATATATATCAAAATGGCCCTCGGCAGAAAAAAGGTTCTCCACCCCTGGACTAAATCATCTACATCCTGTACATCAATGCGGTCTTCAATGAATGTTATGGATTAATCTATATCAGAATTATCTAATTGCTCATCTTCTTTGGAGGACACCTCGGACTCAAAAACCCTCGTCACTCATTCAATGTCTCTTACGAGAATTAGGCCCAATATGGTTCTGGCCCACTATGGAAGCTCCTCATGCAACACTGTCCCAGGTCCCTCTGAATGATTATCTATTAGTATAGTATCCTGCTCAATCTCAGATACAGACTGGGTACTCGATACATTTTGATTATACACAAAATAATACAATTCTTCCCTCATAACAGAGGCTATAGACAGTGCAAATGATCTGACCCAGACTGGCTCTTCCACTGAGCTAGCCAAAGTTTCTGACACCTGATCTGGAATCTCATCACAAGCAGTACATGTTACATGTGTCCCCAGCTGATAACTTACCCTGACAACCTGAGCAAAAATTATGGGTACTGGACTTCAATCCTCCAGACTTAACATTAGCAGAATTCCCTATAATTCCCTATTAATACATAATAACAGTATAAATACTGATGCACCGCAAAGCATACATAAAAAACACAATTTTCAATACATACCTGAGTAAAGACAGATAATTTGTCAGATACTCCCACATGGAGTTTCTGTTGAGGGAGGAAGAGAGGAGCTTTGCAGTCATCATCAACAGATCACCTATTCAGCTGCTGGACTGAACCAGTCACAGGGTTGCTCCTCTTGGCTAATTTGTTTTGAATTTCAGCATAGCCAGACGCCTTACCTCAGCGCGGTACCCCTTTTATGGTGGTAGGCACTGAGAGTGTACTGTCAACCCTCTCAGATAGGGTGAGAGAGTTTTGTTGTCGATAATCCAGCCACCCCTTCCTTTCCTAAGGAGTGTGGTCTGGCCCGGTCTCACTTCCTCGATGCTGCTTCCTGATCTGTAATGCCGCCTTCCTGCATCCTGGGAAAGCCTGCTGCCCTTCCCTGTTGGCATTTGCAACATGTCTGCTGCGTCCCTCCGACTCCTGAGGACCACACTGCGGCGCCTGCCGCCATGTCTGTCTCTACCTCCCTCAGCCCTCCACCTGCTCTTTACTGCTGCAGCCCCCAGAGAGCCTGCAGTCCCTGCCATAGATATGAAGAGTGTTACAGTCACACCCCACCCAAGGACCTAAGCCACAGAGTTAATCTGGGGAAGCCAGAGAGAGAAGCAGAGAGAAGCAGGGAGAGCAGAGAGGGGAAAAAAAAAAAAAAAAAAGTATATATATATATATATATATATATATATATATATATATACATATACATATATATACATACACACACACACACACACCAAGCCAACTCCGTGCTGACCTACTCCTTCAGCAGTTAAAGAAAAACTGATGAAGAGTTAGAGGGGAGGAGCTTTAATACAGCTAAAAAGTTAGCTCATTAAGTGCTGACTCCTCTACCCTGCACTAACTCCATGGTCATGAAGTGTCCCCCAGATGAAGGAAAGAGAAAATCCTGTTCTGTGACATTACAAACCAGAGGATATTATTTAAACATTTAATAATAAATACATGAGCCTGCTTAACACATGGTAAAATGTATATTTTTTACCCTAATATGAGGGTTGTACAAATGGAAAGGATTTTCAAAACTGGTTTTAGCATACCTCCCAACTTTTCATCCTCCCAAGAAGGGACGGGACTGAAAAGGGGTGTGGCTTACAAAGGGGCGGAGTCTACTGAAAATGGGGTGGAGCCTCACGGCTTCCCCCGTTTTCGCTACTATGGGGGCGTGCCTAGCACTCTCAGAGATGCTGGGCATCCCCCAGGCAGTCCTAACACGAGAACAGATGCCGTTCTCCTCCTGCACACCCGCTGCTCTGCTATACAGAGCAGCGGTATGTGCTCTCCCCAACATCCCCACCACCGCAGGACACTGCGGCCCGCGGGTGGGACAGACCTGAAAAACGGGACTGTCCCGCTGGATTCGGGACAGTTGGGAGATATGGTTTTAGTTATGCAAAAGCTTAAACATGAAAGACACAGTGACAAAGGAAAGTTTGGGCATATTTCCATGCATCAGGATTTGTGTTACTAAAGCTGGCTCCTGCGTCCCTAAGGAGCCCATCCATCATCCATAACCATATGCATCACTTGAAGTTTGACACATGCATTCTATTGCCTATTTAAAAGCTTCAACATCACTGAAAAACACTTATGTAGCTGCAAAACACAGTTTAAAAGTTGTCAGCATAATTAAGCCTGTGTTTCTCTATAAACCGGTAGAGGGACGGGAAAAACTGCTGCACTGAGTTGGCCCCAGTGCGCCGGGTAGCGGGCATGTCTGCACAATATTTTCCTACGTGACAATGCAGCATTAAGCAGTGACGTGCAGAGAGGTCAATGGCTTGGGAGGCACACATGGAGATGGGTCTGAGCGCTGGTAGCCTGTCTCACCCCCTACTCACTGTAACTCTCCTCTCACTACACTAAGCTTCAGTGACCATTGATTCTCCTACCTGCATCAGTGTGTCTTCTCTTGCTGCTGCTGACTGAGCTCACCTCTAAACATTGCATTGCACTTCTTGGTTACATGACACATCCAAGGTGTCCATCTGTGCTCAAGGCACGCCCCCCAATGCTCAGAAGCATGCCTCTGTTAGCGCTCTTTTTGAGCAGCTTACTGCCCGTGGTGTGGCCCCACCCCCAGCTCTGAAAACAGTGATTGACTACACAGAAGCAAGGCTGAGTTGTTGCAGCCTCATCTCTCGTCTCCCTGCAGTCCCAGGGAGCTCCACAAATCTGGTGAGTATTAACTTTAAAAATGATTACAATAGACAAAAATGATGTTTAGAAGTTATAAATATCTTTTTTGTATTCTAATAATTTTTATATCAAATCTCAGGAGTATGACAGGGGAGACTCTGCCTCCCCTGACTGCACGTCCCAGTGACTAGATTGTTTAATGGGTCAGGAGATCCGCTGGTGCTCAAGTATTTAATGTGGAATCTAGAGGTTTTTTTTTTTTTTTTTTAATTTAAACGTATATTGAGCCCTAACATTTAGGGCTGTATTAAATTAGGTGCGAAAAGTCGAGTACTTTTCGCCATCACCACTGGTTTTCCATGGGGAAAGTATCACGCGCGTCCCCGCTTTACGCCGTATTCAATTAGAAATCAGCTAAAATGGCACCCGGCGAATTTGGACCTAGCGAAAAGTACTATCGAAAATGGGGAAAACACTCTGTACCTCCCGAAAAACTGCACTAACATAGGGGATCACTATAGGCGAGTCCTAGTACCCCTAATAAAGCTATTCTGGGTACTTTAGTTCTCTCTGAAGGCTATTTCGCTAGTGTTTAAGTTTGTCCCCCAACTTTGGTCTTTTTCGCCCCCAAAATGAAAGCGCTTTTTTGGGGTGTTCTTAAGCATTTTTTAAACAATTTACCTTTGGGGGGCTGTCCCAAGGGTGCCGAATGGTTTCCGGACGTCTGCACCCCAAAACCCCAATTCTGCATTTTTTTTCGACTGCTATTCTTAGGTGAAACTTATTTGGCGGGTTCATTGCATTGAGTTTCCGCACCGGCAAAAAGTCTCCACAATTGAATACGGGGATAAGTTTCCGCTGGCGAAATGATATCATCGGCTAAACATTTTCGCCCCTAATTGAATACAGCCCTTAGAGGTGTTGTAAACAGCTATCTAGTAATACTGTTAATAAAAAAAGCCAACAAGCAAAATACTCTTTTGTCCACTAATGTAGTAATATTGTATGGTAGTGAGATGATAATTCGGGATTCTGTTCATATTCTGGCTGGAACAAAATCTAAACAAAAAGGGTTCTACATTACAATACTAAAAAATGTCAGCACATTAAACGTTCATGGACTGAAGTTGGTTCAGCGCGAACAATTTCATTGCAATAATATATTGATATGCTATATATTTAAAAAAAAAAAAAAAAAAACTAGCAGAAGTTAATATTTTTTCCTGCATATTCCGGCATACAGGAAACATTTCTTCAAGTCACAGAACAACTGCATCTTCTAAACCAAAACTGCCTAGACAGAAATGTAATTACAGCATTCCACACAGTACACACATTTACATTTTCAATTAAAACTTCACACTGTGGATGGATTTGTTTACACATCATTACTCATTAAGTATAAACTTATCATATGGAAACTTGAAATGCTATGAAACAGAATGACATTTTTCTTACAGCATGTGTTTCTATAAAAATAAAAAACCCCAACGCACATTAATCATACTCAAAATGTAAAACACCAGCACAAACATTTGCTTTTTATTCAAAGTGTGAGCTCCAGCACAACCGTTTGTTATTTCTGTATACATAACAAAAACTTTCAGCGAAGACAAAACAGGTTCTGTGACCCCCACTGCAGGTCCAAAGTCTGGTTCAGCATAATAATAATAATAATAATAATAATAATAATAATATTATTATTATTATTAACAACAGGGCTGCGAGCAAATTTCTGCGAATTCGGGCTCAGAGTGGGTCGCGAAGGATGCAAGGTGCCGGTCCTTTGCCAGCGTTTTAACGTTGTTGCAACGGCAACTCGCACCCTTCGTGGCTAATTGGATTGACCCCCTAGTATTATGCAGCACAAAGGTAAAATATATATAAGAAAACATATAAAGCACAGCTAAAACTGCTACACAAAAATGTGCATCAATATTACCATTTATTGTTTACATATATATATGGATAGACCCATAAAATGTCATTTAATAGGGCTTTGAGACACAATTTGCTGCCAGTATGGACTTCGAGGTAGCAATTTTCAAGTACATTATATAAAAGTCACTAAACAGATACCTGGCTAAAGACAATTTTTGGAGCTAAAAACAATGCATACAACAAACAGTACTATCTTGCTGAGAAAGGCCTTACTACTGCCATTGAGGTATGTTACTGCATTGTCAATTGTTTTGTGTACCTCTCTAGTAGCATCACCAGATTCGCCTAAGACCAGATGAAGCGGAGTGGTCTCTGATTGCCACAATTTTTTTCCTACTTTACTATACCACTACTAGCCTGAACTGAGACCACAGGGAAGTTTCACAAACAAATTTGGTTTGACCCATGCATTGTCCTTTCACCATGAAAAACAATACAAATATTCCACAAACCTAGGGGTAAAGTGCGGGTTTTTAGAAGTAGAGTTGTTGCCCATATCAACCAATCAGATTCTAGCTATTATTTTCTATGTGCTAGATAAATGAAAAGTAGAATCTGATTGGCTGCTATGGACAACATCTCCAGTTCTATAAGCCCACACTTTAATAAATATACCCCCTAGTGTTCATTAGGCCACTACAACATTCTGAGATGTGGAGATCAGTGAAGTCATAGACGAAATAATACCCATGACAAGCAGAATTGTGTTATGTATATTTCTCCTTTTTCAGTTGTTAGTTAAGTGACTGTGGCATATCTGCTAAAGTCTTGCCAGGTTCCACTGGTTCCTTTCTCTGACCTTCAGTTACTAGGGACTGGGATCTCATCCTCATACATTTACACAGGCACAACCTCACCTTGCTCCATTCTGATTCACTTAAATCATTTGTCTTGGCCATTCTCTCTTTGAACTGCATGCACATGTATAACCCATTAGTATTTTCCTACCTGATCAAACAGTATCATGTGTTCACTGACTGAATAGTCAATCATTTTGGAAAGAGATGTACTGTATATCAATGTACAATCAATGCTATAAAACAGTATACGTTTATAATGCCAACCTTCAGAATGTTGACAGATGATTCCCCCCCCCACTCACAATTTTAGGTTTAGGCATACTCACATTGCTAATGGAAATACAAATGGTGGACATGCTGGCTGTTGACATTCACAATATTGATGTCGACACATCTATAGAACTGTTATTCAGTGGCAATAATCCACTGCTCTTGATCTTTGACGGTTGCTAAATACATCACTGTGTGGAGCCTCTGTTTTATTAAGTTATTAGTAGAGCTATGGACATATTATGTACAAGACTTTGAGCTTCCAGTGTATCTTTCCCAGGCTGTGAAAAGAGCACCGGGGAATAGAGAGGGTGAAGTTTTTGGATGTGAGGCATGACGTAAGTGTGAGTGGACTGGTTTGCAGTGTGAGTGGTGAGCAGAAGCAGGAGGGTGGGTAAGTAGGGGGTTTTAAAATGCAAACAACCAAACAAAAAGAGCAGCATCTAGAAAGGCTGAAATACAGTTGTGAAATAATATAAATTTATTACGTGTTACATTAAACTAAAATGCAGGGCATTGTAACCACTAAAATTAACATTAAACCTTAAATAAAACTAACAAATGGAAAATTTATGATAGTATGTATTAAATATTAATCATTGCACTTAGCATTATGAATATTGAATGGGTTTTCTAACAAACATTTCCACAAGTTGCATTATTTTACAGCTCAATCAACCAACATTTAAACTGCTTTGCAAGTACGACACAATACTAAGTACATATTCTATACATACTGTATATAGTGAGTTCATGTGTGTTGGCTTGGTGCAAGACCTGTAAGCCATTTGAAGCACTTAGTGATCTTAGTTTTGTAATAGAAGTTATTTAAACAGAGGCGTTGGCTACTGATAGTTTAAAGCTATGTATACACTGGTGTGTGTGGTATTTTTGCATTTTTATCCATATTAAAATGCGAGTAAAAACATACAGCAAACACATATTGCATTTTTTGATCTACAGAAGTTTCCTTATACACCTAGCATCAAGACGCCTGGCACGAGTGAGCTGCCAGGTCCCGTTAGATTTGGCTTGTGATTAGAGTCTTCGTTGCAAACAGATGTGACAACCGCTTCAGGAGACTGCACTGATTAATTTGATATGCAACATTTGTATATCTATGTGTGACGGAATCTGTATTAGGAGCACAATAAAACTTGGCGTGGAAAAAACATGGCTGCTGCATTGTAGCACTTCGTATACAGATTCAGTCACACTCAGATGTACAAGTGTCACATAAAAAGTATCAGTGCAGTCTCTGAAACGATTTGTCATATCAGTTTGCAACATACGCATTTTTGGGTAAAAAAAACTTGAAAAAGATGCTTGGCGCAAGATGGGTCAGACGGTACATGTTGCACGGAGAAGGGCTGTTTGATTCAACTGCGGCAATAGTGTATGAGGACACATCTGTAGTTAATATTAATTGAAAAGTGCATTTAATCTGTATTTGTTAAACTTTCATTTGACAAAGCGTATCTTATTCAGCTAAATGCATGTGAAAATGCATAACCACTGTTAACCATGCCACTGCGTTTACAATGTGAATGAATGAAAGCTGAATGTAAGTTTTTAACAGCACTTCTGGAACACTGATAGGTAACAAAAAGGCGCTCTAAGGCGATGGAAGTTTTATGTATTTTGAAACATAACTAAGAACGGTCTCATTTAGTACAATGATTTTTATTTTCACATTTATTTAATGTGCTTAAGTTTATTAGAAACCCATCATAAACCAGAAATATTAACGCCAATGTAAACAATAACATGCGTACTGAAGTCACAACAAGCCTGGTGAATACTGACAAACCCTACTCCCCTCATGTCTGCAAGCCTGGAACAGAACTGTGACAATATCAGTGAAGTGGATATACGCTTTAAAACACACACATGATGTTCCACTGTACGTCTTGTTACTTTCCAGATGACTGTAGTTTTGACAGAAATGCACAAAACTTATACATACAATTATTTTTAAAATGTGATTAAAGATCGGAAGATACTTGTTAATGAACAGTAAAGCCTTACAGTTATACAGGCTATTAAACTAGGCTACTGCCTGTATTCCATGGTGACAGAAACCTGAAGAGGGCCTCAGTTTGTCAAAATTATAGGCCTCTCTTATCTTGTATAGTATTTTGAAAATAATTAGATTCTCTCAATAGAAATGCATATGAAGAGATGGGACGAGCCTTTCAATCATTTTTAAAAGGCAGAATCGCAAACGATTCATACACTTGCATGGAGTGGCTTCTGTAAGTCTGTATGAGTAAAAAGATTATTAGCAGCTATTTTTATACAATGACACCTTATTATGCTGCTTTTGAGGAGCAGCATAAAAAGCAAAAGGAGGAGGCTGGCAAATGAGGAGCTGTAGTGCCGGCTTCATTACTGGGATGAGACGGAAGAAGGAGAAGAACAGAATGATGTTGAATTATAGAAAGCCGCAAGTACATCCTGATTGTACGGGGAAATTCAGATATACAGAGGATAAATGCTTAGCAATATCTTGTTAATCAACTACATAGAGCAGTTATAGCACCAATTGCCTTCATTATGAAAACACAAGTGTGAGAATACATAGGGAGAGGCAGGCATTCACTTTCTTGAATCAATATATTGTAGCCTAGTCTATACCTATACAGTTTTTTCAATGCTCAAATACATCTATTCAGTGATTTTTAGGTTTTAAGAGAGACAGTCACCCCTTACCAATTGTGAAGAAATTAAAGCTGTACTTCCACCTAGTAATTATCTCAACTACTCATCCGTAACCGCACCCCCCACCCTTTTTTGGACCAGACTACAAAAGGAGGAGGAGTATGACGGCGGCTTTAATATTAAGGCCCTTATTCAGTTTGGAGTGAAATGTCTGTTGCCGGACTTTTCGCCGTCATCGCTGGTTTTGAGTGCGAAAAAGTATTGCACTTGCCCCGCCTTCAATTCCAAATCGGCAAAAACGGGACCCGGCGAAACTGAAATTGGCAAAAAGTTCTGTCAGCTTTGGGGAAATCAGCCTGACACCCCCCAAAAGATGCACTGACATGGGGGATCACTATGGGTACCCCGAATAGCCCTGCTAAAGGTATGTAGGGTCTCTAAACGATTTCAATAGGTGCTGTTTTGCGTTTTTATTTAGGTGGTGAAGAATAGCATTTAGGAGTTTTTTTTGGCAAAATAAGTAGTCCCATCAAATTTGGGGTACATAAAAATGGGTACTAGCATATTTTGAAGGTGCTAATGTGAAGTTTTAAAAAAACTTGAAAAATTCACCTGCCGCAAACACCTGCAATCAAAAAAACACCTAGGGCATACTTGGGGAACCCCCTGGAGTCTACTTTGCTAGTTTCAAGCTTGTCCCCCAACTTTGTTTTTTCGCCCCCAAAATGAAAGTACTTTTTTGGGGTGTCCTAAGGTACTTTTATAAAAAGATTACCTTTAGGGAACTGTCCAAGGGGTGCAGGGTAGTTTGGGGAAGTCTGCACCCCAAAACCCCGATTCTGCACTTTTTCTCGACACCTATTCATAGGAAATACTTTTTCGCCAGGTCTAATGCATTGACTTTTCGCACCGGCGAAAAGTCGGACTAATTGAATACGGGGATAAAAAAAAGTATCGCCGAAACGGCCTTTTCGCTTCTAATTGAATACGGCCCTAAGTATAGGTTAACCTTTACTTGGTAAAAGAACTTTTATCCTGATTTGGAGGCCGTTAGAAGGTATATGTCCCACTAAGTGATGTCCCTTCACTGACACGCATACTAGTGCTTGGTGCACACGGGATTGAAAATGGATTCTGCGGAATGACCCCATTTGTGCCATGGAACACCCCTGTATTGTGGGGTATGGTAAATTAACTCTAATATCTTCATGCTTATGGCTTCAAAACAACATGAGAGTACAGACCATCATTTTTGTTTTCTGGTCTTACTGTATGGGAATTGCCTTTAACTAGTTACACTAAATTGTATTTACTTGTATGTTCTGATAGCATTGTATAAGAAATATTTGAAAAAGTATTGCGTTTAGGATAAATAGATTGTAGCATTATCATAAAAGCTAACCACATATTTGCTAAGTTTTACTATAGTATTTTTCGTAGCCTATGCTAAATTATTTAATTAGAAACCACATTTTGTGTCCCTATATACTTTCTTTCTCATGTCTCAGGTGCAGCTGTCAAGGTAATACAAACTTTTAGTGCAAATTCAGATTCAAGCTGACAGTCTGAACAAAGTCTGGGGGAGGGGGCAATTATACACATCTGGTAAGTAGATATTGATGTAACAAGCAAAAAATACAAAGCAAAATAAAATAAAGTTGAAAGGCACTAACACACTTGCACCCTTTTTATGATGGTTTATTGTTTAAAAAAAAAAAACCCTCTATTTTATAGTTTAATACATTTCATGCAAAAAAAAAAAAAAAAAAAAAAGACCAAAGCAAACTACATTACATTAAACATGTTCCAACTACTCGCCATCCCGCTAACAAGTTTGAAGGATATATTTACTAAGGTCAATTTTAATCGATGTAAAATGTGACAAAGTTGTTTCTTGGGCTAAATCGCACATTTACTAACAGACACACAACATCGATGTCGATCGATTTTAAATTGATCAAAATTGACCTTTAGTAAATGTAAATTGTATACAAGCATTTGATTCTTGAAAGCACATTATGCATGCACAGCTCAGTCATATCAGTCCCCAGTCACTTGCTGTTTCTCTCAGATTAGTCTTTCAACACTGCTTTAGCGTTCAATCCACTAGTGGTATACAAGGTACGTGTACATTTTGCTTTATCAAATTAGAAGTGTGAAATAGACGCAAATTGAGTAAATTATTGAGCAGAAAAAAACATGGCACGGCTTAATTGCATTTTTCATGGCGTGCCAAATGGGGCTATTTGGTGCAATTTGAGGATAGGTGTATGTGGACACATCTGTACAGCCTACAGTAAATGGCAGCAGAGTGCCTCACATTGAATTGAACCCCATGAGTACTAGCTAGAATGTGATCCTCACATCTATGAGCAAGATACTTTTAGATCTCAAATTCTAGGCAGTTTCCTGACTAAAGAAACATTAATTTAGCGCTTAATGTATTTTAGCAGACCATATTAGAGAGGAAAGGAGAAATGCAATACTGTAGAAATCAGTAGGTGTTGTAATAACTTTAGAATTGGGATTTTACTGTGCTTGTACTATTAAGGTAAATTTATTTTCAATTTTGCATATAAAAAAATATATATGTTTAGTTAATCAGTTATCTATACTAATTATAAGAAAGTTGTTATCTGTCTGTTCCAAGTTAGATTTTTATGAGAAATGCATCACTTTGTAGTGGAAATGCCTAGAAATAACCTGCATTTATTTACTCTTGATCAGTGAAGTTAAAGCGAGCAATAACAAAAACATAATTATTGATAACATGAATGCTAGAGATAGGAGTGGCAACGTGCGCGGCCGATAAGGGGTGGGGGGAGAGGTGCTTCGTGCCCGCGTTCTCTTGAATGGTATACGGATAGAAGATCGACAATGTAAAGGTCATCAGTCAATGAGTAGACACCATATGGTCGACATGCCGACTGATATTTCGACAGTGCAGAAGGTCGACATGGTTAAAAGGCTGACAAGTTCTAAATGGTCGACACACATATGGTCAACATAAAAATGGCCGTTACATGGTTAGGGTGAGGGTTAGGCACCATGGGGGATGTTTGGCTTAGGCTAGGTTTAGGCACCAGGGGGAAGGTTAAAATTGAATAAAAAAAAAATAAAATAAAAAAAAGTGTCAACCATTTGAACCAGTTGACCTTTTGTACATGTCAACCTATTGCATGTCAACCATCTGGTGTCGACCCATTGACTGTTGACATTTACATGAACAATCTTTTATACCGCACACCACTTGAATAGGATAGGCTACATAGTAGTCTTGATCCAGCTTGATCCAGTCAGCGCAGCGGGAGTGACAGCAGGAGGAGCGGTCCCCAGCGTCAACTTCAGTCAGGTAAGTTCTGCACAGGGGTGTGGGGGCTACTAGTGGGGGCACTGCCTAAGAGGCACTACTACAAGGGGTACTGCATAATGGGTACAACTACAGGGGACTTTACATAAGGAGCAATACTACAGGGGGCATTGCATAATGGGCACTAGACCAGGGGGCACTACATAAAGGGCAGTAGTACAGGTAATTAATTTGGCTTAGAGGTGCCTTGATAAAATGAAGGAGACCCTAAGGGTGCCTTGAACTGAAAAAGTTCCACTGCTATAGCCAAAGTAAACTGATATGATGTACCGAACCTGCACATTTTTCTTGGTTATTCCTGGAGTAATAAGCCAAAGTTGGTATTTTAAATCAATCTACAAATCATGTTGCATCAAAACATTTACTCAAAGCATTTCAAATAAAACAAGACATAAAATTACACGGTGTCACGACCAGGACCACGGGCGGCGCGGACCTTACCTCTCAGGGCGCTCTGGCAGGGTCCTTCCTGCAGGAATCCTGGTTTCTGGAGGTGATCCTGGCCCTGGAGATCAGGTGTAGTGGCTGGCAGAACAGCAGACTGTGCATTCCTGAGCAGTGCTGGTGACCACTGGGCGTCGCCATCTTGGATCCAGGTCACATGTCTAAATTAGAGCAATCAGCTTGCCGCTTGGGCTGGAGGGCTAGCAACCTATCCTGCACTACCTGAGGGCATTAAAGAGTTGTCAAGAGGCTTTTTAATTGCCAGTGCAAAGTTTTACACAGCTTAGCTGTGTGCTAGTTCCTGAGCTACCTTGTTTGTATTGTTGCAGTCTATTGTGGAAGCCTGGTGACTATCAGTCTGTGTTCCAGCTTGTTCCACCTCTGATTTCTGTCCGGATTGCGTGCTCCAGTCGCCTCTCCCATAGAGGGTCCTGGCGTCCCTGTGGATTCTGTGTCCTTGTACGCCTCCAGCTCCAGTCCTACATACCTTGTCTCCCTGGGTTGCCACAGTTTGTACTTCCTGCACATGCTACAATTCATGAAACACACCCCATTAAGGCCGGCATATTTGCAATACCAGCAAACGGTCCCACGTACTACTCCTGTGTCCACTCCGGATCCAAACTCCAATCAAGTCCTGACACACGGCCAAAAGTGGGTTGGGTATACTTTGGTTGTAATGTTGACATGCAGCAAGTTGACACTGGTGAAATATTGACACGATTAGAATGTTGATAAATCCGTCCCGGTGGGGCAGCGGCTTCCTTTACCTACTCCAGCAGTGTATTGTGGTCCATTGGTCAGCTACCACGAAGTTCCGGTGTAGTCATCTGCGCTGAGTATGCTAATCCTATCCCTAACCCTCCCTCCCGCAGTCTAGCTCTCCCCACCTGCAGCCTAACACTAACTATTGTCGGCTTTATGCAAAATGCCGACATTTCACATGTCGCCTTTTCAATAATGATGACATCACAACTGTTAACATTGAGATTGCATCCCACAAAAGTATGTAGACAGCTCTTCTAATTAGTGTTAGGCCATTTCAGCCACAACCATTGCTAACAGGTGCACAAAATCAAGCACACAATCATGCAACTGTCGTAGTCAAACAGTAGCAGTAGAAAAGGTCATATTGACATTGATTGTGGTACTAGGATGCCACATTTCCAACAAGTCAGGTAAACAAATGACTACCCTGCGAGAGCTGTCAGTGTCACATGTAGGTGCAGTCATTGTTAACTGGAAATGTCCAGGAGCTACAACAGCCACAAAAGCTCAGAGACCAGGTCTGTCCTCAGTTGCACTCACTATTGAGGTCCATAATGCCTCTGAAAGATATGCCAGCTCAAGATCTGTTCATCTGGAGCTCCATGGATTGGATTTCCTTGGTCGAGCAGTCACACACAGTCCTCAGATCACTATGCGCAATGCCATTGGAGTCTGGAGCAAGGGAAATCATACCTAGAGACAAATCAATGTGGAATAATGGTGTGGGGCTGTTTTCCATGGCTTGGCCTAGGCCTCTTAGTTTGAGTGAAATCTAAAGGATACAGCATACAATGATAGTCTAGAGAACTTTAACTTTATGGTGACAGGCCCTTTCCTACGTCAGCATGACAATGCTCCCGTGCACAAAAGGAGTTCCATAAAAAAAAAAAATGTAGAAGTTGACTGGCCTTCACACAAGCCCTAACCTTAACCCCATCACACACCTTTGGGAAAATTACAATGCCTAATGAGACCCTCGCCTTATTGTCTAACATCCGCACCCGACCTTCCCAATGTTGTTGTACCAGAATGGAATGCGAACTCCAGCTTTCATGTTCCAAAATCTAATGGAAACATTTCCCAGAAGAGTGGAGGCTGTTATAGCAACTCCACATTAATACCTATAGTTTTGGACCAAGATGTGCAACAAGCACATATGGGTGTGAAGTTTGGGCGTTGAGACTTTTGGCCATTTAGTGAATGCTTCAATTGCCTTAGAGGATGAAGTTCAGCTTAATGCTCATGAGCATTCAATAATAATAATACAGTCTTTTTGCACTTGTTTTTAAAATGTGAAAATATTTTAATGAAAGTGAAATCTAGATACAGTAATGTGTTGCAGTACACATCTACAGACAATTCTCTATATCAAATCTTCATTTTCCTTTACAATCATTCATGTCACATTCCACTGGGGACAAGGAAAAACAATGCAGCAAGATGCTAATGGTTGAGACAATTTTCCTAGACTGTAATGAGGGGGATTAGTAACTAGTGTGCTATAAGCACATATGCTTTTTACACTATATAAGACAAGCATTTGGACTAATAGCAAGTGTCAAATTAAAATACAAAAGAAAGGTGGCCCAGAGAAGCATGACCACCTAATAAATTAATTATAGGTTTGTAGAGAAAAAGAAAATAAACATATTACTTTGTCCTAGTGGAATTGCTAAAATGCCTAAAATTGTTTGAAACACAATAAGTGATACAATTCTCAATCCCCATGGTACTTTTGATTTATTACATTATAAATATTTAATAAACAACAAACACATCAACTGTCTATAAGAGAGCTTTGGTGCTGAAGTTATGTGAATGGATCAAATTATTCTATTGTTTCTGAACAGAATGTAAGAACAGTAAGATACTGGAAATAACCAGAAAAAAAAAAAAAAAAAGGTTAGATCATAATGGGATTGCCAAGGACATCATACAGACTTTCCATAATGTTCCAGTGACTATTACAAAGTACATTTGCCAGTATATATAGGCACAAAATATCTATTAGATCGGTTTTATTTTTAATAGTAAAACATGAATCAAGTTATAAAACGTAAATTTATTTTACAATATGATTATTTGCACTGGCATGCTCCTTTGTTCGGGAACTGCATGCTGAAACCGTTTTGGCTTGCGATCCGCTGCTGAAAGGGAATGTTTTCTCTCGCACAGGTCAATGAGAAGCCACAAACAAAAAGCCTGCAATGTCTCCCGATCACATCTATCTTAAGGCGAGTATCCACTAGACGATATACTCCATGAGCGATATTGAACGATATTGTTTAGTGACGTCACCCTCCCTCATCCCTATACTTGCAGAACCTGACCATATTGTCAGGTTGCCCTGCAAGTATGGGCGATGAAAGAGGTCGTCAAAGACCAGCAGGAGCGCACGAGGCATAAGCACCGGACGATATTGCGAACGATAACGATATCGTTAAAATCATCCAATTTATCATCTAGTGTATATGCTTCGTTAGAGCCAATTTTAGAATGAAGAATGAGAATGTTTTAGGAAGAGATGAGCGGTTCGGTTTTGGCTCAGATCTGCCCACCAAGTTCAGATCTCAGAAGGAGGCAAAACATCATCTTTCACTGTCATCTGTGCGGAGATGTCCGTGAAAGATGAGGTTTTCCCTTGTTCTGAGATCCGAACTTGGTGGGAAGATCAGTCAAAATCGAATCACTCATCTCTAGATTTAGGCTTTTATACTACAGAAAAGCTTGAAAAGCTTGAAACTGTTCCAGTGTGGAATTCCCAGGATTGAACTAAAAGGAGGGAAAAGTTCAGTAAAAATCTAACAAGAAATCAGGACAATGACACCCGGAACTCTGGTTCCAAAATGTTTTTTTTGTACCATTCAGCACCCATTTTGTGGAAAGAATATTAATTGCTGCTGATGCCTTTTGTAAAGTAACTTATGATTTTTCCTCTATTAACTATATTTATTACCTGTATTTCAGTTTGTTTTAAAAATAAAAGATACATTTTATAAGACCATGATAACTAACATAATGCAAGAATGAGGTAACCCATAGGTACAAAATCAAATATTTGTTTTTATTGATAGACCTGCACTAAATTGATCAGTTGATTGGCTGCTATGGGATATTTGAATGTGTTAGGTAATGGAATCCACTGGCATGTTGAATACAAAACCTCACAGAGAAGAAAAAGGAGGATATTGTTAAATATTAAACTTCACAATGCACAAAGAAGAGGTAATTTTAAGATCTTTGATGAATTAATAGCAGTAGCATGTATGTGCACTCACCGTGGTGTGCCATCTGATAGGCTCTGCTCGCTTGAAGAAGAGGATTCTGGGGTTTTCTCTGAGCTCTCTTGTGTTGTACTCTGTTGTTTCTTTACTTTAACAGACTTCTTTTTCTCACTATCACTGTCATCGCTGCCTTCTCCCAAGATGTCATCAACCTGAAAACGAGAGCAGATTTTATACTAAAGCAGAACCAAGTCTCGACATAAGCAAACACATGTACTTTCAGGGAGATATAGCAGTTTCCGTGCTAGAAGAGGAATTTAAATAAATACATTAAAAACAAAGTGACTAAAGTAGGTAATACATTCCCTGTATTAGCAAAAAGGTACAAAAAAAAAAAACTAGGCAGGAAAAATGTACACATCTGTGGCAAGAAAGCCTGTGTCACATTTTCCGATCAATACTATTTCTACACTAAGGGGGGGGAATTCAATTAGTCGTGGTACTTTACCACCGGCTAATTGATTCCTTGGGCTAATTCAATTAGCCCTAAAGACTGCACTTAAAATTCCATTTATTTGCCCGAAAAAATATCGGGTCTAATTGAATTTCCCCCTATTATATTTAGATAACAATAGATGACTTCAAGTTGTAATAACACATTGGGATTCTGGTCGATTAGGATGTTCATCGTATGGAAATTCATTCTGTCCATATCATTTTCATGCATTTGATGTCCTAAATCTGTGTTTCATGCAAAACGAATGTATATGTCTTAAAGACTATTTATGCTTCGTATTGCAGTTTTATTTAGTTTCTGTAATGAAGTCTCCCACTCATATCTGACTGATCTAGCTATTGTTGGAGTGCATGTAGCAAGTCATTCTGCACCCTGCTGTACGAAACAATCATCTCAGCTGAGTGTGACCATTTGCAGATGTGAAACAAAGAGACTTTGAACATTTTATTCAGATACTTTGTTCAATGGTCTATGGATTATACATACACACTTTTAGATAAGTATATATGAATTGTATCACAGTTGTGGTGAGCGTTTAATGATGCATGTATCATTTTTCATCTACGAACATTGGTTAGCCATGGAATGAATACATGAAGACAATGGAAAATAAAAGTACATTTTTGTATACAGTTACAGTTATACAAGTCAGAAACGCACCACCAAATAAAAGCAATGTCAACAGTTTCTATAAGAAAGAGAACACTGCATGCTGTACACATTGTACTATGTATAATTATATTGGTAAAGTCAAGCTTATTGTACAGCTCAGCAAAGCACAGGGTTCAATATAAATGTGAGAAGGCTGTTCTTATATGCAGAAGTGATCATTGAGGTTTGTTACTTTCTTATTGTACAGAAAATAATACAGTTATAGCTATAGATGGAGTAATAAAAAGGAAAACAAAATGAACATATATAGCAATTATATGTCCAAGTACAGAGTAGTTAAAGATAAATAAATATAGGTGGGTATCACCTAGCTACAGAATACAAAAGTTAACTAAATTAGAATCTTCAGTTCACAATCTGATATTTTTGGTTATAAAATTAATTAAGAATAATTAATAAGTGTGACATTGCACATTCCTGATAAAGACAGGTCCTAACCTCAAGCTAGAACTTTAACCGGTTGGCCAGAAAGATAAAATATCTAGGTATTCCTATCACAGGACGTATTGCAGATATGAGAGAAAATACCCACTCATGAGGGAAGCATACTATTTCCTGGTTTGCTGCAATATAAATTAAAGCTCTTCTTGGTATGCTCTCATTTGTGTTCTAAACAATACCAGTTTGGGTCCCAGGGAGCACTCTGAAGCAAATTGAACAATATATCACTCAGCATGTATGAATGGGGAAACTAACCACATTAAAATTTTCCATCTTGAGAACATCTATAGCTAATGGAGACACATGTCTTCCAGAGATTGGCTAGCATTTATATGCATCTCTTTATAGCTAACTGGTAGCCTGCTACACAATTTATAGCTCAGGTTCCTAAGCCACTAATAACCTCACTTTTATAGTTATTAACTACAGATATTTTTAATTTAAATGTTCCTCGACAGGCTGAAACTTCTTTCGGGAAAGCCTATTTGCGGGTGCACACATCCTCTCTCTTTATTCCACTTCCCATATACAGATGCAGGAATAGAACTAAAGACATGTTTATATATTTTGGTATTCTAAATGCTTTCTATAAACATTATGACCCAATATGGTCATTTGGAAATAACTTTTTATATATAAAACAGAAACCAACTGTATTTTTGGGGGCCTATAAGTGTGACTAGATGTACCTTTGTTGATATTTGTCAAGTATTTGACCATTTTAAGTATATCCTAAACAAAATCAAGTGTGACCTGGCTACAGGCAGAAGACAGTAAGCATTAACGATACAGCATAAACTATTTTTATTTATTTTTCATCGTCTCTCTGGTAGGATGTTTTTGAGCTAAGAATAACCAGGCAGAATGGCTAGATCCCTTATGTAATTTGGGAAGGATAAGACAGCTGCTAGAATCTGTGCATGCTTTTCATAAGTCAACTTCAATAATTTAACATGTAGACTGCAGTGAAAGCCAAGCTACATCTGATGGCGTATTGCAAGGTTGGGTTTTATAGCCAACACAGGAATACAAGACTGCAAATTGTTTTGTAAAGCTTGCCAATGTAAATTTGGGGGAAGCATTAGGGGGTATTTCAATCACTTGCAGTAAATTACCACAGGTAATAATTGGAGGCAGCCTTGGGCTTTAATGCCTCCCGAATTGCCCTTTAGCTGTGTTAACGCCCGTTAATATGAATGTGTTAACACTGGTCATCAGGCTTTAATGCACTGAATCTGTGAAAAGTTTACAGATTTGTGCGTTATCTGGCTGTTGTCATCATATAACAGAACAGTTATCAGGGATTTATTTTCGGGTCTCATGAGACTGGAAAAGAAATCCCCATAAGTGCGGCTAATTGAATAGTCCACGGCGATCAATTAGCCCGCAGTAAATTACTGCGGCTAATTGAATTTCCCCCTTAGGGTCATATCCAAATAGCCCCGAACACTGTTCGGGCGCTAACTGATCCCCTCGATCGGCAAAAAACGGGGATTTTTCGCCGATAATCCCCA
Organism: Taudactylus pleione; assembly: GCA_031769625.1. Taxonomy (NCBI): domain Eukaryota; kingdom Metazoa; phylum Chordata; class Amphibia; order Anura; family Myobatrachidae; genus Taudactylus; species Taudactylus pleione. The sequence continues at coordinate 15,613,515 of JAUIMM010000178.1, forward strand.
ATATTGTTTTTCTCGTCTATCCTATTAATCCGGGCAAATTAATATGATAGTTCGCCCGTTAACACATAGGAGCCGCGATAAGCTCGCGGCCCTATGTGTTCTCGCCTTTTTTGGGGGGCGAAAAAACGGCACTTATTGTGGATTATTTTTCGGGACACATCAGGTTCCGAAAAAAAAACCCCGATAAGTGCCATCGTCAGGCCAACTACGGGGCTAATTGGATAGCCCCGAGCGAGCTAATTAGCCACGGTAATTTACCGCGGCTAATTGGATATGGCCCTTAGAGTGCATTCTCATTAAGATTGATTCTGCTCACAAAATGGCTGCCTCCACAATGGGTAGCCAATGTATGCATGTTAATAAAAGAGACCAGAAGTAGAGCAGTTTCTTTATAAACCGTAGAACACTGTAGAACTCTCCGTACTGTGGATAAGAGAACTACTACAGTGACAGGTCTTCTATATGGACAAATACAGTACGGCTCTTTTAGAAAAACTACTCTAACAAACGCATATGCAATTTTGTCTGGATGTCATTACTGGTCAATTGCATGTGACCAGTAATGACGTGTGATTGTCGTAGAAAGTCTGTACTTTCACACCAGGCATTTGATTTTGTGTTGTCATGCATCATACAAACCAGTATATCCTGGAAAAAAGGGGTTTTAAAACCTGTGAGGATAGAATTGCATGTACCATTAATCAGACTGCTAATTAGATCAATAGTCTAGCACAAAAGAAAAATAGATTTATAATACTACACAGAAATTACCAATAGGGTTATTCGTCCAGTGAATGAATGGTTAAGGGCACATTGCTAGCTAATGAACAAACAAAGCCATTAAATGAATAATATAATTTATATCAATAAAATAGTCAATAGATCTAATCTAAGCTGATATGCACTAACATTTAAAGATTACTGCATTAAATCTGAAATTTTCATTCACTGGTAGTGGTCATTCACTGGCTGATTCATCCTATAGAGAAGATTTTCAGAAAAAAAAATGTTTAAAAAAAAAAAAAAAAAACACTTCAGAGGAAACGTCACTAAAGAAAACACTTTTTTCTTTTTTTACAATATTACTGTTATTGAAACATTGTATGAATAAAACATAACGCACAAGGCTACTGTGGAATCTCTATAAAAACTTGGAGCAGAAACTTTATATTTCTCTGAAACCCTTATTTTTTTACACAATTTTAATTTTGCCCAGATTAGATCAGATGAACTGTTACAGCTTTGTCTACAAACATCTATTATCCGTGAGCTACAAATCGAGTTACAGAATGAGTGAGCGCCGTGTGACTCGGTAGCGCTGAGCGTCTTTTCGTGCAACTTTTTCTCTTTAAATACATCTTATTTGCAAAGTGATGCGAATAGGACGCACAAGCAGCTTCTGCTGATTAAAATGGTATGCAGCATGCCTATAGTCTGTGTGCGACTGAGGTTATATTTTCATGAAAAATGCTACAATATAGTGTTAGCGGCTTTGCGCCTATAATGTAGCATTTCACATGCAGATACACCCGCAGTTTCACACAGAGGGCCGGATTCAATTAGAAGCGAAAAGCCGTAATCTGCGAAAAAGATTCGCCTATTGCCACCTATTGCCTGTTTGCAGCTTATCTCCAAATTCAATTCCTGGACGTTTTCACCTAAGCGGAAACTCAATGCATTGAAACAGGCTGAGAAGTTTCTCCAATGAATGGCAGGTGTAAAAAAGTGCAAAATCTCTATTTTGGGGTGCAGATGTGGGGAAATGATTCAGAACCCTTTGAACACCCCTCCCAAAGGACAAATCAGCACAAAATAAAAAAATTACCTCAGAACATCCCAAATAAGACATGTTATTTTCGGGCCAAAAATGAAATAAGTGGGGGGACAAGGATAAAAACTAGCGAAATAGGTTTCTTGGGGGGGCTGTTTGGATGTGCCAGGTGTTTTTAGGACACACTATTTTTAGTATGCATCACAAAACCTCAATTTTGCTACACTGAGTAATATAAACATAATATGGTAGGCACAGAATGGCAAGGAGGACAAAGTAAAATAAAATCCATTATTATTTGAAAGTAGAAAAAAATACTGCAAAACAATTTCAATAACAAGGTTATGTTTTAAAAAGAAACATGCTGTTCCCTCATTTATTCAGCTATATTTAGGTTCAGTACAAATGTAGGCTCAAAAGCGCCACCACAGGGTACATAAGTAGCTCTCATTATTACCCACTCGATGCGTGGTCAATGTTCTGTACTGCACACCCAGAGCAGAATGGGTCCCTGCTGTGTAATCTTTATGTAGGAACACATAGGTGAACTGCTAAGAAAGGCAGATGAAAGTACCCGGAAATCACAAAGGGACCCAACATTAATCCCAAAGGGCTTGTTTTTCTAAATTACACAAGGCAACATTGAAATGCTGAAGGCTAATTGCTCAAAATCATAGGCATATGCACATATATTTTTCCTTTCATTCTACAAATAATTACTTAGGAACGTAACTGGCGTGTACGACAGCCCTTACATTATAGAAAGTTGCAAAATTACAGAGACTGTGTAATTCAGTCACTCAGCAGCTTGTCTCTGCTGAATTTGACAAAGCAGCAATATACTTACAGTAATAACACTTTTGTTTCCTAAATGTTTTACAGGGCAAAGTTCTACTATAATGAAAAATGAAAGGGTATACTGTAGTACTGCTAAAGGGTATTCCCAGCAAATGTGATGATGTGCTGACTATTGTCACCCTGATCTTTGTTTCCCCACATGTTTGGGGGCTTTACATGAACACTATTACTATTAAGGGTTCAGAAACTCCCATGTTAACAACACAATTTCTAGTGTTCATTTTAACAACCAAACGTAAGTGGGAGCATGCTGTAGACCTTCAGTAACACCAGATGATTATTATTGCCATTGATTTGTAAGGTGTCTCGGCGCTTTGCAAATAATGGGCCTGATTCAGCGCATGTGCTGTGATTCCGCTGTGGCACCAGTCACAGTGTTGGGGAAGACAAAACCTGATTGACAGGCTGCGCCCGTTTGGGGGTGGGGATGGCCTGCGCCCCAATAAAATGGGAGCGTGTCGGCCACGTTTCCTGTGCATGTCTGGCCCAGGCAGAGCAGCTATGGCGGCCAGCCTGAGTAAGTTTAGGATGATCTGATATTGCGTCCTTGGATGCAGCATCGGATCACAGAAGTCGTCAGAAGACGTCTGTTTACACAAGACACCTCCTGTGGCATTAGCATATATTAGCATTGCTGCTGATTCCACAGATGCGAACAGTGTACAACTCTGAAACAGTCCCAATGTTACCAAAAATATAAGCCAACCATTGAAAGTGTAATGGGCTGTTAGGTGTTTACTGATAGAAGCCATCACCCTGATCTAAGATTACAGCACTTACACTGCACGTTAAAAACAAGCCCATTGCTGACAATATAAGCTAAAGGACATACAGAAAATTTTGTTTTCAAAGCCTGTCAAGAAAACATCTACACCATATATTCCAGTCATGCTGTTCTACAACTTTAATAAATATAAGAATCCGCAAGGGTTCCATAGCGCCATACAATTGCAGCTATGTAGACTATCACAATTTGCTAGAAATATTTGCTGCAATCAGTCCCCATAGTTACATTTCTATTCTGCAAGTGTTGGCTAAAACGCAACAACTATAAAAGGAAAAAAAAAATTGCTAAAAATAACTGTCCCATTTTGACAAACGTATCAATCCTCACTAGATTTTCATTCATTCGTGCTTGTTGAAATGCAATTTTGGCCAATGTTATTATCTCATGGGTCATAATACTTAAAACTGCGAGTATGATTCTGTATTAAGCAACATGAATAATTTATAATCAAGTTGTGCTTTCTTAAAACCTTATGCAAAAAGAACACAGAATACATGGCTATTTGATTTATTTAATGGTGAGATATCAATAATGCATGAAGCAAGGACTTTTGTCAGCTTTTCAAGATGAATCCTTATGTGAAATTGCCACACTAACAGTAACAGCAGAAGTAGCATCTCTGTATTTGTGTTTTATAAGCATTTAAGATATCTTTGCAGTCAAAATTTAATTTATAAAGTTAAATACCGTATATACTCGAGTATAAGCTGAGTTTTTCAGCAAATTTTTTGTGTTGAAAAAGCACCCCCCGGCTTATACTCGAGTGATGCCCGCATGGCACGCAGCTGAGTAGAGGGCCGCGGTGCAGACTATGTCTCTGTGACACAGCTGCACCGCGTGTGTAGCGCTGACCGGACGGAGTTCGGTCAGCACTACACACTGCCAAACACACAGCCACCGGAGCAGGCAGCTGTGTGTTTGTTGTTATCAGCAGCTGATGAGAGTCTGTCAGACTCTCATCAGCTGCTGCTGCTCCCACTGCGGGAGCCATCTTCCGGTTCCCGCAGTGGGTAATGGGAGAGACGTCATGACGACGTCTCTCCCATAATGCAAAGAGGCCGGAGGAGCTGATAACAGCGGCGGGACCAGGAGCGGGGTTTCAGGTAAGAGTTTTTTTTTAATTTTTATTAGGACTACTGGGGGCACTACCAGGGGGGGATTACTTCTGGGGGCACTACCAGGGGGGGGATTACTTCTGGGGGCACTACCAGGGGGGGGATTACTTCTGGGGGCACTACCAGGGGGGGATTACTTCTGGGGGCACTACCAGGGGGGACTACTACTGGGGGCACTACCAGGGGGGACTACTACTGGGGGCACTACCAGCTGCTGCAATTCCCACCCTAGGCTTATACTCGAGTCAATAAGTTTTCCCAGTTTTTTGTGGTAAAATTAGGTACCTCAGCTTATATTCGGGTCGACTTATACTCGAGTATATACGGTACACCTAATTATACCAACATTAGTTTTTCAAGCACCAAAATCAACTTGTGTAGAGGATTCTTTTCAAGTGAGATAAACTTGCATTGAAACTCTTGCAGGAGGTCCTCCGTCTCACCTTCACAAATGATCTATACAGGCTTCCCTTTGCAGCACGCAAATGGATGACAGTTTGTAAACCTTCAAGAGTTAACAGTGGCCCTGATTCAGAGCCGGACGCTCTGAAAGAGCGCTCACTCTGAATCAGGGCATTTTTTTTTTTTTTGTGTGGCCTCCTGGCCGCTCGCATAGCTGTGGGTGACCACCCACAGCTATAGCGAGCGGCCAGGTAGATGGTCGCGATGGTCAAGACCATCGCGACCATCGTGCTTGCGGCGAGACCCTTGTGGTAGGGTCTCGTGGCCGCAAGCCCCAGAGAGATTTCGGCTCTAACAGAGCCGAAATCTCTCCACTGACATCACTCATGATGTCAGTGATGCCGCCTCCAAACGATAGGCGTTCTCATGGGAACGCCTCCGTTTGGGCAGCCACGATCCCAGCCCGACCACCAAAGGGGGCGAGCTGTCACTCAACATCGACAGCTCGCCCCCTTTGGTGCGAGACCCGGAGCGACGGAGTGCCCGTCGCTATCTGGGTCTCGCGCATGCGCACGACGGCTCCGTAGTGCGCATGCACTCTGGGCCACCATCGACCCGGTTGCAAGCGCTCAGCGCTTGCGACCGGGTCTGAATCAGGCCCAGTATTCCTACATTAATGCTTTGCTGCCAGAGAGTTGAAAACATAAAAAGCCTGGACAATTTTCAAGATTATTGGTGCATACACACGGTCAGATTTCCCTGTTCGATTGTATCGATAACGATATCGATCATATGGTTATCGTTCAAATCGACCAGTTTCTGGCCCCTTCAAACGCCCAAACGATGGTCGATATCGACAATCGCCCGTGCATGCAGGCCAACCTGGTCGATATCGACAAGGTTGGCCTGGTTACTCTAGGGACCCGCGATCATTAATCGCAGGACATTATAGTTGGTGGGGGGGTTGGTGCATGTGCTTGATGTTCAAGATCGATTTTAGACGGAAAAAAAATAAGAACACTTCCTCACGGTCCCATCCACATCTTTGTTTTCACTTTTCCCAGGACTCTGGATCCCTCCCATGCTTATCTCAACTGATAGTGCAGGTATCTGTGTGACCTCTCAGAAGCGAGTATCCGCATCTCTCTTCTTCAACTTGCACTCAAGCAACTTTATCTGTGCTCAAATGCATGCTTATTCCTCTCAAACTCATAGGAAATGCACACCTTTTATCTTGATGCTCTGAAATATGCACGCTCATTAGTCGCTGGGCTCTCAAGTGGGTGCTTCTCTCTCAATCTCTCAGAGAAGACAATACACATGAAGGCCAAAGCTCTGAGTGCTCGTGTGTACTTGCCTCTAATTCTCTCTTCTGTCAAGCCTGTATGCCTCTATTTCTCCACGCTTTTAAGTGTCTGTGGGACTTTTTTTCTGCGCTCTCAAACGCACAGGTCTTTTCATCAATCAGTGATCATCAATGATCTCCAAAAGGGAACAAGGCTGTTCATTTTCCAACCACCACCATGATGAACTAGAAGGCCAACAAAAGGATGTTACAGAAACAGAAAAGATGGCAAGAGATCTATTTTGTTGGCGCAATTAAGTCCTGGGACAGCGATAGCCTGCAGAGAAAGTCACTGTTCTGGAGGTCTGTACCACGCAGCAACGCTTTGCTACAGAGCATGTAGCCAAAATCCAAACTTTGGAACACTTGGAGCAGCACCAAACCGGGAACCAGTGGTGCACGAACTGCAGGTTTGGATAATTGTGCACGTGTACTGTATGCCTGCGTGTATTGTCAGTAGCTGAATGAAGATGGCAGGCAAATGTAAGACAGTGAGTGTGAATAATAAGTGTGTATGTTTATGCATGAAGGCATACAGTATGAGTGTGGGTAAACTTTAGACGTTTGAGAATGCTGCACGCAAAACATTGTATGTGTGCTGATGGGAACAATGCAAGTGAGGGGGCAGTGTACATGCGTCACAGTGGTGTATACTAGGGGTGGACAGGGTATGAGTAGGTTTTTTTTTTCTTTAATTATGCTCGGCGGACAGGAGCACTCGTTGTCTGATGTGTATGCGCCAGTAATGTAATTTTTATCACCTCTACTATTTATCACCTCTACTGTATTGTATACATATACGAGGTATAGCTATTAAATAATGAGACTGTACTTATAAAATAAGAAACCATACTGCGAGATAAAAGGATGTGGGGGAAAATTGATTTTGAACTATCCCAAAAGAGTTTTGCAAGTTTCACCCCTCTTCCACAGATAGTTTGCGGTCACACAGCATTGTTTTTCCCGTGCAACGTAAAAATACTTAGTTCAAAAGTAGAGCAAGGTGTTAACTTATTAATGTTTAGTTAAATTGAACAAAAACGTCCTCCTAATCTTTCTGCATGCTAACTGAGGCTTACGGGGCAGATTGTATGTCATGTGCACGTGTGAGTGGCACAAACGATTTAGTGACCGTCATGAAGATGTCGAAGATGTTGAATGTCCCAGAAGGCCTTGCACATCAAAAACAAAATTCAAAAGGTGTAAAAAATTTAGAAAATTGTTCAAATTGACTGTCGACATCCGAATGATTAATCAACAAAAATAATCTGGCAAATTGTCGGGAAAAAAAAATCAAGAGAGAGGCCAGAGTTGTGGGAAAATGGTTTCATCTCCCATCAGGACAACATACCAGCCCTCGCAGCGCTCTTTGTGAACCAGTTTTTGGTCGAAACGCAGATTGCAGTGCCAAAAGTCATGGGATAGCAGTATGTAAAGGTAATGGTAGGTGGCATCACCGTACTGTGATGTCTTGGAAATGCCCAGACTTGCATCAGCTGTAATCTGACATCCCGTGAGTTAGTCTGAACAACGGCTAGGCTGCTCAAGGCAAGGCAACATGAATTATCAGAGTTTGCACGTGTAAAGATAGTGGGTGCCCGACAGATAGGGCCATTCCATTTCCCACATTGTGCAGACATTCAACATTCCTTAATCTACGGTGTCACATGTGTACCGAGAATACCTCATGGAGGAATTAACACTCAATGTGAACAGCACAGTGGCCGACCACGGGTGCTTAATGATTGTTGTCAGCGGCGTCTAGCCAGAATTGTCCGTGGTAACAGACAACGGACACTGGCTCAAATTAAATCCACATTCAATGCAGAAGGTACCAGATGCATATCTCCAGTAGTGCTCTTTAGTTTCCATGAGATATGGAAGCAGAAGACCAGAGTGCCCCTGATAACAGGACGACACCGGACACAGCTCCTCATCTGGGCCTGTGATGTCACTAACTGGACCCTGGAGGACTTGCAACATATGGCGTGAGGCCATTGATCCTAGTTGTCGACAAGGCACTGTGCAGGCTGGTGGTGGTTCCTTAGTGGGGTGGGGTGTGTTCATGTGGCATTGATTGGGTCCGCCTGTATATGTCATTGACCGGTAACTGCTACGTTACATTGATTGATGACCACTTGCAGCCCTTCATGGACTTCGTGTACCCCCACAACTATGGAATATTCCAGCAGGATAATGCACAGTCTCATCAGTCCCAAGAGTTTCAGAATTGGTTCGAGGAGCATTCTGGAGAGTTCCAATGAACGGTATGGCCACCACGCATGCCCGACATGAACCCAAGCAAGCATTCATGGGATGCGATGAAGAGGCCCATGGAAGCTATCCAGACGGCATGAGACAACATCTCTCTAGAGGTCTTCTAATGTGGAATAGATGTCACGTTGAGCTGCTGCTCTTCTCCGGGTTAGAGGGGGTCCTACACGATACTAGGTATCCATCCCATGACTTCTGGTACTTCAGTGTATATACATTAACATTACAGACACAAAAATACTACTTTGAGAAACTACAAAAGATTTAGGAGTTACCATGCCACACAAGATTCAAATTGAAACCAAGTGCTCAGTACATTAGACAGTACAGATGAATTAAAGCATCCACTAAAATAATTTCAAACATTAGAGTGCCTAAGACTTCTAATTAGTCTTAGCAGTTTTACCTAACACAGCTTGTTCAGGTCATGTTCCATCTCACTGCTGGTAGTCAAGTGAAGATTGAGTACAGCAGTGTGAATCAATACATGACAGGCAGAATTACTCATACAAATTAATAAGCACGATGATGACACCACGTCAATACTTACCTTCTAGAAATAGTAAGACAACAAAATGTCATCTACACTAGTTGGTATTCACATGTGCCCTTTTGCAAAAGGAAATTCAAGATTAAGAATAGTTTCACTTTAAATGAATGAGCATGGTTAATAAGAGGCAATTCTTCATAATGAAATAGAGAATGTTCAGCTAGCAGGACTATATATGTAAATATTTTGCTCAATGAACGAAAAAGGGAACAGAGTTGAATATAGCTATGGCAACCCTCCAACTGGATAGCCTCGCCAAAAAGATGTTAGAGTAACTAACAGAAAAATAGCTTTTCAGAAAGACATTTTTTTTTATCTAAGATGGGTTTAATAGCGTTAAACTAAACTGAACACCAATTACACTGGTTAACAGAGATTTTGTCCCACGCAAAAAAAACCCAAGAGATATGGTAAGAACTTATCTTTGTTAGTCCATAGGGTCCACAGGGTTGACCTTGGGGTATATAGCTGGATCTGGATCCACGGGCACCACACAGTTAAAGGTTTTGCTGCTCCAAGGATGAACTGGGTCCATCCTCCTCTACACCCCGCCTCCCGAGCCACAGGCACCTCAGTTGGTAAGTAGCCAAGGCCGGAGGAGGAAAAAACAGAGAAGGAAGACTGGAACACACAAGAACCATACCAGGAGGGTCAGGGCGGGCGCCCTGTGGACCCTATGGACGTCGTAGAAACAGAGATAAAGTTAAGTTCTTACCATATCTCCTGTTTTCTACTTCAGAGTCCATAGGGGGTCCACAGGGTTGACCTTGAGGCTGTCCCAAAGCAGTTCAACTAAGGGCGGGGACGTTCCTGTGCTGAAAGGAGAATCCGGCGCCTGAAGGATGCATCCTGAGAGGTGATGGTGTCAAATGCATAGAACCTCAGAAAGGTCTGGATGGAAGACCAGTGGCCGCCTTACATAGCTGAACAGCCGAGGCGCCACGGCCAGCAGCCCACGAGGGAACCCACAGACCGAGTAGAATGAGCCTTAACAGAGGCCGGAACAGGCAAACCCTCCTGTGCATAAGCCTCACAAGTAACCAAACGAAGCCAACGGGCCAAAGTTTGTTTGTTGGTAGGCCAACCCCTCTTATGAAAACCAAAGAGGACGAACAAGGAATCCGACTTCCGAATGGAAGTAGTCCGGTCCACATAAACTTTGAGAGCACGGACCACATCTAAGGAAGCCTCACCAGCCGAAAGATCAGGCGACTGAAATGCCGGCACAACAATTTCCTGATTAATGTGGAACTTAGAAACCACCTTAGGAAGAAAACCCGGGCGAGTGCGAAGCACCGCCCTGTCCTGGTGAAAAATCAGAAAAGGAGAACGACAGGACAGCGCCCCCAATTCTGACACCCTGCTGGCCGAACCAATAGCCAGGAGAAAAGCAGTCTTCGCCGTCAACCACTTGAGTTCCACTGACTCAAGAGGTTCAAATGGAGGACTCTGCAGGGCCAGAAGCACCACCGCCAAATCCCAAGGAGCCACAGGGGGAACAAAGGGAGGCTGAATAATGAGAACCCCCTGGAAAAAGGTGGGGACATCTGGCAGAGTAGCGATCCTACGCTGGAACCACACAGATAGTGCAGACACAAACTTTCAAAGAAGCTAGACGTAAGCCTAGTTACAAACCAGACTGAAGGAATGCCAAAACCCTAGAAACACGAAACGCCTGCAGATCGTAGTTTCTGGACTCACACCACTGAATATAAGTATACAACACACTGTGGCAAATCCTGTCGGAAGCAGGCTTGCGCGCCTGAAGCATCATGCTGATGACAGAGCTGGAAAAACCCCGGGACCTTAAGACGGATGTCTCAAAAGCCACGCCGTCAAAGACAGACGACCCAGATCTGTGTAAAGGCAAGGTCCCTGAGACAACAGGTCCCAACGTTGAGGCAGAAGGAATGGAGGGTCAATAGAGAGGCTCCGAAGATCGGAGTACCAAGGACGTCAGGACCAAGCCGGAGCCACCAACAAAAGTGTGCCGCTGTCCTGTTTGAATTTCCGAAGGACCCGAGGCAGTAGGGATATAGGAGGGAATAGATACGCCAGCTCAAATGTCCATTTCATGGACAGCGCGTCCACCAGGCTTGCACCGGCGTCTCTTGTCCTGGACCCGTACACAGGCAGCTTGTAATTATGATGGGAGGCCATGAGGTCCACCTCCGGCAGTCCCCACCTGTCCACGAGTAGTTGAAATACCTCTGGGTGAAGCGACCATTCCCCGGGTTGCACGTCGTGATGGCTGAGGAAGTCCGCCTCCTAATTGAGGACTCCTTGAATGAAGACTGCCGAGATGGCTGGAAGGTGGCACTCCGCCCAGGCCAGGATGCGTGACACCTCTGACATCGCTGCTCGACTGCAAGTCCCCCCCCCCTGATGGTTGATGTACGCCACCGTGGTGGCGTTGTTGGATTGAACCTGCACGGCCCTTCCTTGAAGAGCGTGACCGGACAACTGGAAGGCCCTGTACATAGCCCGAAGTTCCAGAATGTTGATGGGGAGAACCGCTTCTTCCGCAGTCCATCGGCCCTGAAGTGAAAGGGGACCTGTTACTGTCCCCCAACCCTGGAGACTGGCATCTGTCGTGAGCAGAACCTAGTCCGGGATCCAAAAGGGGCGACCCTTGGAGAGATGAGATGTCTGAAGCCACCAAGCTAGCGACAGGTGCACCTCCGGAGACAACACCAGCATCTGAGTCCTGATCTGGTCTGGTAACCTGTTCCATTTGGTTAGAATCAGCCCCTGCAGGGGCCTGGAATGGAACTGGGCATACTCCACTATGTCGAATGCTGACACCATGGACCCCAGAACTCTCATTGCCGAGTGAACAGACACTCGGCAACTCTTCAGACAACTGCGCACCCGCAGTTGCAAGGAGGAAATCTTTTCTGGAGTCAGAAAATGTTTTGCTGATGAGAATCCATCAGGGCTCCCAAATGAACCATCCATTGTGAAGGAATCAGGGAGGGCTTCTTCCAATTTATCAGCTACCCGTGTGCTTGCAGACAAGCGATCATCAGGTGTAGATGATGTATAAGTACCTCCGGAGAGTTTGCCAACAAGAGGAGGTCATCCAGATACGGCGGAAGCCGTATACCCTGGCTCCGTAGATGGGTGCCCATGACTGCCATAATCTTGGTGGAGACCCTTGGAGCCGTGGAGAGGTCAAAGGGCAGAGCCTGAAACTGGTAGTGGTGTTGATGTATAGCAAACTTCAGGTTGGTGTGAAGGCGCTATAGGAACATGAAGGTAGACGCGTCCTGGATGTCCAGGGAGACCATGTAGTCCCCAGGTTCCATAGCCAGAATGATGGAACGCAAAGTTTCCATCCTGAATTTGGGCACTCTGAAGAACTTGTTCAGCGACTTTAAATTGAGGATAGGGCGATGAGACCCATTGGATTTCTGCACATGAAATAGAGTAGAATAGTAACCCGTGCCGCATTGAGAAGGCGGAACGGGAACAATGACCCCTGCTTTCAGCAAGGACTCTATCGCTTTCTGAATCTGCAAGGCCCTGGTCTTGTCCTGAGGACTCGTGCAGAAGAACTGATGGGGAGGTCTGTGACAAAAAGAGAGGGCGTACCCTTGAGAGACCACTTCTCGAACCCAGGCATCCGTGGTGGTGTTGTACCAGCGCTGGGCGAATTGAAGAAGTCGGCCTCCCAACTCTGGGACCCTCCAGAGGGAGGCCCGTCCTATCAGGCAGAAGGTTTATCCTCCGGCTTGGAAGAAGGGAGTCTAGCACTCCACGCTTGTTTCTTAGGCTTAGGGGCGGCCTTAGTCGCCGACTGCCTCAGGAAGGACTGTCCCTTGGACTTTCTCTGAGTACGAAAGGGCCGAAGTGCAGAGGTCCTAGCCTTAGAAGGTGCAGCAGCCGAAGGGAGAAAAGCTCACTTAGAATTAGCCAGGGTATCCACAATTTTTTCCAGGTCTGGGCCAAATAATAATTCCCCATTAAAAGGTAAGGCCTCCAGTCCTTTCTAGGAATCCACATCCGCTCTCCAAGAACACAGCCACAAAGACCGGCGAGCAGACACCGCTGCAGCCGATACTCTGGAAGTCATAAGACTGGCATCCAAAGACGCTTCTCCAACATAGGAAGCGGCATCCCTCATCTGTCCCACTAAAGCTCTCTGCATTTCCGGAGCATCCTCTGGAAAAGTATCTTCCCGACATTGGCCCAGCTCTCAATGGCCTTAGCCACCCAAGAGATGGCCATGGACGGACGGGTCACTGTTCTGGAGAGAGAATAAATTGATTTTAAACAAGTCTCCACTTTCCTGTCTGTGGGATCCTTTAGGGTGGAAATGGACGGCAAAGGCAAAGTAGCTCTTTTGATTAAGTGAGTAATATGAGAGTCCACCGCGGGCGGGGTTTCCCACTTTTTGCAATGACCTGCAGGAAACGGATAACTAGACACTAAACTTTTCTGCGACTGGAACCTCTTACTAGGCGACTCCCAAGCCTCCGCCATGTGGTCAGTCAGCTGGTCAGATAGAGGACAAACAGCCAAAGTCACTTTTGTCTGTTTGAAATTTGGATACTTGGATTTAGGAGCTGGTGCGTCATCCTCTATATCAAGAATGGACCGCACAGCCCTATCTAATGCCGGCACATTAATGGAAGATTTAGTTTCCACCTCCCAGAACGGGGAATCCGAGTTAGAGTCCTCAAGCAATTCCCGATCATCCGAGGACGCCTCAGAGTCTGATACCTGCACAGACTGTAACTTCGTAGCATAGATTGAAAGGCTGAAGATGAGGCCGCCAAACTCTGGACTGAACTGGATAACACATCCACCCATGGTGGTTGACCCGCCTGAGGTAGACCTGGAAAGGGAATGACGGACTGCTGTGTCACAGGAGGGGATTGAATATACATGGACTAACAGCATGAGGCCCAGGGGGAGACTGCAACAGATGCAGCATACCCTGAGAAGGGGGGGTGGCTGGTTGGGGTAATCCCCTAGGGGGGAGGGTACCGCGATGGAAGCCAGCACCTGAGAAAATACCGCCCAAGGAAGTTCTTGGGAAATTTTGGGGTTAGAGGGACCAGGTAACTGCTGGTACCACACACATAGCCCATCCTGTGATAAATCCTGCTGATTAACACCGGTGACGCAGAATCTGCAGGAAAACAGAGTGGAAGCCGCGGAGCACTCAACTTCCTTGTCAGACATGGTAAAATAAATAAATAAATAATATATATATATTCACAGAAATATATCAACGCAATGGGGAAGTTCAGTGATTTACTCCTGGCACACCCCCAAGCGTGCAGCACACAAGCCCACAGATATGGCACAGTGTAGCACGCAACCGTATGTGACTGACCTCACAAATACATGAATTTATATAAGTGAGATCTAAGAAAAGCCCTTCCCACACACACCTGCCAGGGCTGTAGGAGGAAAGGGATAGGTATAGACTAACAGTAAGTAGAAGTAAAGCACAGTCAGCACTAGCAAAAGTCACATACAATGCAGAAAGTTATACTCACTGCACCTTTACACTACAATCAACCTGCCCAGATTCAGTGTCTGGGAGGGCTATAGTGCTGTGTACACTGTCCTACCAGGGGAGAGGTACACAGGGTGACCGGTCCACTTTGCTGCCCGAGATCTGCGCTCCTCTTGATAGAAAAGATGGCTGCCGGAGACCTCAGAGGAGGAGTGGCCGCAGGAGGAAGCAGCTCAGCATCGCCAGACCATGCGCTGGAAAGGCGTGCTGAGCTGAGGAGCCGCTAGACAGGGAAGAGCTCTCTCCCCTGGCTAGCATTTAACCCCCGGTATGCCGGCTCCCCCTATATTCCCTGGTGGTCTAGTGGACACACGGGGTATGCCTGCATTAGGGATGTGCAGGCTCGGATAGGTTCGAGTTTGCACGTGGAGTTCGGATTTTTCCCTCCAAAAAAACGGAACTCAGAAAGAGGCAAAACGTCATCTTACATGGACGAACATCATCATTCCTGGACTTTTAATCCGAACTCCACGTGCAAACTCGAACCTATCCGAGCCTGCACATCCCTAGCCTGCATAGAAGGGGAGCCCGCAGCCACAGCTAGCGCCTCCAGTCTGTCCCCAGAGACCGAAGGCTGAAGGCTGCATGCACCCGCGGGTCACTGCAAGTGGTGACCCGCGACCAACCTGTTCCCCGGCGATCAAGCAGCAGCCTAGGGATTCCTCGCAGCGCCGCGGAGTGTAAGAGCGGCAGCTTGGACGTCCAATGGACAGTCTGATGCTGCCGCTCTGAAGCATGTAAATAAATAAATAAAATTAAATAAACTCTTAAAAAAAAAAAATAAGCTCCGGGCTGCTATGCAGACCCCCTGCATTACAGGGTGACCCGACTCCGGCTGGGAACCAACTAAAACTGAGGTGCCTGTGGCTCGGGGGCAGGGTATAGAGGAGGATGGACCCAGTGCATCCTGGGAGCAGCAAAAGCTTTAACTGCGTGGTGCCCGTGGATCCAGATCCAGCTATACCCCAAGGCAGGGATGGACTGGCCCACAGGGGTCCAGGGGAATTCCCCAGTGGGCCCCACTGTCTGGGGGCCCCACCCCCTCCTCTAGGTGTCAGGTTCCAGACTGCGCACTCAAATTATACTGTACATTGCTACTCTATTGGAGGGTCGGTTACCTGGTGGAGCAGGACCATGGATAAACATGGGTGCTTGGTGCACTTCTAAAGAAACTACAGCAATATTTGCCTAATGGTTAGCTAAGCAGCTGTAGTGGCTGACCACACCCCTTAAGCATGGGCCCCTAGCACTTCACAGTTTACGTTTCTTTTGCCACTGGGCACCCAAATAATATCGTTCATCCAGCAGGTAAGCCAGTACCACTTTTTATTAATGGTTGTGATATTAATATTTTTTAAACAGCCATCAAGAGTTATCTGATTCTAATACAGTTGTTGCCTATATTATTTTTGGATGATCAAATAAGTGACCAAGTGTAAGACTCTATGTTCTGCAAATACACTTCAGAGGTCATCTAGGACTACTCTGAGTGAGAGATTTTCACTCAGTCATTATCAGTACATATTAATATTGCGTATTTATAATTATATTCCATTACCTTCCTATCCCTTTCTTTATGTGATTCATTTATCTGCTGATTTATATAAGATACATCTTTTTAATAATTTTATTGATTTATTTTATGTCATTGAGACAATAAAAATGCGTTTATTTTTTCATTATTTATGTGTGTGCTGCAGCAACAAATCATAAGCGCTCCCATATTTGTTTCTATATTTCTTGCAAGTTTTCTTGGGGTTTGCGTACCCCATAAGTGGTGAGCTCCATATTGATTTGCATTTTTCAGTTGTTTCTGGAGCGCCTGATTCTGTGTTTTCTTCTGTTTCCAGCTATTTTCGTAGTTTGTTTAATGGATTATAATCAATTAAATGTATAATTATCGACTATAATCGAAGGGAAATATTATTAAATGCAAGAGCTAAGATCAATGCATAAACACAACTGGAATCATTATATAAAGAAAGTGTGGCCAAAACGAACGTCACTGACTCCAAGGCAGAAAATTGTAGTCAATATTCCTCTTGTTGATCCGGAGAAAATGTATCTGCCTTCGTTGCACATTAAGCTTGGGCTGATGAAGAATTCCGTCAAATCTATGGATAAAACCAGTCGTGGATTCATCTATGTGAGGAATAAATTCCCCTAAATAGGAGAGGCATAAAAAAGGAGGGTCATTTTGTAGGACCTCAAATCAGGGAACTGCCTCAAGATAAAAAATTAAACGCAGAGCTTAATGAACATAAAAATCTGCATGATTGTCATTTAAAAGAATTTGAAAGGAGTTTTTGGGAAGTCACAAGCAGAAAACTACCGTGACGTTGTAAATGACCTCCTGACCTCATTTAGAGCTCTTTGATGCAATATTAGTGTAAAAAAAATATCCCTTTTCAGACTCCCCCTTAGAGTTTTTCCCAGAGAGTGTTGGTGATGAACACGGCAAACGACTTCATCAGGATATCTTCAATTTTGAAAAGCAGTTCCAAGGAAAGTGTAGACAGTCTATATTGGCAGACTATTGCTGGACACTGAAAGGAGAAGTTTCTGAGGCGAAATATAGTTGAAAATCATACACTTCTTCCATTTACAGGTAAATTTATACATATTTTATTTGTAATAGCCATATTGGTGAAAAAAAAACCGTACACTGATTGTAAAATTTAATCTGTTTCTAAAAAAAACTATGCCTGATATGAAAAAAAAAGTTTTAAAACCAGATTTTAATTCAGCTTCCAAAATACAGTACGTTTCACCTATTTTACTGTATGGGACAGAAAATTATAAATATTTTGTTAACTAGTGGTATTAGTGTAAAAGCTCCGAAACAGGGCAGAAGTGCGTTCTGTGCCGGCCCATGCCCCCTAAACCCATGATGTTATAACGTACTGCCCAGAGCATCCTAAGGGCAATTCCACAGGCTGCAGGTGTCGTGGGGCAGCGACGGTGCCTGCCCCAGGGTGCTGATCGCACACCCCTAGGTACGGCTCAGGGTTTAATTGCCTGTAATGTTAAGGAGTTCGCTTTAAGAAGAAATATTGTACCCTGTTGAAATCATATAATAAAATGAGAGTTGGGGAGTACAAATGTTCTGCTAGTTTAGTAGCGGAATCAATAAAAAAGGTTCACAAGTTCCATTATCTTTTAATGTTGGATTGCATCATCATATCAGAGACTTCTTTGCAATCTTGATAATGTTTCAGGGATTCTAAACCAACTGATCTAGAATGTTCAACTGAAGATATATTATATGCCACCTTGCCCAATAGAGAATGCAGACCATCCACGCACGCAGGCGGAGCTTCTGATTACCCAGAAACCCGCCCTGACGGACCATATTTATTTTTCAGAGACGGAGACAGCCTAGTCTCCATCCTTGCTGCACTAGCCGAGGGCCACCCTTGAGCGCAACAAATCTGCCGCTCCTCAGACAGAAAGCTCTGATTGGCAGTGCTCACTGCACAGGATACAGGTATGGCCGGGGGAGCTGATACGCATGCCAAGCAGCAGATTCCCTCACGTGGACTCAGGCGGCTAACTTCCTCCTCAGCACTCGGTTTTGTTAGTATGCTGATGTTTACGTGTGTGTTTGTGTGCATGTATGCTGTGTGTAAGTACGCTTGTGTGTGTGTGTATATATATATGCTGAGTGTATGTACGCATGCTTGTGTGTGTATGCTTATATACGTAGAGATAGATAGAATGTATGGAAACACCCGTTAAAAATCCTGCGTTTGCCACTGCCGACTGTGGAAGACCTAATTTGCTAGGAGATGAAGACACTTATTATTGGTACCTTTTGCTGAAATGTAACTTTCTTCTGACATACATATATGATCTTGTACTGTACAGATGTGTGCTCATACACCTAGGCTCAATACACCATGCGGCGCAAGTGGGTTGTGCCGAGCGGTGCAGCGTCCTTTTTGCTTAAGTGTGCGTCTCGGTCGCAATGCGATGCGACAAAACCAATTCAGGAGATTGAACAGATTCATTTGATAAGCGTCACAGATGTACTCTGCGTGCAACAGAGTATGAATCTGTACAATGGAACTTGGCGCAAAAAAAAAATTGATTTTGGGACTCACCATAAAATCCCTTCCTCTTAATCCAGCGGACACTGCCATGACATTGTGTAGTAGGGGTCGGCAAAGCCATACACAAAACATTGCGCCCAAAGCTAGCATCACTAAAACAAAGTATGAAAACTGTAGAATTTGGTTAAAGTATGCACAGAAGACCAGGTTGCAGTTCACCACAGCTGTTCCACAGAAGCAGTGTGACAAACCGCCCAGGAGGCTCCCACACCATGGAAAGGTAGGCCTGGCAAATGCCTGTAGTGATCCAACTAGCAATAGAAGTCTTAGAAGCAGGCCAACTCCCTTAGAGGTGTCAATCAATATCAAGAGAGATTCAGTCTGATGATGTAGATCCGTACTGCCGGACCACATCCAACATATGCAAAATGGATTAATCAGATACACGGTCAGAAACTGGAAAGGCTGGAAGGACAATGGGCCTCATTCAGACCCGGTCGCAAGCACCGATGTGCTCCCAACTGGGTCGATTGGTAGCCCTGCGCACGCGCAGCGGCCGCACTGCGCGTGCGCAAGCCCTGGGGCGAGAGAATCTCTCTCACTCCAGAGCTCGCTACAAAAGGGGCGGCTGTCGATGTTGATCGACAGCTCGCCCCGTTTTGTAGGCGGGCTGGGGGGTGGTTTCCAAAACTGAGGCGTTCCTTAAGGAACGCCTACCATTTTGTGGGCGGCCGCACTGATATGATGTCAGTGGGGAGCTTCCTGCTCCATCTGAGCAGAAAGCTCCCTGGGGATTGCGGTTGCCGAGACCCAACCTTAGGGTCTCGTCGCAAGCCCCGATAGACGCGATGGTGATCACCATCGCGACCATCAACCTGATTGGTCGTTAAGCTGTGGCTGGTAACCCACAGCTTAACTAACGACCAGGAGGCCGCACTTCAAAAATGAAGCGGCCGCCCTCATTCAGAGAGAGAGATCGCTTCTTGCGAGCGCCCCTGAATGAGGGCCAATATCCTGATTAAAGTGGAACTTCGTAACCACCTTCAGGAGAGATGATGGCTTAGTTTCGAAAAACCACCCAATCAGGATGAAAAATGTCTAAAGGAGGTTTACAGGATAAAGCTGCCAGTTCCAAAACTCTGTGAGCAGAGGCTATAAGCTAGAAGAAAAATATGAGATATGGTAAGAACTTACCCTTGTTATCTCTATTTCTACGAAGTCCATAGGGTTCCACAGGATACCTTGGGGTATAGGTGTGACGTCAGTCGCAGGGCACCAAAGAGTTAAGCTTTCAGCCTCCCAGGATGCACTAGGTCCCCCTCCTATACCCCGCCCCCGGGCCAAGGCACCTCAGTTAGTTACCAAGCCATAGGCCGGAGGAGGAGAAGGAAGAGAGAGAACAAAGATCTGGACACATACAAGAATCACATTCTCACCAGAGGGAGACGGAAAACTGGTGACCAGAGCAAAGCCCATCTGCAGCACAGGTGCGACAGGGCGGGAGTCCTGTGGAACCCTATGGACTTCGTAGAAATAGAGATAACAAGGGTAAGTTCTTACCATATCTCATATTTTCTACTTCAGGGTCCATAGGGTATCCACAGGATACCTTGGGGATATCCCAAAGCAGTATCCTTTAAGGGTGGGGACGCTCCTGTGCAGAAAGGAGAATCCGCCGCCCGAAGGAAGCATCCTGAGAGGCGAAGGTGTCAAACCTGTAATACCTCACGAAGGTATGGACAGAAGACCACGTAGCAGCCTTGCAGATCTGAACTGCCGAGGCACCACGTCGAGCTGCCCACGAAGGACCCACAGACCTAGTGGAATGTGCCTTCAGAGAAGGAGGGACCGGTAGGCCTTCATGAAGATAAGCTTCAGAAATAGCCATACGGATCCAGGCTGCCAAAGTTTGCTTTGAAGCAGGCCAACCCTTTTTACGGAAGCCAAAGAGGACAAACAAAGCGTCCGACTTCCTAAACGAAGAAGTGCGGTCAACATAAGTCCTTAAGGCCCGCACAACATCCAAAGAGGCCTCACCCACGGAAAGACCCGGTGAGTTAAAGGCCGGAACAACTATTTCCTCGTTAATATGAAACTGGGAAACAACTTTGGGAAGAAACTCGGGCCGAGTGCGGAGCACTGCCCTGTTCCCATAAAAAACCAAGAAAGGGGGTCTACAAGAAAGAGCCCCTAACTCAGAAACACGTCTGGCCGAAGCAATGGCCAGAAGGAAAACAGTCTTAGCTGTTAGCCATTTAAGATCCACTGAGCCCAGTGGTTCAAACGGCGGTCCTTGGAGAGCCCTCAGGACCACAGCCAAATCCCAAGGCGCCACAGGTGGAACAAAGGGCGGCTGAATGCGGAGAACACCCTGCATAAAGGTGCGCACATCCGGGATTGTAGCAATCCTACGGTGAAACCAGACAGATAGGGCCGAAACCTGTACCTTCAAAGAAGCAAGGCGAAGCCCATGATCTAGTCCCGCTTGCAGGAAGGCGAGAATCCGAGACAGACGAAACTCCCGCGGTGCATAACCTCTCGGTCGACACCACTGGAAGAACGTATGCCACACGCGATGGTATATCCTCGCGGAAGACGGTTTCCGAGCTCGTAACATGGTACGCACCACAGAGCTGGAAAACCCCCGGGACCTCAGCATGGCCGTCTCAACAGCCACGCCGTCAAAGACAGCCGAGTCAGGTCCGGGTGAAGGCAAGGACCCTGAGACAGAAGGTCCGGTCGTAGCGGCAACCGCAGAGGAATGTCCACGGACAGACCCTGAAGGTCTGAGAACCAGTGCCGTCTGGGCCACGCGGGAGCTATCAACAGGAGCGTCCCTCCTTCCTGTTTGAATTTCCGGATTACCCGTGGAAGAAGGGAGACCGGAGGGAACAGGTATGCGAACCGGAACGTCCACCGGACGGACAGAGCATCCACCAGAGACGCCCCTTCGTCTCTTGTGCGAGACCCGTACACCGGCAACTTGTTGTTGTGCCGGGACGCCATGAGGTCGATTTCTGGAAGACCCCACCTGTCCACCAGTAGTTGAAAAACGTCCGGGTGCAGGGACCATTCCCCCGGATGAACGTCCTGGCGACTTAGAAAGTCCGCCTCCCAATTGAGCACTCCCGGGATGAAGACCGCTGATATGGCCGGAAGATTGCGCTCCGCCCAAACCAGGATCCGAGAGACCTCTACGAGAGCCGCCCGACTGCGAGTTCCTCCTTGCCTGTTTATGTAGGCCACGGTGGTAGCGTTGTCCGACTGGACCTGCACCGGGCGACCCTGGAGAAACCGCTGTGCCTGCTGGAGAGCATTGAAGACCGCACGGAGTTCCAAGATATTTATTGGAAGCTCCGCTTCTGTCGGCGTCCACCTGCCCTGGAACAAGTGTGGACCCGAAACTGCTCCCCAGCCCCGAAGACTGGCGTCCGTTGTCAACAGGACCCAATTTGGAACCCAGAACGGACGTCCCTTGTTGAGGTGGGTCGTCTGTAACCACCACGTAAGGGACAGGCGAACCTCCTGGGTGAGCACAATCGTCTGGGACTTCAGAGACTGAGTCAGCCCGTTCCACTTGGACAGGATCAGGTGCTGCAGAGGTCTGGAGTGAAACTGGGCGTATTCCACCATGTCGAACACCGACACCATGGAGCCCAGTAACCTCATCGCCGAGTGTAAGGACACCCGGCGGCTGTGCAGACAACTGCGCACCCTTGACTGTAAAGCAGAGATCTTGTCCTCCGTCACGAAGATCCTTTGCTGTCCCGAGTCCAATAAGGCTCCAAGATGCAGAATCCTCCAAGACGGGATTAGAGTGGACTTCTGCCAGTTGATTAGCCAGCCGTGCCGTTGCAGCAGTGCAATGGTCAGGTCCAAGTGGCGTAACAGGAGCTCTGGAGATCCTGCCACCAATAACAGGTCGTCCAAATACGGCAACATGCGGACTCCCTGCAGCCGCAGAGAAGCCGCCATGACCGCCATCACCTTGGTGAAAACACGTGGTGCTGTTGCCAGGCCAAAAGGTAACGCCCGAAACTGGAAGTGGTCGCTGCTGATTGCAAACCTGAGGAACTGTTGATGGCGTCAAAGAATAGAGACATGCAGGTAAGCGTCCTGTATGTCCAATGACACCAAGTAGTCCCCAGGTTCCAGCGCCAGAATGATGGACCGTAGGGTCTCCATCCGAAACTTCGGGACCCGCAAAGACTTGTTGAGTGCTTTGAGGTTGAGAATCGGACGATATGACCCATTGGGTTTCTGTACCAAAAATAGATTTGAATAGAAACCCTGGCCCCTCTGGGAGAATGGAACCGCCACTATAACTCCAGCCTGGAGCATAGTGTGCAATACCTTCCGCAGCTCCGTAGCCTTGTTCCGGTCTGATGGGAGACCCGTGGTGAAGAAGCGAGCCGGGGGTCTGTGCCGGAAGGAGAGGGCGTATCCGTGGGAAACCACCTCCAGAACCCAAGTGTCTGTCGTAGTGGTCGACCAACACTGGGCGAACTGTAGCAGGCGGCCTCCCACCCTGGGATCCCCCAAAGGGAGGCCCGGACCGTCAGGCCGCAGGCTTGTCATCTGGCTTGGGGGCCGGACGTCTGGTACTCCATGCCTGCTTCCGGGGCTTGACCGATTTCTTAGGGCCAGCCTGTCGAGGAAACGACTGTGGTTTGGGCCTGCCCTGGGCCCTAGATGACCGAAAGGACGATGGTCCCGAACCAGAAGGAGCAGCGGCCGACGGGAGACAGGCAGATTTGGCTGCCGCCAGCGTGGCCACAATCTTATCCAGATCCGGACCGAAGAGAACTTCTCCGGTAAACGGCAACGCTTCCAGACCTTTCTTGGAATCTGCGTCAGCCTTCCAGGATCGCAGCCACAAGGTGCGACGAGCAGCTACCGCTGCTGAAGAAATTCTAGACACCAGAGTACTAATGTCTAGAGCCGCCTCGTTGATGTAGGTGGCCGAATCACGGAGATTGCCAATCAACTCCGCCTGATCGGCCGGACAGTCGGATTCAAAAGAAGCCTCTAATGAATCCGCCCAGCGCTCCATCGCTCTGGCAACCCAGCAAATGGCCATAGCCGGCCGTGCTGCCCCCCCTGCAAGGGAATAAGCGGACTTCAGGCAGATTTCTACCTTGCGGTCCGTAGCATCCTTAAGGGAGGACATGGATGGCATCGGCAATGTGGCACTACGGACAAGACGGGTCACGTGAGAATCCACCTGTGGAGGGGATTCCCACTTAGCAAAATAATTATCCGCGAACGGATAAGCCACCGCCAGGCGTCTCTGCGGCTGGTATCTTTTGCCAGGTTGTTTCCACGCCTCCTCTAAATGGTCCACCAACTGACCCGAAAGAGGAAAGACTGTGGCATCGCCCTTCACATCTTTGAAAAAGGCATACTTAGATTTAGCCGCTGGGGGAACTTCGTCCTCAATCACCAAGGCTGTGCGGACCGCCCG
The DNA here is from genome assembly GCA_031769625.1 of Taudactylus pleione. Classification (NCBI taxonomy): domain Eukaryota; kingdom Metazoa; phylum Chordata; class Amphibia; order Anura; family Myobatrachidae; genus Taudactylus; species Taudactylus pleione. The sequence continues at coordinate 15,637,663 of JAUIMM010000178.1, forward strand.
AATAAGTCCAGGAATATATACTTTGGACTTAGCATCAGCGTCCTTAGTATGGAGAGGTTCCTGATCGTAAGGATCAAGAATCTCCCCATCATCAGACGTCCCTTCGTCATCCTCATAAGGAGCGGACAGAGACGCCACCGGCCTTTTATGAGGCCGCATCACAGACTCCCCTTGCAACACATCCGACAAGTGCTGTACAGAACTCGTCAGGGAGTTAACCCACGCTGGCTCCTGAGAACCCGGGAGCGGGGAAATAGGGAGACTGTGGGGTACCACCAATTGTCGTGGGAACCCCTGCATGGGTGACGACACCACAGACTGCTGGGACAAACCCATTGGAGTAAACGCGGGCTGCGGAGCTAACTGGCCCACTAAAGCTGTTAACGCCTGAGCGAAACAAGCCCAGGGCGGCTCCTGTACCGGTGCTGTAACCGTAATAGGCCGCGCCATGGACAAACACTGCCGGCAAAGGCCCTCCGCGCTACCCTCCCCCTCCGCTAACGGTACTTTGCACGTGGTACACTGTAGCCGGAGGGGAAAATCACTTTCAGACATGATGGCACCACGTATGTGACCTCTCTCACCAATTAAGTATTAAATAGGCGAGAGACCACCCTGCAGCACCGCACCGCAAGGGCTTTAGCAGAAGAACAGGGACAGTAATAAAGCTGACAGTTTAGAGAAGAAAAGTTACAGGCAGCAGCGCTAGCACAGTCACATACAATGCAGAAAAATAACAATTCCTGCACTAACAGCGCTGATCACTCAACTACACAGACACAGGGCCTGGTAGGACACAGCGCTGCATACACAGACCTGACCACAGCGGAGGAGAGGTATGCGGGGGGACCCAGACCACGATGCTTCCGTCCAGCGCTTCCAGCAGCGTTCACCATGCGTTCTGGAGAAGATGGCCGCCGAGGAGCAGAGAGGAGGCTGGCCTGGGGGAGGAGCGCTGCCACAGGACCAGTCGGCAGCATGCAGAGAGGGCTGTGTGCAGCGGGGGAGGCGCCGGCTGTGAGACAGGGAAGGCGCGCTCCCCTGGCATGCATTTAACCCCTGGGACGCCGCAGCGCTACCGCTCTGCTGCGGTCCGCTGTCCCAGGGGGTAGTGGAAGCGCAGGTTGGTCGCCTGGCTCCACGCTGCAGCCAGTCCCCAGGGAGCCCCCTGCCTGGGGACTTAGGACCATGTGATCAGCGGGGACCCACCGCGGGACCCCGCTGCTTACCTCTGTCCCCCTTGAATCCGGCCATGGTCCGGAGCATCTGGGGTCACCGCTAGCTGTGACCCCAGACGCCCACCAGCATCCCCGGATCAGTACCGGCGTTCTGGTACCGGCGGGGTGTAGGGAAGACAGCATGGACGTCAGGACTGACTGTACATGCTGTTCATCCAGATGTGCAGCCACAGCTGCATGAAGAATAAGCTTCAGGGGCTCTTCTAGCCCCCACTCCAACAGGTGCACCCGACTCCGGCCGGGCACCAAACTAAACTGAGGTGCCTTGGCCCGGGGGCGGGGTATAGGAGGGGGACCTAGTGCATCCTGGGAGGCTGAAAGCTTAACTCTTTGGTGCCCTGCGACTGACGTCACACCTATACCCCAAGGTATCCTGTGGATACCCTATGGACCCTGAAGTAGAAAACGACTTTCAAGGTGAGATATCTTAACTCCACTGTATTCAGTGAATCAAAAGGAGACTGTTGAAGAGCCTTCAACACAAAGTTCAAATCCCACAAAGGAAAGGAGGGACATATGGGAGCTGAATGTGAAGTATGCCATGCAAAAAAGTCTGGACTTCTGGAATAAGGGCTAATCTTTTGAAAAAGGACAGACATGACAACCACCTGACCCTTTAAGAGATGACAACCGAATACCTTGAGACAATTCAGCCTGCAAAAAAGCTACGCAATGTCTTGGCAGTGTCACCCATCGTGGATGAATGAGGAAAGCTGTGGCCGCCCCAATGTAGCACTTCGCATACAGATTCAGACTAAGTCGCACACAAATATACAAGTGTTGCATATCAAATGCAGTCTCATGAAGCGGTTTTGTTGCATTGTGTTGCAATTACAATGCACATTCAAGTGAAAAAGACACTCAGGATGCTGAGTCGCATAGGGCCTGGTGCACCAAGAAGGGCTGTTGGGCGTGACTGCGGCAATAGTATACAAATACACATCTGTATCTATTTCAATGCACAAGTACTGTAGTTGGTTAGAAGGCACTGGAATCAGTATGATCTACCGATAGCGGCTGCCCGGCAGGGGTGAAAATCCTGATCGTCCAAGGTATCTGCTAACCCTACTCTACCCCCTAACCCTCCCTTACGGGTGCCTGACCCTAACCTCCCCCAAAGTGCCTTCCCCGTCGCCTTAACCCAAGTCCCTCGGGGAGTGGGGGGAGGGGGGGGGGGGTGTGCCAAACCCTGACCTGCCCCCGTGGGTACCTAACCCTAACCCCCCCTTCCCCTAGCCTAACCCTAACCTCCTGGGGGGGTGCCTAACCCTAAGTCCCCCACCGGGGGCCCTAAACCTAAGGCGCGCCCGGCTTACCTTCGATCGGTAAGCCAGGTGTCGTGCTCCCGTTGTAGGTCTAATGACAGGCGTCTGGATTTCGACACCTGTCATTAGACCCCTGCCGGGATTAGACAGTCGGGAAGCCGGCGGTCAGGATTACGTCAGTCGGCTTACCGATGGCACTAGATGACTTTTCTCTACATTACCCAACCATGTACCTATAAAAAGTTCACTTGGACTGTTCTGCTCTCCATCTTCCCTCTTACCAGAATTTTATATAGCCAAGGCCATACCACGATTGCTTGCTCTAAGAGCGCCCTCTAATGGTATAGCAGTCATTATGGATAGACAATAAGAACTACTTTGGTTGCAAGTTCCTAATTATAGTTCTATTTTTTTATTTTTTATTAAATTGTTCCTTTTCGACTGATTCAATTCTATATCCAAAAGATCTTTTATCACCTAGCGACTAGAGCGTTTATGTTGTCTTTCCCTAAATAAATCATCTTCTACGCTGGTTGCAGAGGGTGCTGTATACCTATTGTCTTAATATGTTTCATCAATGTTCGTACTATTTCATGATTAAATGTTGTTGAGCATACAGCAGTTCTTCCTTGGATACAAAGTATTTCATCATCCAGTTAATGCCTTATACTGTTTTGGAGGTTGCTCTTGACTAATTCCCTTTGGGGAACAACCTATACAAAGCTTTTCTTATAATTATTAGGTAAATCCTTTTCACACACTCCAAACAAGAGGATGTGTCTTTCAGATTATTTTCCCTTCTACAGGCTCAGAAAGAGTACTAAAAAGAAAATACTTAAAACAGACTAAATAAACTAATATCCCTACAGACAACCCTTTGTAAGTGGCGTGCCTTGAATGGGTGTCCAACAGCTTTCTGAGGACAAGTTGCAGACTCTGTTAATATCAGCAATGCAATTACTTAACACGTCAGCTGCTCAAGGGCTCACTGCTACAGATTAAATAGAGGCCTGACATACCATGTCTACAACTATGTAGTAGAGAACAGGACCTGTAGGAGCAGGCCCTGGTCCTGGTGGGCAGTCTACCAGGAAGCGACAGCAGGACGTTTACTGATCCAGCATCAGACCCCACGGCTTTCTTTATCTGCCCTCTGCCTTGCTCAGCTGAAGACAGGAAAGAAAAATCAAGGAAGAGTCATATTACATACTTTCCAGGCTTGTCAGTTCTTTTCCTCCCTATTTCAGCTGTACAAAGATGCCCATGCAGTCTGAGAAAGTAATTACCATTTATTTAATATTAATTTACGTATTGATTAGCCATAACGATAAAGTAAAAAAAAAATGTGTACAACCAGACATATGAAAATTACCTAAAAAAAAAATGACATTTGATTTCCAATCATTAATCCATATACGTTAACTTACTTCTTTGTCCATGCTCTCCAAATCCTCCTTACAAAGTGTATATAGAGGCATGGTTTCAGACATGCTTGGCTGACGTTTTCTCCGGGCTGGACCAGACTGTTCATCATCTGCAGTTGCTGTAGGCAGCTCTTCATCATCAAACATTTGTTCTTGATGAGGTTGAACAACTCTGTCAAACAAAATGGATTTCTATGGTTAAATAATATGTTGTACATGCGCCATTAAAATGAGCAAGCTGACTGCTAAACAAGAAACCAATGAAATACAATGACAAAGTAGCAGACAAATCTCATGTATATTACAATGCAAAAAAAAAAGCTTTCAAAGGATACTAATAAAAATGTAACCTATTGCAGAGATATAGAAGTAGTCTAATTACTAATGCAAAGTAATGCTCTCCACCAAAAACATTTGACAAGTGAGAAGTCCCAAAACTGAGATGTGATATAATGTATTATATGCAGACATTTAAATTTGTAAAATGGTTAATGTCAAATGATATTTAACTATTATATATGTCTATTACCTTTGAAGACCTCTCATATCACCCTCATATGACACAAGTCATGTACAGCATGTGTTTAGGATCTTAACTTGATAATTGGTAAGGTTTTTTATTTTTCTTAACTTGCTCATTGATGCCAAACTTCCACATGTTATGAGATACACCCACACAAATAAGTTATTTTCTTTAAGCTTAGAAAGAAGGCAATTGTTTGTAGATCCATCCTGGCATCATATGGGAAAAGAGCCTTACAAAAAGTTCTCAGAAACTGCAGCAGTTTAAGTTTAAATAAAGCAATTCACAAAATATTACCCGATGTTTGAGTTTTAGTTAAAATTTACTTGACATTATTTTTAATAATAACCCAAGCCATTTTATAATTTGACTTTCCTATGAATGTAAGATATTTGTAATGGGAAGTTTGACTGGGGTTGAGCACTTTGTTGTAATCAATCTTCATATTCTGTTTCAGAACAGTTCTATTTGAAGTGGGCAGGGATAAAACAAAGTGTGGTCAACAAGATCATCAAGATTCTCAAAGCATCAGCATTTCAAGGAACATGTGCTGCTCTTATACTGGGCATATACTATGCAATTATCTGTCAGATATCTGTCCAATCTGGCTGGCTGGAATGAAAACCTGGTAATGTTTAGGAGCAAATTGCATTCAACCTTTTGCTCACAAACACTACAAAACAGACAAAAATTGTCGTTCAGACAAATTGGTTATATCAGATGAATTTAACCTATTTGAACAATTGATTTTGACCATTTTCCAGTGTTTGTGAACACTGGTCAAATGTAATTTGCTCCCATACATTACCAGGTTTTCATTCCAACCAGCCAGATTGGACAGATGTCTGACAGATAATTGTATAGTGTATGCCCAGCATTACAGAAGTCACTGAACTGTTATGCCATGAATTTAGGTTAGGAAGACAAAGCTACAATGGATAGACCGTGTCATTGTTAATATTTTTATTATTACCAATTATTTATATAGCACATACATATTCCATAGCGCTTTATAGAGCATATTTGGCAATTCACATCAATCCCTACCCCCGTGGAGCTTACAATCTATATTCCCTGCAGGGGACAAAGAAAGCAGGTGCACACTCAAAATACTAAGAACAATGATTAGGTTTGAAATTAGGGTGTGCAGTCCAAGCCCCCTCTCCCTTTCCACTATATTTGTGTATATATTGTACACCTGAAGGCTGAGACTTATTCTGCTTGGTATATGCACCCCTCCCATCTTCCCTTAGGTGGTTTTAATCAGCACAGGTTCCTACACTGCTGTGTACATCATAGAATGGGCACTATTATAGGCAGGTCCTGGATAAATTGACATAAAGTACCATAGGGATCTTATGGTGTTCACCTTGACGTTGTGGATGGGCAAACATTCTTGGCCAAGTGTACTAAGAACCTCACTTACACTCCATGTTAATTGTAGAGTTTACAAGAATTATTTTGACTATCATTGTTTTTAGTATTTTGAGTGTGCACCTGCATTCTTTGTCTCCTGCATTGTACTACAAGTATCAAACAGAGGTTACCTGGGCGCGGTGGGTAGGCCCATAACCATGGCCATGATTATGCCAAAACCTCTTATTATTTGCAAAATTCTATTGCAAAATGTATTATTATATATAATGAGTAATGTTGGAGTTGTGCATCTGTAATTCTTTTTTGTATCTCCACAGGTAGCACCTCCCATTATATATATTTTCAGGGTGTGCAGTCTAGGGCCCCCTTTCCACATATACTACAAGTATCAGCATGGTAGTACCTCTTATTACGTTTAAAATTAGGGTGTGCAGTTCAAGTCCCCCCCCCCCCCTTTAATCTATATTCCCTATCATATGAACACAAACACACAATAGGTTTATATTTTTGTCAGGAGCCAACTAATCTACTTGTATGGTTTGAATTGTGAGAGGAAATCAGAGTACTGGGAGTAAACCCACACAAGCAAGGGTGGAATATACAAACTCCATACAGTTAGGGCCATGGTGGGAACTCAAGACCTCAGTGCTGTTAGGTAGTAATGCTAACCATTGCACCAACTGTGCTCATAAGAGTAGGAGGATGAAACTGGAACACCCAGACAGGAGCTAGGTAGAGCAAGATGTGAGGTTCATGCCATACTGGTACACACACACCTCTGTATGAAAAGGTTTATGCATCCAATTTGTTTGCAAACGGACATTATTTCATTAATTTTGTATAGAAACAAATACTTGAGAAAATTAAGTGCATATTAAACGGTTTGCATTTTGTAACTCTGCATAAGCCCTTTCCAGTATGTGTATAAATCACTTTCAGGGACTTTTAGACCTACACCAAACCACATGTCCCGGTTTTACAAAATAGCAACCAAAAAAATAACTTACACATATTATACAAAGTCATATTTCACACTTTGGGCTGAATTCAATTAACTGCAATAAGCCACTTTTCGGCAAAAAACGGCTTATCGTGCAAATTTATACTTATCGGGCAATCCTATTGGCTGCGGTTTTCGCATCTGCGAATTCTCTATAGCCAAGTTTTCTCCACCACCAGAGCAGGTGATAAGTTGTGCAAAACTCCTATTTTTAAAGGTAAAAATGTTGGGACTTGGCGCAGAACCCCTTGGCACCGCCCACCCTTAATGACCAATTAGGGAAAAAAAGTTTTTTAATTATCTTTTGGCCAATTATGACATGTAATTTTTGGGGTAAAAAGATGCAAAATTAGTTTAAAGTAGTGGGTCAGGTATTTTGGGGACTGTATGGAGGGACATGAATTTTAAACATTGCAAGTTGCTGCATCAGGTGCATTTTTAACATGTTTTAAAAGTGCCCTAAAATAACACAAAAATATACTTGCACCCATTTTAATATACCCCTGATTTAACTGCATTTATTCCCCCCCCCCCATATAGCTTTCTATAATTTTCCCACTGTTATAGCAAAATGCATATAACAGCCATCTGACACAATTTATGAACCCCAAATACTTTTATTAGGGCTACTTATACACTTTTATATTGTTTACCTATCTCAGTTTTACAGACAGATTTCCACATTTTCTGCTGTACTTTTTGCCAGTTACACCACGAACAGTTTTTGGGAGAATGCTGCAAAGAGGTTTTTGGAGTTGGATTGTTCGAAAACAAAAAACGAGAGCGCACGAAGGCAAAAGAAGTAAAATTATCGCACAAAAATTCCCGCAGTGAACGAAAACTTAATATAAGTTACGTTTTTGCATTATCACGGCTAATTGAATTGCAACTCCATATATATATTACAAAAAGTTAATTCACATACTACCCATCCTAAAAAATGGCCAGTATAATTTAAATGCAGATTAAAACGTTCAGTTTAACGTTGATTATTTAAATTTCAGACAGGCAATTCCATGTCACGTAGAAAAGAGCTATAATTTAACTTGTCAACATATGTTGAAAAATCAAAAGAAACACAGCTACAGATTTATTTATTTTTTACAGAGTCACATATTGGAATTGCCCGGACGCAAAAATAACATTTCATAAATAATATTTTGTCATCTATAGGCCAATTGGAAAGTGTAATTAAGTTAGAAAAACTTACTGTACATTAGACTATTGGTTCTCAATCATATATTTTTTTAATTTGTTTAAATAGTTAGCTTGGACCTAATGTGTCAGAGTGGAAAAACAGGTCGTTTACAATAAAATCAAAGCATATGGAATAACCAGTGCCCCAACAGTCGTTTCTGGGAGGAACTTTGGCTTCTACTCACCATTTGCACACCTATGACAGGATGAAACTGCACTGGTCTTATGGTCCAAAGGTGTTTTCCACTTTAAATTTGCATTCTAACAAATCTCTTACATTACCTATATAAATGAGCAGCCTGTGTAGGCACCCCCACCATGTGTTACACTTGACAAGGTCTTGGCATGGACATATGGTGGGACCCTTGCTGGTCACTTTACATACTGCTTAGGTTTCTGGAGCAGGAGATATCAGATGTAGAAGCTGTAAATAAAAGAGGAGAGTCCAGTGCCGGAAACCTCCCCAAATACATCAACTGTTTGGCTAATACTGGCAACATCGTATTATTCTAGTGGACAAGACTTCATAGACGCTGCCTTTGTCCCTCAATGCATGGTATAAGTGCAGAGTAGATAGGTCTAAACAAGGCAATATACCCAACTATTCCTTTCTTGAATGCATCTGCTCTGACAACAGTACGATCCACATCTGATTAATCAGGCAGCGACCCATGAAACACGTTATAGTGATGGAAACTACAACAAACACTTTTCTGCTTAATAACTGTTTATTTTGAATTAGAAATTTTGATAAACCACCCGATGCTGAAGCAGACTTTCATTCCCCTTCTTCCTTGACTTGAGTCTCATAGAAAAGATTATTATTATTCAATAAGGACCTTATACCTTATACTTGGACTATTTGGTATTGTGGTTTACCTGTGCCCTCAAGATAACTTTGATTGTTGTATAATATCCCAACCAAAGCTAAAATATTTTTAAATGTATTCACACTTTATTCTAATGAGCCAACATATTATTGAGATGTTTCCTCTGCTGTTGCATGTTTTACAACACAATGGGACCTGGTGCCAATCATTTTTAAGTGAAATTGCTGAGCATAATTTAAAACCTGGATGAGATATGCTTTTTGGACATTCATGTAATTAAAACATCAAGGCAACTGTTCTTCAAAAGTAGGCTGATTAGGCGGCATATTGTTATTACTGACTGCAATATTTATACAAAGTCAGGAAGAGACGCATTTATTTAACTTTATGGACATCTTGGACTTGTTCAACACTGATATGGAACAGTACTGTAGGATGTGGAAGTTTCATACTGACCAGTGGTGGTGTCTGTGGTCATGGGAGGGCTGGAAGAAGCTGCTAATTTATTGTGGTTGGTTTGGCAGGAGAAGTTTTAGACAGATTCAGGAAGGGAAAGCAATTATCTCGATCATTATCTATAGAGCCTATAAAAGGAGATGTGACCAGAAAGGGTTATTACTTTCAAAGACGCAGGATTCCTGCAAATTAGTGGAAGAAACCTAAAAACGAAAATTAATCTATTTTATCTAATTAAAATGAACAGCTTGTAGATCAACCACATGAGGGCAATATGATTAAAGATCAACAATTTCCATATTTTGCTTGCAATATTGTGATGACCATGGTAGGTCAGATAATAAGAGTGGTCCATCCACGGTTAAATGGGTTCATTCATACAGCTGAATTACTGAAACTAATCACTCTCATCATAAAATTAAACCTCATTCTTGTTTAAGATGTACATTTATTCACCATGTCTCACAAGGTGTTAATATTAATGTACCATAAATGAAACTTATACTGCTTAATACAAACACATGGGCACTTGAACCAGAAAAGAAGACCTAATGCATGTAATCAGGACTTGACACATTTTTGTCAAATCTAGGAGCCAGCTTAAAAGTTTAGGAGCCAGACCATCATCCACTAGCAAAATATATGAAAACTTGTATAAACAATCACACATGCCCCATCGATGCCCCTCAACCTCCCCACATGCCTTCAGACCACCACACATGTGCCTTCAATGGTCATCAGATTCTTCCACATGCCCATACCTGCCTCCAATCTATATTGTGCCACACCCTAGGGCCCAAATCCATATTGTGCCACACCCTAGGGCCCAAATCCATATTGTGCCACACCCTAGGGCCCAAATCCATATTGTGCCACACCCTAGGGCCCAAATCCATATTGTGCCACACCCTAGGGCCCAAATCCATATTGTGCCACACCCTAGGGCCCAAATTATTAGTATGCCGCACAGTAGGCCCAACATACATAGTATGCCCCACAGTATGACCAAATTCATACACTTGTGGGATGATAAGTTATAGAAGTACATATGATGAGACGTGTAACTTGGGGAGGGGTGGTGGGAGAGGCACACTTAGGGAGTTTCACCTGAGCGCTGAAGGAGCAAGGTGCAGGAGTCTTATTAATTAAATTACAGTGAGGAAGTACTGGAGGCAAGGAGGGGGTTAGAGGCAGGCAGTGCTGGGGGTAAGTAGTAAAGATAGATCGGAGATGGGGCAGCACTAGTGGCAAGGAAGGAGTTAGGGGCAGGCAGTACTAGGCACAGTATTTACCTCCTTCCTGCTGAAAGCCATCTCACACAGCATGAGCTGCAGCCACAGCTTGTCCTTCCAGAGCCCTCCTGGCCCGGTCAGTGTCCACCTCCCCAGCTTCCTGTGTGCGGAAAGCTGGCTGAAGGGGTTGAGGGTGGAGCGCAGGCAGCTGGAGGAGCCCAGTACCAACAACATAATGGGGGCAATAGCGCTGCTGCTGCAGCCGGGAGAGCCACAGGGTGGCCAGCAGGGAAGGGGTGCAGAGCCCGAGGAGGAGGATGCTGAGGCGCCGCTGAAGAGCTGCTGGATTCAAATAGCAGAATGATGTGCTGGCGAGCAGGGAGGGAGGGAGACACTGCAGGTGTATGGCAATAGGCGGAGGAGAAACTAAAGGCAGCATGGTGATTGGCTGGAGAGACACTGCAGGCAGTGATTAGCTGCAGTGTGTCCTGTGGGACAGACCCAGTCATTTACTAAAAGTGGCTCCTGCCTCCCTGGATATTCTGGTCGCCAGGCAGCAAAATCTGGTCGCCATGGTGAACTGGCCCCCGGGATTTAATAAAAGTACTAGATAATATTTGTACAGAAGAGCAAGTTGCACCACAAAGCACCTGCTCTGCAAATGAGCAACTTCCTAACTGTTATAGGCCACTGTTCCCTCCTGTGACATGCACACTATCTGACAGACAAGAAACACACCATAAAAAACACACATGCTACTCCGATTCTTTTATTGCATTACTGCCCCCCTGCCGTCTCTTCCAGAACAAATAAAATTCTGCCCTGAAATAAATTCTAATAAGGAAGTTGTCAAGTTCTTTCAATACGAAAGCACTTTTATTGCAAATAATATGAACCAACTGGTGGTTGTCCCTGCTGCTGCCAGGGTTTTTTTTTTTTACATTTTATGTTATGAACGCCTACATCTTCATTTACCCATGTCTGCCCCTCAGCATCTCCCCCCAGACCCAGTTTTCTTTCATTAACCATTACCTCCAGTCCTCCTTAGCAGACCTTTTGTTTTTGCCTCTGTCCAGTCACTGGCAGAAAGTCATTGTGAGGGTGGGTACACATTAGGACAAATGTGCACCCACCCTGCTAATGACTCTCCGCTGACGACTGGATGACAGCGCAGCCGGCAGCTGCGTGCGCTGTGGATGTAAGGTCTAACATGACATGAACACGCAATGACCTAATTTTAATCAGTGGTCATCTTTATTATATTGATGCTTTTAAATTTTTCCAATCAGACAATTTAGTTTACTTTAGAAACCTTCTATGAAGGCCTGTCCTGCAGAAAATGGGCAGGATAAAAATTAGACATCAATCTTTGGGGGGTGGGGGGGGAATTCACAGAAAAGTGCTCCCTACCATATGGTGTAGCGAACACTTTTGTGAGAGATCCTACTGCCATAAAGCGAATGGATTTGCTCTTAATTGAATTCCCACCTAAGTGTCATTTGATCAAAGTTCCAGAACATTTTGGCAGCTCAGCTACTCAAGACATAAATAACTAAATATAAAATGCAGACGTAGGAGTCACATAAAACAAAAGTAATATCATATAGTTTTTCTACAGTGATGGCAAGTTCAACATGTTGACAAGATTGAAATAGATTATCAATCACCAAGAGTATCAATTTGATAATTGATTGTATCACTGGATCCTTGTAGTGGGTTTTTATTAAGTTTCCTTGCCATTATAATTTGGGTTAGTGCCAGCATTGTAATCTGTAATGTGCTGTACACTTTTGGTACAGAACGTGCCTGGGTGCTTTATTTTCGCCAGGTTTTGGTGATTTAATTTTGACGTGTAACAATAGGAGGATTGAGTTAAGGCTAATTCACCAGATCTAGGATCAACATTATGAATAAGCACACTGTTGTATGCATCTGTTCGCTATGAATTCTAATTACAATTTGAGAAGGATTTCAACTGCTACCATATGCTCAATTTCTCAAAGGCATTCATACGCCTTCATTTCATTGTTAAGCTTTTTTCCCTGCAGCACAAATACCAACTCATGTGGGTCCTTAAGCAGCATTCTACACAAACAGAGATGATTTCAAATGTGTGATATTTTATTTATTTCAAAATATTGAGCTAACAAAAATGCGCAAATCATACATTGCAAATACAGTACACCAAAATGTAATTCAGATTCTTATTATGAAGAACATGTTAAGGAAGAAACAATATTTTATGTTAAAAGTAGTCCTGTACTACTGTTTCATATACCTGAAGGACGAGTGCTCTCCATGTACAGCTAAGCTCAAAGGATGACAAGGTGCTTGGATATATGGCGGCTGACTGGAGTCCTGTGATCCTTTCCGGATGAGTTTCCCGGTGACAGAGTCATACAGTCGTACTCCTGGACCTGGCTGCGTCTTTGGGTGAATAGGTGTAGGATGATAGAGTGGAGTTTGAAAAGCACTCTGTATCTCTGGAAAGCTGGTGGGACTATTTGTTCTATTGGAGCAAATGAAATATATTATATTAAAACTCTAGTTCTAGAATTTTGAAAATTATAAAATATATATTTCAACTGTCTTGACTCAAGCTCTATGCCTGCAAAGTGTGGAGTCGGTATCCCCCTACAGCCTGCTGTAATAAACTCGTGCTTAGCCTTCGAACCTACTCGGTGGTTTAAGAGACAACACAGCTCCCCTCTCCAGAACTGCATGAAAATACAATTCAGAACGACTACAGCCAGATGTGAACTATTAAAGTACTATCCGTATTCACAATTATTTGTGAATATCTTCTAATATGAGGCAATCTCTACTTGTGTCCTTTTTCCTTGTGTGTGAAATGTGAGTGGATTGTGAAGGTGTACAGGCAGGGGTGCTGTAATGCTCTTCAGTGAATAATAGGCTTTTGTTAAACAATTTGTGCCAACACTGTGGAATATTATTGTTGTCCGAGCTTAATAAACTACAACAGCTAAAATGACTGATGCAATACTTTTAACTATTAACATCAAATTCCCAATATGAAGGTGCAATATATCAAAAGGTGACAAGCTCTATATAACTGGATTACTCTACTACCGCCTCCGATATCCTACCTCCTTTTTGCTTGGTGAGCCCACTTATCAAGTATCACTTGATAAGTACTGCTGTAGTGCTTACAAGTATTACCAAAGACTGGTTTAAGTATCTTTCATGTTATTTCTTCTATATATCATCATGATTAAAAGCTTTAGTCGGGGGGAAGGGGAAGGGGCAACACTTTAAATTATATATTAAAATGTGGGATACAAAAAGACGCTGAATCCCAGCAGATAGCTATTTTATCAATCAGCAAACAGAGGAAAAATATGAGATATGGTAAGAACTTACCCTTGTTATCTCTATTTCTACGAAGTCCATAGGGTTCCACAGGATACCTTGGGGTATAGGCGATGGCGGCAGACATCCAGGCATCACAGAGTTAAATCTTCAGCCTCCCAGGCTGCACTGGGGTCCCTCTCCTATACCCCGCCCCCGAGCCTCAGGCCACTCAGTTTCGTAACAAGCCATAGGCCGGAGCAGGAGCAAAAAAGAGAGAGAAAAGACAGTCTGGAACACACAAGAATCACATTCTCACCAGAAGGAGACGGAGAAACCGGTGATCAGATCAAAGCCCATCTGCAGTACAGGTGCGACAGGGCGGGAGTCCTGTGGAACCCTATGGACTTCGTAGAAATAGAGATAACAAGGGAAAGTTCTTACCATATCTCATATTTTCTACTTCAGGGTCCATAGGGTATCCACAGGATACCTTGGGGATGTCCCAAATAAGTATCCTTTAAGGGTGGGGACGCTCCTGTGCTGTAAGGAGAATCCGCCGCCGAAAGGAAGCATCCTGAGAGGCGAAGGTATCAAGAGCATAATACCTTACAAAAATATGGACAGATGACCACGTGGCTGCCAATCACCGCTGAGGCGCCACGTCGAGCTGCCCACGAAGGACCCACAGACCTAGTGGAAGAGCTTTAATAGAGGATGGAACAGGAAGACCTGTGAATCCATCCTGCCAAAGTTAGCGTAGTGGCAGGCCAACTCTTTTTATGGAAACCAGAAAGGACAAAACCGAGAGTCTGATTTCCTAAATGGATTGGTACGGTCAACTTAAATTCTTAGCGCCCGTACCACAGCCAAATATGCCTCACCAGCAGACAGGACTGGGGAAGTAAAGGCAAGTACTGCCCTGTTCCTAGGAAAGATGAGAAAAAGTGCGGTCTACATGACAAAGCCTCCCATTCTGAGATCCTACTGGCCAAATTAAGAGCCAGAAGGAATACAGTCCTAGCCGTAAGCCATTTGAAATCCACTGAGCCCAGTGGACCAAATGGCCGTCCTCAGAGAGCCCTAAGGACCACAGCCAAATCCCAAGGAGCCACAGGTGGAACAAAGGGATGCTGAATATAACGTACACCCTGCACAAAGGTGCGGACATCAGGAAGAGTAGCAATCCTACACTGAAACCATACTAACAGGGCAGAAACCTGCACCTTGAGGTAAGCAAGGCGAAGACCGTTATCTAAGCTCACCTGTAGGAAAGCCAACCTCTGGATATCCAGAATGCCCGAGGAGCCTAGCCTCTAGGGCGACACCTGAAAGAAAGTATACCATACCTAATGGTAAATTCTTGCAGATAAAAACTTCCGAGCTCTTAGCATGGACAGAGCCCCTGTTAACTATAGAGCTGGAAAAACTCCTAGACCTTAAGAGGGCAGTCTCCACCGCCACACCGTCAAGGACAGACAACCCAGGTCTGGGTATCAGCCAGGATCCTGAGACAACAGGTCCGGGCGTAGAGGCAACAGCTTCGGAGTGTTAACTGAGAGGCTCCGAAGATCTAAGTAATAGTGCCATCTGGCCTACGCTGGAGCTATCAGCAGGAGCGTGCCTCCTCCTTGCTATTACTGGAGGAAGAAGGGATAACGGAGGGATGAGGTACACAACTTGGAAGGTCCACTGGACCTACCTACGTCTATCAGAAGAGTCTCATCTCTGAAAGGCTCCACTTGTTCACCAGAAGATTGAACACCTCCTGATAAAGAGGACATTTCCCTGAATGCACGTCTTGACGGCTGAGAAAGCCTGCTTTCCATCTGAGGATTCCTGAATGAACACTGCCGATGACGGCAGGGATATAGCCTTTCACCCAAGCCAGAATTCGGGACACCACTGTTAGTGTCGCCTGACTTCGGGAACCTCCTAGGTGGTTTACATAAGCCATCATGATGGCGTTGTCAGACTGTACCTGCACGGTATTTCCTTGGAGGACCTGTCCTGCATGCTGGAGAACCCTGAATACTGCTCAGAGTTCTCAGATGTTTATGGGAAGCGCAAAAACTACTGGTGTCCACCTGCCCTGGAACAAGTGTGGACCCGCCACTGCTTCCCAGCCACGGATACTGGCGTCCGTCGTCAGAAGGACCCTGTCCGCAATCCCAAAGGGGGTGCCCCTTGTTTAGGTGAGCTTTCTGCAGCCACCAGGCCAGAGAGAATCAAACCTCCGGGGAAAGCCTATTGACTTTATCCTATGGGGCAACCCATCCCATCCGGAGAGGATCAAGTTCTTTAGAGTGAAGCTGGGTACTCTCCACCATGGCGAACAGCGACATCCTGGAACCCAGGAACCACATTGCCAAGTGAATAGACACTCGGCGACTCTGCAGGCAACTGCGTACATTTGCCTGTAATGCAGAGATCTTTTCCTCAATCACAAAGATCCTCAGATGTTGGGATATGGAGCATCCTCTGTGAAGAATCAGAGAGGACCATTTCCAGTTTATCAGTCAGCCCTAACGTAGCAACACAGATATTGTCCATTGCATATGGCACTGAAGTATCTCTGGAGACCGTGGTAACAACAGGAGGTCACTCGGATAGGGTAACAAGCGGACCCCCTGCATCCGCAGGTGGGCTGCCATAACTACCATGACCCTGGTAAACCGTGAGGCGCGGAGGCCAGACCAAGGGGCAATGCCAGAAACTGGAAATGCTTATCGACCACTGCAAACCTGAGGAAAACACTGGTGTGCTAAGAAAAGAGGGATATTCAGGTAGTCACCCTGAATATATCCAACGACACCACAAAATTCCCAGGCTCCATTGAATGATGGAATGCAGGGTCCCCCTCCCGAACCGAGGAACCCTTAAGAATTTGTTGAAGGATTCGAGGTTGAGAATGTCCTGGTAAGACCCATTGGGTGTCTGTACCAGAAAGAGGATGGAGTAATACCTCGTTCCCCTTTGGGGCAACGGAATAGGTACTATAACTCCTGCCTGGAGCATAGAGTGTAACACCCTCAAAAATTACAGGGCCTTGTCCTGAATTGACAGAAGACCTGTAACGAAAAACCGACTGGGAGGCTTTTACCGGGAGGAAAGGACATACCTTCAAGAAAATACTTCTCTTACCCCAGTGTCCGTGGTGGTCAGACACCAGCACTGGGCGAACTGGAGAAGCTGGCCTCCAACTCTGGGGTCTCCCGAGAGGAGGCCCGTCCCGTGAGGCTGAAGGCTTGTCTTGTACTCCAAGCCTGTTCTTATGGCTGAGCAGATTTCCTGGCTACTGACTGTCTTGGAAAGCTGTATTTTAGACTTACCCTGGCCTCACAGGGCCGAAAAGACAAAGTC
Source organism: Taudactylus pleione (assembly GCA_031769625.1). Classification (NCBI taxonomy): domain Eukaryota; kingdom Metazoa; phylum Chordata; class Amphibia; order Anura; family Myobatrachidae; genus Taudactylus; species Taudactylus pleione. The sequence continues at coordinate 15,654,877 of JAUIMM010000178.1, forward strand.
CCAGACCCTGATGGGACTGTAGCCGATGGCAGACATGCAGACGTAGCTGCTGCATGCAGGGCCACAATTGCGTCCAGCCGAGGGCCAAACAGGACTTGTCCCGTAAAAGGCAAAGCATTCCAAATGGAATCTGCGTCCGCTTTCCAAGAGCGCAACCACAGGGAGCGGCAAGCCGCTACTGCTGCCGAGGAGATTCTGGAAAGGAGTAGGCTATATGTAAGACCGTCTCATTATGAACGTGGCAAAGTCTCTGAGAATCTGCCACTATCCACCTGCTCTGCTAGAGAGTCAGTGTGCAGAGAGCCAGTTACCTACTCAGTGTTCCATGGCTCTGGCCCCCCAGCACACGGCCATAGCCGGCCTGGAAGCCCCTCCAGCAAGGGAATATTGGATTTTAGATATATTTGCACCTTGCAATCTGGAACCTCCTTCAAAGAGGACGTGGAGGGCATGGGCAACGTAGCACTCCTCACTAGGCGTGTAACATGAGAATCTACCCGTAAAGGTAACTCCCATTCGGAAATTTAATTATCCGCAAAAGGGGTATGCAAAAGGTCAACCGTTATTGAGGCTGGAACCGCTTACCCGGATTTCCACGCCTCCTCTAAATGATCCACCTGACCAGATAGAGGAATTACAGTGGCAACACCCTTATCCTTAAAGAAGGCATATTTGGATTTAGCCACGGGGGATATTAATAACCAAAGCCGCACGGACTGCCTGTAGAAGGCCAGGTATATAGACTTTAGACCCAGACTACGCCTCCTTTGCACTAAGGGGCTCGTGTCTGAAAGAGTCAATAATGTCACGGTCATCAGACGTCATGTCTTTACCCGTCTGAGACCCGAAAGGCCGTTTAGAAGGCCGAAATGGTGACTCCCCCTGTAAAACGTCCATCAGGTGCTATACCATTTGGACAATAAATTCACCCACACAGGCTCCTGCGAGACCTGGGGGGGCGAAAAACAGGATACACTGGGGTACCATCAACTGTCCAGGGACCCCTGCATGTGATGAGACCACCACAAGCTGCAATAACCCCTATGGGGAAACGCAGGGGGCGTTGCCCACAAAGGCTGTAAGCATCTTAGCCAGCCGAGGGTGGTCCCCTTTTTTGTGCAGGCACAGTGACAGAAATGGGGCGTGATATATAATACAACATGCCCTCCATAAACCCTCAGCGTCTACATATCCCTCCGCTAACTGCACATGATATCAGTACATTATAGCTGGAAGAGGATATCCTCGTTCACTTTCCGACATGAGGAGTGTGAACGGAGCGTATGTGACCTCCCCCACAGAAAAACCACGTTTACTGTGAGGTAATAAACACCCTGCGACACCGCACCGCAAGGGCTGTAGCAGAAGAACAGGGATAGGAAAAGGCTGACAGTCAGAAATGAAAGTACAGGCAAACAGCGCTAGCATTTAAGTCACATACAATGCACAGATAACATCCTGCATTACAAGCACTGCGATCAACTACACAGACCAGAGCCTGGTAGGAAACAGTGCTGCATACACTGACCTTAATTGAAGGAGAGGTATGCGGGGGACCCGGACCGCAATGGCATCTGTATCAGCTTCCAGCAGTGTTTGCCATCCCCAGCACATGTAGTGAGAAAATGGCCACCGAGGAGCAGAGAGAAGGCAGGGCCCGGGGGAGGAGCGCTGACACAGTCCGCTCAGACCGCTGTGGAATGGCACTGTGCAGCGGGGGAGACGCCGGCTGTGAGACAGGGAAGGCGTTCTCCACTGGCGTGCTATCAACCCCTGGGACGCCGCGCTGTACCGCACATGCTGCGGCCCGCTGTCCCTGGTGGTCTAGTGGAAGGCGCAGGATCAGTACCTGGCCCCACGCGCAGCCGGTCCCCAGGGAGCCCCCTGCCTGGGGACCAAACAGGACTGTGTTACCGGCGGGTGCCCACCGCGGGACCCCGCCGCTTACCTTGTTCCCCGTGCATCCGGCCACAGTCCAGGTAGCCGGGGATCACCGCTAGCTGTGACCCCAGCTATCTACCAGCATCCCCGGATCGGTACCGGCGTTCTGGTACCGGCGGGGTGTAGGAGTGACAGCATGGACGTCAATACTGACTGTCCTATGCTGGAGCACTCTAGTTGTGCAGCCACAGCTGCGAAGAAATATTCAGGGGCCTTAAAAAGACCCCCCTCTGTACGGTGCGACTGGTCCGGCCAGGCACCTACGAAAACTGAGTGGCCTGAGGCTCGGGGGCGGGGTATAGGAGAGGGACCCCAGTGCATCCTGGGAGGCTGAAAATGTAACTCTGTGGTGCCTGGATGTCTGCCGCCATCGCCTATACCCCAAGGTATCCTGTGGATACCCTATGGACCCTGAAGTAGAAAATTTAAACATGTATACTAATATAAATGGAATACATACATATGTATACTAATATAAGTGGAATACATAAATATGTATAACTAAAATTGGCACATACACTACTTATTAAATGAGTACAAGGCAGTATTGATTCAAGATCTCATTCTGCAAGCTAAGCTGCATCGGAGGCCGGATCCTTCTATACCGCACTGCTCTCTTGCTGCACAGTCTGGATAATGTAGGCCCAGTAAAAGAATTAGTATACTGAGCAAGCTAGAAGTTAACGCTCAAAGGGATAAAGGGGCATTTAGCAGCTATATGGTGTGCAAGGCAATCTGTAGTAAAGCAATAAAATGTCAGAGGACCAGATGAAACTGTTAACTTTTTTGTTGACAGAGGCCATGTAATTTGTGTGCCTCAAATGGATCTAGGTTTCATTCTTGTGAACACATTTCTTCTTCATTACAAATTCAGTTTTGTATTTGTAGTCAACTAAAACTTTTCGGATCATACCTTTCTTTCTTATGCACGATCTCAGAGGGTGTGGGAATTACATCAAATACAGTAGTTAAACTTCACAGTTCTAAAATGGTGTATTCTACCAGGTAAAGTAATACCAAATATATGTATCTGCTCCAAAGTGCAACTCTCTCAGCACACAGACAGAATCAGAACTTAAATGCAAAATATTAACATCCCAAAATGCCACACCTCCTCATCAAACCAAAAGGGACATGGCATGGGCTGCAAAACAACAAATTTAAGTGGGACAATGGTGTTAGCGCACAACAGTGATGGGGAAGTGGGAAGACGGAGGTTTTTCTTTGTAAATTGTAAGGTTAAGACTGTTATCTGTGGGACGGCAATTACAGTGGGCAAAATGCTGTAGGACGGTTTGCGATTTGTAGCCCGTATCTGAATAGTGGTACTGATGCAGTAATCCATCTTGGAGGACAATAGCTGGGGTCACAGACTGAAAGGCACAATTTCCAGCATGCTCTCCCAAGCTTAGTATCACTAACACACACACCTTTACTAGGGCAATGCTATAATGATACATTACTGTGCATTGCAGGTGCCAAGCAGCATTTCCTATGTTCCGATGATTGAGAAGGCCTGTACAACATACTTCCAAAGGCCAGGAAATCTCTGTAACAAGCATTGTTACCAGGAACTTTAAAGAGATTGTAAGACTAAGTTTATTTTCTCATTAAATAACTACCCCCCACCTCCTTCCAAAAAAAACAACCACCAGAATATAGCTTTGTGTAGGCAAGGTACAGGACTACAATAAATCTGATAATATATGTACTGAGTTGCAGAAAGACCATACATACCAGGGGTGTGCAATAAGTTTTTGGATGTGCATTGCATAGGTAGAGTAGACACAATCTGACTGTCTGGTTGTGAATATAAGCAACACTGCACTCTGAAGATGTCAGATTGGCCACTTTATTCATGAATTCCTTATGGAGTTCAACAGAGGCCACTGGAGAGCCATGATCTTCTACGCCTACAAGAGTGGTCTGCGACAGCAGTATAGTTTTGACCGACTGCAAGCTGCTTTTGGTGAGGAGGCGCCATCCCGAGTCACTGAGTCAGTGTCCACCATCATCGAGGACAACGTCGCTGCTGTGTGGTCCCATAGTTGAGGTGGACACCAGGGTGACCTTGGCCCAGTTAGATAAGTAGATAGGCAGCTCATTGGGATCCGTCCGCTCGATAATCCACAAAAAGTTTGCCTGAACAAGGTTTCTGCATGCTGGGTGCCCCATCATTTGAATTGGAGCCGCAACATGCTAGCTAGGTTTGATGACGGTCGCTCAAACTCAGTCTGGGAGATCATCAGTGGTGATGACCCTGGATCTGCAGTTTCGACTCATAGACCAAACAAACAACAGTAGGCCCCAGTGGACCACATTTGGAGGTGCACCACCACAGAAGTTCCGACATGAGCGCAGCATGGCCAAGCAGATGGTGGCTGTTTTTGTGGCCAAGACTGGTGATGTAGCTACCGTACCACTCGTACAGCAACGCACCGTCACTGGGGACTGTTACATCAAACAATGCCTGCCGCTAGTGCTGGAATCCATTTCCAGGCGCCATCCAAGAACTCGCGTTCGTGGTGCCCTTCTCCATAACAATGCACCTTCCCACATGTCCGGGGAAGTGATAGATTTTCTGGCCCATGAAAGCATCCAGGAACTTGGTCATCTGCCGTCCAGACCTGGCCCCCTGCGACTTCGAGTTCCCAAAAATCAAGCGCAAGATGCGTGGGATTCATTTTGAGTCACCGGAAGCTGCAGTGGAGACCTTCATCCATCATGAAGAAGACATACCTGCTTTGGACTGGTCCAGCTGTTTCACCAAGTGGTCTGAGCGCATGCACTTTTGCATAGACTCCTCTGGCGAATACTTTGAAAAAATTTAATGTTCACTTTGCAAATAGAATACTTTTTGTGCATCCGGAAACTTATTGCACACCCCTCTTAACAGTTCTTTCCTTGGCTGTGAAATGGTTAAGTACTATTTAATGAAGGTCCATTCTGCATGGAATTTTAAAGTTCAGTTTGTTTGCTTTAATTAGGGTAGCCTATATGCATATGATAATAAATGTAACATATTGCAAATACCTCTGAGATTTCAAGTAATCATCCTTTAATGGAAAAAGTTGCTCTTCTACTTTTTCCCATCTTTCCAGGCAGCTCCAAAGCCAATCTGGGTTTACAACATGAAGGTGTTCGCAATTCTGAGCTTGTCTGACTTTTTCAGTACCTAGAAGCAGGGGGGAAAAAAGATAATTATGCCAAATGCATAGCAAAAACCAACTGATCCAACAGGGACAAAACATCTGCTAGGAGGATTTGAATGCAATTCTTGCTTAATGTACTTACAAGAATCGCTCTCTCTCTATCTCTAGCTAATGTGGTAGATGGACATGCATTTTTGGTCAAACATGTAACAAGTACTTCAGTTATTCGCCATGTTAATTGTAGAGTTTATCATAATTATTTTGGACTTTCAGTATTCTTAAGAGTGTGCACCTGCTTTTTCTTGCATGGCACTAGAAGTCTGAGCATAGTAGCACTTCTTATTATGTTTAAAATTAAGGGTGTGCAGACCAAGCACACCCCCTCCTCATTCATATAAAATTAGATGGTAACTATGCTGTGTTATAGTAACCCCTGAGAGAATTCTTTTTTGCTCAGGATATAAATATGACAAATCGCCAACTGCATATTAAAATATTCTATTTGCTAATTTATATATTTGTTTATTAGGGATATGTGAGGACTCTGTTGACTTCTGTCAGTAAGGCTGTACATGTATTAAGAATCAATATTTTAATAACAATTATATATTCAAATAATGAATTAGACCAACTGTTTTTAGCAAAAAAGAAAGGAGAAAATAGAGAATAGCACTAAAATATTGAATATATTTATAAAAGACGCCTACATGAAAGTCGCTGTCTGCATGATTTAAAGATGGCTGCCATTTCTAAAACAAAAAGAGTTAAGAGACAAATATTTGCGAGTTTGACTTATTGGTATATAGTGGTGATCAATGGCAAACCTCTGTATATGTGGATTACAAGATTTACAAGTCCAGTAATATTAACTATGAACCAGTAACATTAACATAAATTAAAAAGTTGGCATATTTATATGTAACCACTCCTATGTAATTATTGGTCCAATCATAAAATTCAATTGGCAGCATTATCCACCATCTTGGTGACTAATATAAATATAATTGCTAGCAGACAAAATATTTAGGCACCAATATACAGTCAGGTGCATAAATATTGGGACATTGACAGAATTTTCATATTTTGGCCTCTCCACCACCACAATGGTTTTGAAATGAAACAATGTAGATGTGCTTTAACTGCAGACTTTCAGATTTAAGAGTGCAGGAATTACAACGGTTTCTATATGTGCCTCCCACTTTTTAAGGGGCCAAAAGTAATGGGACAAACTAAACAACCCTAAATCTAACTTTCACTTTTTAATACTTTGTTGCAAATCCTTTGCAGGCAATTACAGCCTGAAGTCTGGAACGCATAGACATCACCAGACGCTGGGTTTCATCCCTGGTGATGCTCTGCCTCTACTGCAAATGTCTTCAGTTCCTGCTTGTTCTTGGGGCATTTTCCCTTCAGTTTTGTCTTCATCAAGTGAAATGCATGCTCAATCGGATTCAGGTCAGGGGATTGACTTGGTCATTGCATAACATTCCACTGTTTAGCCTTAAAAAACTCTTTGGTTGCTTTTGCAGTATGCTTCGGGTCATTGTCCGTCTGCACTGTGAAGCGCCGTCCAATGAGTTCTGAAGCATTTGACTGAATATGAGCAAATAATATTGCCCGAAACACTTCAGAATTCATTCTGCTGCTTTTGTCAGCAGTCACATCAATAAATACAAGGGAACCAGTTCCATTGGCAGCCATACATGCCCACGCCATGACACTACCACCACCATGCTTCACTGAAGAGGTGGTATGTTTTGGATCATGAGCAGTCCCTTTCCTTCTCCATACTCTTCTCTTCCCATCACTCTGGTACAAGTTGATCTTTGTCTCATCTGTCCATAGGATGTTGTTCCAGAACAGTAATGGGTTTTTTAGATGTTGTTTGGAGGCTCACCATTGGTTTACATCTTGTGGTGAATCCTCTATATTCACTCTTGTGAAGTCTTCTCTTGATTGTTGACTTTGACACATATACACCTACCTCTTGATTTGGCCTACTGTTGTGAAGGGGTTTTTCTTCATCAGGGAAATAATTATTTTGTCATCCACCACAGTTGTTTTCCGTGGTCTTCCGGGTCTTTTGGTGTTGCTGAGCTCTCCGATGCGTTCTTTCTTTTTAAGAATGTTCCAAATTGTTGATTTGGCCACACCTAATGTTTTTGCTATCTCTCTGATGGGTTTGTTTTGATTTTTCAGACTAATGATAGCTTGCTTCACTGATAGTGACAGCTCTTTGGATCTCATATTTAGAGTCGACAGCAACTGATTCCAAATGCAAATGTCACACCTAGAATCAACTCCAGACCTTTTACCTGCTTAATTGATAATGAAATAATCACCTGATTTGGATGTAATTACCCTCAAATTAAACCTGAAAGTCTGCAGTTAAAGCACATCTTGTTTGTTTCATTTCAAAGCCATTGTGGTGGTGAATAGAAGCCAAAATATGAAAATTCTGTCAGCGTCCCAATATTTATGCACCTGATAGATATAGATTATATATATGCAACACAAACAAGATTTTTTAA